>JAFFSR010000394.1:622500-1865632 GCA_017163975.1 Anastatus disparis | reverse complement strand
GCAAAACCACTACAGTAATCAAGATATGGAACAGCAGGGTGGTTGCGGAAGTTGTTTACACAGAGCCTCAGTGGCATACCGGCGGAAACCCGCAGGTTACGCGACACCGCCCTGCCGCCCTATGTAAAATAACATGAATCCCCATTCACATCATCATAAGGGACCTGTGTGGCCACCTTGAAGATTATCCACATACAGCAAATGCCCGACGTAACCAGAGTCCAATGTGTCACGTGCATCATTTATGGGTAGGGCAAAACAACAGAGGCCCCAGTTTTAAACCCTGAGGGTACTCCTAGATTGGTTGTTAGCCAATTCGATTTCTGCTTAAATGCGTGGGAACCATTAGTTTTCTACCTGATAAATGGGGTTAATCCATCCGAGTGCAGCCCTGGAGAACCCCATCGATCTAAGCCTCGCAAGAAGTTTGGTTGGAGAGATCGTGTCGAAGACCTTACTAAAGTCAAAAAGTAGTAGTAACGTAACAAGTTTCCTGTCTAGACCTGACCTTATATCGTCTGTAAACTTGAGTACAGCAGTCTGCGTAGAATGGTTTTCCTGGAAGCCCGTCTGCATAGGATCGAGCAATTTTTGGATGAAATGTACTCCTGCAGTTGTTTATGGGCGATCTTCCAAGAACCTTTGAAGAAGAAAAACATAAGATGGCTATAGGCCTAAAATCTTTTGGCTGCTTAGGTGCAGCACACTTTTTTTAATGGTATTACACGTGCTTGCTTCCAACGGCAGGGAAAGACCCGTGCAAAAGAGGAATTTAACAGAGTCACAAGATGTTCACCAGTAAATGGTTAAGCTTTTTAACTATCGCTTTGCAGAATGCCATCCTCATTACAAGCCTGTGAGGAAAAGTGGTGAAATTGCAAGAACAACATCATTAAAACTAGTTGGTTTAAAGCTAAATCCATTTTCATTGCATTAAGAAAGAATTCTCAATTGCTTTTCACTATCCTCTTGCGGCGAGACTGATATCTCAACAAAGTGTGCATTAAGCTCATCGGGTGAATCCATTCAAATCCCCTTGAGATCCGGATAGCAGTCCCAGGTCTCTCAACTTCTTCCAAACATCGCCACCCGCAAGAGCATCAAACAGTCTATTGTAACTATAAAGTTTGAGCATGGTCCGTTCGTCTACCACCCTACGCAGTGCAGAAACTCAGGAGATACTGCTCATCCTCTGTCCGTTTGTATCTACGGTATGTAGCATCTCTGTTACGCCGCATCTGTGATAATTCCTCATCCATCCATGGAAACTTTATTCTTATTAGGCTTGAACGCTTTCAACGGCATCAAATTCTCGATTGCAGTAGTGAGATTGTCACAGAGGCAACCAAGTGCAGATTTAGGGTCAACTGTATCATTCAGAAGCAGCGACCAATCACAGCCGGCAAGTTTCTCTCCCAATGCAGTTGGACAAATATTTTTATAGTTTCTATACATGATAGGTTTTTATCTAAAGCTATAGTGTTGTAAGGCAAACAAACGTCAATCAAATTATGCCGACTGTGAAAGCTCGCCGGTAGGTTCCGTACATCAAGCACCACGTCGTCGTCATCGACAAAGATCAGGTCAATCCACGTGTGAGACGTCGATGTATGATGCGTAGCACCGTGCTGGACCAATTGTAACAAAAGCTCAGCCGACAGCTTACTAAGAAACTTGGCATCACTCCTCTCTTTAAGGAGATCGGCTTGTAAGTCCCTCATTATAATTTTATGGAAATAGACCGAACAAAAATTTCTTAAATCATTTAACAAGTTAAAGTTTCTAATAAACGAAACAGCAGGAGGACGTTAAATAACAAAAACTAGCATAGGCTCAGGAGCCGCCAACTTGCACAGAACAGAAAATATATTCCGACAGCTTCGGCTTACCACTACTGTTACTAGTTTGCGTCTCCAAAGTGGCCAAAAATAGTACATTTTATGCCGTGATCATGGTTCTTTATGTCATGATCATGGTTCTGATCTCGTTTAAAGACATACTTGGACGTTAAATTTTCTACTCTTTCTATTTCCAAAGTCAAAGTTAATGGTTCCCATCTAAAAAAATTAACTTAATCCATGCTGACCATGATGATCATGGTCATGGTCAAGTCATGGTCATAGTTAAGGACATATTTAGACGTAAAATTTTTCGCCCTTTTTATTTTCGGTGTTGAAGTTAGGGATTTCCATTTTAAAAAATTAACTTGACCTATGCTTACCATGGTTATCATGGTCATGATCATGATCATGGATAAGGACATACTTAGACGTAAAATTTTTTGCTTTTATTATTTCTGGGGTCAAAATTAGGGTTCTTATTCGAAAAAATCGATTTGACCAATGCCGAATATGATGATCATGGTCATGGTCATGATCATCGTTATCGTTATAGTTAAGGACATACTTAAACGTAAAATTTCCCACTCTTTTTATTTTCGGTGTCAAAGTTAGGGGTCCCTATTTGAATAAATTAACTTGACCTATGCTGATCATAATGATTATGGTCATGGTCATAGTTAAGGACATACTTGGACGTAAAATTTTTGCTTGTACTATTTTTGGAGTTAAAATTAGGGGTCCTTATTTGAAAAAAATCGATTTGACCAATGCTGACCGTCATGATCATGGTTATGGTCACGAATGGATGACCCTCTCCAAACCTTACAACTTTTTGTCTGAAAAGTTTTTTTTCAGAAATGCTTTCTATTTGAAATATTTCAGTCGGGCATTTAAAATGGGTCACCTGTGTGTATATATATATACTTCCTTTCATCATTCCGTTGCATGTACCATTACGGAATCAATTCACTCGCGTATAATTTTTTCATGACTTTTATAGAAGCTGTATACTGACGGTAAAGAAGTTTCATTTGAAATTAAGTTTGGAAAGAGTTTGAAATATTCTACAGCTTATGGAAAGATTCTATTTTGTTTACTCTTTAGAACGTCACCCGATTTTTCTAAATTTATTAATGCGTTTTTGAGATATCACGATTTGAATTCAGTCTGTAAAATAAAACTCTTTTCGAATTTTTGAGTGGTATTGTATGTATGTAATTATATGCGCAACATGTCGATTTTCAGATGAAAGATAGCGAATCGTAAAATAATGTTTTTAATCTATCAAATATATTTTGCAAGTGCAAAACCATTATAAAAAAATCATCGAAATGTGACGATACAGTAGAAAATAATTAAAAATTTTATTCTATTTATTTCAAAATTTCATCAAAAAATAATCTAATTTTCTCATAGTTTTTTTATACGTTTGCTTTATCCTATCACTTCAACATAGTGTCTATCTTTTAAACATAAATAATATACATTGTTTACAATATGAAAGTATTAGTTTTTTTATTGTTATATGGATGTGCGAGTCCTTAAAAGCATTTTGCTTTCTTATAGAAAATGTATTGGATCAATAAAATTTTTTTTTTAATTAGTGTGTGTGTGTATGCGTGTATGTATGTATTCTTTACGCTAATCAAATTTCGAAAACTATTCAATGATTTTGCTTCCAGTTTTACATTTAATTTATTTTTCTGTCTAAAATAAAAATCAGTCTAAATTCTAAAATTCTAAAATTTTAAGTTCTCGAAATAAGTAAATGCAGAGGACTTTTTAAAGCTTCTAAAACAGTATAGATGGAGTACTGACTATTTAAAAAAAGACTTGTTAAAAGTGCTACACTGCATATTCTTAGAAGGGCAAGTCACTAATAAAAGCATTAAAGTGACAATATATTCCTGCTATGGCCTAAGAGGATATTTTGATGAGTTAAAAGCTAAAGTTTAGTTCTGTTTCAAGTATATTTTGGATTATTTCAGTCGTCCAATATCACCATGGAGATAAGTTAAGACAACTTAATATACGATTTTAATGATTTAAAGGAATATGGACTTTGATAAGACAAACAAAAAAAATTAAGTCAAAAATATATTCTACTTTTAACAACAAAAATTCAAGAATCTCTGGTGCAGCTTATTATCGAGAGATAAGTGCAAAAATGGCAGGTAGCAATGAAGATATAAGTGAGAGAATGAAAGAAAAGACGTTGGGTGGTATATCAACAGTGAAAACAAAAACTTTAAAATCAACACCTCCGAAAACCAATGAGGGTGTAGAAAGAGGATTTGTATTTTATTGAACTAACCAGTCAAGATTATGATCGCAGACATAGATTTAGATAATGAGCCTTAACCTACAACGTCAGTATTACGAGAAATAAAATGATATCAAATTATATTTTTATTGAACTAACCAGTCCGAAATTATGATCGCAGACATAGATTTAGATAATGAGCCTTAACCTACAACGTCAGTATTACGAGAAATAAAATAATATCAAATTATATTTAAACAAGGCCGTAAAAACCAATAACCAATGGTTGTCAAGATCAGGGAATAATAAATCAAAACCAATATAGAAAAGAGCCTTCCAAACAAAATAGATTTGTTGACTTTCTTCAGGGAATGTTATGTATACCATACTTTTGGACATACATTCTTAGTGTACTAAACATACATGCTATTCATGCGTTCATGTGGATCATTCTTAATTCAAATGTCAAACTGAATCAATCGTTCTTTACGGCCCAAAGCGATCAAGTCAATAACATAGAAGAAAACTCAAAAGGTAGACCTAACAGGAATAGAGATGAGATACCTGAACTAAGAGATACAGAGAAGAAGCGCGAGAGAAAAAATTTCACCTAAGCTACCTTTCTTTCTCTTTTTTTTCTTATACTTTTTGGCTTTGCATGCTCCTCTCAGGTATATATGAGGGATCGCGTGGAAGAAAGGCCTAACTCTAAAAGTATAGTTTTAGTAATTAAAAACAAATTATTTAACTTGATATCAGCTTTATAAAATATTGTGATGTTTTACAATGTTATAGTAAATACTTTAATAAAAAAGGTCCAAGTGGTATTTTCGAGTTCAATATTGTTATTAAAAAATGTTGAAGATTCAAAAATTCGAGTTAGGCCCTTTTGCCAATTTAGTATGAATAATTAAGGCATTGTGATGAATAAATCATAAGAAAATCATTTGATTATTTGGAATACATTTATTATTAACTTTTACTAACATAATACAAGATATAACAAAACATTCAGTTTTGAATCCTCATTTTCATTCACGAAGGGAAAAATATTTTCATTGTACTAATTTTGCGCAATGTTGATAAAAATTCCATTAAAGATTTTAAATCTGTAAGTTTTGCCTTTTATTCCAACATTATTGATGTTTGTTAACTTGTTTGTAGCTTTCATATGATTTTTTCAGGAAATTTGAAATAATGAAAATGTATCATTTAAACATACAGAGACACGTTTTATTCTTCTACATTTTATAAACATATAAAGAATATCTCCTAGATACATTTTCAATCGTAATTTCAAAAGGGCCTAACTCGAGTTAAATCCTTATTCCATGCGATCCCTTATATGCTCTAAGGTAAGCCCACAATCATTCGATGAACCTTTGTACGTGTAAGCTCTTGACCGTAAGGTTTAACCCATGGATGGATTTAACTTTTCTAAATGGTTTTGGCTTCAATATAAGTATCATTCTTGCATGAATGAAGGAATTTCTATACTGCTAAATTTTTCCCTTTTCAACAAAAAATATCAATTTATTTTGATAAATATTAATATTTTTACCTTATTTTTGGATTTTTAACCACTTTTCGTCATTCGATTTTAAAATTCTCCATTCATGCGAGAATGATGCTAATACTGAAGCCACAATCGTTTAGAAAAGTCAAATCCACCATGGGTCCAGCTTAAATTATACGGCCCAGGACCTAAAATTTTAAAAATTCATTATTCGAGAAAAATAGTTTTAGTTATTATTAATGATATACTAATTTAAAATTAATAATGATATACTGATTATATATAATAAAAAATTATTACTGATATACTAATTATACTCGGTCAAAAAAGGTTAGCTATAAAATATAGCTAAAAAAATAGTTAAATATATAGCTATATCGAGCTGTATTTACAGCTATATCGATGTGTTTTTTTAGCTGTTTTTTATAGTTAAAAATGTACTTAATTTTATAGTTAATAATTTCATTATCTACCGAAAATATTAATAGCTACTTTTGCAACTATATTTTAAAGCTATTATTAGAGTTAAAAAAAACACTTAATTTTTTAGTGTATTTATACCCGGTCAAAAAAGGTTAGCTGTAAAATATAGCTAAAAAAATAGTTAAATATATAGCTGTATCGTGCTCGTTTTACAGCTATATCGATGTGTTTTTTAGCTGTTTTTTACAGTTAAGAATGTACTTAATTTTATAGTTGATAATTTCGTATTATTATAGTTAAAAATAATACCTAAATTTTTAGTGTATTTATTACAATATATTAATAGCTAGATATTTAACTATACTTTATAGCTGAAAATAAATGGTTTTTAGATATTCTTTATAGTTGAAAATATAACTAAATTTTTAGTTGATAATTTGGTTATTACTCATAGATACTTAGCTGAAAAAAACATGAATATTGCTATAATATAAATGAATATAGCTGTATTTTACTTATATTTTTAGCTGTTTTTATAGATGTTTTTTTGACCGAGAACAGCTCAAAATATGACTGTAATTTCAGCTGTATTTTTAGCTGTTTTTAGCTATATTTTTAACAATTTTTTTAGGTAAACGTTATTAGAGTAGCTTTCAGATATACTCGAATTTATTTATATTGTCCTTCGCTACCTTCGCTGTGAATTGATTAACCTATACATACCCTGTTGAAAATAATGGCGTCTTTCCAGTACGTCTTTGAAAGATGTCTTTGAAGACGTCTTTGGTCGTGTCTTAGATTGGAACAAAATAAGACGTAATTTTTTAATGTTCAGGAAATATAGTAACCGAATTACGTCTTTTTTATAAGTAAAATAATTTCAACAACGTATTTTCCAATAAATACTAATAGTAAAAGACGTAAATTTTCAAAAAAAAATTTTTTTCTAAACGAATGACGTCTTCCCCGTTGAAAATAATGACGTCCTTCTAAGACATCTTTGAAAGACATCTTTGAAAGACATCTTTGAAAGACGTCTTTGGTCGTGTCTTAAATTGAAACCAAAAAAAGACGTCATTTTTCAATGTTTAGAAGTTGTTCAACAAATGACGTCTTTTTATTATTTCAAAGAAGTATTTTTTTAATAAAAATGGCGTCTTTTCTTACGAATTTTTATTTAAAAAATACGTCTTTGAAATTATAAAAGACGTTATTTGTTAAATAGCTTTTCTAAACATTGGGAAAATGACGTCTTTTGTTCCAATTAAGACACAACCAAAGACGTCTTCAAAAACGTCATTTTCTCCAAATTTAGGGAAAAATAACGTCATTTTTCATGAATTATGTCATTGAAAAATGACTTTTACATGATAATCATTTTCCATTTTAAAGGAAAAAACAAAAACGAGGTTAACCTCGTAGTTTCAACTCTTCGAAAAACGAAGAGCATTTGCGATTGAACTGAGAGCGTTCTGGCTTTATATATCTGCGTCTTTGGAATTTGTATAAGGGATTTTTTATAAGGGATCGCAAAACTTGAAAATCGCCGCAGTGACTTACAGTCGAATTGATGGTTGATTGCGTCAATTTAATATTAACTCACCAGGTGGCGATTTTCAAGTTTTGCGATCCTCTACAAAATTCAAAGACGCAGATATATAAAACAGAATGCTCTCAGTTCAATCGCAAATGTCTCTTCGTTTTCGAAGGATGGAAACTACGAGGTTAACCTCGTTTTATTTTTCCTTTAAATGAAAATGATTATCATGTAAAATCATTTTTCAATGACATAATTCATGAAAATGACATTATTTTTCCTAAATTGAAGAAAATTACGTTTTTGAAGACGTCTTTGAATTTGTATCTTAAATAGGAACAAAAAAGACGTCATTTTCCCAATGTTTAGAAAAACTATTTAACAAATAACGTCTTTTTATAATTTGAAGACGTATTTTTTAAATAAAAATTCGTAAGAAAAGACGTCATTTTATTAAAAAAAAATACGTTTTGAAATAATAAAGACGTCATTTGTTGAACAATTCCTCTAAACATTGGAAAATGACGTCTTTTTTGATTTCAATTAAGACACGACAAAGACGTTTTTCAAAGATGTCTTTCAAGATGTCTTTCAAAGATGTCTTAGAAGATATCATTATTTTCAACAAGGAAGACGTCATTCGTTTAAAAAAGAATTTTTTTGAAAATTTACGTCTTTTACTATAGTATTTATTGGAAAATACGTCTTTAAGTATTTTACTATAAAAAGACGTAATTTGGTTACTATATTTCGGAACGATAAAAATTACGTCTTATTTTGTTCCAATCTAAGACACGACAAAACGTCTTCAAAGACGTCTTCAAGACGTCTTCAAAACATCTTTCAAAGTCGTACTGGAAGACGTCATTATTTTTCAGCAGGATTTTGATAAATCTAAGTAATAATGTCCTGGGGTTCGCTAGAAAACACGCGCGCATTTTTTAGTAACGGTAAGATGGATCGGTCTTATATACAAAGTGTACTTAACTCTCACCACTTGCGGGAGTTGGACACAAATTTCAACGAGTCAAAACAGCTATATTTTAAAGCAATTTTTGGCTAATTTTTTTGGCTTAACGTTTTTGACGCGTTGAAATTTGTGTCCAACTCCCACAAAATGTGAAGTTGAGATACACTGTATATGCTGACCGATCCATCTTACCGTTACTAAAAATACGCGCGTATTTGACGACCTACAGTTATTACTTAGATTTGAGTAATATGTATAGGTTAATCAATTTACAGCGAAGGTAAGGAAGGACAATATGAATAAACTCAGTATATCTAAAGCTACTCTAATAAAATTTAGCTAAAAAAATTGTTAAAAATATAGCTAAGAAACAACTAAAAATACACTTGAAATTACAGTTATATTTTCAGCTGTTCTCGGTAAAAAAAAACATCTATAAAAACAGCTAATAATATAAGTAAAATACAGCTATATTTATTTATATTATAGCAATATTCATATTTTTCAGCTAAATATCTATGAGTAATAAACAAATTATCAACTAAAAATTAGGTATATTTTCAACTATAAAGAATATCTAAAAACCATTTATTTTCAGCTATAAAGTATAGTTGAATATCTAGCTATTGATATATTGTAATCCCGATCAAAAGCAAAAAACACCTAGTACACTAAAAATTTAAGTGTTTTTTTAACTATAATAATAGCTATAAAATATAGTTGAAATGGTAGCTATTAATATTTTCGGTATAACGAAATTATTAACTATAAAATTAAGTGCATTTTTAACTATGAAAAACAGCTAAAAAAACACATCGATATAGCTGTAAATACAGCTCGATACAGCTATATATTTAACTATTTTTTAGCTATATTTTATAGCTAACCTTTTTGACCGAATATATAACTTAAAATTATTGATGATATACTAATCTTTTGTAGAATAATTTTTTCCTGATATCTCCTGTTCATATTATCCTTTAATATAAAAAAAGCGATACCATGCAACAAAATCTATTATGGACCAGATAAAGCTAAAATACATAAAAATAGAAATTAGTAAAATAAGCAATATTTATAATTTATCTTGTTATATAATATTTTATTAATACTCATCTTTTTTCATCGTAGCTATAAAACTTTGTATTTGTTGTGACAGTCTTAACCTTAACTGTCACACTGCTGATTGTTTGATTGACTCCAATTCACCTTGAATTAGCCGGAAACTAAAGAATAATATGTAATATCAAGTAATAATTTGAAATTTTATTTTAAAATTCACATTTGAAATTTAGCGATACAATTTACTTTTAAAATTAATATTTAAAATTATATACTAAATTATATCTTTAAAAAGGTAAATTAGGGCAAGTAAGCTTTAAAAAAATCTTTCACACTATATCAGAAATAAAAAATATTTTGTCAAAAATTTAAATTAATTTAATATAATCAACTATAAAAAAATCTATTATAATATCTCTAAAAAAAGCTCATTAGAGATAATAAAAGTGGGAATTCAATTACAACAAAAATACATTTGAAAAAATGTGTTATCAAGTTCTAATATGATTTAAAATAATACTTACAAATGATATTGTACCTATATTTTGATGATAATAATGAATCAATAAAAAATTACTTTGTTAAAAATAAAGTATAAAAAAGCCATATGAAATGTTATTGTAAATATAAAACTATCTTCAACAAAATTTTAAAAAATAAAACTTTAATTTAAATAATTGCAGGAAAGTAAGAATAATAGTAATATTACAACTATAAACTTGCCAGACCCACCCTTTAAAAGTTGTATTTTTCGGTGAACACACATCCATTTAGAACATTTTTTAGGATTGACTTTTTAGAATCCTGAAAGGAAATTTAAAATGTATATTAATTTTCACAATTTAGTATTCAATGAACAAATAATCTAATTTTATAACATTAATGATATATTTAACTTTCGTAAGTGGGCCTGACAAGTTTATAGCTGTAATATTACTTTTATTCTTACTTTTCCGTTAGTTATTTAAATTAAAGTTTTATTTTTTTAATTTTGTTGAAGATAGTTTTATATTTTTAATAACATTTCATATGGCTTTTTATACTTTATTTTTAACAAAGTAATTTTTATTAATTCATTATTATCATCAAAATATAGGTACAATATCATTTGTAAGTATCATTTCAAATCATATTGAAAACTTGACCACACATTATTGATTTTAGTATTTTTTCAAGTCTATTTTGTTATAGGCTGATTCCATTTCAAATTGAACAGCCTGTATACATAAGTCACCAATCACTGCACTGATGGAGTATGTTATTCTACTCTGAAAATAAGGAGACACGTATTTTTTCTTTTTGCTGAAATATCAAAATTGCATAAGATATGCATACTTGAAAATTGCATACAAAAACTAAATGTTCAAACTGAAAAAAGTTGACAATAACTTTATAGAACTATCGTTTTACCAATTCTTAATGAAGTTTGGTAATCCTTTTTTTGTTTTATTCTGTTTTAAAACTTCTTAAATTTAGTGCAAAAAATTTAAAAAAAAACTGAAAAATGACTGAGATATATGCATTTTACCAGAAAATGCACTTCTTATACACATGTATTTTTCTCAATAAGACCATTTTTTTTTGCTGAAATTTTTTGGGGCTAATAGAGGACTAAATTACCTATCTAATGGTACCTGTTTGATCCCATATTTTTTGTTTGAAGCGAGAAAACAATTTACAATTTTATTGTTGAAAAATGCTTGTATGTACGTTCGGAAGTCTTAAGCAATCTACATTCAAACGCTGTCGCATGCTTCGTTCATCATTTGTATGTATATTTATACTATCAATAGTGATATATATATATATATATATATATATATATATATATATATATATATATATATATATATATATATATATCTGTGTGTGTGTACAAGTAAATTCGTAATATAAAAATAAATACTTAAAAATAAAAAAAATAATTCTATTCGTGTATATCTATATTATGTATGTTTCGATACACAAACAAAAGAACAAATACATCGCGTAACCAAAAAAGCATATTGGAACTGTTATATAGAAGCTAGTTATTTTACGACTGATTTGAAAGATACTTCTCGAGCTTGTGAAAAAGTAAACAAAACTGTGCAATTGCGATGTTCGAAATTTACTCTTCTAAAAAGAATTTCATGGCCCGATTTTTTTAAATGCATAAGAAGGTGGTTTATAAGAGCAGTGACTTACATTTTAGACCGTTCGAAGATCTAGCCATTAATTTGGCACGTAATTTTTCCTCAAATTTTCAGGTATTACAGTTTTTTTTTAGGGTAAGACGCATACAGGTAAAACTGTATTAAAACGTTCATTTCATTCCTCTATTCGTTTAGGTGGCTTTGAAATAAAATTATCATTTTTTCACTAAAAAGTTCAGTGATTTCATTTTCAGATGTAGACTTGCGATCACTTAAAATTATTTTTGATATGCGTCCATAACAATTCATGCATACATTAGTAGATAGCAGTATTCTTAAAACTGAATAAAGTCGTTGCCAAATTAATGGCTAAATCTTCCAACGGTCGTAAGTTACTGCTCTTATAAACTACCTTCTTATGCATTTCAAAAAAAATTGGGACATGAAATTCTTTTAGAAGAGTAAGTTTCGGACATTACAATAGCACAGTTTTGTTTATTTTTGCACAAGCCCGAAAAGTACCTTTCAAATCAGTCGTAAAAATAACTAGTTTCTATATAACAGTTCCAATATGCTGTTTTGTTTATGCGATGTATTTGTCCGCGAGTTGGCCTCCTATTGTTTGTGCATCAGAAACATACATTATATAGATATACACGAATAAATTATTTTTTCCATTTTTAAGTATTTATTTTTGTATTACGAATTTACATACATATATATGAGTAATGTCAATACATTTCGCCAAATTTCGTTTTGGGAGGTCCTAAGATTTCACCAAATTATAGTATGTTGTTGTGCTTTATGAAAAAAACGTTACGGTAAAATTTGAGCCCTCTGGTAATCTTAGGGCCAGAGCTATGATCTCTTCAATATCAAAAAATGGTCCATTTTTGCATCTATTTTGAGCTTACATCTCGACTCCCTGTTAACCGATTTTAATTTACCAATTTTCATTTTTTTCTATAATGTCTGATATATTTCATGATTTTTCATATTCTTAAATATTAATCTTCATTTATAGCAACCAAATTTCAACAAAAGAAATTTAAAATTACACACACACACACACACACACACACGCACGCACGCACGCACGCACACACACACACACATACACACACACATATGCATACACAATTTTCTAGAAAACACTTTTTCGACTTCTTGAGTCTAAATATGTACAAATTAATGAAAAAATAGAAATTGAAAAAATTTTTTTGACACTCCGTGCGAAGCTCGATTTCACGCACGCTGTACAAAGTGACACGTGCGAAAATGGAGCTTCTCACACGTCGTGTCAAAAAATAGTGTTCGATACTCGTGCGAGAAAGTGATTTCTTACTCGTGTAACCTTTTCACCCTCGCTTCGCTCGGGCGCAGACCGCCACATGAGTAAAAAATCACTTTATCGCACTAGTACCGAAATATACTATTATATCGATACAATGCTTTCTCTATCAGAAAGCAAAAGTAATATTTGCATATTTTAAAACATTCTTAAGTAATTAATTAGTTTTTCATACGATATTTAGTGACAGAATAAGTTTCATAATAGTTGATTAATTTGAATGTGTAGAAGAAAATAGAATTGAAATTTTTTTGAAAACTATAATAATAAATATATAAAAGTTAAGTTGATACAATTAGCTATAAAACTAGGCACATACAGGCACACACGTGTGTGTGTGCATGTATGTCTGTATGATGTCAGTTAGTAATTGTATCTCAAAAACCACTCGATGGATTTGCTTCTAATTTTGCATAAAATTTATTTTTTTGTCCAACTCGCTGGAGAGCTATTGATAATTGGTTCTTCTAGCGTAGTTTTAACTTTTAGTCGTTTATAAATAAAAAAAAAAAATTTTGATTTTTCATTTTTTCTGGATTGTTTTGTTTACTACTTGATAAATTTGCTTCAAAATTTACATGGAGATTATTTGCGATTGCTCAAATAAAATGAACCTCTAAAAACTGATTTTTTTAGCTTAGTTATAGTTTTAGAGCATTTCGAAATTTTTGAAAAAAATATTTATATTTATTAAGCCAATAAAATCTTAAAACTACTGGATGGATTTATTTTAAATTTTTCATACAATTCAATTTTTTGATTAGTTGGTGCGGAAGCTATTGAGAATTGGTTTTCTTAGCGTAGTTTTAATATTATAGCCATTTTAGTAATTTAAAAAAAATTTCGATTCATCATTTTTTTGTATTTTACGTCAACTTCTCGTAGCATTTGCTTGAAAATTTGTATAGAACTTATTTTCGACTGCCAAAAAGAAAAGACTTTTGAAACTGATATTCTTAGCGTGCTTTTAATTTAAGAGCATTTTTAAAATTTTTTAGAAATTTTTATTTTTAATTTTTTTCTATTTCACGAAAACCATTCGATAGATTTGTTCCAAAATTTGTATGCAAGTTATTCGCTACTATTTGAAGGAAACAAGCTTTGGAAAACTAATTTCCTCAGTGCAGTTTTAATTTTAGAGCATTGTAAAAATTTTCAAAAATATTTTTAATTTTCATTTATTTTCTATTTTGCGTAAATCATACTATAAATTTTCTCCATAATTTTTTTTCAATCAATTCGCTATTGTTAAGAGAAAATAAGCTTTTGAAAACTAATTTTCTTAGCGTGGTTACAATTTTAGAAAATTAAAAAATATTTAAAAAAAAATTTTGATCCTTCTTTTCTTATTTTTTTATTTTACGTAAAGTACTTGATAGATTTGTTCTAAAATTTGCAAGGAAATTATTTGCGACTGCCAAAAGAAGGAAATCTTCAAAAATTGATTTTTATAGCATAGTTTTAATTTTAGAGCATTTTTAAAATTTTAAAAAAGAAATTTTTTTAAAGAAAATGTTATTTATTTAGCTAATTAAATCTCGAAAATGACTCGATGAATTCGCTTCAAATTTTGCATACTATCTATGTTTTTGTATAAGTATACGGGAAGCTATCAAAATTGGTGTTCATAGTGTAGTTCTTTTTATAGAGCCATTTTAAGAATTTAAAAAAAATTTTCGATTTTTTATTTATTTTGTATTTTACGTAAATTACTTGATGAATTTGCTTTGAGATTTGCATGGGAATTATTTGCAATTACCAGAAGAAGGATAACTTTTAAAAACCGATTCCCTTAGCGTAGTTTTGATTTCAAAAAATTTTGTTAATTTTCTTAAAAAATTTTCATTTTTTCCTCATTTTACGGAAAGTACTCGATAGATTTTCTCTAAAATTCGTATACAAGTTATTTGCTACTGCCTTTATAAAACAAGTTTTAAAAAAATAATTTTCTTAGAGTAGCTTTTTGATCACTTTTTTTATTTCTGATTTAACACTTCCACTAACTCTTTTCTTGCTTCCTCACTTCCTCTCTGTCCTTCTATCTTAGATTAATCCTTATTTTTTCCCTATTTTCATCGATCCTTACCCCTCCCTTCCTATTTCCCAATCACTCTCTCACATTCACTAATTTTTTTTGAATAGAGATTGTATTCTACATTAAAATTACATTAAAAAAAATAAAATCGAATTACTCTTATTCAATGAACTTTATGAGAAAGCATTGTGCCAAAGCACTTGGCTGCATTTTTATGTGTTGTTGTTTTCATTTTTAAATACCAAATCGGTATTACCGACTTTTTGAATTTCGCCGCTTTCAACTGGTGAATTTTATGTACGGGACGTTTTACTGCGCATGCGCGAACTGATCACATGAATGCCCATGATTTCTCGGTAGCTCGTCAGCTTTTGAACGAGACACCAAATTCTCATATTGCTTATTTACGCGATCTTTATACATATCGGTCTTTATACATTTAGCATGTTCGCAACCCTTGCAGAAACTGTTTTCAACTGCAACATCATTCACTTTTCCTGTTTGATTTCCAATAATGCTTGCTAATCCTTGTAATGAAGAAAATCATCTTTTTCTCCAAGAACCATCACCAGAAATAAGTCTAAAAAACAAGTCTAGCATTATTTGGCGAAGTCAGATGAAGTTCTTGCATAACAGCTCCAGACATGGATTCTTCTGCTACTTGTTCGCATACTTTACTTACAAGGAGAGTGTTTGACCTCCGGGAACCGGATCTAGCTTAAACTGTAGGATATAATTTTTGATAACAAAAATTTTGATAAGAAAATTCGTGCTTCATTTTATTTCCTATGCATTTTTTCGTAAAGTCTTAGTTCTTTGGTTATTCAAATTTTTATAAAGGCTCTTATTCACCATATTTTGAAAAAAAATGTCTATATCCTGGTCTCAGGGGCCTATTTGATAAAAAAAAGGACACGGGTTTATTTTTATCCATCAAAAAATCATATTCTACAGTTCTAGCCAGATCCGTTTCCCGGAGGTCAAACACTCTTCTTGTTAGTTAATTAATAGTATTAAAAGTTGACTGAGCAACTGCTTTTAGAAAATCCATGATTTTGCAATAAGTGGATAAGCCAGCAAGTTCACAGCCAAGTGCACGAGCAGCAAGCACACTATGTCTCTTTACTTCATAAGTATTTTCCATAACACCTACTCTTTTGCTAGAACTTACAGCTGCTAGTTCACCACACAAGTTAAATTTCCATTAACTTTAAATCCCAATCCTTGAAAAGATGATTCACTAAATTTTATTCTGTTATGACACGCACCACAACAGATAATTTTTCCTGATTCAGAAAATAGAATGTTAATGACAACAATTCTATTTTGTGTATTCTACAATAAATTTCCTTTAAAAAAAGCCAAAACCCCAAATTTGATAGTAGGATCGATTTTAAAAGTGTTTTGTGCACTCAAGTAAAAGGTTAAACAGTGCTCAAGACGTACGTCACCATGTAAATTTTAAATGACATAAGAAGAAGTAAAAAGAATGCTAGAGCAAAATATTATAAAAAAAATCAGCAAATGAACGGAGCCCTGGACCAGTAATTATTAAGAAACTTAATAGAAAGTACAGACTTTTGAGATGTAAGTGAAGTCATCAAATCTGATGCTAGTCCAATGGATTTCATTTTAGATAAATTAAGAAAAACAGGATATGTTTTACAGAAAGATCTTGTAACGGCGATGGGGATCAGGTGACCGTACAAGAGTAGCTAAATGTATAGCTAGATCTATATTATTATTGATTGAACTATAAACTACAAATACACAAAAAAAAAGAAATAAACTGAAAGGTACAACTTATAGATTTTATTTAAATACGAGTTCTAATCATGCAAAGAAAAGGGCACCAGTCGCGTGATACGGACGCGACTCCATGGATAATTTTAATCGTACTAATATAAATCAACGCGGCGAAAGAGAGCCAACGATGCGCTTGATTAATTTATCAGGGTATTTTATCCAAAAGCTACACAGCGATTTAGCTCGAACGAAAGCTAAAAAGTAAAAACGGACGCACTAGTTAATACCGCGTACGTGGTTACCAACACACACGCGCACAGAGCTATGAAAAATAATGATATATCTTTATCGTCAAAGATTAACAGAAATCGAGGTTAGAACAAAGCAGTTATGCTTTTACTACTCACACACACTAATTACTCTTCTTTTCACACAAAAAAACGCAAGCACGAGAGGTATATACGAATTGCTTCGCCTTGTACAATCTGCTGTGTAAGTACGAGAAAAACGTCAAGTCGACCGACTTGCATGCGAACAACGAAGGAATGAGCATCTCAAGATAGATGCTTTTCCTTCTTCATGCGGTACGCTATGCGCGCCACTTTATATTCTTGCCTTTTCCGTCTACTTGACTGCTAAAGTCATGCTATACGTAGACTAGACACGTTGGTTAAGCTTTACTGTATATCAATGGTATCGTGATGTGCTGTGCACGCGTGTATGGTTGGTGGCTTGGGGTTGGCTTCAGCTCGACTAGCGTTGTATCTCTCTTAACCACGCGCGAATTTAACATCTTCCTTCGGCCGCATATATTATCGTATTATAAAAGCAAGGTTTAAGTAACATGGCCAATTTGCCATGTTACAATCTAAACAATTATATTTTAAGATAATACAGAGTAAAGAATGTCAGGAAAATACAACATTTGTAGTGTCCGTAATGGGGCTATTTGTATTTAAACAACTCTTATTTGACCTACAAAATGCTCTAATAACCTTGCAGAGAAGCTTATCAATGCCTTAAAGCCACACATCTTTAAGTACCTGGATGACATCATCACCGTAACAGAAATATTAAAAGAACATCATAAAAATAGTTTAAGCTTCTATAGAAGAGGTGAAATAGATAAAAGGAAATAACTTTTTCATTATGGTTACCAATTCTTGATCGAAAGTTGATAGGGCAGAAAAAAAGAGAAAAAAGAGGCTGAGATTATGACCTGAAAGACCGTGATGACTATTATTGAGTTTTGGGGAAGAGAGAGACCGAGAAGGCAGAAAAAAAGTTGAAGAATGTTCTCAAATAACATGATTACCGTTATCTACCCTTACAAAGCGTTGTGGAGTACCTGTCAGGGGACTAATGAGAGGAGGATATAAGTCTAGTGCAAGATCTGGGTCTTTAAACAACACCGTTGAAGACTTGTATAGACTCTCAACATAGTAATCTATCAAAGTCCTTACCACTGTGAATGAACTCACCGATCCACCTCTCATGAGAATGACACCGAAAAGAATTGGCTTGATAAGGTCGTCTAGTTTGCCGAGCAGATTCTGACATTACCTTAAGATCTATAGGAGGCTTTGCATATGATAGTAGCTCCTAGTTCATTTAAGAGAAGTCACCAGAATGACGCTATTAAAAAAGATTGTTTAATTTGGGAGAAACAGAAACGTAAAAAGAAACAATAGATCGAGAGGAGATAGAAATCGAAATAGGATATTACATCAAGAGAAATTAAAATCGAAAGAAGAGATGTCATAGATATCCAGAGAATTGCTTTATTTTTATTTTTTTAATTTTGAATAATCATTAATATCATTGCTCATCACATTTTTAATCCAATCCCTGTCTTTAAGTGCAAATGAAGATAATAAAGCGGAATAGTAAACATTAGTGTTTAAGTCACTCTATGCATTCAGCAAAATAAAAAACGCAACACTTTTTGGCTAAAAAAGTTAGTAACTAAAATAATTTGAAATGAAAATTTTCGAATACTGTTCGAAAAATATAGTAATGTGCTAAGTCGAGAGAAGTTATTTTTCTGAGAAAAAAGTATAAGATAATTTAGCGAGACCTTACACTACTAGGATGCCTTGCCTAATAGGTTCGAGTCTGCACGGTAAGACATTTTGCTGAAAATAAAGATAAGATTAGGAAAGAGGAAAAAAGATCATAGTAATCATTTGTCTCTTATATCATTTATCACGCGTTAGTTTACTTTATTTGGGCATCTTTTAATTTACTTACAACTGCTTTCGATTCTTTTTACATGAAAATATATAAAAATATATGGTTATGAATGCTCCAATAGGTTCAAAAGCTAGATCATATAAAAGCAATAATTACATGGAGTATAATCAACATTATCATGATCTACGTATTGAAAATGATATAATCCATATCCATATTATAGCGGATAATTATGATACATTTTTAATATTCATTTTTAATATTGATAATGTTTAAACAAATTAATATTGTTCTCATTTATAGTTCGTTGATACAATGATAATTTTGATTATGTTTCATAAAATTATTGGCTATAATATCATCTAACTTCTAACCTGTTGAGCTTTTGTGACTAGTATTACTCTAGCATTAAAAATATTTTCATGAAAGAAAACATCTTTTGTATCTTCAGAGAAATCGACGATCCAGAGTTGCGATACTCTTCTAGTTATAATTGTTTTTCAAAAAACATGAATATTTCGAGAATTAATGTACAATATTTGCAATGTATAAAAGTAAAATATTAAATTAAATAAATAATAAATACATATGATATTGTAATTTTTAATCATTTAAGTAATACCATTTAAACATAGATCAAAATAATTTAATTGTATTTTACACATTTTTTGTTTTTACCTCTACACGGTGGTCCTCAAATGATTTTGATCATAAAGTTTTTGCACCTTAGATTTTCGTTTTGGATATGATTCTAGACACATTCGGGATCAAATTTCAATAAAAACTAAAATCAAAGAATAAACACTTTTCTGTTTATTCAAATTTAATTTTTTTATATTTGTTTTTTACAAAAAAATTTTTTATTTATAATTTATGAGCTCAATTTTTAGAATGCCGTTTTAAAATAGTGTTATAAATTATTTACACATTACAAGCGAATATTATTGTCAATATATTCAGGAAATCTAATGTGTTGTAACAATATGAGCGTGGCGTTAAAATTGCAATTTTATTGTAAAACATTATAATTATAAAGATTATAAGAAATGATACATTTTTAAATTATTCAAACGTCATTTGAAGTAATTGTAATTAGAAAATACTGTGCATTTATATTCTATAAGAACATTGTATGTACTTTTGGTATTTCAGTAACACCAAAAATACATTTTCCATGTTTGGATTCAAAGTTTTCACGGTAAATGTTAGACATTGTTAGAGAATTTTTTCAGATTTTGATCGTGTAAGTTGTGGTTTAGGATACCAACAGTTGTAATGTTCACAAAACGTCGATATCTGAAACCACAACTTATACGGTCAAAATCCGAAAAAAAACTCTAGCAATGTCTACATTTTCTATATAAAAGATTGTATTGAAGAAAATCAAGACCTAGGTTTTACAGCAAACAGGCTTTGGATGCGGTCTATTTTGATTTTTTTTGCAACATAGGCCAATACAAATCATCGTAGAATGATTCTCCTTATGCAGATAGATTATTAAGAGCGAATATAATTCAATGTACGTTATTTTAGTAAAAACTATGTATATATATATATATATATATATATATATATATATATATATATATATATATATATCCATTCTCTGTCAAATCGAAGGACGAAAAATTGGTAAAATGGTTCTTTTCCATATTATGAACCACGTAGAATTTTTTAGATTCCTTTAGTACATATTTTTAGAGTTACAAAGCTTCCAAGTTAAGCCAAAACAATATTTTTGACATTTTTAACTAATTTTAA
Organism: Anastatus disparis; assembly: GCA_017163975.1. Taxonomy (NCBI): domain Eukaryota; kingdom Metazoa; phylum Arthropoda; class Insecta; order Hymenoptera; family Eupelmidae; genus Anastatus; species Anastatus disparis. The sequence continues at coordinate 1,844,799 of JAFFSR010000394.1, read as the reverse complement.
GCTTAAAATACTCAGTTGGGTTGCGTTTTAAAATTTATTACTGAATAACTTTTTTCTTCAAAATATTATGAATTTAAGAAAAAATGTATTTAAAAGTCCTGTCTGGTCGCTCTTTCGCTGCCGTCGGTTGACACCACGTTAAATAAGATGTCACTAAAAGATTACACTAAAAAATTTGTATAAAATAGGCTAATGAATGGAGCTTGCTTCGTAGATAATTAATAAAAAAAAAAGTGCTCATGTAGTCATTTGCTGAGCTAAAGTAGTATAAAGTATTAAAATACCACTTTTCAAGGTTTCAAACCATGATTCCATGTCCAAGAAAATCATCGAAGTAGGTGATATATGTATAAATATAGCCTATGAATTTCAGAGTGATGCAAAATGACGATCCTTTTTAGAAAATTTAAATGTAATTAAAAATAATGAAAAATCTGATTTTTAGCTACATTTACTCATTTTAATGTCAACTTGTACTCATCGGTTGCTGATGTCCCTTCGCAAACATTCATGAAAATAGTTGTGTACTTCACGGATATTAAAATATATTAAAAAATATCTTCTGAAAGATTTAAAGTAAACCAAACCTTGAGATTTTTTAACAAATCATGTGCCTCCGTCGCACATAAAAAAATATACTAAAATACTGATTTAAAAAAAATTTTTGTTCATTTCATAGTTTAAGTTTATATAATACTGCTAATATTTCCAATAACACATGGTGACAGGTAACTATATGTAAAATTCTTTTCTTATAAGATTCAGAATGGATTTTTTATTAGAAAAAAAATTAAATGTCATTGAATTTCTTGAAAATTATGATTGGTAACTAAAATATCTTTTTTTTATTTGACTGAAAAAATTTCAAAAATTATATTTGCTATATTTCCTTCATAATTTAAACATAATCTATCTCAAGATACAATAACACTTTAAAGGATGATTAATTTAATTTTAAGTCAAGAAATAATTCTACATAATGAATAATGTTAACACTCGAATAGATAATAAGACACGATCCACTTCGTACTGATAATTCATCATATTTGTTATTGCATTTTTACAGTAAAAGTAACTCAAATTTATAACTAACTAATATCTGAATTAAATTTCTTATACACTCAATACAAAATTTATATGCATTTACCTTTTTCTTAGATGTATCAGTTACAAGATAAAAAACTAAAAATGCACTTCTACTTATATGTTAGAACTTTTTGTGTTAATTCATGAGAATATTGTTAATTATTTTTCAATTTAAATTCAACTTATTTCATCCACTAGGATATTGATTTACAAATTTGCTTATACTGATCTTCGACGTACAGAAAGAGACATGAGTTCAGTAATATATTACTACCCTGTTAAAAATAATCAGGTGATAAATCACCTGATTCGTTTCACCAGGGTGACTGTAAAAAAAAGTAAATTAAATATTGATGTATATCAATCTCAATTATATGTTGATTGTGATTATTTATTTAAATTAATTTTAAGTTTTTATATATAATTACATATAATTATTGCTTTCACATCATTAAAAACAATGACAAATTTTCAAAAAATTCAAGTTACGACAACCAGTTTCCATAGAATTATAATGTTTATTACTAATTTTAAAATAATCAAATACATTTAAAGAATATGACAAAATTAGAATCAATCATTTTCTAAAACTGAACTTAATAATAACATGAGTAGATACTTTAATCTTAACGAAATTGATTGAATGAAATTCAAGTCAGTGTGTGTTATATACTCAATCTATATAAAAATATTAACGTTTACCTATTATTCTCATCCATATTATAATATTCTTCACTTACACCACTGAAAAGGGTTAGAACAGTGGTTGTACTCTACGGCGGCGAGTGGCGCTAGTATCGATAGCGAACATTCATTGAAGTACGAGAGAGATGTTAGTGTTTTCTAGAGGATAATGAGTGCTCTCTGTGAGGTTTTGAGTGTTCTCCGCGATGTTTCTTTGTTCGAAGAAATGAGCAGGTCTTCGCTCAGAGAATAATGAGTCTTCTCTAGAGACTACTAGTTCGCATTTCGACGCGTAGGCTGACTATATTCTAAAAATGACACCGATTGTACCGTAGAGTACAATCACAGTTCCTTCCCTTTTCAGTGACTGATATAAAAAGAATGCACGCTCGGAAGGTTTTGAATATACTTAAAAAATATGCATGTTATGATTAAAATATAGACTATTAAATTCTTTATATACCGTATAATTAAAAATTTAATACTAATATATAATACTGTAAAAACATATATAAAAATTAATGAATTATGTTCACTTTAATGAAGTTTACAGAACAAGAAAATAATTTGTATTTTATATTGCCATCTTCGATTGGATTTCATTCAATCAGTTTTATTAAGATTAAAGTATCTACTGGTGTTATTATTAAGTTCAGTTCTAGAAAATGATTAATTCTAATTCTTGTCATATTCTTTAAATGTATTTGATTATTTTTAAATTACTAATAAACATTATAATTCTGGTTATCGTAATTTAAATTTTCTGAAAATTTGTCATTGTTTCTAATGATGTGACAGCAATAATTATATGTAATTATATATAAAACTTAGAATTAATTTAAACAAATAATTACAATCAACATATAATTGAGATTGATATACATCAATATTTAATTTACTTTTTTTACAGTCACCTGGTGAAACGAATCAGGTGATTTATCACCTGATTATTTTTAACAGGGTAGTAATATATTACTGAACTCATGTCTCTTTGTATCTCAGTACGTCGAAGATCAGTATGAGGCAATTTGTGAATCAATATCCTAGTGGATGAAATAAGTTGAATTAAAATTGAATAATAATTAATAATATTCTCATGAATTAACACAAAAAGTTCTAACATATAAGTAGAAGTGCATTTTTAGTTTTTATCTTGTAACTGATACATCTAAAAAGGTATAGGCATATAAATTTTGTATTAAGTGTATAAGAAATTTAATTCAGATATTAGTTAGTTATAAATTTGAGTTACTTTTACTGTAAAAATGCAATAACAAATGTGATGAATTATCAGTACAAAGTGGATCGTGTCTTATTATCTCTTGGAGTGTTAACATTATTCAATATGTAGAATTATTTCTTGAATTAAAATAAAATTAATCATTATTTAAATTGTTATAAAGGGATAGATTATGTTTAAATTATGAAAGAAATAAAGCAAATATAATTTTCGAAATCTTTTTTAGTCAAATAGACAAAAGATATTTTAGTTACCAATCATAATTTTCAAAAAATTTAATGACATTTAATTTTTTTCTAATAAAAAAATCCATTCTGAATCTTATAAGAAAAGAATTTTACATATAGTTACCTGACACCATGTGTTATTGGAAATATTAGCAGTATTATATAATCTAGAACTATGAAATGAACACAATTTTTTTAAAATCAGTATTTAAGTATATTTTTTCATGTGCGACAGTGGCACATGATTTGGTAAAAAAATCTCAAGGTTTGGTTCACTTTAAATCTTTTAGAAGATATTTCTATGAATGTTTGCGAAGGGACATCAGTAACCGATGAGTACAAGTTAACATTAAAATGAGTAAATGTAGCTAAAAATTACATTTTTCATCATTTTTAAATACATTCAAATTTTTTAAAAGGAATCACAGTTTTGCACCACTCTGAAATTTATAGGCTTTATTTATTCATATATTACCTACTTCAATAATTTTCTTAAACATGGGATCATGGTTCGAAACCTTGAAAAGTGGTATTTCAATGCTTTAAATGTAGCTCAGCGAATAGCTATATTAGCACTATGAATTTTTCTTGAAATTTAGATTTTTTGAAGGAAAAAGTTATTTAGTAATAAATCCTAAAACGCAACCCAACTAAGTAATTTCGTATCCTATATTATACATCATATGTACTTAATACTTTCAGAAATAGTTAAAACTCATTTATTTAAATTTAGGTACTCAGGGACACAATCTCAAGAGGTCATCATGGATATAATATACTTTTAATATTAACACTCTTCGTAAATTACAGAAAATATGAAAGCACTAATCCAATCATTGTTAAGTTGTCTATTTTGGACGATGAGCTTGCACTAAATGGATACGGTCAAGTGATTTCTAGTTCATTGTTTGTATTATGCAAAAATTACGTACAGCTTACGCCAGGTATAATAAATCAAAATAAGTTTTACTAACGAAAAATTAATAATAATATGATTTTCAGATATACAAATATCTTGGCTTACTTCCTTAACAAGTATAATTGGCAACATATTTATAGGCGATGAAGAGACCAAGATTCAGCAAATACGTCAAAACAATGCTTTATTGTTAGCCTTATATGAAGTGACACATCTAAACAGAAATTTCATAACTACGCTAGCTTATACACAGAGTGATGTCTGTTCACAAATTCCTCTAAATACTACTTTGTATTTGAATCAATTATTAGCATTTCAAGTGTCTGATAATGCTTCCCAGCCATTTAATCTTCTAGCGATATTTTTCAATACTGGTAATTTTTTCATTTCATTTTTTATATTTTACTAATTACAGCTACTAAGGAATGAAATTTTTCAAAATATTATTTAAAATAACAAGTTGATAGCAAGCATTTTTTATTAAAATAGAAAATTATTTAGGAATTTATTTTCAAAATAGTACAAAACAATAACAATTATTGATTAGTTAATTTTGTTATAATCATTTTACTTATATGCTTCTTTGACCTGCTTGTGTCTACAAACTAATAAATGACTGATTCTATTCAGATTCATGCAGGCCGTCACGAATCGAATTTTTTGTCTGTAAACTATGTAAATATGTTCTGATACTCAGAAGATGTGAGAACCCCGATATCTGGCTAAGAAATTTTTATTCACGACGCTATAGCCTATTTTGTATTAAATTTTAGAATGGATCTTCATATTTAAAATACTTTATCCCCGTCAATTCTTGACTTTTGAAGACGAATTTTTTTAAACGTGAGGAACATAGCCTATTTTTACATCGCGTTATTATTTTGTAGATTCAAATTAATGCCGTCGAGTTGTTAATAAAAAACCAAAAAAAGCGTTTTTTCAACGTGATTTTCTCAAAACCTACAGTACCGCTCAAAAGTTCCTAAAATTTTTTTTTTTAACTCAACTTCAAACTGCGATATTTCGGAAACGGCTCGATGAATTTGAAAAAATCCGGACGGCGTTTGAAAGATCAGACAAAATACTATCTTTTTGTGTCCTGCAAAATATTTTTATCCCTTTTTTTAACTCTATTTCTAATGATAGAAAAAATTTTTATTTTACGAATTTTCAAATTTCAATCAATCAAATGTAATTTTTAAGAAATTGATAAAATTAAAAAATTCGAACGCGACTGAAAAGTAGAGTAAATTTTCTAAATCTTTATGTTTAATGATTTTTTGTATCTATTTCCTGCGTGTAGCTAAAACTGCGCGAAAATGAAAAGTACAAGAAAATCAGTTTTAGATATGATAATATTTTCCAATGTCGCGAGTCAATTTTGGTTTACATTAGCAAGATACAAAAGATGGTATTTTGTCTAATCTTTTAAACGCCATCCAGATTTTTCAAATTTATCAAGTCATTTCGAAATATCGCAGTTTGAAGTTGAGTTTCTAAAAAAAAATTTTTTACGAACTAATGAACGGTATTGTATACTTTTAACAAAATGATCTCAAATTTTATCACAATTATTATAAATGATAGTGTCCTTTTTTGAATAAATTAAAGTTATTTACAAATTTGATTCTTCGTATGTATATACGAACTACAGATTTGAACACATGCTGAAATGTAAACAAAAATAGACCCGCGATATTGGAAAATATTATCATATCTAAAACTGATTTTCTTGTACTTTCTATTTTTGCGCATTTTTAGCTACAAACAGGAAATAGATACAAAAAAACCATTGAACATAAAGATTTAGAAAATTCACTCTACTTTTCAGTCGCGTTCGAATTTTTCAATTTTATCGATTTCTTAAAAAGTTACATTTGATTGATTGAAATTTAAAAATTCGTAAAAATAAAAAATTTTTCTATCATTAGAAATAGAGTTAAAAAAAGAGATAAAAATATTTGGCAGGACACAAAAGATAGTATTTTGTCCGATCTTTCAAACGCCGTCCAGATTTTTCAAATTCATCGAGCCGTTTTCGAAATATTGCAGTTTGAAGTTGAGTTAAAAAAAAAAAAATTTTACGAACTTTTGAGCGGTACTGTATATTTTTTCTTTTAATATCAATATGTTTTTATACATAATAAAACTAGCTTTGAAGATTGGTGAGGATATGCTATTTTTGTTATTATTTTTTAATGAATTTTTTAACGACTATAGCAGGAAAAGAGGGCCAAATCGACTTTAGCCAGTATCTTTACGGCTCGTTGCTTATTCAATATAGTATGTTGAAAGATGCCTCCGTGTGGAACTCGAGCTCCAAAGCTGCCACAAAAGCCCCAAAAATGTCCAAAACGTGTTTTTTCTTAAATAATTATTACCGTGCGCAGTTTGCGGCCAAGAATCTGGAAATATGTAAATACCTTTGTGACTATATTAAGAATTTTCCAGATTTTTCAGATTGTTTACAAATTTTTTTAGCCCGAAACTCCCATTTTTAATGAAGTTTAAAGTTTCTTATCGTTCTTTTAACTATGAAGATAATGTGGCCGAAACCTAAATAACTTTTTTTGAGTATTTTTTTGCCGTACTTTCCAACGCTGAGGTCGCCAAAATCACTTTCCCACTAAAACATGCTCAAAAATCGAAAAACAGCAAAAAACGAGGTTTTTGCGTTTTTTCTATAGTTTTGTCATCATAACTTTAAAAACACGTTTATATACTAAGTTTTCACTGAGTTTTATGCCTTGGAACTTATAACCTAGTTTAATTACATCTCAGCAAACCTTATGAGCCCCAAAAGCTCAAGAAAACACGGATTTTGTCGAGTTTTCCCGTTTTTTTGGACCAAGCTGTGTAAAATCTTTATCAAAAGCTACTACGTTAATCAAACTCTGCTAATTATTAATCTCCACGATCCGATTACACACATCTACTATTTTTATAAATCAACTGCGCATGTTTATAGCCTATAAAGACTTACTGCACATACCCACGGGCCCTGCACACTATCTGCAGCCTATAACCAGTAGAAATTACTGCATATAATTACAATCCTTGATGGGAGATCTGAATGTACAGCACCACAACTTCTACAAACCGACTTCGCATCCCCATATATTGCCTTAACCTTCTGCACTTAGGTGAGCCCCTCAACTTTCCATCCGTATGTTTATTATATTACAATCAATATCTTACAGCAATATCCTTGGAAGACCTTAAATTCATCTGAATTTAACGACAAAAAAATCCATCTAAAATCCACTTTAATCTAGCTCTATGTCGAAATCAAGTTCTACTTTTAACAGGGTGCTGCTTTATTATTTAACTTATTTATTATGTTAGTTTTATCTCTCCATGGGATTTTGACATAAAATCGGACGTATTCACTCATATTATTTTTTTCAGTGGATATTCGTTTGTGATGTTTCATTAACACTGAAAACGCTATGCTTGGTTACTGGATTTTCGTGACTAGATGGTGGTGCAATCTTACAACTGCGTCAAGACTCATAATGTATTACAAACACAAAGTCTGGTTGTGTCTTGCCACTGCAGCTTAAGATAATAAGGTGGACATAAGTGTTCTTATGTACAGTCTATTCTCTTTTATTTTCATTCCCTCGTGTTATTCTTATTAACGGCTATTACTCACTGTGCGCTATATGAAACGTATTCCATCGTACGTTCGCACTAACGTTCGTTTCTTAACTTCCAAATGAACAGTCAATTTCGGAACGTTTCGAAACGAAAGTCTTAAATCGTTTGATAAAAGCTAAAAAAGATGCACATTTTGCACACACTTTTTTTACATTTCAGAAAAAGCAAAGTTTTGGAATGTTTCGTAACGACTTTTCATAAAACCTCCACTCCTTTAGCTTAAGGAGTGGAAGTAGAATCAGTATAATTAAAATCCGTTATAATATTACGACTTGAATCTATTTCCAGAACGTTATCGTATTCTGCGTAAATGATGCAATTTATTGTTTGTTCAAGGCCTGATCAAATTTCACTTCTACTCTTACACCACCACGTTTGATTAGATTTCAGTGTAAAGCAGAATTTGCAGAAAGATTGGAGTGTCAAATCAAATGCAAACAAACTAAAACCTCTAGAATAATCTATTCGGCTAAAACAAAGGGACTCATTAGAAAAATGTATATTAGTCCCTGAAAATAAAGTGTGATAAGCTTCAACAAACTGTGGATTATGGCCTGTAAATTTTGGTTGTAGAGGTTTATTCGGTACTTGTGCTCCGTCAATGTAGAGCGAAAGATAATTAATGAGAAAATGTTGAAAGTTGGATGGATTGAATTGTCTATTTTCATTAAACGCTCTGTTATCGATGAATCTTATTATAATTCTTTTTGGTAGCTGTCCTAAAATTATGTTATCTAAAGTATCACCATGTATACCTCTAAGCATAGTAAATGATTTTACTTTAACTCGTGAAATAGGATATTTTGCGGTTGCTTTTGTTAAAGCATTAGTATGAACGAGTAATATTCCTGGTCTAATTTTTACACAGAAGTATCATCAAAGAGGCTTCTTTTATACTAACACTGAAAGTATTATTTTGGAAGGATCGATAAGACAAAATGCGTTTTAACTTCAAAGAAGTCGTACTCTTAGTTTAACGCCATTTAATAAAAATTTATTTTGATTGAAAACGTCACAATGTAAATTACCTATTAAATCTATTGTTTTGAATTTCCCGTATAATATGATTGGCTTCATAGTCCATGATTAACTTCACCACCAGCGCGCCCCACGTTTGGTAGAGCTTACATTTTTCCAACAGTATCGAGATACCACAGTGACGTTGTAAGATGTGAATTCAATGCAGCGCTTGAGTAATTTAATAATTTTTCGATATAGGCTCTGTATGGGTAAGCATTGTTTGGTGATGAGACGAGTTTTTGATTAAAATATATCAATCTGATTAAACAGTGGATGAAGAAAATTATTAACAGGTCCTACTTTACTATTCTCAGTAGGAAAATTCAGTATAATTTGTAATCGCACATTTAGCATTGTGTATACTAAATCGATATAATCTTCACCTCCAGGTATTACAAATTCAATTGGTCCATCATCGGTAAGCGATAACACTGGTTTATATTTAATAAATTGTGAAGATTCTAAAGATGTTTAAGTTGGTGGAAGCGTAAATAAGTCTAATTCTGATTTCATGCATTCGCATGAGTTTGCATGTATGAACGCTATCTTGTTTTTTTCTAGTTAGGTCCAAAAATATCTGTCACACTGCGTAAAGACTTGTATTTTCTTTTTGCTAACTCTTTTACGTTTTCAGAATACCACCTTTTTTTCTTTTTATAACACTTTGTTTTTGACTTTAGTACGAGCTGTTGAGCGTCTTTTTGGGGACTGGCGCTTCCGCTAGGCAACGACGTTTATATCCAGAACCCTTCATCATTTTAGGATTTTATTAACTGCTCACCTCTTGAGATTTTGACCCGATTCCTGCATCTCGTATTTAAAGACTGTTTGAACTTTGTACCATCGTTCGTAACATCGTCTAGTACATGCATACCTGCGCGAACAGCTTCTTTACCGACTGCTTTTGCTCCAGTGGTAAGATAAGGTAAAACTCTTCGAAAACGACCTCCTAGAAAACTTCCTATACCATGTCCACGTTGGTAATGTGAACCGTTGAATACCCGATGGATTCCACTGCCGCCAATCTGCTCGGAATAATATGCTGTGTAATGAGACATATTTTAAATTGCTGATTACGTTTAAACTGAAGCGTAACCGTCAACGTCCCGTACTCAAATGGTATACGAAGACCGTGTCTATCCTTATATCTAAAATCCCTTATTCTGGAAAGTGTTATTAAGTAAAGGAATGTAATTTATATGTGAAAACTGTTTCACTACGTTAAATCCAAATGTATACTTTGTATTATTAAATGTGACTATACGTAACAGTGAAGCTTGAATATCTCCCACTGTGTAAAGCACACATATTATCTATGTAAATGTAGAATTGATCGGTTATTGCTCTTGCGAACATACCGGTCTATCACCGATAACCGCTTCCCCCCTGTGCTGTCCTTATTTTTCTTTGCTTTCAAAGTAATAATGGCGTTTTTGTCATAAAAATCTTTTCAAATCTGGAGATTATTTCTAAGCTTTTCATTTATTTCAATATAATGTGCTTCTTTACATTCACATACTCGCTGTATCACGTAAAGTCCTTTTCTTTTCTTCGAGGCATCAATGTTATATGCTTATTAATATCGCCAAGCATGGTTATTGATTGCTCAGGCCCATTCACCAATACTTTGCCATACCAGAGAAGTGAACATTCGAATTGTTTTATGTTTTCCACATCCATAATATTTTGAGAAGTTCTTCATTATCTGTATAGAAGACAAACTTAGCTTCAGATTCTTGAATGTATAAATGTACTGGATATCCAGATTACAGTCAATCCAAAACTCTGATCACCATGTAATCGTATCTTCATAGATAAAGTGTGTAAAATCAAGATATTGTATTATCTGGAAAGTATTTTATACTACTATTATTGAAAAGAATCTGTTATTGAAAGTGTAAAAAGCATCCTCATCCATTTTTAAAGGTTAATATTGAAACCCAAAATTCTGAAAACTAATGAATAAATTTATTTGAAAATTTAACTGGAATAATCTTCGTGGTAAATACTAAGGTTAAAGCATTTCTTTTCTTCTCTAAGTTTTGCAATATAACGAAAGATAGGTCAAATTACTGAGCCAGGTGTAGTGTCTGTCTTACATCTCCTAATAGAATGGATTATATTCTACATAAAGAGTCATTTTTATAACCAGGCGGTTAAATGACGAAAAGTTAATTATTAGAACGTTAAGAAATGTATAAAATATTAATAAGGAACTAAATACAATATTAATTAACATAAAATTATGGTGTAAATAATTATTGTTCCACTTGTTTTGTCATGTTATAGACAATTTTTAAATGATCATATGATGAACGAATTGTTTATGAGTAGTTTTGCAACATTTTAATAGTTTTTGGTCAGCCATAATGTTCATGGACCACTGTTGGAGATACTTTTTTATATGTAAAATATTATTAATAAAAACAAATTTTGTAGTGAGATTTGTTTTCTGTTTCAAGCACTTCTTTTAAATGTAATTTTATTTAAAAATAAATAAATTTTTGATAAAATATAAACAATTTAAATATAATCTGCAATAAGGTTAAAATAAAATTTAACATAACAAAATTCAAATTTTAAAACAAAGCCTTAGTAAGTAAATAGAATAAATATAATAGCAAAGAAAAGAGCAACTTCTTTTATTTTTGTTTATTGATATATTTACTTAAAAAGTATATTTATGATAATGAAAATTCAAAAACCAAAAAGAAGAAAGAATTTTAAACCTTTGCATTGCTAAGTTTTTTGCTTATCTAGAAATTAAAAATGAGTTTTCTATTGCTAAATGGGTTTAACTAGCTTTTATTGCTCTCTGACTATTTATTTAAAATTTTTTTATTTTATTAAGAGCTGGCGAATCATACATTTTAATAAAAGTAAAAATATTATGATTATAACATGAGGTCGTTAGTGGCTCATTCAGAGCGATGGATTCGTAATCTCGAGGTCCTTAGTTCGCATCCCGGTCATTACCGATTGATATAACACCGTTGTACAACACATGTGCTTTTGTTCGCAAGGCCACGATGTTCTCCGTCGCTAATTAGCATCACAATAACAGGATAATACAGCGACGTTAAATAATAATAAATTAATATCAATAATTGTAATTAAAATTATCGCCAAAATGTAATTACAATATTTATTTGTTATTATATTTTTTATTTTTTATGAATAAAGATAACAAAGTACATCATAAACAATTTTTTTTTGTTGCAAACAAATCATTGAATGTAAACTGATAATAATTTCATAAAATAATTTAATAATAATTTCAATTCACATGAATGTAATCTGGAAATATTTTCTTCTCAATAAAGAAGATCATTTCTAATTATACAGGACGTAATTTCATGAAATAAAAGAGAATAAAATAAATTTGACGTAAAAATTAATTATATGGATTTAAAGATGTGTAATTAATACAGCAATAAAATATTTGTTTCATAATTAAATTAAATATTCAAAGAATCAAAAATTTTTTAAAAATTTTTGAATATGCATCTAAAATGTTTTATATGTTTAACATGATCATAACATTATAAGAAGTAAAACTTAATAAAATTCTATCTAAAAATTAATGAATCCTTCAAATTACAGGGCTATTCTAACCTTAATAAATATGATTTAAAAATGTAAAAACCATTTTATTTATAAAAATCTTTCTTGAAAATCACGTAAAAGAGAACGAGTGATATAAAATAGCAAAACTAAGAAACCAATTTATTTCGTTTTCGGCTTATATAATCAAAGTGTTCAAATAAATGTCAACGGGGGTTATATATATATAATATACGTTTAACGTTAAAAGATAGTAAAAACGAGCGATACATTCAAAACTCGTAAAACAACGAGTACGAACACTTTAAGATAGATAACTGAAAACAATAATGGCCTATGCCATTGCACATATATTGTGAAAATGTATTCATATCATAGAGTATAAAACGTAGGCCCTGAGAGGTTGAGGCTTTTGGTGTGTGCATACGTAAACCTTATCATGAAGCTATTCGTATATATATACGAGCGATAAGCTTGTCTGGTCGTCGGCTTTTCTACTGAGCTGTAGCTAAGAATTATTATATTATATAGCAAGTGTCGAGTGTATACATTTTAAAAGTAAGTTTATGTGGTCTAAAAAATTTTTACTTTCGCGATTTTATTATTTATATGGTTTTTGTCTAATCTTTTTTTTCTCTCTCTTTGTTTTAAGCGATATTAGGTATATACGTATAATAACAATGGTGAAATGATGAGCTGCACATGAGAGAACGAATTATGACTTTTTGTTACGATACTTAAAGAGGATATGCATAATGCGATAATTTATTTGGTTTTGTTTCAAATCGTATATATTCTACTGTTAAGAAAGTTGATTTATGCAAAATGGGGTAGAAAGATAGAAAATAGTAATGTAACGGACTGTTTTTTTTTATTTTATGTACAGCCATGCGTTTTGTTGGCGTACAATTTTATTCTGATGGTTCGAATGACAAATTAATTTTAAAACTTTATATTTGCCGTCGTGAAAGATGTAAAAGGGAAGATATATTTTTCTCTGTTCCACTGAGAGAAATCAACATCTTCGTCAACATTTGAGGTTAAGTATAAAATGCAAATAGCGTGCCCGTTCTTACTCCATATCTTCTTTGACACTACAATAGTTCTTGTACTATACTAGTAATACAGTTGGCGAATATTCCATCATCAATATGGCGGTGCATCATGAAAATCGAGTTTTTATTATTTTAATAATAACGTTTTTTATATAATTCATAGTAGATTTGACCGTACAATTTACTCGTATAAAAGTTTCAATTATTCAGTGTCATAAAATTTTATTTTCGTTTGTTAACAGTCTTGAATGGCAGTAGCCAATTGTGGTACTTTTGCTAATTTTTAAAAGTTGCTTTTATCTTTACAAAACGTAAAGACTATATAATATAAAATGACCGAATATAATCTTTATTATCAGCTACTTTTTTAAAACATTATTTATATTTTTTTAATCTATATATATTTATCTGTAAATGAAATTTTGATATAAAAATAAATAAAACTTTACTTTTGATTATTTAAAATTATTATTTAATTGTAATAATTGTGTATTTACACTCCTTCTTAAAGCGCAAATTGCAGATACAGCTATTATATTTATATATAAATGTGTGTAACATTTACTTTTTGAATTCATTCACTTCTGTAAATATGAAGTTAAATCCTCTACTAGAAACTGATACCTTAAATATATATATAATATAATAATTATCTGCAATATCACTTCTATGAAAGTAAATACATTTAAACTATAAACGTTATTGCTGATTGGAAATATAAACACATCTTATAAATACTATAATTAAACAATGTTCACAAGTAAAATTTATTGGTTTTTATAGTAAAGCTTTATTTACAGATAAAAAAATAATTTTAATAAATAAAACGTATTTGTTTTATAAAAAATAAATACTATATAAGAGGTTAGTTTTACATTTATGTACTTTGTAAAAATCAATTTTTTTCTCTTAAATTTTTTTCTTTAAATTTACTACTTAAATTATCTTCTATATTTTAAATTACTTTATTTTATACTCACATAAATAATTATAAAATTTTAAACTAATTAGCTGATGACGGAGTTAAGTTAAAAAGCTTTTGTTAGACTTGTAAGATACTAGTATAATAAAATTTTAACGATATTTATGCACACACTGAAATCTATTAAATAATACGCCAACATCTTAATTCGAGCTTATTACTATGAAGAAAGGATGAAACTTTATTTTGTGTATACTGTAGGTGCATACACTTTATACCCGAATTCACTGCTCATGACGATATATATCTCAAGCTAGAAAACTAATAATTTTTTGGCTACTTTCGTTGGTCGATAAGTTAAAATAGTATTTATCTATATTTTCTGGAAACACTTAGTAGATAAGCGCCGCCTATTAATACACTTAATAGTAAAAGTCGCTAACATATTATTTTATTAGTATTATGTTACCAATAGTTACAAATCGGTTGCATTTTAATGCATTTCAATATTAAAGTTTATCTCATTATCCGATTTATGAATTTGATTTGTTTAGTTACATAGAAATAGTAAGATATCTGTAAAGTACATAGTATTACGGTCTTAATCTCTTTTTACTTTTGAATTTCAAATTATAAATTGTCTCAACACAGAATTTTATTTAATTTAATAAAACTCAATGGGTGCTTAACTTTTTTCGTGTACCTTTAGATAAAACACTCATTTGCTGAGCAAAGCATGCCATGAAATGGATAACAATGTTCGATATGTGCAGAGTAGATAAAAACTGTCTGATTAGTGGTGACGCATATAAACGGAAGCGTAGCAATCGCTAGAGTAACGAGCCGATAATTATCATCTATCACTTGATAGGAGATAACGCTGCTCTTCCTTTTTACAAGACAAGCGATCATACGCGACTGTTTTAGCTGACCAACTTACTTGCAATTAAAATAAACGCCAGAGCATATATGAGGACGCAAAAAATTTTGACGCTGAGCATGGATCGTCGTAGATTACTATTTCTGAATCTCAACCAAACTAAAAAGAGAGCAATGCATATTTTATAAAAATTGTAAAAAAGTTTGTTTTGTGACTTAACCTTAGATTTTTTTAAAGTTTTTTATCAACACATATTTTAAAACTTCCAAAGAAAAAATTGTAATTTTAGCTTTACTGTCCCAGTTGATTGATTACTTTGAAGATTTTTATTAAAAATTGTTTATAAAATCAAATTTTTCAGAAGTTATGAAATATACTTCAATATACAGTACTGAAATTTATTCTTAATGTCTTACTTTTCAATTAAAATGTACATTGTTTTGCATGAATTGGGTTCTTGCATAATTTTTTTTTTATCGGGAAAGATTTTGTGATCTAAATTTTAAAGCGTTTTCCTTTAGTAAAATTCGTAGGATTATCAATTTAAATATTATGCTCTCATAAAGTAGATAAAACTTTTTTAAATACCAAAAAGTTTAAACACACTCTTGCTCTTAACTTGGTAACCCAGAATATGGAAGCAAACAGATGTGTATCACATACGATTTGCACAGATACTTCATTATTTCCTCGACTATTTTGTTTATGTGTACATTGGATCTTTCAATTTGTTCAGAGCTAAAAATAGGAGTGATCAGCAAAAATAAGAAATTATATTTATATACAAATATATTTTTCTTTAAATTAAAATAGTAATTCATTCACATGTAATAAAAATAATTGAACTGAGAAGAGCATATATGTTCTCTAAAACATTAGTCTCTCTTATAAACTTAATACTATTCATCATCGTAAAAAATACCAAGCATCCCAAAACTACAGAAGAATGATTACGAGGTTTTTTTTTCTCTTATAAAGAGAAATAAATCAATGACAAATAAAAAGAAAAATGTCGCCTAGGTAGAAAATTTTTAAAGTGAAATATCAGCTTGTTTATCTTTTTTTTGTTTAAAAAGAAAAAGAAAGAAGAAAAATCAAATGCACTCAACGTTAGCATAAGAGGACAAAGGGGTATTATGAAGCTCTTATTTTTCGATGGCGCTATATACGTGCTTTAGAGATGAGACAGATGCAGGTTTTAGCCTAATTTGTTGTCTGCCAGGCGTCTCAATTACTTACAAAAGAATACTGACTTACTCTTCACAGGCTTACTGTGCCCGAGCACCTGCCTCTTCTATATTTCTCTTCCTTTGCTTCTTCTTTCTACTTTTTTTTTTTACACTCGCTCTATCTTTCTCTTGAGCTTTCTCTCTAGCTGTCTTCTTTTCAAGTCGATTTGAACGCTCATTCAAAGTCTGCTTTACCCTGCTGTTGACTTCTTTACTTTTTACTCTTTTTTATTAACTTGGTGAGCTTCTGCCATGTGACTTAAGGGACTTGATTTTCAATTTTCTTTCTCTCATGACGTGATTTAGAGAAGCTGAAGTAAATAGATATAGTTGTATTTAAGAAAAATTATTACTTTACATATTATGGAATAGCACACCAATTTAATTATGTTTAATTTAAGCTTATTTTATTTTAAAATATTTCATTACTAATTTGTTTGAATAAAGAGTTAGGTACATAAGTAATATTTTACTTAGATCGATGATATTATTTATTGATTGTTTTTGAAAGTTATAATGTGAATAAATGTGCTTATGTGTATACATCTTTCAATTCTTTCAAATTTTCATATGCATTATTAGTAATATATATAAATAAAATAACAACTTCGATGTTTTTAATTAAAATTTCTTGTTTCAGAACCTTGGAATATTCCAGCTTGACTATACTATCTTAAGGATCTCTGATACAAAAATGGTAAGTTAATTTTCTTCATAACATTAAATTAAAAGGGCCGATAGTGGCTCGTCAGTGGCTCCAAATGGTAGAGTGATGGATTGAGAGCGACTTGAGGAACGAACGGGTGCACATCGCCTCTGTGTCTCCAGCAAAATCTGCTCAATTATCGCAACAATACACTCGGTGGTCTTAAATTGTTGGAGAGTGTGAATAATTATATTATTGTCGTTCGTAAGCAATGGTTATGGCCTTTTTGGTCGATAGTGAGGTGTTTCTATTAACATCAAAATTATAAGTGCAACTCTCACCTAAAATTCAAAATGGCTACGCCAAGTCAGGTCGAACCTGCGTTGAGCGCTAAACTGTAACCTATCACAGCACTCTGATGCAAAGAACAAAGTGACGCCGTTTCTCTCATCGCAGTCATTAAAGAAGATACACCAATTACTAATATTATTGATAAACAATATAAAATGGGCCATAAAAAGAATTTGGAACTCCTAAACAATGTCGAATAAACCCGAATTTTAAATCGCGTAGCGCACGCCAGAATTTAACTTGCAGTAAAGTATAGCAGAAACAAAATGGCTACAACCAAGATAATTGGTGTCAACGGCTTCCAACGCTGGCTCAATAGAAGATATAAAGCTGGAGTCCACTACTGGAAACACCTAACACGGATCTTCATAGTTGAAATCAATGAAGAAAACTAAAATACTTGGCTATTTCTGTGGAAGTGCAAATACAAATCTACCAAGATCTCAAATACTAAGTGTACAAACACAAATGAAAACAAAGCTTCATAATCCATTTAACATGTTAAACAAGGATAGTGACCTTTCAACACGGTGACGCTGATGGCGACTACGGGTAACGCGCATCACTGTAAAGGAAATGTTAAACCACTCCATCTTACAACTTTCTGTCATGAACGCGCTAAATCGTTAATAAATGCTTTATCACAATCAGCCGATAAAAACATTTTTACCTTCAAAGATTTCACGACAGAACAAACAATCATCACTGCCAATTACAGAATGTTTTAACAAGGCTAAACTCAACTGAGTCGCCACAGATACCTTTATTTTACGACTTCACACCTTCACACGAGAAAATAAACTTATTGGTGTTGAAAGTATTAATGACATCTCACGCCACAAGAAGTCAAAGAGAGATTAACAGCTGAAATCTTCCAAATATTGTTTCATAAAATGTGGAAAACTCAAGGTGAGAGGAAGTGCGTCCTCAAAAAAGTCTCTCACCCATTTATACAACTAGACAACTGAAGTATCGTAAAATTTAACTATCGTTAAAAACATTTTAAATATTAGTAAGATGGGAGGTGTTTAGAAAACTCCATTTATCAGCGTCATATATGGCAACGGGTGGGGCACTCAAGTCTGAACTGCAACTTTAGGTTACCGAAAGTGTCAAACGTAAAGAGAACTCATGGCTTCGGTAAATGTGGAACGTGTTAAGAAGACAACACTACGCCACCTTACTGCGGCAATCAGGAACAATCAGGGCTCACAGCCAACTGGCAGAGGGTGCTCATCTTCCAAAATTGCTCAAAAATTTTATACAAGAGACGTGAAAAATAAGAAAGCACCATAGCTGAGGCTAACTGCACCAGAACAGAAACAAACATCTTCTACTACATGGAAACGTCATTGGTTGGAAATCAGCTGCACTATATATTCCCCACACATCGAGCGCAGAGAATATCAGCTGTTGTCTCGTAGTGAGGGAAAGTGGAGTTCCAACAGGACTGTCAGTATCATCAACATGGTAGAGAATCTCTTTGGTAATTTTAAAACGAGTTATCAAATATGCTAGCGGTACTACACAACAATATTCAAGCGCAAATCGCTGAACATAACTGTAAGATAACTTTGGTTTCTGAAAAACTAATTCATCATGCGGAAAATAATTAAGATTCTCTCTAATAATTTCAATTACTGTTAACTCTGTTAATAACTTCAAAATGTTAAAAGATATAGTTTACTCAAAGTTTTTTGAAACACATAAAACTTAACATTATTTATTACCGAATGTTAAAAAAATTAATAACTAAACATCATATGTCTTTTTTTCAAGATTATGACCTTATTCAAACAGACAGGCTAAACTTTATTCCAAGATGGAGGAAACTGGTATATTAATTACAAAATACTGCTTAAAATTATAACTTATATTATAGTTTTGTATTAAAAGCGAATAACTATCTTTACAACTCTGTAACCAACGAAACTATTATATGTATTAGTTCTTATGGGCTTTTCTACTGGTAAAATACTTTGTATATATTGTATATATTGTAAATAAAACGACCCATCCTCTTCTATATTTTAGTAAACACTCCCCAGAGAGTGTATCCCAAATCACCTAGATATTCTGGTTTTTTTTTTTTCCTATAATGGATTTTTCCCAGATTTGGAAGATACGATAGTAAGCTTCAACACATAATTAGTCTATTTTAAGACTATTTTTTTCTTAAGAACACTCCAAATCACTTAATACCTAACAAATAATCTTATTTAGTCCATGTAGCTCTATTACATAGGCAAATGACTCTATAATGTACTTCTATGTTCAACTCACGTATGTTAACGTTTTTTTCCTAAAGGCTTTTTAGTAAATCAAATGATGTACCTCTGCTATTATAATGTATTCATCTCAATAAAACACCAAATAAAAAAAAAGTAGAGTGATGGATTCGTAATTCGAGGTCCTGAGTTCGAATCCTGCTCTCGGTCGATTTATATAAGCACCACTTGTAATGTTACATGTGCTTGTTTAGAAACACAATTGCTTGACTCTCCGTCGCTAAATTAGTACATTTGAAATAATAGTATAAACAGATAGTTATGACGTTAAATAAAAAATAAATAAAATGATTTATATGATTAATAATTTGAATTGTTTTCAATGATAATGATATTACTTTTACTAGTATTAATATTAAATTTGATTAATGATGAATTCTTACTAAATACCTTTATTAGAGATATTATTGTGTTTGATCTAAGACTACACCAGTGAAAAATGAAACAAGTCGCTTATTAAGTTGATATGGTTTATAAATACTTTGATTTTATCTTTCTTCCTTATTACTATAATATAACTGAATGGTAATTATTTAAATTGCAAAAACATTTTCCAACGTTTTGTGTAGCCTACAAAATTTAACAAGTACAATTATTGTAAAATTTTTTACATGTCAAATTTTTATAATTATTTCAAACAAGCATTATTTCAAGTATAATTAAATTATCACAGCTGCAAAGGAGAAACTTTGTTCTTGTGTTGCACACATATTGGCGTTGGGGCGCTTTACGCCCATTTTAACTGTAACCACTTAGTTAATTTAATAAAAGAGAGTCTAACCGGAAACAGTAGAACTTTTTTCAAATTTTACACGAAGGTCAGACAGCGATGCCATTGATTGAATAGTTCCATTTGCCTTTTTCTTTTTTTTATGTATTTTTGCTATATGCTTCTGGAGAAAATTTATTCTGTTTGACTTTATTTGTAATTACTAAATAAATTTTATTTCGATTAAACAGTGATGGCTACTTTATTAAATTGGAAAACGGCTGAGGAGATAAGACATTTTTCATGGTATACAACTCTAGGGGATAAAGATGCCACTTTATTCCTCAAGCAAATATTAATAAATAACATAATTTGCTTGTAACAATTAAATATATTATTCATAATATGAGTGATTGAATAATCTTAAAATAAAGTCTATTAATTGTAAGGAAATCCATCTTTAACAGCAATTAGTTTTAATTTATTTACATTAAACAAATACATATCCACTAACGGTTATGGATCAAAAGAAACAATTTTTATATGCTTAATTAATTAGATGAATATTAAGAGCATCACAGAGCCCCTATCCTAAAATAGTCAGTAATACAATATTTTAATCTGAAATGAATAAATGTAGCGGTTAAATTAAACTTTTCACTGTGCAGTAAGAAATTTATAAGAATGAACTCAAGTGCGCTCTCTACTCAAAAAATTCATCAAAATACTTTATATAAAAAGCTAATTGTTTCACTGAAGTTTAGTCATTCCTGTGGCATAAATTTTAGTTAACTATAATTTACTTCTCTTATTTTCTTTTAAGCAGAAGAAAATGTTCCATATTTGGTCTACTTTCCTAGTAAATAAAGTGGCTATATAGCTGTTGAGCTGGGGAATAAAAATTAATTAAGTTCTTTCGTCACTAATAAAATATAAAACTGTATACGCGTTATTTTAAAAAATAATAACTAAATGACCTTAAAAATGCAATGTAAGACTTTACTATAGATCAACAAATAATGAAAATTCCCATGCCCAAGATCCCTAAGAGGTCTCTATTATTATTTTATTGAGTTCCTAACGGAAGTATTGGATACCCCAAATCGATAGATTAGAATTTAACTATTTTTCTTTTACTTCTGTCCCTTTATTGCACCTCAACATTAAGACAGTGGTACTTCAAAACTTGTCTTTTAAAGTGTTGGGAGTCCTTTCCTTCTACTCATATATATTCATAGCTATTTGAGTTCATTCATAACCAATTATTAAATTCTTTCTGTCTCTGATTTTAACATTACTCCTGAATTTAGTTGGGTCTACGCTGAATTTTACTACGAAAGTGTTTCCTCTTTTTCTTGAATTTTTTTCCTTTACTTTATCCATTCATTTAGAGAGTTGGCTCAGATATGAAAGATAGAAGAAGAGAGAGAGAGAGAAGGATGAGAGAGAGGAACATGATCCTGAAAAGCGATTCAACGTAGATTTGATCGGTAGATCTGAGGTAAGATCGCTGACCTGATAAAGACATAAGACAGCTGACGCCTTTTCGCGCTCTTTTAGCATAAAACGCGAGCGTGTGGGTCCTTCAGCACCTGACTGACTACATATTATGTCTGTCATTACATATATAGATATATACATTATTCTGGACTATAATGAATAGTTTTACGCTTATAAATGACGATTTGATTTTACAGTTAAATTAATTGTAAATTTGCTGTGAGTGGCTGATTAGGAATTAGATTTAGATGTTGATTTTTTTCTTATCAATATAGATATGAGTGATAAAAGATTCTCTTTATCAAAAAAAAGATGTGTACATGTTAAATGAATGATGATTATAGAATTATCCTAAGGGAAATGCTGGTTGATGGGAGCTGCAGAATTAGATATTTTTATTTTTTTAAATTGTAGCTGCTGTTAAATGTCAAAAAATTTATAAACTTTATAATATTAATATAGGGTAACAAGTTGTTATTTTTACAGAAATACATTTATATGGGGCAGAAATATTTGATTAAATTTTACTAAACCTAAATAGTTATGTAGAGATAAAACTTGCAGTATAAAAAAATTACTGTACTAAATAGCAACATTAAATAAAGCAATTCTTTTGTTACTGTAAGTTTGTCTCATCAAAATTTACACAGTGTATACACTAGTAATTACTATAGTATTACTTTAATCATATATTTCTCTCCGTCTAGCATGTAAAATTTTTATATATTATACAATTGTTCTAGCATTACTTTTCTGTTATAAGCTTTTTTCTAAAATCGCAAATTTGGTGTTTAGCTAAAGTCAAGTGATGTTAGTTTTTTATTTCAACTTCCTTAAACAGATCATATATTGTATTGATGAATATTACTATTTTTAAAAATATTAAAATTTATATATTTTTATATTATAAGTTTTCAAATAATTTAGATTTTATCTTTTTAATGCTAATATTACAAAAATTGTAATGACGCAAATAATTAAAAATATTTTTTCGTAAAATCTATTAAGGAAAAAACGTAAATAAACTTCTATATATATTATTGAAATCACATAAACGGTTATAAATAAAATAGCTTTATTCATACTGGAAATTTTTCTTGCAGCAAAGAAAATAACTTTAACACCGTTACAACGCCAGCCAAAAAAGTCATTGATAAAAACAAACTCTTCTTCGTCCGCACATATATATAAATTCATTTATAAAAGCAGACTGTGTCCAAAAGAAAAGAAACGAGCTAAAAAGAAACAAGGCAAATTATATAGTTAGATTCCATCGACGCTTAAAGCTATTCGATGATACTTAAAACGATGCGGGATTTATATAAAAATAATTTGCAGTTTGTAAAAAAAGAGCGAGTAAAGAAAAGAAGGAGAAGAATAAAAAATAAGCGAATAAAGAAGAAATGTGTTAATCTATATATATCTATGATATGGTCTACGGTGGCAACTAGAATCTGTGATGTATCAAGGTCCGTCTAAAAAGAAGAAGAAGGAACGTGTCGGTTGTAATTGCTCTTCTTCCTCTTGCGCTTCCTGCGAGCTCGGCAAATTAAGTCCTTCATTTACAAACCAAAATAGGGAGGTGGGAGTTTAAAAAAAAAGAGAAAAGATATACACTGGGTGTCCTGCCCTGCCGTTATATTATAAGAAGCCGGGGAATAGCGTAGATGAGGTGACGCTCTTTTATATTATTCTACGCGCGTCTGCTTATATTACTAATCTTATATATATTATTTTCTATATCTTGTTGGATTTTTATCTTCTTCTTTTTTTCTGTTTTTTTTTCTTTTTTGAATAAGCAAAATTTTGGCTTTTATATTAGGTTTTTGCTAGGTAGCCATAGAGAAGAGACTTTAATTGATTATAAAATGATTTATTTATGATGATATTTTGAATAGACGGTACAGTTAATTGGGGGTTTTGAATTTTTAAAGAGGCCCTGAAAGGATTTTTTTCGACATCGAAGGTTATATATACAGATATTTATAATACAGCGGAACGAGCAGTAAAAGAGAGCTTATTTATTTGAAACCTGTTTTATAGAAACGCTGCAAAAGGTAGTTATTATATAAATTATTAATAATATTTAAAGTACAGCTAAAAATATATTTCTCTTTAATGTGTCGTTATAATGCTAAATTAAAAAAGAAAAATAAATATAATCATGTAACGTGTCAAAAAGATTTTACATAGCACGACGGATTCAGTTGTCACATAAAATTTTAACTATAAATATATTTATTTTAATGACAGTTCAACTTTCTATCATCATTTCTCTGAGGCATTGTATGGCTAATTATTTTACAGAAAATATCATGTTTAAGGTCGATATGTTGATTTAATCATTTTAGCTATTTTCGGTATAAGATTGAAAAATTAATACAAAATACATGGAATATAATTTGATTTCAAACAATAATATGCGAATTCATTGTTAAATTCCTCTATATGGACATAAAAGCGCATAAGCGTGAAAATTTACGCATCGCTGACCATTTCAGTTCATTGAATAGCGTCATATTTAATTTAATATTTTTAAGTTCTTTTGAAATAAAAGTTAATAATGATTTTTTTAAAAGGGAAAAACCACTTATGTAACAATATATAAAAAGGCAGAGACTTTGCGTTTAAAGGTCGAATAATCATTTTTTAACAGGGGTTTAAAATAAATGCATGGAGTAATAATAATTAATGAGTTAAATAATTTTAGTTAAATAATTGTATGTTTATTAAAAAATTTATCTCCAGGAAGAGAAGAAAATAGTAAAAATAGTTTTGAGTCTTTAATAAAAATGATATTTTTAGAATTAGTTTCCTGAAATTTAATGAAATTAAAAAAGAAATAATATTTAACTAAATTCCTTGTCTGGCTTTTTTCGATAATTAAAAGAATAAAATAATTCATAATACCGAGCTGGTGAAAGTATTTCTGTATCTCTAAAAAGCGCAAGCTCGAAAGGCAAAGAAAAAAATTTGCAAATTAAATTTTTATGCACCAGAAGTTAAATCTCTCCTTCTGATGCTACTACGAAATCGAACCTAACATTTGATGTTATGTGTATAGACGTAAGAGGAACAATATATATCCGTGTGGTTCTACTTTTTCTTTCGTCGAATGAAGTAGGAAAAAGAGAGAGAAAAGGAAGAGAAGAGAAGAGTAGTGTCGCTCTACGCGGATCGATGTTCGATGGCCATCGATTGAGGCTTGCTCTGGTGAATGATAACGATCTCGATCTTCTTCTTACCCTACTGTGTATAGCTTTGCTTTGACTCGATTGAAGACTGCAATTCAAAGAATAAGAATTAAGCAGGTTCATTCTTGGTTAGTTGATAATAAAATAAAAAATTTTATCTTTTTTTCTGCAAATCTGATGTTATCACTAATATAAGTGTAGCATAAAAATAAAAAAAAAACTGAGCTTGAGTTTAATGGTTGTTATAAATAAATAATTACTTTTTTGGGTAACTTGGGGTTTAAATAAACAATTAATATACGTTTATCAATTAAATTTACCAAACGACATTATTTTTTCATATGTTTCCACTACTTTAAAGCTGGACAATTCATAAGTTTTATTCGTGGATAAATAATGTTAATCACCAAATTTAATCTGCGTATCTATTGAAGAAAAATACAGTAATTTCAATATCACACTACTTTATACTCTGCATAATGTTCGGGGTGTTCATAATAAATACAAATATTCCACAGTTTTAATGGATTTTAATGTAACAATAAATTATTATGAAGATTTTCAATACATTATGTCGATGCATAAACACCTCTTGCTTTTTAAATAATTTATCGATATGCAAATAATTATTTATGTTGCTACAAGGTAAAATCAATTTCATTTCCGTTTGTTTAGAATAGTAGTAAATAAATTATTGAAGTCTTACGCTTGATTTTGTAAGGCGAAAGGGAAATATTAAAGTGAAATAGTTTTAAATTTATCAAAATAAATAAAAAAATAACGTTACTTAATATATTTTAATATCTAATAAGTAGCTATATGAAATTTTCAAAATTATTTTATTATTATTTACATTAGTGATCATAAATATTATTTGTAATCATACATGATTAAATGATAAATTGTGTATAATTCAAAATTTAATTGGATCTGCAGGTTATAAAGTGAATTATATGTACTTTAATAAAAACGAACAGAAAAAAATAATATAAATATTGTTTTAAATAAACTTATCTTATCACCAATAAAAAACGTTTTTTAATAAAATTATATATTAATCTAAATTTGCATTTTATATTCTATGACAACAACTTCAGTTTCTCGATTGAATTGTTAAGTTTGCTGCAAAACTTAAAAATATTGGTTTTCAAAATTTCGTCTGTCAAAATGAAAATGTTGGCTTGGATAATGTTGAGTTAGAAGAATATATAATTGAAACATGAACACAGATATATTTCTAATATGAATGTTATGTGTTGTGTGTTTTAAGGCAAATACTGTTAAAATTCCTTTTTTGTATTGGGATTTAAAATGAATGGATCATGATATTTTTTCTAATTATTATTTTGGATATATAATTATAAGCATATAAAATTAAACAAGTTATAAAATATTTCTTGAGTTTTCATAATGTTCCAATCAACTGTCCATTTGAAATCCTGATACTGAATGTGTGGAGGATACAAGATCTAATATAAATCTACAAAAAACTAGTAAAATTATAATTTATTTGCGTATAAATACTTCAAAAACTTAAACAATTTTTTTCGTAATCATGTTAATTTTGATGTAATAATTATTCGAAATTATTTTAATTTTAAATATTTATGTTGTAAATGTCTGTTGCAAAAGATTTAATAATAAACTAAAACATTTTTTCATATGTGTTTATCGGTTACTTGAAAGAGTAGAGCCCTTAACGCTTTTTGACGTCGAAACGTTAAGTCAATCGTTATCGTTAAAAAGTTAGTGAATAACCCCCCAGGTATATAATGTATTATTTTTCTAAGAAATCAAATTTTTTTTCAAATGTTTTTATCATATGAAGAATATTTTTATAAATATCCTGTCGGTGTTTCAATTCAAAGTTTTGGTTGTCGGAAAGGATATCTTCTTTCTCGAATTCAAGAAGTGAAAAGAATATCTTTATTAAATAAAAAATATTTTTATTCACCACCTATATTAAACCATTGTTTCTTAGAAGATGAAATTTTTTGAAGAAATATAATATATTTTTAATTAATCTGTTGATGAAAAAATATCTTTTCGCTCTCTCTACCGTATGCCAACCAAAGAAAAAAGAGATCTACTTACACTCTAAAAAAAGAGATAAAAGTATTCAAACATAATTTTGAATTTATAGCATCCTGTTTGCACCTATAAGATTTTTGACAACAATCACCGATGCTCAATATAGACAGTTATTAGCCGGAGGGCCATTCAGCAAGATGGCTCTAAGAATAAAATATAACGAGATGTTAATACGCGAACAAGCTAATGCGGTACAGTGTTTAAATCAGATCAACGTATTAAGAAGAGAAATCAAGAAATATAAAAAGATTAATAAAAAGCAGAAAAAATTAAAATTGATAAAGTGGTAATCGAATTAGTTGAAAGTGAAATTTTAATCAGTGAAGATGTTTCACCTCTCCTAGGTGGAGGTGAAAAATGCATTATGTGCCATAAACGATTTTTTATGGCTACGAAAAGGAACAAATGGGTGATTTGTGAACATTGTCAAAGATTCCGCTGCGTTGCATGCTGAGACCGCATTAGTATAATTCGCATTAAGATGAGCATTGTCTCTATCAGTAGCGAGTGGGGATATTAAGAGTACCGTACGCGTCTTTACGAGCGCGCACGTATACGCCCATGTTAGCAACATATACATGCGGGCTCAGTGATAGATGTACGATTTTGTATATCAAATGTATGAGTTTAATTGTAAATGTAATCCCTCTCTCTTGTAGCGTTGACAAGGAGTGGGACGGTGATAGATGGGAGATCATACCAGCGGTGTGGCAGCGCCGAAAAACCGACGTTTCTTGTATGATTGAGGAGAAGAGAAAAGACACTCTCGTGTCGGCTCTCTTCTAATAAAGTTCTCATTAAAACTAAATACCTGTCTAAATATAATATTGTTTCTTATTCAAGTTCAAAGGACGGCGAAAGAGTACAAATTACGTGCTCTGTACCCGTGTGAACTTGAATAAGACTTGTATATAATAAACGCGAGTAAAGTTCGAAATTTTACTTAAATAATCTTAGTGATTAAAAATAAATTTAGTGAGTGAAGTGTGATATTATTCCTTCACTGCATTGTAATATAAAGTGTATAGCCAAAGAGGCTAAATACAGAAGCCTTGAATTTACGTGCTGTTCGCAAAGCGCTTGGCTTGGTTCACGCACGTATATTCAAGTGCACGAAAACATACGCGTTGTAAATTCACGCGAGAGTCATCGATGCGAGAGGCGAAAATAATGATTTCCTTGTACACCTAAATCCTGATTTTCCTATAATCATATAAATCGAGTTAGATGGAACGTAAGGACCCGAATCTGGTGAGCATGATGTCTTGCCAGTGTACGGTCTAGTGAAATCTAACTCACATTAAACTTAACAAATAAAAAAAAAGACATTACAACAAGCTTGCACGCGTAGCGGATAGGCACGCGTTAGGCTTGGTATATTGAAATTTAAAGTACGTTAAATATACGCGCGAGATCCCTATATTAACGTCATACAACACTAAAAGTACGTTAAGTATTTATTATTCTTATAAATAATAAAGATTAACGTCACAATGCAGACATTCATCATGTCCATGCATCGAGCTTATGGAATCACCAGCGTCTCCACCCATAGAAGACCATGAGGAGATAGACATAGTGAACTAAAAATTATAAAATAAAATAAAACTATTTTAATAAAAATACTTTCAGAAGATCAAAATAGTGTCAGTATAATATAATAGTGTAAGTGTATGAGTGTATTTTTTACTGTATTTAACGTGTGTTATCACCAGCTATTCAACACGGGATATATAAAGTAAGTCACATTTTTTTTGTATTCTTCTACACTCTATATATATAAATATATATATATATATATATATATATATATATATATATATATATATATATATATATATATATATACACTCAATTATTATTATATTGGTTTGTTTATATTAACGAACCAATAAATTGAATGTTTATTTATGTAAATAATAAATATAATTTATTGAAACATTAATGTTCCTTACCATAATCGGTCCTTTTCAGGACCACTAATAAAAAACATAGAAACTTCTATTTTTACCTTGAGTGTATGTATTGTGTGTGTGCGTGCGTGCGTGCGTGCGCGCGCGCGCGCGTGTGTGTGTGTGTGTAAATACAAAGTTACCTCAAATGTTCATTTGAATAAGTAATTATCTTATCTTGATTGTTTGTTTAAATAAGCAAGGCATTATCGTATCTTAATTGGTTGTTTATGTGAACATAGATAGGTATAGCAGATGACGTCATTATTTACGTCTCGCTATACCTGTTTATATACTACTTATGGGAGTACGCAGTCGATTTGTACGAGCTATGATGCCGTTCATACAGTCCTCCCTTCAGGGGTCGTAATTATGTGCAGATGTAATTAAGGGGAATTCTCATACTGATATAGAGTTCTACATTATCTACATTAGAATTATGCATTTTAATTAAAATTTAACTATTTATGACTAAAATTTATAGCAGAGGCATAATTTTAACAGTTCAAAGAATTTATTGCAACGTTAAAAGACAATGTAAATGTAATAAAGACGAAAACTGCCTAATGCGATTAGTCATGCAATGTAGTTATATATAATCGTATTATGCAGTTTTTGTCTTCATTTTCACTCGTATACTGTCTTTTAACATTACAATAAATTCTTTAGAGTGTTAATAATGTGCCTCTGCTATGAATTTTAGTTATAAATAGTTGAATTTTTATTAAAATGCATAATTCAAATGTAGATAAGGTGAAACTCTATGCCGGTATGAGGCTCCCTCTTAAACTTGATCGTAAGTCCTAGGCATTAAAATCTCTAATGAGTTGGTATATTAACGCGTTTTTGAGGTTAGGATGAAAAAAAAACATAGAAAAAATGCTAAAATCCCGTTTTTTGCTATTTTTTTTCGATTTTTGAGCATGTTTTAGTGGGAAAATGATTTTAACGACCCCAGCGTTGGAAAGTACGGCAAAAAGTACTCAAAAAAGCTATTTAAGTTTTAGCCAAATATTATCTTCATAATTAAAAGAACGATAAGAAACTTAAAAAATTATTGAAAATGGGAATTTTGGACTAAAAAAATTTGCGAACAATCTGAAAAAAATCTGAAAAATTCTCAATATAATTACAAAGCTATTCGCATATTTTTAGATTCTTCGGCCGCAAACTGCGCATGGTAAAAATTATTCAAATGAAAACACGTTTTAGGCATCTTTGGGGCCCCCATTGGAGCTTGGAGGCTAAAATTTCGCACAGAAGCATTTTTCAACATACTTTATTAAATAAGCAGTAAACCGTTAAGATCCCAGCTGGGGCCGACTTGACCCTCTTATCCCGCTATAGCCTTTAATTCTGTTTTTCAGTTATGGAACATTAAAACCACGTGTTCTTTCAATAACTACGCCCTTTTACTATTCGCTAAGTGTTTAATTTATAAATATATTGTCAGTGTTTCCAAAAACCTTCCAAATGAGCCATCGGCCAACTTTATTGGCCAATTAGAACAAAAGTTATAGCAATTTTAAGTTTAAAAACATATTAAAAAAATATATATATAATCATTAATTTATTCTGAATTTCGCGCCTGCTAGTGAAATTCTGTTTGAAAATAATTGGTGCATTCCACCGCAAGGTAGCAAAGTAGCATTCCAAGCGTACTTATTAGCAATTAAAGGAGCGGTGGTAGCGCAGGGGCTAAGACTCTTGGCTGGCGCTCTAGTGGATCGGGGTTCGGTTCCCCGGAAAAGTTTCGGAATAATTTTTTCTGATTTTTCTCCGGAAAATAGAACACGGAGATCACGAAAACGCTTATAGAAAGCCTTTCGGGGCTGAATAAGTGTGTTGTTAGAAGTACCACTGGGCACCGAAGATGTTTAAAACAATAAAAACTTCCACTGGACAAAATTTAGATGAAATAGATGTAAAATAAAAAATCATCGAGGAATTCCCGAGGATCATCGATGGACCTAAATTGTGGAATGGTCAAAATAGTCCTCGCAACTTATGGTCAATGGAAATTAACTATGACTAATTATAACTATAACTCATTAGCAATATAGCGGATCACAGTGCATAAGAAGAGACCGAAATGAAAAACGAATCGTCTAACTTTTATAATCTTTTTCGCTTTCTTTTATTTTATTTATTTATATTATCAACGGGAGTTACCCCATACAAAATAATACAAAAGCTCAAGAAATTACTTCAGTTAAAATAAAATTATATCTAATCGCTAGATGTAGTATCATTAGTAGAAGCATTCAATTTTATAAAGAAATCCAGAAAATCGCAAAATAATTTGATGTGTACAATTAATTAAAAACAATAGTACAAAACTTCATAATTACAAATAAAATAACATCAGTCTAGACTTATTATAAATCCTATATGTCCCATCGAAAAGAACATTAAAGCAAATTTTTTTTTACATAGTACATAGGTGAGGATGGCATTCCGTAAAGTGTGATAGTTAAAGCTTTACCATTTGTTGGTCAACATCTTTTGACTCCGTTCTATTTTCTTTTGTACGGGGGATCTTCCCTTGCCTTTGGAAGCAAGCACGTATTACACCATTGAAAAAGCATGCTGCACCTAAGCAGCCAAAAGATTTTAGGCCTAAAGCCATCTTATGTTTTCTTTCAAGGGTTCTTGAGAAAATCGTCCATAACCAACTGCAGGAGTACATCACTTCCAATGGATTGCTTGATCCTATGCAAACTGGTTTTAGGAAGCACCACACCACGCAACTGCTGTACTCAAACTCACAGAAAACATAAGGTCGGGTTTAGGCAGAAAGCTTTTCATCTTTCTGCTTTTTTTTTATTTCAGCAAGGCATTCGACATGATCTATCCCACGAGGCTTCTTGCAAGGCTTAGATCAAAGGGGTTTTTCAGGGCTGCATTTAGGTGGATTAACTCCTATTTATCAGGTGGGAAACAAATAATTTCCACATACTTAAAAGAGGAATCGAACTGGCTAATAACCAATTTAGGAATTCTTCAGGGTTCGGTGCTGGGGCTTCTGTTGTTTTGCCTTTACATTAATAACGTACGTAACGCACTAGAGCCCGGATGCATAGAGCGCCTGCTGTATAAGGACGATCTTCAAATTTATACACAGGTCCCTTATGATGATGTGGATGATGAGATTAGTATTTTATAGAGGGCGGCCCGGGCGGTGTCAGGGTGGGCTGCTGGTATTTCTCTCACTGCGAATGCTAGTAAAACAAAGGCGATCGTCTTTGGAAGTAATCGTTTCATTTAAAATTTTTATTCGGGTGAGCAAAGTATGGTTGACCTGGGGAGTGGTATCGGTATTCCTTTATCTGACATCGTTATGAGCCTTGGTGTTGTACTTGACCCTAAACTGTCGTGGGAACCGCACATTATTATGATGACTAAAAAATTCAATAGAATGATTTATAGCCTGTGGTTTTTCCGTCAGTACACCACTGAGGCTCTGCGTAAGCAACTCGCAACCGCCCTGCTGTTCCCACATCTTGATTACTGTTCAGTGGTTTTGGTCGATGCTTCGCAGGAACTACGCAGACGACTGCAAACGATGCAGAATTCATGTGTGAGATATGTTTTAGGCATGAGAATGGGTGATCATATTTTGCCGTATAGACATGCTTTGGCTGCGTACTGATTCGAGGAGACAGTATTTTATGGCTGTACTTTTGTACAAAATCGTACATATGAATACTCCCGAATATCTAGTGGGTCTCTTCACTAGATATATATCCAGAACGACTGCTAGGGGTGAGATTAAAGATCTTGCGGTGCCCTTCATGCGCACTGAGACTGGGAGGAATTCCTTTTAAGTTCAAGGTGTGTATTTTTGGAACTCCCTGCCTGCTGATATTAAACATCTTCCACCACTCAGCAGGTTTAAAGCCGCTCTGAGGAGGTATTTACTCGACCTACATTAAGCAATTTTATTTTTTTTGGACTATATCATATGTGTTAATTTATTCATTCATGTAACGTCCTTTTTTTAGATGGGTATGAGAGTATTTATTGGTATGAGTGTGGAGTGAGTGTTTATAGAATGAGTGAACTTATTTTAATCAACAGGGCTTACATATTATTGTATACTAATATATTTTTTTATAATCTTGACTGCGCTCTTTACACGCTTGATTTTAATGTAATTTCTTTTGAATCATAGGTATATTAGACTGATTTTTAGTATATTTTTTTATCTGTGATATCACTTTTAATTTATTTTATTGACTTACTTATACAATAAAGTATTATTATTTCTATTATCTCCTAAGACTGTGATATCGCACTGCGCAATTCTATTTTTACCGTGCAATATTATTTATATATATATATATATATAAGGTTAATTTAATTTAATTGTGTATCACACGCTCTCTTTTTTTTTGTACATAAGTATTATTATTTCTATTATCTCCTAAGACTGTGATATCGCACTGCGCAATTCTATTTTTACCGTGCAATATTATTTATATATATATAAGGTTAATTTAATTTAATTGTGTATTACACGCTCTCTTTTTTTTTGTACATATAATACAAAGTAAAAATATATCTACCCATCTATCTATCTACAACGATCCAAATGAATCATGTTTACAAAAACGTTGGTAAAAACGCTTGATAAAGCCTAAAATTTTTTTTTACCTTATTTGCCACATGACAAATGTCTATTTATAACCTGATAAATAAAAACTCCCAATGAAATCACATTATTCATCGTATCATAATTGCTAAACTGACCAAATATATATTGTACATTATTCATATACCCAAAGAAATAATCTGGTTCTCGCATAATCAAATCCGGTGCTAAATAAGCAGCAATTATCACCGACATACTGTCTCCCTTGATAATCTTAATAGCTAGCTATTAAAGCTCATATGAGTCGTCTTCCAATGGTAATACCAGAAGTTTAATTGATTTTTTTATGCCCAATGGCACAGCGCCACCTTTAGTCTTAACAATACTTCAATTTTACCAGTCGCACCTTATAATATTGTAATCAAGCAAACACAGTCCTGGTCAACAATGCTCTGATTAAGCCAAATCTCGGTGACAATCAAAGCTTTATGTTGAAAAATTAGTGTGGATTACAGCTCTGAAAGCTGGCAATCTGCCCACGATGCTCCTCACATTTTGATAGTATAATGTAAGAGCATTATTAATGTTTAATTGCTATTCGTGCGCAGACTGCGAAGATGCATTTTGCTTTCGATTTCTACCAGTTTATCCTCAATAACCTTAAATCTTGACTCATTTTTTATTGTACTTGTACTTAATTCTAAATTTACTTCTGAAATTTCCTTTTTTAGATCTGAGATTTCTTTTTTTATTAATTCCCACCAAGGTATCAATGATTTATCAAACTTCCTAACCTCACCTTCAGCATCTTAATCACTTGCACCAGAAGAAACAGAAGCATGATCATACATATCAGAAACGTAATTTTCACAAACACAATTTAACAATCAAATTTTTTACCGTATAGTTTTTGACTTATTAGAGACCTACTAGCAATCTAGAATATAACCTATCTTTTTTTGGTAGGTCTCTAATTATTCAAAAACTACACAGTGAGAAAATTTGGTTGTTATTACAAAATTTACTTATTATATTAATATCTAGCGGGGGCTGCTATTTTTTTCTTGTTATACCGGATGGTGTTTACATAAATGTTGAAAAACGCTATTAGACAAGGACAGATAGTTCGGCCCCTTCTTAAATTGTGTAAAAATACGACATTGGTATTATAACAGAACGGAAGATGGCATCTAATTTAAATATTTCATGTAAAATAAAGTATAAAAGGTAGTGATGTTATAGTTATAAACATACTGGCCAGGGTCATCCTCCAATAATTAAAAACTACTTTACTATTTTAGCATAGAAAGGTTGAATAAACATTGTTTAAGAAATAGTTATGAGAAATCTGAGAAGTTATTTTTTTGTCACTCGCTTTTGAAGCCAGAAAAAAATAATTATTATCTACTGATACAAATTAAACTTGAGAGAGTAAAGTTCTAAAAGCTACTTAATGAATAAAAACGTAGAATATTTTGATCACCAATTAATAAACAGATTCTGAAAGTCAAAAAACAAATTTAAAAAATTTTTATTTTAGCAAAAAGCTTTAAAAAAAAGTTAGTTTGTCTTAACAATTAGACAATTCTTTATTTTATTGTTTTTATCATAAAATCAATATTTAGCCTGTTAAGTAAAAAATATTCAAAATATAATCTTTATCGTTTGTAACCATAAGATAATGATTATGTTGAATTCGAATGGTATGTGCCCAGTTATATAATTAAAAAATAATATTTTATTTAACTTAGTAAGTATTTATTAATATATTTTAGAAAAATTTTGGGATCGTAAAAGTTCTGTACTTATATTAGCAGGACCGAGTGGTCACTCAGGTCTGAAGGGAACAAACATTATCTATCCTGTATTATATTACAATTTTTGACATACATCAAAAGTAAATCTATTAAATATATTCGTATAATTTATAGACTAAGACTCGATTATAATTTATTTTTAGATTAAGGGTGATGTCAAACAGATACTATACGCCTGTAGTCATGATTATTTACCATCTTGTTTAGTTTCAAAGTCTCAGAAAACGAATTTTGATATTAAAATAATAATTATTACTAGAACATAGAACTTTAAATAACTAATGAATGGATTTACTTAAAAATATAACCGAATAATATTAACGATATTTTTGAATAACATAACAAGACACATATTATTTTAACTGAATATAATTATTGTCTCATGTGGTTACAAACGATAAAGATTATATTTTGAATATTGATTTTATGATAAAAACAATAAAATAAAAAATTGTCTAATTATTAAGACAAACTAACTTTTTTTTAAAGCTTTTTGCTAAAATAAAAATTTTTTAAATTTGTTAAAAATAATTTTTTTTTGCAATAACAATTGTTTAATAACAATTTTTAAGAAAACCAATACGACAGTTGTTATTATTTACACGCGCTACCCCGATTTAAAAAAAACGTCGAAATTGGATAATAATTAACCGAGATACAATAAATTTTTAATCGGAACATGAATTATAACTTGCCAGATCAATTTTCTTGCAAGGCAGGAAAGGTGACTCTGTTTAACTAGTAGCAACCTTGATTACTTTCATATTAATTTTTAACATTGTAAAATGTTTATTTTATCTCTGATATAATGGAATCATAAACTTCAAGTATTATAATAGCTGTGATAAAAATATCAATCCTTAATCTTTATAAATAAACAATTGGCGAATTTAAAAAAAAAATTATCTCGGCTTCTAATTGAGCTAGAGCATTCTTTTTTTTTTAAATTTCCGTAAAATTGCCAGTGATAAAAATATCAAATCCCTATGTTGATATTTTTATTAGCAGCAAAACTATTGAAAGAACCATTTGACCTTTTTTTAATAAACAAATAGAATATCTCATAAAATAATTAATATTCTTTGATGAAATTTTTATGATAACCTAAAGATAATAAGAGGCACATTTTTGTTAAATTACAAACATATACATCCTTTTTTTTACAAAATGAAAGATATTTAAATATTTCGTGATTTTCGATTTTTGTTTATCATTATTTATAAAAGTTATTAACCGATTTTAATCTATTACGTCTCAAATTAATTATCTTTGAAACACCTACAAATCATATAATTTTCATGTACTAGATCGCAAATGATTTCAAATAACCTCTAAAAAACCATGATTTTTACGAATTTTGCACCTTAAATCATTGTTTACAAATTCCTAACGGCTCAAATTTTTAGGGTCTCTCAAGAATTTCATTTCTAATTATCCAACAAAGCCATTTTTGGTGGTGTGGACCTGTTACTAATTACGTTATGCATTTTGACTGATTCTACTGGACTATATTCGGAATAAGGGGTTAAGACAAAAAAGTCAGCTCTGAAATAATTAATAAAAAAACTTAATAACTTAATATCGTTGTCAACAATTTTGATGAAATTTTATAATATACTTGAAGTATTATAAAATTTCACCACAATTTTTTTTTATTTATTTATTTAATGTCGCATCAACAACTAGGTCATTAGCGAAAATATAATTATAATTTTATACAAATATATATGTTTTGAGGTACAATAATACATTATAACAGTTGTATAGAATGAGAGTTTGTTTGAATGAAAACATCTTAACACTTAAATTGAATTATACATATTGATTGATTTTAAAAACTTTAATATTTTTTTCAATGTCTTATGAGTTGAATAATGTCTTCATGTTTCCGGTTATGTTATGATGTTGTCTTACTGTGGTGAAGTTTGGGCATGTGCAGATTAGATGTTCTATGGATAAAGGGATATTGCATAGGTTACATATTCTTTTTGTTCTTTGTTGAGTAGGTTGAAGTGAGTAAGTTTGTTGTGGCTTCGACAGATTTTTGTGATAGTTCTTTGTTCTTTTCTATTTAGATTATGTGTGGGGCTTTTAGTGTAGATGTTGTCTCTTATAGTGTGAAGGTATGTGTGTTTGCTGTTTTTCCAGCTGTTGTTCCAGAGGTCAATTATTGATTTGTAAATCATATTAGCTGCTATTTTTTATGGTAATGGGAGGTTTGGTGTCTGGTTGTTTGACAGAATAGTTTCGGTGGTTGATTAAAGTATTTGATGAGCGAAAATGTTGTTATCTATTGAGTATCTTGAAATTACTATTTGTTTGCTGCTTAATTGAATTATTTTGTTTTGAATTTGGTTAACTAAGTTGTTGGTGGAGTAAAGCTTGTTAATATTATTGATGAGCTGAACCGAGTTTTTAAATATTTTCCAATTAGTGTTTTCTGAGCTTTCTATTATTTTTATGGTTTTTACTAATGCCCAATAGTTAGCGAATTCTATGGAGTATGAATTTGGAATAGAAAAATGTACATTGTTCTCTTCGGACATTATTGAGATACCTATTATGTTATTTGAATTGTTACAGCAGGTATAGATGAGATTGAATTTAGTTACTTCTGTTTCTTTATTTTGATTTGTGTGAATGGTTTGTAGTATGACTATGGGGTGTGGTTCATATGTTTGTGTGATGATTTCTGGAATAGTTATGTTGGCGTCTATTAAGGTATTGTGAAGTCTGTTTGTAAATGGTGTAGCTCCACTAATGAAGTCTTGAAAGGCCACATCTTCGTTTTCGAACATGATGAAGTAGGCTAAGTTGTCTGGTAGTGAGGCTATTTCTTAAGCGTACTCAGCCATCAATTTGATTTTTCTGTAGCTTAGTGGAGTCATGTTACTCTCCGCCAGTAAGCTGGTGGTAGGGCTGCTATGATAAGCTTCTAGTGCGATCTTGATACCTTTATTGTAGATAGGTTCCAGGGAGTTTGCGTGTTTTGAAGAGCCGTAGATGATACACCCGTAATTTATTTTCGATAACACTGTGGCATTGTATGTGTTTATTAGAATGGATTGGTCTGCTCCCCAGATTTTAGCTGCTAAGGTTTTTATTAGTTTTAGTCTGTTGTGGGCTTCGAATTTCAAATGTTTAATGTGGTTTTTCCATGTTAGTTTTCTATCAAAGGTGAGCCCTAGTATTTTAATTTCTTTGACTTTTTAGATCTGTTGATTGTTTAAATTGAGAGTTATCTTGAAGTCATTTTGTTTGGTTAAGAAAATAATATAGTTGGTTTTAGTTTGTGAGAATTTGAAGCCGGTAGTTATAGACCATGAAAAGATATTATTTATTGTGTTCTGCAGAATGTTTTCGGTTATTAGAGAATCCCTTCCTGTTGTGTTGTGTATATTGTGAGATCATCGGCGAATATACAGAATCTTGTTGGAGCTTCGATGCACGTTGTAAGCTCATTTATAGCTATCAGGAAAAAAGTGACACTGGTAACCGATCCCTGTAGAACTTCGTTTTCTTGAGGTAATCTGTCTGAGAATACATTGTTTACTTTTACCTGAATGAGCCTGTCCTTTAGGAAGTTTTCTATGAATGCGAGTATATGGCCGCTTATTTGTTTTTTGAGAAGGTGGATCACTCGGTCTTTCCAAATGGTTTCGTAGACCTTTTCCAAATCCAATGATACTGCTGCCAAGTGTAAGTTTTTTCTGAATGCGTTGCGAATTTCTGATTCTAACAAAATAAGGTGATCGATGGTGGATTTGTTTTGTCTGAAGCCGCTTTGGAGTTTAGAGAGGTAATTTTTTGATTTGAGGTAGGTTTTTAGTCTTTTGTTTACTATTTTTTCCATGAGTTTGCAGATGTTGCAAGTCAGAGATATTGGTCTGTAATTTTTAGGAGATGCAGAATCTTCACCAGGTTTGTTGATAGGTATTATTGTGGCTAGTCTCCACTGAGTCGGAAATATATTGTGTAACCAGACAATGTTAAATATTTTGTGGATATATTGAATAGCCGAAAGAAGAAGATTTTTTAGGAAGATATTGTGGATAGAATCTGGACCAGCATGTAGTTTTTGCAGTTGTTGAGTGTTTGAGTTATTTCGTTTAAGTCTATTCAAGAGTTTAGTAGAGGAATATCCAGAATGTCATCGTCTTTTTCTTGAGTGAAGTTGTAATTATTTTTGAAGTCTAAAAATTCTTTGTTATAGTTCCTGTTGCTGGAGTTTTGTGAAAAGGTGAAAGCGAACTTGTTGGCGATGTCTGTTGTTTCATGGATTATTTGGTTGTCTTCGTCTATTGAAGTAAAAATTAATCTTGATTTGTGTTTGCCTTGTACGCTTTGTATTTTTTTCCATATGAGTGAGACGGGTGAGTTTGAATTGAGGGATTGGACAAATTCTAGCTAGCATTTTTCTTTAGTTTTTTTTATAGTTCTTTTATAGATGGCTTCTTTTTTATTGTGTTCTAACTTGTTTTCTGTAGTTTTGTGTTTTTGTACCTATTAAAGGCGTGTTTGGACTCTCTGCAAGCGTTGGAACATTCTTCATTCCACCATGGCGTTTGGTTTTTGTTGTGTTTGATATTGTATTTCGGAATGCGAGAGTATTATGTTATTGAGGTTGTTGAATAATACGTTTATATTTGAGTTGGTGAGTTTAGAAGGATCATTCAACTTTCGGATGTTATTATCAACTTCAGATTTGTATAGATTCCAATCCGCCTTTCTGAAATTCCATGGCTCGTATCACGAGTTATTTTCTTGATGGCTGATAGTCGTACTTGAACAAATGTGTATAAGAATAGGATAATGGTCACTATTGTGAAGGTCATCACAGACTTCCCAGCCAATATTAAAGTCTCCCATAACTATATACGGTGTTGGTAGTTGTGATTTCAACTTAGCTAAGCTATCAGATGTTAGCTGTTGGCTGTTTGGTAGGTAGACATTGCATAAAGAGATTCTGTTGGGGAGATAACATTCGACTGCAACTGCTTCCAGGTTTGTACCTAGAGGGATTTCTTTACTGTTGATGTGGTTCTTTATATAGGTTGCAACTTCTCCACTTGCTTGGCTAGACAGTCTGTCAGTGTGGAAGCATTTGTAGCCTCTGAGATTGGCATGATTGTCAAGCTTAAAATGAGTCTCTTGAAGGCATACTATATCTGGGTGTCTTTCGTATAATAATTTCTGTAGATTTTCCAAATGACTATAGTAACCGTTGACATTCCATTAAAGAATTATTTTTTCTGTTTTATTATTTTCATTGTATTGTTGATTCATAGTTAAGGTTATTATTGGTTTGTAGACTGTTCTTTAGCTATTTCTTGATCTAATTTTTTTATAATCTTGGTGGATCTGATTTTCATACCTTTGGTTTCGAGATAGGGGTAAAGAGTTTTGAGCATATTTTCTAGTTCGACTAGGTTCGTTGTGTGTTCCTTCGCT
This sequence comes from Anastatus disparis, assembly GCA_017163975.1. Taxonomy (NCBI): domain Eukaryota; kingdom Metazoa; phylum Arthropoda; class Insecta; order Hymenoptera; family Eupelmidae; genus Anastatus; species Anastatus disparis. The sequence continues at coordinate 1,803,720 of JAFFSR010000394.1, read as the reverse complement.
ATCTCGATCGTGTCTTGGCTGGTGTAGGTTTTGTTGATGAAGCTCTTGAAGTTTAAAAAACTTATTGGAAAGTCCTGATGTTGATCATTTACTATTTTTTCGAGTGGTTAAAGGTATTTGTCTAACATCCTGGATAGTCCTTGGAGGACATTTTTCAAGAAATGGAGGAGTTAGGTGTTTCGTCCAACAAAGACGATATACATTTATTCAACGTCAAGAACTTCGACTCCTGGGTGAAATCAGCCCGAATTGCAAAAAATAGTGCCTTCGTTTGCTTTAAAAAAAAAACAGTGATTTTTTTTTGTGTTTTGTGATTTTTTATTTAAAAACAAATAAGTGCGTATTTTTAGTTTTTATTTAGTTTATAAACAATTTTTAGTTTCAAAAAACATTTTTGCCGTTTTATGTAAAATTTTAGTTTATTGTGCATCAATGCTTTTTGTGTTTAGTTTATTTTTAAAAAGAGAAAAGACTGAATTATTTGTAACAAACTCAGATCCTCGTTTATTAATAATTATTTAAAATTTTACTTTTTTTTTCTCTTTTTCTTTCGCTAAGATTAAAGAAACGAACTTGTCGCTCTTCACATCTGTAAGCCACACACACACGGGTCACGCCGCTTATCTCTAATGACCCGCTGCGACCTATGACGCATCTACTAGCTTCTCTAGTAGTAACGAAACACTTTTTTTCTTTCACCTCATAAATTAAATACTTTATGGGGCCATAAATTAGACTAAACTCGTAAATTAACACTATCTGAAGATTTCTTCAAAATCTCAGATATATATAAGCTCATAGGTCCATCCAAAAAAGTTTCATATTATAGTATTCATTTAATAACTGTATGTCGCTAAGACCAAGGGTCGATAATTGTTAAAAGCCATCGAAGGCACAGACCAAGTCAACTAATAAAAAAATCCAAGTTTGTTTTAAAATAAATTCTCTGTAGTAAATCGCAAGTGTGTACAAAAAAGAAAAAAGGATAAATAAATTCAAATATACAGAATAATAAATAAACTAACTGTGTATATTTATCCAGAAATATAAACCATATATATATTTCATACATCTATAAAGAGAAGGAAACGAGCATTAATATCCAAGACCAGGTACAAGGTGAGTCTCAATTAAATTACAACTTATGTCTTTGTTTCAAATTCTAAAAACTGGCTCTCGAGCCTGCTTAATAACTTACCCGCTACTCTAACCCTCTGCCACGCAAAAGCTTCCTATTGTGTAACCGCTCGACGCAATAGGAACTGTAACGCGCGAATAAATTAATAATAAAAATTTATTAACGTTCGGACGTTACAGCTATTTAAAAACTGGTGTCCAGCGGTGGAATTTTTATTTCGCAATTTAGAATCGCGAAATATCGCTAAAAACTATAAACAAAGATAATAAATTTTTTTTCTATATAATTTAATTATAAAAATCAAAGTTATAAAATAGAATTCTAAATAAAAATTTAAATAAGATACTTAACAAACATAAAATTAATACATATCTAATTTTGTTTTTTTACAATAGTAAATAAACGCTCTTTCTCTCAAATCATTTTTTGGTTATATTTCATGTCGAGAAATAAAAGCAATTAATAAATCAAAATAAAAGAAAATAAATGATTAACAAATATTGTGAATAATAAAATAATTAAACATAAATTAATAATAAAAATTTACAAATCTTAATTAAATACTAAGAGATAGATATATCTTATCGTAATATACACGCCTAGAAATTTTTTATAATATATAATCTTTTTATAATTAATTAACTTTATAGAGATAACCGTAATACTAACACTTCTATAACTGTTTTTTTTTTCATTAAATATTATAAAAATTATTTAAATTAATTTGATATTTTGAATCAAATTAACACATCAAACACCGATAATTCGGACGGATAATTATATCAGTAATTCAACATTCTAAACTATAATCACTTAAAATAAATTATACTCTTTTTAAATTCAATTATAAGTATCTAATCTTTTTGCTTATTTGTTTCTTTTCTTATATAAAAAAAAAGTGTGAACATTAATTGAATGATTATTTTTTTTAACTCCAACCTAATAAATTACTTTCAAATTTTTCATTCATCTTCTTTTAATTACAAAATTTTGTTTTGATTATCGATTTTTCAACAAATCCCTCTTAAAATTTAATTTCAAACAAATTCATAATTATTAATTAAAATTAAATATTAATTACATAACCAAGTAACACTAAATTCTTTTTTTTTTTTTTTTATTATCACCTCCTCAAACTAATGTTTCAGTAAACTGATCTAACTCAAATATAATAATTAATCTTATATATTTTAATTATAAATTAGTATTTTCCATGAACAAAATACTTTCCTTATAACTTAAAAATTTACAAAACATAAAAATAATAATAATTAAGTAATAAACTATAACTATTTTTATTTCTCGTTTTTTTCACTAAAAATTTTATAACATTAAATATTTCCTCCTTTTCTTTTTCGATCCCCTATTTTTTTTAAGATCTTTTAACAAGCGGAAAAATACACAGCAGCGTGCATAGAAAATCTATACACATGCACATAGCTCTTTGCCGTACGGTTCCCGACGGCAACTCATAGAAATTTTCGCTCCGCACGTTCATGTTCTTTCGAAGAAAAAAATAATAAAAAAATAAAACAACGCAACCCTCAAATACAGAAGGTTGACTGTCTTCGATATTATTAAATCTACAAATAAAAATCCATACGAATTTTTTTTATCATTAACGGAGTTTTTTTTACTAACGAAAAAAAAAGAGAGAGATTTATCTCCCATCAGATAAATAACTAATAATATAAATATTAATCGACAAACACATATTTTCTTTCTTTTTTTGCAATAAACAATTTTCTTTATAAAAAAATAGTAAGGATTAATTAACAAATTCAACTAATTATTAAAATAACGAAAATCGGTTTAAACTCTTAATAATACCGAGTATTACTAGCATCTTTTCTTTTTCTTTCTTTATTTCTCTCTCTCTCTCTCTCCCCTTGACTCATACTATACTTAGAACTAAGGCCTTTTAGTCTAATAGTCGGCGTGCTGCAACACTCAAAACTTCTTCTCTCTCTTTCTTTCTCTCTCTTCTTCTTCTTCTTTTCTCTTTTCCCTTACTATCTTTCAATACGCTTCTCTTGCAACGTTAGAACGATCTCTCTCACCACTCGGTCTCCCTTCTCTTTTTATAAGTTTATATATATATACATATACACGTATACGTAGCTTTTTCCCATGACCCGTTCCCCTCTACTATAATTGCTATTATAAAATATTATAATTAATCGTCTAATTATTAATAAACATAACATAATACAATATCGTAACATATACATTTGTGTACGTATACATATAAATACATATATCGTAGGTTTTGAGGACCTTTGATAGATACAACGTAGACTTTGGGGACCTTTTGAGAGAACGAGGACCAGGTCCTCAATCTCTCAATGTTATTTGTATATCTATATATATGAATTAAGATTCTTACACGAAATAAGAAAAATAATTTCTTTAGGTGAAATTAAAAAATTCTTGTATATTTCGAAAAATTTGTTGTGAAATGTAACGTAGAGATGGGGACCTTAAGGTCCTTTATTTTAAGGGTTACATACATTTCTATAAGAAAGGAGGAATTATTTCTTCAGTTAAAAGTGAGAAAATTTAAAAAAAAAAAAAATGTACTGTGAAATGACCTCAAGGTCCCCATCTCTACGTTACATACGTTTATATATATATGAATATAAATATATACATACATATATGTCTATATTCATAGACATATTGTGTTACATTCACATATAAATATATATATTTTTCTATATTTTTCCTTATATGCATATACACATATATCAACTCCAAGAACCCCCCCTGCTTTATTTTAAACAAATTTTGAGGAGCAATTTTCTTTCTTACAACAAAGTCAAGCCCGTACTATAACATATGTGCGTGTGTGTGCGTGAATGATTGTGCACGCAAGTATACGTACACAGATTACTAGCACCCATTCTACGAGCAGCCGTTATACTTGTTATTTTAATTAGTTATAATTCATTTACAAATTTCGTCAATTCAATATAGTTGATCATACATATATATGGACAAATTAGAATAACTCCGCACCGTAACAAATTTTTTTTTACGTTCATTTGTCAAAATAACTTTTTTTTTTGGGACTCTCTAAAAATAATTATCAAGGGAATTAATAATAAAATTTAATTTTCCTTTTAAATCAATTTAAAAATAATAAATTGAAGTTTCTTATATTATATATATATATATATATATATATATATATATATATATTTCACGATAAAATAAAAATTTTTTTTCTACAGAATTAATCATTAAAAAACAATCAGACGATATAATTATTCATTTTCAATAATTAATTAATAATTGTATTTTAAATTAACAGATTGTATCATCAGCCTAAGAATTTTTTTCCTCCTCAAATAAGAAAAATCTTTCTTATTAAATTCAGAAGATCGGAAATAGCTCGATTAGATAAATCCTTTGTTCAAGGAGGTTGTTTTTGCAAATAAAATACTTTTTCATTTTTGAAGAGAAATTCACTGATTTGAACATTTTTTATGATTTACAATTAATATTGGCTAACCTGAAATACAATTTTTTTTTATAACTCAATTCTGTTACACAACAAATTCTATTACCAGTTCTCTTATCTCCTTCGTTTATATAAACCTTTTTCCCCTCTTTGTAGTGCGAAAGTAAAAACAATTGTAAATTCTTTTTCCCTTCCTATAAGTAGAAATCTCCAAAAGACTTCGCGGGCATAGAGCAGGTCCCTTAAGGTTGATCCTCTTGCCCAACCTTTTTTTTAATTTTTTTTGCTTAACTAACTTTAACTGTAAGTTTGGCGCGCATGTGCCCTAACCTGGTGCTCTCTCATGAATCTGATTGAGGCGTTCTGATGTTACTAAGGACTAGCTTTAACCGGTAGTGTGTACTATACGCCTAGTGACACCAAAACTCATTCCAGATTAACTAAAGCATCCACGCTTGAGTACTGCGATATCTCATCTTGCTAAACCGACCTTAAGTTAGTTCATTTAAGTCTTTTCGAGATTGCTACATTATTTTAGCAAAATTCTTTTCTTTCTTTTTCGTGGCTCCTTCATTTTACCAACAGTACAATTATATGGTTATAAATTGGTTATATAGTTCGCCAGCCAACGTTTATAAGCTTAAGTGTCTCCCCTGTCGCGCTCAGTGATAGCTGTCCTAGGCACACATTTTTTTTTTATTATTACAAATTTTTTTTTGTTGTGATTGCTAACCTGGTTGACGCCATTACTGACGCGTTTAGACAGGTACGACTCTTCTTCCTTTTACCGGGTGAGGATCTCTATACCTAACAACTTTATTAATATTTTCTCTTATGCCCCGATCATTGAGCCCTCGCGACTACAAGGAGATAAGAAAAACATTAACCAAAATCGGAATACCACGACGCGAATACAGAAAAATTTTCAAAACAATAAAGCAATTAAATATAACTGAAACAACCTTAGAGACACTAATCGCGAAACAGCCATTAGAATTCTCGTTCTATATAAACGAATTGTACAATAGCCTATTCAAGAATTCGGGAAACTTAAAACTTCCTTTTTTTTTATATTACCATATCGTCTTAACGGCTCTTTTCCAATCTGCGTAACAAATAAAATTTTTTTTTGCTACGCTTGTGCATACATACGTAATCATAAGTGTACTTATACGCGTGTGTACGTGCTCGTAGGAGTATCTGCGTATATGTATATATGTGAATAAATATATTTTCTTTTGTTGTTGAACTTGAACACCCCCATCCCGTTTTTTATTGTTCTTTCTCCTTCTCCCCTCTAAACCATCACTAACATTCCTCATCTACAAGAAAAAGTTTTTTTTTTCTATTATTTTGATTTTTTTTGGGACTCGATAAATTACAAAAGGGAGTCTTGTAACAAAAGCATGTACCCACACATATATAATACACAAACACATGACACGACACCAAGAAGACAAGCATCCCATTAACTTATTGCGACACGCGCTGAAAAAAAAGAGTACGAGTAAGTTATAATTAAAATCAAGTCCGCTCTTCCGGATTATAAGTTACCAAGGAAATATTTACCATCAAATTATTAACAACTATAATTCATAGGCTACACAAACTTTGTTTTTTTTCCTCATATGATAGATACCTACTCATTATCAACAAACTTAGAATCACGGATTAACGCGTTAGAATACCATACTTTTTTTTAAATGAGAATCGTTACAGACAAATTCACCGATTTGCCATTTTTTGGCATCTTTGCTGAATTTCAGCTTACACAAGGAGTAAGCTTGGAATTTATAGAATTCATAAATCAAGGAAAGGAAGGAGAGGATATTGCGGAAATCGAGGAAACACTAAATTCTTTCTGCAAGGATTTGCTAAATTCAGATAACAAAGAAAACACAAAACCGCAAAACTAAATTTCCTTAACGGCTTATAAAACCCCTTCCCCCAGAACCTCTGGACCTAAATCACCTCGTGAATTTATTAGACAATTTTAATTTAAGAGTAGGATTATACGAAGCCTGGATCGAGGAAGCAGAAAGTGTCATTATAATACAACAACAAATAATAAACGATCTGCAGGAAAACATATCTATGCTAGAAGGAAATTACAAACGATTAGCGAATTACGTAAGCTCTTCATACATCCGGATACTTATTAGAAACCCAAGAAAAATCCTTAATTGACATTAAAACAACCGTTGCTGGTTTAAATAACAGCCATCGCGTTTTGCAGAACGATAATAAAACTCTGCACCTTTGTAATTTAAGGAAAATAATAGAGTTAAATAAATGCCTCGCCAAGGGGGGTAACGAATTATTAAATTCACGTGTGATTTTTCAAGTCTTTCCCTTCGAAATCGACAACAACTTAGCCATGGCAGAAGAAATAGCGAATTTAACGCATCATAAAAACATCACTGATGCTCTGCTTAATACCATGGGTGAATACATGGCAGTGCAACAAGCATTGCTGCACATTCCCCTATATGATGGTGAGAACATGCCACTCAAGCTTTCCTTCAGGACGTGGAAAATGGATTTAATATATGTCCTGAAGGGATTCGCAACGCGTTTTTTAAAGGTGTGATTGCAAAATTGCGGGATACCACTAGAGATGCAGTCAGCGGGACCGAGATTAATAGCATCGAAACCTTGAAGAACGCCTTAAAAAAATAGTTTTTACCCAAAAAAACATACTCTCACTACTGTGCTAAGATACAGGGAATCAGAATGCGGAGGAACGAAACTGTAATAGAATATTACAGTCGCATTAAAAGGCTTATAGAAGGAGCCACGGCCTCACTCGAGGAGAAATTTCAAGCTGTGCAAGTACCCCATATGACTGTAATGCTCGAGGGACTTGCACTAGAATCCTTCTAGAGCGGGCTTTCGGATGACTTACTGTATGCAGTAAGTGTTCAGGAACCAGATACCTTAATTGCAGCTCTAAGAATTGCCCAACGAATCGAGAAAGATATACTCTACTCAAACGACAGGAAGGGTTCCCTTCACGTCATTGAAGCTGACCAACTTAACGACCAGCGGACTCGGCAAGAAAAATTTCAAGAGGACAACAACAAATCACCATGGAGACCACAGTCACCCTCAAGGAACGAACAAGGGTATGGACCCTACAATCAATCTGACTCACCTGGCCGCGATGACAGAGGAAGATTCGGGAACGACTCTTACAGAAGGAGCGTATCACCCGGTGGAAACGATCGGACGTATAGGTCGTATAACCGTTCTGACTCACCCAGTCGTGACGAAAGAGGAAGATTCGGAAACGATGCTTATAGAGGAAACAACAGTAGACCTCAAGGCCCTACAGATTACTCCGCCAGGAGATACCCCAATAACTATACGGAAAGAACCAATAACTATTCCAACAGGAATGAGTATAGAAAGGACAATAGAATTTGCAACCCTAGGACCACAAGCACCTACCCAGAGACGGGAGCGCCTCCGCCCATTCCAACAAGAAATATACCTCCGATGCACTACCCCTATATGCAATCAATGACATATCCGTATACGTATCCGTACATGCCACCTTATCAACCACAATACCTTCCTATAACGTTCCAACAACCTAGATCACAGGAGGCTTTAAACTCATTGCCTGCTCGTCAGACGGACGCCTCGACGAGCAAGCCCCCTCAGGGGCGTCCACTTGCAGTGAAATTTATAACTGCAACAGACTTACAAGAAGAACCAGTCATTGAGGAACAGGACCAGTAATCAAACTACAAGCTCCAGAATTAAAAAGACCTACAGAATTCTTGATAGATACAGGAGCAGAAATAAATCTCATTCATGTGAGAGCTCTGCAACCTAGAACCATCATAGCAGCCCATGAGGCAATGACCATAACAGGAATAACCACGGATTCTTTTAATACTGCTAGTTCTACGGAAATAACCCTCTTCGATAAGCCCATAAGATTTCAAGTTATAACTGGAAATCTCCCCATACCAGTAGCAGGCATACTAGGAGTCAACTTCTTAAGGTCTGAATCAGCGGAAATCTCCTTCCACCATAACGCTCTGGTAACATCGTCACAACCTATCCGCCCCTTAAGATTCGTAAACTACGAATAAAGAGCACCGAAACCCACAAAATATATTTCACAGGCTCGATCCATAACACCCATTGCAATAAATCTGCATAAAACCGATTTAAAAACCGGATACATCCCTAGACTGAAGACCCCCGACAAAATATTCATAGGAGAAGCCATAGTAAAGAACGACAACCACAAATGCATCGTTATGGCAATCAACTCCTATGAAGAGGATGCCGATATTGAAATTCCACCACAGGAATTACAAGCATACGATGAATTTGAGGAGTCAGAAGATTTCTTTGACAGCGACGGTTCAGAAATAGACATTTCTGCAGATGAAAGAGTCCAAAAGATCCTAGACAGCTTACGCTTGGAACATCTAAACGAAGAAGAAAGGGAACATGTTCTAAAAATAGTCGCCGATTTTCCACAATTATTTCACCTGCCTGGAGACAAATTACCAGCTACAGACGTCTTGAAACATTGTATTCCCACAAAGGACGACGCACCTGTATTTATTAAACAGTACAGATACCCTACGATCCACAGAGAAGAAATACAGCATCAAGTAACGAAGCTACTGAATGATGGAATAATCGAAAATTCAAAGTCGCCATACAATCCACCTTTGTGGATTGTACCAAAGAAGAACGACTCAAAGGGAAATAAAAGATGGCGGATGGTAATCGACTACAGAGCCCTCAACGAAAAGACGGTCGGTGACGCGCACCCCCTCCCAAACATAACAGAAATCCTAGATCGTCTCGGAGGAGCAAAATACTTTTCCATCTTCGATCTAGCTTCAGGCTTCCACCAAATTGAAGTTAACGAAGCAGACCGCCACAAAACTGCTTTTAGCTCTGCAACAGGGCACTACCATTACGTGCGTATGCCTTCCGGCCTTCGCTCGGCTCCCGTGACCTTCCAAAGGCTCATGAACCTAGTTTTGCTAGGTTTACAGGACTCAGAACTATTAGTTTACCTGAATGACGTTATCATCTTTGCTTCAAACTTGGTAGAACATGAAAAAAAGGTACGATGCCTCTTTAATCGACTCCTCGACGCTAAACTTTCATTACAACAAGACAAATGCGAATTTTTACGCACAGAAGTTGAATACCTAGGTCACATTATCTCAGAAGAAGGAGTTAAACCTGATCCAAAAAAGACGATGGCCGTTAGGAATTTTCCAAAGCCCAAAAATCAAACAAACATAAGGCAATTTTTGGGACTTGCTGGATATTACAGACGATTCATAAAAGGATTCTCAGCAAGGGCAAGACCCCTCTCGGACCTGCTAAAGAAGACTGTCCCTTTCGAATGGACAGAGAAACATGAAAAAAGCTTCGAGGACCTGAAAAATGCATTATGCATTGCACCAGTCCTTCAACACCCGGATTTTGAAAAACCTTTTATACTTACCACTGACGCATCTGATTATGCCATGGGTGCAGTATTGAGCCAAGGAGAAATTTGCCAAGATCGACCGATAGCATGCATGTCGCTAATGATGAAACCAGCAGAAAGGAATTATACAACAACCGAAAAGGAATGTTTGGCCATAATATACGCTGTTTTACATTTCCGTCCATACCTCTACGGACGACAATTCACGCTCGTAAGCGACCATAAACCACTCAAATGGATAGATTCAGTAAAATCACCAATTCAACGGTTAATAAGATGGAGACTCGATTAAGAGAGTACGAATACAAGTTTCTCCACAAACCTGGTAGACTAAATGTCAATGCTGATGCATTATCTAGGAACCCGATACCAGAAGAAGCAATAGCATTACCCATGAGTTCGTCTGCCAAATTCAAGGCCCCAGCGCCCCTGAAACCACGAGGGCGACCACTTGGAGTTAAGAATAAGCCTCCAGAGTAATTATGGACATCGACCACAACAGGTGCAACCATCGCTGATCGAGTTAGGAACCGACGTGCACGAAGAACCAATTCCTGTTCGAGTTTTACGTCTAAACGAAAAACGTAGTCGTTCAGAGCCACCACCAACGAAACCAGCTCCGCAAAAACCTGCCCAACAAGTTCCAAAAGTTACCGATTTAAACCATAAACAGCCAGTAAGTTCGGGCTCGCTCCCACAGAACAACATTCCCTAAGTCCTTGTACCATCCACATCCTCAAACGATAATGTACCCAAACCAATAAGACCAATAAAATATACAAAAAAAGTAACGTTTGAGACTAACGAAGAATCAGACTCGAATAATGTACCCCCAGTGCCACGTAAACGATTTAGCGGATTCTCAAGTTTGGTACCGCAAGGATCACCCATAACCAAACAGACCTCATCACAAGACGAACAAACAAATGACGAAAAAGAAACCATGCCGACGAAACAAAACATAATTGAGTCAGCCCCTCGGAGGAGCTCAAACTCCGAAGACTCTGCATCAGTCGGCGAGCACTGGTGGGACGAAACAAGCTATAGGTCTCGACCCATAGCTCGCTCCACTCCAGTAGCCCATGAACCAAGCAACTCCAATAACCAATCACGTCTCAGAAATGGGTTACATCCTATCATAGAAGATAGTAGTACCGACGATTCTTCAACGGAAGAAAATGAAGAAATTCACCATACCCCTCTCAAGATATCCGATACCATACCTCCAGAATTATTCTATTCTGAATTCATAAAAACACCAAATAGTGTGCTACAAATCAGGCTGATAAAGGAGAGCCTCAAACATAAAAAGGATAATTTACTCCACTTTATATCTGCGGATTGAGAATTCACCACACCAGTAGCAAAATTATTAATAGACCTAAACCAGTTGGACAAGCATGAAATGAAGAAATTAAAACCAAAACAAGGACAAGTAACACCACGAACCAGGACATATTTACTAAACGCCGTTCTCACCAATAGACACTTCGAAGTCTTTTCAGAACAAGAACTTCGAAATACACTCAAAAACCTAGCAGAGTGCATAAAGGAGTACGACATCAAACCTTTACGTATCTCTAAACAGAACAACTTAATTGACAAAATATCATTTTCAACTTTTCTGCAAATACTAAAGGAATCATTAAACCACTGCGACTGCAAAATCTTTATTTGCTACGGAACAACCATTATACCCCCAGACGACATGAGAGGACGAATTATTGAAGAATTTCACTCGAGTATGGTAGGAGGCCATAAAGGAGTAACTAAAACATACAGGAGAATCAGAGAAAAATTCTTCTGGAATGGGATGAAAGGAGGCGTAACAGAGTACGTCAGGACCTGCCAACAGTGTCAGGAACTAAAATTAGTACGAGTCAAAAATAGAGAACCAATGATTATCACGGATACACCCATTGACCCATTTGACAAGATATCGATCGACACTGTAGGACCTCTACCAATCACCCCAGATGGTAACCGACACATATTAACTATACAGGACAATTTAACCAAGTATTGCATCGCTGTTCCTGTTAAGAACACCCAAGCCGAAACCATTGTAGATGCCTTAGCCAGACACGTAATATCTCTTTATGGCTCACCACGTGTCATTTTATCCGACAAAGCACCGGCTCTCATCGGAAACGTTATGCACCAATTAGCAAAAATATTCAAGATTCAACAAGTCACGACTTCCGGATATCATCCCCAATCAAATGGATCACTTGAAAGAAGCCATATTGTACTGACAGAATACATCCGACAATACATAGGAAAATATGAGGACTGGGACAAGGCAGTACCATTCGCCATGTTCTCATACAATACAAGCGTACACTAATCAACCGGATTTACACCTTTCGAACTAATCATTGGTAAACCAGCAAGAACACCAAGTTCACTGCCCATGGACAAGATCGACACTTACTCTTCCTATATAGCAGAACTTATCAACAGATTACACGATACTAGGAAAATGGCGTCAGAATCTCTGGTATCCTCAAAACACAGAAACAAACAATATTACGACAAAAGGGCTAAAACACACCCTTACGAAACAGGCGATCTGGTATACGCAATTAAAGAGCCCCGACAAAACAAACTTGATGAAACATACAAAGGTCCTTACAAAATAATAGATCTTTTAGAAAAACACAATGTTGTCCTAGAAGACGAAACTGGGAAACGTCTATTAAAACACTTAGACAAGACTAAACCTGCTTACCACCAATAGAACGTTTTGTTTCAGATGTGGATTCCTGTTTTAGCCTTAGCCTCAGTTGCATCTGCCATCGACAACAACTACGCTATACAACAATTTACAAATAATCCAGGAATATATTATGAAAAGCTACAGGACATACGATATACTGAAGCAAATTGGAAAATAGTCTTTATAAATATGAATTCATTACATTATAATGCAACCTTTATAGAAGACACGTTTCAAGGACTTATACACCAATGTTCCCACGGAAAAAAATACCCTGAACTTTGTGATCCAATGGTGAAGAGAATGTACGTTTTAAAAGAAGAAAACAAGCTAATAACTCAAATCCATGAAGACCTAATTGATGCGATGAACAAAGTGGAACCCATGGAAATTGAGTCACCCAACAATCCTACTATGAAGAAAAGGATTGTCCCCTTTGGATTCATAGGCAGCATCAGCAGATCACTCTTCGGAACTCTTTCCACGGATGACGGAGAAATATATGAAAAACAAATTAACGAATTATTTAATGGACAAAAAGAAATAGCCAAAATCGCAAAGGAAGGAACACACATAGTCCAACATAAGTTAGCCTCAATGGCTAACCAAATCAACGAAAATAAAGATTACATTTATAAAACCTACGGACTTTATTTAAAAGCAATCAAAGATTTCGAAAGAATAAACGAACTAGCTAATTACGCTAAAATTATGGAAAACTTCTCAGGTACGATAAAATACATAGAAACCGTGCTCAACCAATACAAAGAGACTTTTAGAACACTAAAGGATATCGTACACGCCGCAAGAATTGGTCATGTGTACCCATCATCAAAGACTACTGTTTACCTACAACAAGTCATTAGGCAAATAACCGACTTACACCCTGAACACGAATTTCCGATCCCTATCACTCACGCACGAATGGAAAAATTAACAGAAATAGCGACCGTTCGACTAGGATTTAGAAATACCAAATTCCTGATAGAGATCAGTGTACCTATGTTAAATAAATTTCCTACCGAATTGTACAAAATACATCCGGTACCAATCGCACAACAGCAAGAAGACCACCTAGTGACCGCATTTATCACTCCCCAAGCTCAATATATCTCATTGAGTAATGATAAAAGATTCTACAGTCTCTTATCCGACTCAGATCTAAAATCATGCAAACATGCATTACATTATAGAATATGCACTAATAACGCACTGATATTCGACGCAAACAACGATCCAGCATGTGAATACTTACTTCTAAATCAACCAAGTAACAAGGTCTTCGATGAATGTCCAGTAAGTGTGATGAATCAATACAAACCTCATTGGATACACCTAGAATCAATAGATGGATGGCTTTACTCAAGCCACGGCCCAAACATAGTACAAATACTATGTTCAGGACAAGGGCACGAGATCATAGAAATATCAGCAGTCGGAATAATACAGTTAAGACCCAGATGTTCAGCCAGACACAACCACGTAACACTCACAGGACTCAAAACATTAGGAACATCCGTAGAATTTCTATACCTAATACAAATCCACTTAAATATCACGAAAATAGACGGAAATATCTTCAGAAAAATATCCACACTCAACGAGTACCATTTCTACCACTAAGGGGTGCCGTTGGACAACTAGAGCCAGATTTGAAACTAGACGAGATACAAAATAAATATGGTAAGATTATAACGGAAACAAACAATGAAAAATTCACAAACTACGTTTCGTACGAAACAATAGGAATAAATACGTTAATAGTAATAGTAGTAATTATACTACTAATTATAGGCTGCCTTGGATGTAACAAAAATCGTCTTCACTAACAGAATCCACAACCAAATTCCGACGATTATACTCCCAATGTTCTACGACCCATAAACGTAATAGAAAATCAACCCCATATTTACCACATGCCCAGAGCTTCACCACGAGCATATCATAACTCACTACCATCAAATGAACCAGAAACTTATACAGACGATGAGAATTAACTTTGACACTCTCTCCCTCAACTATTACAGGAAGGAACTTAGAAGACCAAAATGACCACCCTAGTAAAAATTTGGATAACAGCAATAATGATACACATAGCGTATTCCAGGATTAACAAAGTCTCAATAACCTACCTAACAACGAACCCAGGCGTATACTTCCAATACATTAAACCTGTATTACACCAAAACGACCAGTGGACCGGCACCGTAAAATTCAACCTCAACGAAATTAGCCACGGAACCATCAAAACACAAAAGGAAATTGATGACTTAACTAAAACATGCAACAGAACCATTCCAATATGTCAACTGTATTATTCACAAACAAGAGATATCATAAGACTTCTCGATCAAGCTAATATATTGCTATCAACCATAAGTCAATTAGCCCTACCAAGTGCAGCTGATGAAACTCCTACAACAGTCACCAACAACATAGACACGGAACTTATGAGATCTCGAAAAATAGCAAAGGAACTCCAAGATATTCAAAACTCTGTCAAGTTCAGAAGGAACGATACTCTTGCTTACACAATCATTGATTATGTACTCTTAATCCAGCCAAAGTTAGACAAAATAAGAGAGTTCTTAATATTACATATCGATCTATATAAACTAATACTGGAAACTATAGAATCAGCGCAAACAAACAAATTAAACCAAAACCTACTTACAACTTAAACGATAAATAATATATTTCAATACATAAAATTGAAACCAAACACCACGCTCGCTATGCCCCAACCATCCTCAATCAACTTTTATAAAACGATATCATGTATAGCGAAAAGGTCAAATGATGACGTGTACATTGAAATTAACGTCCCACTCTACGCAGAAGACAGTTTCACGCTCTATCGTACATATCCTGTCCCTGCACCAGCTACCTCTACAGTCATAATACCACAAGAAAAATACATAGCAATATCGATCGACGGCGAAACCCATATATTTTACTCAGAAGAGGAAATAATCAGCTGTGTGAGAATGAAAGAAGCAACATATTGCAATACTCTTAGGAAGACTAACTCGGAAACAATATGCGAAACCCAGCTCCTTCTTAACAAACCTGCGAAGGAGTCCAACACAAAAACAATACGAAACTTTAACAACACGTGGAGACACCTACAGAACACAAATGCTTGGATCTTTTCGGTCTCAGACAGGAAAAAACTCTGTATAGCTTGTGATAATGATCAAGAAGAAAACATCGAAATAACAGGAATAGGTATAATCGAACTCCCGTTCGGATGTCAAGCGTCAACAAGAGACACATTACTAGCAGCATCACCAAGCACAAATAAAATCAAACAATATTTCCGCTACACTAAGGCCGTGACTATGGCAATAGAAAAGGACACTATAATAACCACAAACAAATTTGACAACCTAATATACAAAATCATCTCTATAATATCTCTTCTGTTAACCACTAGCATTGGAATAACGTGGATCATCAAAAAGAACAATAAGTACATACTACAAAGGAACAATGTGGAAATCCAGAAAGAAATACCATCAGTACTCACCCAAGAACAAGAAAAAATGTACATAAACTCCACCAATATTTACGACACAGTTCCCCTCCCCAGGGAAATAACAACAAATTAGAAAAAAAAAAAAAAAAAATTGGTATAGCGAGGAAGCTACATAAGGTCAATCGATTTCCCTTACTACAGACTCCAGCCTTATACCCTTACCATCACTACTTTTTCTTACACCAACCTATCACTAATATTTTCCACCCAAACCTTGATTTATTCTCTATTTTCTTTTCTTTCCACAGATGCAAGTTCTGATACTGCTCGCCCTACTTACCTCCTCCTTAACCTACTCCATGGGAAGCAATCTGCCCTACTCCATTATGGATATTGAACATCCGTCAGGGCTTTACTTCGAAAACATAGAAAAAGTCGCCTATAAAATCTCAAACTAGACCTTAACGACAATTACAGACCTAGATCTCATCAATCCAGAGAGAAAAAACGTTGGACAAAAATTTGAAGATATCTACGCCAATTGTCCAAAAATACTTAAAATATACCAAGCAATGCTCAATCAAGCTAACCATTTTTATAGTAGCATCTGTACAGCTAAAGGAATATTTAACGATATCAATAATATGA
Organism: Anastatus disparis; assembly: GCA_017163975.1. Taxonomy (NCBI): domain Eukaryota; kingdom Metazoa; phylum Arthropoda; class Insecta; order Hymenoptera; family Eupelmidae; genus Anastatus; species Anastatus disparis. The sequence goes on along the minus strand of JAFFSR010000394.1, from coordinate 1,786,798 downwards.
TACCTCAAACTACAAGCCAAGCACCAACACAGCTTATTACAACAAACCTACTTCAAGAAAAGGCGGAAAGATTAAACAACACATTTAGACAGCTGAACTATGCATACTCCACTCATATTTCAGAAGCTCAATTTATGGATAATGAATACCTCGCGAAACTTGGAAATTGGTCTGAAACAATGGAGAATAACATAAGGCAATACATAGGATTATGTTACGATACTTTTAGTACCTTGAATGCAATTATCAATGGCACCCTCGGAACACACCTATTTACTCAAGAAACCATCACCCGGATAATCAGAGAAAATAATAACGGATCAACAAAATCTAGTTTTCCGCAGGTCGACCCATTTTTAACAGGATTACGAGGCCTTCTTCTCTTCGGTGGATGTGCTTCTGGCACATCCACCTCAGCAAGACAAACGCAACCATATACATCACAGCCACCTTCACCACGTACACCCAAGGAAGATACAATCTATACCAGATGCATCCATTCCCAGTACCACAGGAATTCGGACTCTCTATTTATGTAGAACCTACATTCATCTTCCTCGTAACCAAAGAAAGGACAATGACGCATTCATTCATGAACCCCAATCACATGAGGAAATGCACGGAAATTGAAGGAACTTTTTACTGTCCCCAACCACAGGAATCATATGGTCGTAGCTGTGAAATGTCTTTACTAATGGACTCTGAAAATAAAGAACCAGAAGATTGCAGGATACGCACAACCAGACAAAACACCACAAGATAGGTTCCACTATCAAGTGGTAAACAATGAATATACTCCGCCGTTCATCAGGAATTCGTCACTATTTTATGTCCAAACGACCAATACGAGGCGATATTACACGGAGTAGGACTTTTTCAACTGGATAAATCATGTTTGGGTAAAACTGAATATTACGACATCAAACCACGGCTTAAGACTGAAACTGATACTCCATTGTATATCTACGATTATCAACCCAACACACCGGCTGTTGCACTTTTCAACCCTTTTGGATTCATCAGCATACTACAGAGCAAACATATTCTAATCAAAATAATATACGCACTGATCAGCGGATATCCAATCTTGATTATTATTATGATGACCGCATTGTTACGCACAAGGCGACGAAACAGATCTGGTAACATTTTGCCATTACCACCTCCAAATATTATATCTCGAGACATGGCCATGGAACTTTGCGTAACTCCTCGAACATACAACCGAGAATACACATCGATATTGGATGAAGAATACAAACCAAACGCACATTTTTCACCTGTCAACTGCGACTACGAAGAACCACTACCGCCACCACCAAATACTCAAACCATCGATTAACTTAAAACTCGTTTTTTTTTAACCATAATTTTTAAGGATCCACCTTCATACTAAATGCTATTGTATTCATTTTCTCACTCTTTTATCCTTGCCTGAATAATAACTAACCTCCTAACTTCTTTTCTTTTTCTTTTTTTTCTTCTCACAGCTACTCTTGCGTTTACAGCTAATATCCGAAACACCAACCCACCATGATTAAGGGAATCTGTGCCACTCAAGACCCCAACATCAAGGCCATTTATTACAACACAGTGAGCCGCAGAATTTTGTGCAGCACTTGTTTCAGCACCACCGAACATACTGGGCGCTACGAAAAACAAACCCGGTTCCACAGATTTTCCCAATCAACCTCTCTATTGCAAATGTTACAATTGTAGCAAATACCTACTAACATTAAATACGGCCCGCAAATGTATAGCTTGCATTACGACGGCCCTACAACACTTGGAAGAAATCAACGCCATAGGAGGGAAACAAATTTATGATACCTACGGGAGAGTCAATACAAAAGAAAGAGGACCGGCCATGTGTCGTCAAAAGACCCCTCCTCCGAAGGGATTACCAAATCTCTACTCGGAATCGGAGCCCGAAGAAATCATCAACAGTGCATACTGCACGAAAGCTCAACTACCGGTGCACTACAGCAAGATGAGCCGTAAGGTTATTTGCGAGAAATGTTTTTCGACAACCACGAAATACAAAAAACACTACAAGCGTTATACTCGCTTCCACAGTATTTGCCTGCCCGGAGTCCAAGAGCGACGCTGTGTCTACTGTCAAGTTTTACTACTGTACACCAGAAGAGCCAACTCCTGTAAGACTTGTAAGAGAGCCGCACATCAACACCGATTTCAAATCAACGATGAAGGTGGCACCCTCGTTAACTCCTATGATATAACCTAATAAACCCCCTCCTACCCCTCTCGCAATCATTAAAGCATACCTTTATACACCCATACCGCATACCTTTGTAAAATCATCGTTCATACCTTTGTAATAGCCATTTCACGACCACCTATCCACCCCTTTTTATTCTACTATCTTTCATATTACTCACCTACCTATACATATTTTTCCGTTTTTATACATATTTATCAAAAATATTTGCTATATTTTCTTTGCCTCAATATAGATGGAATTTGTCCACAAAATAAACGTGCTTTTGAGGTTTGAGTTCTACCCCAAAACGGAGCCATGTCACAGCTACGACATAAACGATATTGATATCAACGATCAATGTAGACACTGCAACCAGCCATATGAGGCGCGGTCGATTATTCGGATGATATACCACGATCTGATTTCAATCGTCATAATTACACAAGAACAAGAAAACCGCCTCAGGGAACTCTTTTCCTCTCCGGAGATGGTTGCTCTAAGAGAATTCTACATGGTGGGGATACGAAGACCCAGACCAAGATGCCCTCCTCCGCCTTCGGATAACGACGACGACGATGGTTACCATTCCGAACCTCCTAGATGATTACACTCTCTGCAATTCATTTTATTTTTTTCTCTTCTCTCCTCTCTCTTTTCATACATACCTTTTTGCGTTTTATTGTTATAGTCTTAAGAATAGAACGAGTTACAAGTTCATTTCACCAATCATAGCTTTAGTCCATCGAGGACGATAAACCTTCCTAACTAGGGAGGTGTAACAAACTCAGATCCTCGTTTATTAATAATTACTTAAAATTTTACTTTTTTTTCTCTTTTTCTTTCGCTAAAATTAAAGAAACGAACTTATCGCTCTTCACATCTGTAAGCCACACACACGGGTCACGCCGCTTATCTTTAATGACCCGCTGCGACCTATGACGCATCTACTAGCTTCTCTAGTAGTAACGAAACACTTTTTTTCTTTCACCTCATAAATTAAATACTTTATGGGGCCATAAATTAGACTAAACTCGTAAATTAACACTATCTGAAGATTTCTTCAAAATCTCAGATATATATAAGCTCATAGGTCCATCCAAAAAAGTTTCATATTATAGTATTCATTTAATAACTGTATGTCGCTAAGACCAAGGGTCGATAATTGTTAAAAGCCATCGAAGGCACAGACCAAGTCAACTAATAAAAAAATCCAAGTTTGTTTTAAAATAAATTCTCTGTAGTAAATCGCAAGTGTGTACAAAAAAGAAAAAAGGATAAATAAATTCAAATATACAGAATAATAAATAAACTAACTGTGTATATTTATCCAGAAATATAAACCATATATATATTTCATACATCTATAAAGAGAAGGAAACGAGCATTAATATCCAAGACCAGGTACAAGGTGAGTCTCAATTAAATTACAACTTATGTCTTTGTTTCAAATTCTAAAAACTGGCTCTCGAGCCTGCTTAATAACTTACCCGCTACTCTAACCCTCTGCCACGCAAAAGCTTCCTATTGTGTAACCGCTCGACGCAATAGGAACTGTAACGCGCGAATAAATTAATAATAAAAATTTATTAACGTTCGGACGTTACAGCTATTTAAAAACTGGTGTCCAGCGGTGGCATTTTTATTTCGCAATTTAGAATCGCGAAATATCGCTAAAAACTATAAACAAAGATAATAAATTTTTTTTCTATATAATTTAATTATAAAAATCAAAGTTATAAAATAGAATTCTAAATAAAAATTTAAATAAGATACTTAACATACATATTTATTTATTTTCAAAAAAAATTGTTTAAAAAAAAAAGACTTAATTTAATGAAAAATACTGATTTTTATTTTTTACAAGCTACGACTGTGATAATTTTTGTTTTTGTGAAATAAAAAATTTTGTTTTCGCCTTGAAAAATATTTTTTATTTTATTTATCATCGTTAGTTATTACTTAATGACATAATTTTAGTAAACAAACAATATTATTTTCTTTGTCATGATCCGAATTATAATTTTATTAAACAAAATTTTTATTTCTTAGTTCAATAATCATATAGAATCTAATATTGTGAATTTAAATTATATAAGCAATAAGATTTAAGTTGTTATCATTTTCATTTTGCATGAATAACCTATAAGAAAAAACAAAATAATCATGATGTAAAACTCAATGCATGATTCGAAGTTTTCTTATGTCTGTGGCAAAATATGCAGCGCTGCTATTTGAGGTACACATTCGGAAAAATATCCTTTCCGCCGAGTGTGCATGTTGAAATTAAGCGTATCTTCAAAGTTAAAAAATATATACAAGTAAATAATTTGCAAAGACGTTTTTTCCTGGCAAAAAAATTTTACAATCATCAGTACAATCGTTAATTTAATCATACTACCTTAATACCACTTTTGGCGGGTATATTTATTCATCAGATATTCTGTAGTAAAATGTTCAATCATAATTTTTTTATCATCTTATAAATATTATCTCGCAGCTTTAGAGAGTTTGTGTAAAATTATTCGGCGTGCCAACGCAAGCAAAGGTATGTCAAATAATTGATAGGTACTGCAACGATTCAAAAATCGCGCTAGACGCAGTACTTGCGCTCAGCCGCTACGAGGCGCTACTCCCGCAATAGGAATAGCGAGCTCCGTAGCATATATAAGCGAGCCCCTGAGCCAGCATCGGACTTTTCTCCCCTTCCATTGTGTAAGAATGGGATTGCTCGACACAGTGGGAGTTATCCTCACCCGTATTCTTGTCTCTAGCTACGTAAGGGTGGGATTGTCCTTCGTTAGCCTCCAACCTCTCCGTCAGTGTAAGGGCGGGATTGCCTGACACTGAATCCTGACAACTACTACCACCTTCTCGGTCGGGGTAGGTCCTCCGCTAGTCGATGCGAGTATGCACGACTAGTACATCCCCTCCATGTCTACGTTAAGACTTGGAGGTAACCTCTCCTGTCTCCCTCTGACACCAACCTGTGCCTCTAGCCTGTACCGAATGTCACGGAGACACCGCTCGTATTATCTACCGCCGGTAAAGTAGATTTCAACCGTGCCAACCGTCGATAATACCGTAGCCTGTAAATAGTTTATTTTTCTTTTATGCTAGTTTGTAACCGATACCGATCGGAAATTATTAATAAGTATAATTTTGTTAAACCGCATTACCGGTAAAAATAATACCAACCACCTAAAGATATAATTTGATCTTAGCATTATTTGATTATTCATATTTTTCCGCGTGCCGCCGTTTCCGGCCAATTTTTCGAGATCACTATTTGATTAATTAACCTTGTATTACACGGAAAAACTTTTGCACATAAAATACGTTCAAGGTTGCATATAAATTCACATCTACTATTATTGAAATAATTTTAATATCATTCTTGAAAAAAGATTAAAATCAAATTGAGATGATGTTTCCCTCAGAAGAAATGAAATTGGAAACTAGTCTTCTATGCATTCAATATATACTCAATATGTATGTTGACTACATTCGAGACAGTCGAACAGCCTTTGTATTCAGACTTGATCGGGATTTAGCTTTAACTCGAACTGAAAAAGTTAACAGTAGTGCGGACAACCGAGCGCGTGTTTTGAAAAGAGGTAGGGGAAAAAGAAAAAGAGGGAGTAACCAAAATACATTCTTATTATGATGGTAAAATAGTAATTTTTGAAAAAATTAATAAATGTTAAGATTTTAATATAATTAGTGAGTCTTTAAAACTATTAAAAAAGTATTTCAACTCCAAATCTAATTATTTTAAACAACTAGGGGGCAGATGAGCATGTATCATTTCATGTCAATGATATTTTGAAGTAGGTTTGGTCGAGTGCGCAACGTTAACGCTTTTCCTTTTGAGTGTGCAAGTTCAACTCTTGGTCAGGATCACGTTTTTTTTTTTAATTTTTTTTTATTAATTTTTTTATTTATATTTTTTTTCTTATAATATTAATATCTAATTCTTCACGAGTATATTAAGTATACTCGTTTTTTCAATGAATATTTTTTAAAAATAAATTATTTCTTAGACGCTATAATGAAAAATATTAATAAATAAATAATAATGTTTATTTTATAATACTATAGTTTAATTTATTCATAATGTAATTTGTAAAATTTACATAATAAATAAATTAGACTATAATATTAATTTATTTATGTTAGAATGTATATTACATATTAATATATATCTCAAGACAGAATTTAACATTAAGTATTATAAACCTAACTATTATTCATTTATTAATATTTTTAATTATTACATCTAAGGAATAATTTATTTTTAAAAAATATTCATTGGTAAAATAAGTCTACTTAAAATATAAAAAATTTTTTTTTTATTATACTATAATACTATATAAATACATTTAGAGAAATATTGATGGTTTATTTGATCTATGACATAGTTAGACCTTCTCTAAGGGTACTACAAAAATTTTACATTTAAATTTTGTTATTTATATTTTTTTGAGCTGTGTACAGTAAAAAAATTTGATCCTGAAAATTCAATAAATTGTTGGTAGATCTCTTGATGTTCGTTAAAGTGATCATTGTGCTGTTAAAATTTTAAATAAATGAAAGGTACAATTTTTAATTTTTTTTTTAACTTTCACTATAAATTACACTTTATTATATTAAATGCATATATACGACACGTATTTATTATTATATATAAAAGCTTACCTTTAAAAAGGTATATGGTGGTCAAGTACGCTTATCCTGGTAGAAAATTTGTCTAGTTTTATCGAGGCCTCGATTATTTAACATACAAAACTAGACAGATCTAGAGTAAATTTCTACCAGGATAGCGATTTATTTTAATTAATGATTTTAACTTTTTATCTTTTTTTCAATAATTCGTTTCGTATTCAATACTTCATATTTTAGACTATTATTTTTATTAAATAAAATCATAATTTTTAACCAAAAGGGAAATTTTATCGACTACCTTAGAAAAAAAATAAAAATTTAAAACTAATTTGTTTTTACAAATTGAATTTATATAATGGTTTTAGAGAATTTCTTAAATACATTGGCCATATAAAACTATGAAACTTTGATATTAAAATGCCAATGAAATCATTGAACAGATGGCAAATATTAAATGCATTATTTAAATTTGTAATATAATAATTTGTTTTATCCAATTTCATTTCGAATGGTTTAATAGAATTTGATAGTATAGTACCAGGCAATAATTCTAAGCAGGTTATCAAATTTTTGCTCCGACTTTGTAAAAGCGTATCTTCTTCAATTTTCATCCTAGAAAAAATTTAAAAAAAGCATAGAAAAAAAATAAAAATTTAAAACTAATTTGTTTTTACAAATTGAATTTATATAATGGTTTTAGAGAATTTCTTAAATACATTGGCCATATAAAACTATGAAACTTTGATATTAAAATGCCAATGAAATCATTGAACAGATGGCAAATATTAAATGCATTATTTAAATTTGTAATATAATAATTTGTTTTATCCAATTTCATTTCGAATGGTTTAATAGAATTTGATAGTATAGTACCAGGCAATAATTCTAAGCAGGTTATCAAATTTTTGCTCCGACTTTGTAAAAGCGTATCTTCTTCAATTTTCATCCTAGAAAAAATTTAAAAAAAGCATTTTAAAGTATTCTTTAAATGCTTTCTTTTTAGCTTACTTACATTTTTTTAACGATATTTAAAAAAAATAATCGCTTTGGCAATTTTGAAATTTTTTCAATTTTGCATTTTTCTTTAATCAGCTGTAGTTTTTTAAATAATTGAGCTAGAAAAAATTTGAAAAAAGATTTGAAAAGGGCTAAAAAAATGCTATTTGCAGCTATTTTTACAAAAATTTTTAAATTATTTTTTGTCAAGTTTTAAGCATATAAAATTATCGATCTAATACTTTTGCAGTTGTAAAAAACACTTCAATAGCAAGTAAAAAATAATCGCTGGTGCAAAACTTTTGATTTCTATGATATAATTTTTGTAAAATAAATCTTTTTGTTATTCCATACTTTATTATGTTTTATTATTAATAATGAATAGTTATAATTTCCTACTAAAATTAAATCACTACTTCATCAGCGATTATTTTCTACTTGCTATTGAAGTGTTTTTTACAACTGCAACTGTTTTTTTTTATTCAATCTCTGTAACCAACCAACTAAATGCTGTAAAAAGCTTACCTTAAAGGTATATGGTGGTCAAGTATGCTAAGCGATTTATTTTGATTAATGATTTTAACCATTTTGATGTCTTTAACATATTATAAAATATTTTTAGTAAAAAAATCAAACAATGATATTAGAATTTCATGAAATAATGAAACAAATGTCAAGTATTTTATTTTTATAATTGAATTTTGCACGCGTTCACAGAATTAATCTATTTATTTAGTATTTGAAACTATCAAATCTTTAACGAGATAGAGTATGAAATTTTTGTTAATAATATTTATTTCACAAATATACAATAATAGTTTAATTTTCTTCACAATTATTAAAACTAGCATTTGTATTATGAGTAATGTTCAAAATGATTGGCTTATGATAACGTAAATCAAAAACGTTGGCTTGCGCGTGCACGTTTAAACAATGTAGGGAAGAGAAGGGTTTACCATTGAACATTATAGAGAAAGAAAGAAAAAGAGAGAAAACGCGCGCTATTGCTTTATTTATTTATTTAATTTCATATATTCGTATTGCACATATAGTATGCATACTATATCTGTGCATTTGACATCAAGTCTGTCCCGCGAATTTTTCTTTATACGTATTTTGTACCTTGATATGCATATAGGAGGCGCGGACACTCCACCTATATATATACACACTTCCGTTTCATTAATTACGATGCATGTACCGTCATGAAATCAATTTACTCCCGTATAATTTTTTTTATATGTCTCTTATGGGAAGTGTATACCGTCGGTAAAGAAGTTTCACTTCAATAGTTTATTTATTGGCACGTTATGGTGGCTTCAGCGATTTTTAATAAAATTATAAAATATTTAGTTGAAAAATGTTAAAAAAAGTATGAGTTACAAGCTTTTCATAACAGTTTTAAAAATATAAGGTTAACGACTAAATTAAATAGAAAAAAAATCATAAAATTCAAAAATTAAATATAAGCTCTCATGGGAAAATAGCATTTATGCTTATAACTTTGTAATAAAATCATCATTTTTTAAAAACTAAAATTAAATTGTAAATTTTTTCGTTGAAAATTTAAATTGATCAAAAATATGCATGTTAACGATAAACTAAAAAAGTTATTTAAAAAAATGATTAAAACTGATACGATTAGAAAGCTATCAAGCGTGAATCGTAAATATTTGTCGTCAAATAATTGAATATAATATAAATAATAAATATAGTAATAGATTAAGAACATTTTTTATAAAATGTATTATAAAGAAAAATATTCATTTTTTTTATTTGGAAGCCCTGCTTGATATAGTATCTAACGCAGAAGCCACCTAAGATTACTCAATTTATTTAATCTATCTAATTACTAAGCATGTAAATTAAAATTTCTTCAAAAATATAAAAAAAAATTTTTTAATTTATTTTTTACATATAATTTTTTTAACGTGGTTTTAAAACAAGGAAAAACTTGAAAAACTTGTTCTTTATGGTTATTTTAACACAATTATCGAAGTGAAATTAATTTTTCTAATTCGTGAATAGTAATTAGATCAGAACTATTCGATCTAAATTTATTTTTTTGTCTAATTCGTGCTAAAAATATTTAAAACTGGTTTTCTTAGTGTTCTTTTAATTTTAAAACTATTTTTGAAATAAAAAAAAATTTTGATTTTTCATTTTTTTTTAATTTTACGCAAACTACGCGATGAATTCACTCGGAAAATTGCATAGAAATTATTTTCAATTGCCAAAAAAAGAGAAACTTTTGAAGACTAATTTTCTTAGCTTAGTTTTAATTATAGAGCATTTTGAAATTTTTAAATTAATTGTTTGTATTTATTTAGTAAATTAGATCTCGTGAACTATCGATGGATTTGCTTCCAGTTTTGCATACAGTTTATTTTTTTGTCTGACTAGGGGGGGGGGGCGGGCAACTATTGAAAATTGGTTTTCTCAGCGTAATTTTTTTTAAGAGCTATTTTAATAATTTTAAAAAAATTTCTATTTTTCATTTTTTTGTATTTTACGTAAACTACTCGAAGAATTTACTCGAAAATTTGTTTGGAATTTATTTTTGACTGCCAAAAGAAGGAAAACTTTGGAAAACTAATTTCCTTAGCGCAGTTTTAACTTTAAAGCATTTTGAAAATTTTCAAAAATTATTTTTTAACCATACTATAAATTTTCTCTAAAATTTTTATACAATCAATTTGCTATTGTCTGAGAAAAATATGCTTTTGAAAACTAATTTTTTTAGTGTGGTTACGATTTTAGAAAATTTTAAAGATTTTTAAAAAAATTTCGATTTTTCATTTCTTATTTTTTTTAATTTTACGCAAAGTACTCGACAGATTTGTTCTAGAATTTGCAGAGAAATTATTTGCGACTACCAACAGAAGGGAAATTTTCAAAAATTGATTTTCCTAGTATAGTTTTAATTTTAGAGCAATTTGAAAATTTTGGAAAGAAAATGGTATTTATGCCTTAAATAAACAAAAAAAATATCATTTTAAATTAATTTTATGTTAAGTAAAAATAATATTAAGTAAAAATCGCATTAAATAAATATTAAGTTACACTTACATTTCATATTAATTATTTACACTAATCAACTACGTTATGAGAGAGCGCGGTGGCGTAGCGGATAGAGTTCTTGCCTTCAACGCGGTGGGCATAGGTTCGAATCCTGGCCAGGTACCTCTGACTTTTTTTTCCAAAGAAAAATTAGTGTATGTGCTAACAATATCGCGCGGCTCTTACAAAATCCGATCTCATTGGATATCGATTGATTGTTGATCACAAAAATATGACTGACCATTGATCGGCAGTCAAAGATTTCGGTATGGTGTATCAGATGGGCTAGCTTGATGTAATATGTTGAACGGTTCCGGGCTAGAATCTATCTGATATTATCATATGAAAAAAGTTAATTATATAGAGGATGACAATATCCTCTATATAATTAACTTTTTTTTTTTTAAATAAAAAAAAATAAAAAAAAAACTACGTTATACCAATTGTTATTAATTATTATATTTATTATTGCACTAGATTTTAAGTTGGTTGTATGCTCTATGCTTTTATTAACAATCACGCAAAATATTACTTTTATTTAAATATCCTTTTCTTTCATTAACAACTTCTTTAAATCTTATGCTATCATATTTTACCACGCTTACATTGAAATAATTTTGTATCTTTCATTAATATTAAAATGCGTCGTCTTATTGATGAACTAATCATAGAACTACAATGTATATTTCAAGATATGACTTCCTTTTCTTATTTTTATTCAGATTTACCCTGGTGGAAATTCAAACGTTTTTCTACCATTTTATGAATAGTAGAAATAGAAACGCTTTTTTAAACATTTTATGGCCAATTCTTTGGCTATATTATTATTAATAACCTTAAATTTTTATATGTACTATTTTTTATGTTCACATTTCTACCAGGATATTAACGATGTTTAATATTTTAACAAATTAAAGTTATATATTAAAATATCTCGAAAGATACAATGTAATCATAGCGTATAAATTATCTTAAAACGTATTTTTTTTGTTTTCTCTTTACTTATACTATTATTCATTAAGTGACCTTTGTAAACATTTATGTTTTACAAAACCTTAAATATAAAAGAATTGATAAAATTTAAACATGACAAAATTTATAATAAGTATTCGAAATAATTGTAAGAGAAGGACAACTATATATTGGAAAAAGAAAGGTAGAAACGCATGAACCCCAGCGATGTTGCCCATAAAACACCAAGTTTTAGGGTTGAGGACTCCTCCTTTTTTAGGTCTATTTTCACTAAAACTTCTTCATTTGTCACCACCTCTAAGGTCATTGACCAATTGTCACTCATCTATTGTCTTAATCTTTTCCCACATAGCATGAAATATTCATAAAAGCTTTCAGAAATATTTGCAAGGAAAAAATGAAAGATTTCAAACATCTTTCGATGAAAGGTTGTTGAAAGCCCGCTATGTCCGTCTGAGGGACTGCAAATAAATATTTTAATGAAAGTTTTCTTAAAGATTTCAACAAGATTTTATAAAATATTTCAAATAAATATTTAGGAAATATTTATGCAATATTTAAACAATCAAATAAATCTTTCATGAAAGATTTATGAAAGATTTCAGCAATATTTACGGTAATATTTCAAGTAAATATTTAAGAAAGATTTTTACAATCGTTCATTGCAAAATTCTCACAGTTTTAAAAATATTTCATTAAAGATTTATGAAATATTTCAACAATATTTACGAAAATATTTCAAGGAAATCTTTCTGAAAGATTGATGCAATATTCCATTGCAAGATTATCACCAGTATAGAAATCTTTCATGAAAGATTTATGAAATATTTCTCCTTTCTTTAGAAATATATTTACTGTACATATCGATGAAATCTTTCATTAACCTTTTATGAAAAGTTGTAAACGGAAACGCTGTTGAAAGTCCGCTATGTCCGCCTGAGAGACTGCGAATAAATATTTCAATGAAAGTTTTCTGAAAGATTTCAACAATATTTTCTAAAATATTTAAAATAAATATGTAAGAAATATTTATGCAATATTTTGAAGCAATATTTAAACAATTGAATAAATCTTTTATGAAAGATTTATGAAAGATTTCAGCAATATCTACGATAAAATATTTCAAAACAATATTTCTTAAGAGTCAGCCGTATACCGACACAGTTACCTGTTTTACCGAATCTATTTGAAATTTATTTTTTATAAAAACTAATAGCTTCAGGCAAAAATAAAGAGATGGTTTCGATTCGTGTAATAGAAAGCAATATTTTCTCTGTTCCACCGCTTTATTTTCAAGAAAAGTTGGAATAACTTGAAATTCCCATTATTTGACACTAATTTCTAATTTTTTAAGTTATTCAAACTTTTCTTAAAAACGAAGCAATAAAATTAATTTATACTAATCAAAGAAAATATTACATTTTATTAAATACATCGAAACCATCTCTTTATTTTTGCCTCTTGTTGCTAATTTTGGGAAAAAAGTTAATTTTTTTATTAGAAAAGGACAGAGATACAGTGGCCTCTTAAAGATTTTTACAATCTTTCGGTGATATCGATATATCATACACATACATGCACACACACATACAGACACACACACTCGCGCGCGCTCACACGCACACACACACACATATATTCATAATGATTATAATTTTTATTTACATAATACTATATTATATTTTAACACAATATACTTCTACATGAAATACATATCCGCATACATAATTTTACATTCACTTATAAAGTCGCATTTGTATGCGATAAGATAAGCGCTGTGCATGTATGCACTAATCAGAGCTTTTGCCTTATATAGTAATCGAAGTATCCTTTTACCACTTGTGGACAAAACGCGCATTGAACGCGCGTCCTCCTATCGGCATGATTAGGAAACTCAATCTTTGCAGAAAAATAACTCCTAAAAATATTTCATTGAAAGATTTCTGAAATATTTTAACTAGATTTCCAAATCATTTCGAATAAATATTTACACAATTTTTCAAGGCCAGATTTAAGCAATCAGATAAATCTCTTATTGCAATATTGTAACTATCATAGGAATCTTTCATGAAAGATTTATGAAAGATTTCAGCAATATTAACAGTAATATTTCGAGAAAATATTTCTGAAATATTTCTACAACCTTTCATTGCAAGATTATCAGAAATACAAAAATCTTTCATGAAATATTTATGGAAGATTTCAGCAATATTTACGGTAATATTTCAAAAAAATATTTATTCAAGATTTCCACAATCTTTCATTGCAAGATTTTCACTGTTTTAAAAATCTTTCATGAAAGATTTATGAAAGAGTTCAGCAATATTTACGGTAATATTTTAAGAAAATATTTACTAAAGATTTCCACAATCTTTCATTGCAAGATTATCACAGTTTTAAAAATCTTACATGAAAGATTTATGAAAGATTTCAGCAATATTTACGGTAATATTTCAAGAAAATGTTTATGAAATATTTCTGCAATCTTTCATTGCAAGATTATCAGAGTTACAAAAATCTTTCATGAAAGATTTATGAAAGATTTTAGCAATATTGACGGTAATATTTCAAGAAAATATGTATAAAAGATTTCTACAATCTTTCATTGCAAGATTACTACAGTTAAAATATACAGTTTAAAAATCTTTCATGTGAGATTTATGAAAGATAGTGTGAAGGTTTTTGACTAAAGCATGGAGAACACTTGGGAGAAATCTTTCATAAATCTTTCAAACAGGTTTTCTAAAAAATTTCTATAAAAGCTTCCAGCAATCTTTCATTGTAGTCTAACAAGGAGAGTATCACATGTGCGAGTCACAGATTTGTCTGAAACTGCGAGAAATAGTTGATCTTACCTAAAAAACATGTTTCCTAAAAGTATAGAGTCTAACGCTCAATATTTCGCTAGTTACAGGTAATTAAAGAAAATCACTAAAAAAGTTACTAAATTTTCAAACACTTACAGTTTTTTAGCATTGATAGCTAAAAGTTTGAAACTTATTTTAAATGAAAGCTGAGCTCAAATCCTTTTAAAAAAGCACCTGCAGTATGTCAAAATATTATTTTTTCCCAAAGTTATAGCGTAATAAAGATTTGACCTTAATTTTCCTGTTTGAACATTAATAAAAATATAGCTAAAATAAAAGCTAAAATTCGGTCCAATATTTGTTACGCTATAACTTTGGGAAAAAATAATATTTTGACATACTGCAGGTGCTTTTTTAAAAGGATTTGAGCTCAGCTTTCATTTAAAATAAGTTTCAAGCTTCTAGCTATCAATGCTAAAAAACTGTAAGTATTTGAAAATTTAGTAACTTTTTTAGTGATTTTCTTTAATTACCTGTAACTAGCGAAATATTGAGCGTTAGACTCTATACTTTTAGGAAACATGTTTTTTAGGTAAGATCAACTATTTCTCGCAGTTTCAGACAAATCTGTGACCCGCACATGTGATACTCTCCTTGTAAGTAAACCAAAAATCTCGCAGATGAATATTGTTGAAAGATTTCATGAAATATTTCATGAAGCCTTCTTTGAGAGATTACTAATATATTTCCTTGCAATATTACATGAAAGATTTATGAAAGATTGCTTAAAGGTTTCAAGATACAGTAGGGAAAACGTATGGGAAAAATCTTGCATCAATCTTTCAATGTTTCCTCAAAGATTTCAATGAAAGCTTCCAACAATCTTCCATCGCAGTCTAGGTAAACCAAAAATCTTGTAGTGAAATATTGTTGAAAGATTTATGAAATATTGTTTGTAATATTTCATCGAGATTTCATGAAATATTTAAATATAATATTACTGTAATATTACTGAAAGATTTGATTGAAAGATTTTTCATTTGTCCGTTATATCTTGCTACGAAATATTTTAACAATATTTATGAAATATTTCTAAGAAATTTTTCACTGAAAGATTTTGAAATGTTTCACTGTTTTATTTCATGCTATGTAGGTTAAGATATCACCGCCAACCCTTAAATGAACGTACTCGTCTCAAGAAGACACAATCATCAATTAATCCCATTTGGGCTCTAAAGTCTGAAACATCTACCAAATCTTCAAGTCTTTTGCCTGAGCTCGACAAAGCTTACCTAGAAAATCTTCGAATCTCCACAATAGTCTTTAAAGTTTCTACAAGTACTATCTACAAAAGGTCTTTGAGCTTCGACCATTTTATTTTTCAATCAAACCATGAGGTATTTGCTTACTAAATCTTAAGTTTTTACAAATTTAAATTAAAATTTCCTTACTAAATCTTAAATTTAAATTTAAAAAATTCAAAATCTTATACTACAATTCACTATGTTTTCATTTTGAAAATTCTAGTTTTATGAATCTTGATACCATTCAAATTAACAATTAAATTTAAAACCTAAAGTTTTTTTTCCTGGTTATGATTCTAGGCACATTAAGTATCAAATTCCAACAAAAACAAAAATCGGGAAATCTGCACTATTTTAATTATTCAAAATTTATTTTTTTTTATATTTAAAAAAAAAAAAATTTTTTAATGATAATTTATGGAGCCTAATTTTTAAAATACCGTTTCCAAATATAATTATGAATTATTTACAGATTTTAAGCAAATATTATTGTAAATATATTTAGGAAAATCTAAAGTTATGTAACAATGTAAGCATAACGTTAAAATTAAGATTTTCTTGTAAAACATTGAAGACTATAACAAATGATACGTTTTTAAATTATTTAAAGACGGCTAAGAAGTAATTTTTATAAGAAAATTCTGTGTATTAATATTCTATAAGAACACTACATGTATTTTTGGTATATCAGTAACACCAAGAGTATAGTTTTCATGTGAATGATTGTATTGAAAAAAATCAAGGCCTAGGTTCTTACAGCAAACAAGCTTGTAACTTACAGTGCTCGCTTTTTGGGGTTTAGCCGACATGCTACACAAAACTATAATTTTTGATTGCTTTTATTATTTTTCTCACTATAAACCTTAAGGATGTGTTAATCACTATTGACGCCCCATCCCCCGACTTTAGCGAGGACGAGCACACTATGATACACATAGAGTGAGAACTTTTTCGCTCTTGCTCCTTCTAGCTGAGTCATAGAACGGGCGACTTCGAAACATATAAATATTTTAATTATAATTAGCTTTTCTCTAAGGTGGAATCTCAACCCTGTTATTTTATTATAAAGAATAACAAAGAAATAAAGGAGCATGCAGGATTACGATTTCAGGATATATTGAATTTTTAACATTGTATGTATAAAAAAGAATCTTGCAAGTATATTCTGGATCATGAAATATGTTGCAACGAGTCCAAATTGCATTTTTGTTATTAAAATGAAGGAAAAATTTTAATTAAGTTTATACGAAGGATCAGTCGATAATGTAGATCAGTCTTAATGTATTTTAAGAAAAAAAAGATATATATATATAGTAATTAGAAAAATTTGTATTTGAAAAAAAAAATAGTCAGTTGTAAGGGTGTAGCGACAAGAGTCCTTATGAGGTCATATCTGAACTTCAATAGGTTTCAGCGAACCACTTTTAGAGCAAGAGCGTAAGTAGGACTATTATTTTGGTCTGACATATGGGATACTATATCACTGTAAATGTTTTTGCCCTTATTTCCATGTATGTGGGAGGAGCTGGGTTCACCTGTGTATTATTGCAGTCGGGACCACTGGAGCAACAGAAGATATTATCATCAATAGTCCAGTTATTGAAGCATTTCAGCTTGAAATTTTGTCGGTTAGGATGGATTAACATGAAAATTTGTCAGTAGGTAAAGAATAGTCCAATAAACAAAAGTTATATAATGCCGATGTGCGCTTTTGCCCAGCGGGCGGGAGCCACCCCTTCTCGGGGGCAGTGAGAAAAAAAAACCATATAATTCGATGTAAATATCAATTTAAAGCAAAAAGTTTTTTATGAGTTTTTTTGTTAAATGAATACTTTTCGAGTTATGGGTGATTGAAAACATTGATTTTTAGTGTAAAAAAGCATGTTTTCTGACGGATTTTCATGAAATAACTTGAAAAGTTTTGATTTTATCAAAAAACTCGAGAAACAAAAATAAAGCTTATGAAAAAATAAAACGATTCCATTTTTAATCATTATTTTATATACAATACATAACGAATTATAAATTATTGAATATCAATACTGTTACGCTTGAAACTTTAAGAGCAATATTCAACGTTAAATAACAGAAAAACGGCATACTTTTTGAAAAAAATGTATATAAAATTTTTTGAAGCTATTGAGATTACCTTCTAAATTAATTTCGTTTCAAGTCAATAGTATAGAAATTAAAGGAGTTACAAGCAAAATAAATTTATTTTATATAGTTTGACAATAAAATTTCAATATTAAAACCACTGTCATTAAGACAGGTTTTGAAATATAAAGAAATCCTTTAAGGGTTTATCTTATTTAGGTACCAACTGTGTTCTACAAGTTTCAGCAATTTAGGATGCTTATTTTTTAAAAAAATCAAGTTTATATAAAAAAATTTTTTTTTATTTTTCAAAAATTCATCCTTTTTTTAAAATATCTCAATAATTAACAGATGTACGTAAAAAGTACTACAGTTAAAAAATATAGCTTTTTTTCATGAATATTTTACTTTTTTTTTATTTTTGTCCGATAAAAATCAACTGAGATATTAGTGTTAGAATTCTGTAATCAGAGCCAAGTACCACCTATTTTTGGCCCTTCAAACTAAAAAATCTCATAAAATAAAACTTTTTAAGAATTGATATTCACATGACTTAAAGATGATACAATTACCTACAAAGTCCATTTTGGAGCAATTAAAAAGCTTAAAAATTAGCGGAGTTATCATAAAAAAACCAATTGTACTTTTTCGGTAAAATTTTCGGAGCGCATAAATTCGTTTATTTTCGAGTATTTTAGATACATACATATAAATATTTTACAGCTTCTTTGAGTCTGTACGGTATAAAGCTTCTATTCTTTTTAGTTCCTATATGTATATTTTGTAAGTGGACACACACACACACACACACACATATATATATATATATATATATATATATATATATATATAAGTATAAACTCAGGTAGAAGAAAAGAAATGAGACAATATAGCTTGCCGATTTGAAACAGCTGCCGTGTCCGATATATACGTCTATACAAATAAGAGTTTTGTACCTTTTCTCTTCTTTTTCTTACCTGTCTTTGTGTGTGTGTGTGTGTGTGTGTGTGTGTGTGTGTGTGTGTGTGTGTGTGTGTGTGTGTGTGTGTTTTAAATGTAAAATACTTAAATATATTCTAATTTCTATAATAAGACATAAAAAATGTATTATTAATAGAATAAAAGTTATTAAATTATTAAAATTACTAAAGACTTGTTTTTTTGACATTTTATCATCAAGGGTTGTTTTTAAGGGTTGAAATGTTACAATAAAATAAAAATCATTATAAACTGTGAAAAAATGTCTAATTTAATATAAATATGTCATTACAAAATAATTTACATGTTCAAAATTATTTTTTTCTATTTCTCATCATAAGGGGTAGTTTTTAAGGGTTAAAATAATGTCATAAATTAAAAATTATATCATAAACTTAAAACGTTAATATTTTTCCATAATTGTATAATAAAAATATTTTTTAATGCTAAAAACTATGTATGCTCTTTTTATTAAGTCAAATGAGTGGTTTTTAAGGGTTGTAAAAATGCCTAATATCATTAATTATGTTCCACAATATTAAACAATACTTATTTTAGACATTCGAAGATTATTTTAATTATTTATAAGCGTAAATCAGCATTTTTACTATTTTTCAACTTTGAGGGTAGTTTTTACCCCTTTAAAGCAAAAAGCGCAAGAATTTCCAGGTTATACCCTATTTTTGCCTTCAATGACTTGTAACGGTATTCTACCGTGTTTGAATCTTGCGCGCTTAGGTATTAAAATAGGATAAACGCTCGGTCATATATCTCGTCTTAGACGAGTAAAGAAGTGCGTATCTTGACGACCGGCACGCGAGAGAGAAGCTCGCCGGCTTTGAGGAGCTTCAGAGAGTTTCCGGCTACCGTTGCGATAGCACGAAACCTAAGCCGCGCTGTGCTTATTAGCGAATTTCGCCACGTGGTCGTATAATACGTTAGACTAACTTCGCAATTGATAACGCGAAACGTTGTCTTAAGTAAAAGTCGTGAGTTTATACCGACAAGCGTATTATATTATATTGGCAAGTTGCAACTCTCAGAAATTCTTTCTGTAGAGTTTTGCTTGGCCGCTTTTCGCGCGTCTTAGCGGTCAGCCATAAAGTGCCAGCAAATACGTTGATCGGCGTGTATAGGATTCCACCGATCTACGTTCAGGCAACCACGTTGGCAGAGCTCAGCGGAATTCCAGGATCGGGAAGAGACGTCTTCCACCGACCTAGTCTAGAGCATCTACGTATTGGTTACGTACAGGGGAGAAGCTACAATAACGGGCGAGCGTCGTCTACGTGCACGTAGGTAATTAGTGTAAGCTGGCCAGTGCGTTATTGTAAGTATAATTATACTGTGCGATTTCCAAGTATCTCTTCCTCGAGAGATACTTGTTCGGGCATATTGTATCATCGGTGATATAACCAATCAGCGTCATAAGCGAGTACTATTTAGTTCGCGACGCGCCCTCCCTTTGCTCACTCTCTCATTAGACGCGTACATTACATTTCATATATTATATTATTTCATTCTCGATTAATTCATACTCTATCTTTATTACATTTATATTTTTGTCTTATAATAAATGAATTTTCTTTTCTATCAAATCGTGCTTTCAATTAATTTATATTGCTTGACTATATATAACATAAAAATATATTTCCCGTTGCTTATTCCGATGCCTCCGCGGTCTTTGTGAGCAGTTATAAATTATTTAAATACGTAATATCATATATTTTAATATAACGTATTTTGGAACCTGCCTCACAAAGGAAAACTGTGCTACCGGCATCGCGTCTCTCGATCAGGTAAGAGAGAGAGAGAGAGAGAGAGAGAGAGAGACGCGCAGCGACGGGTTGATAGAAAAATCTTCCGTCGCACATCAATCTAATATACTAACTAGCTTTACTGGAGTCTGTTGCTAGTTTGCCATAGTTAATATAAATTCTAGCAGCTCCGTATTCTAACAAAAATACATAGACTTAGTCAAAGTTAAATTGGAATTAAAAAATCTAATTTCTTTTGTTACGTGTAATAAATTAACGTTACAAAATGGCGCCCAATGAATAGTTGCGTCAGCGGGAACAGGCTTTCTCGCGTTGTCGAATAAATCGAAAATTGCAAATGGCGTCGAGAGTGTAGTTACCATCGACGTAAACGGACTTCGCGTTTTCTTAAAAGTCCTTATAATAAAGATAGCGTTTTGAGTGCAGATAAAATTTAATATTTGAAGTAACACGTGGAAAAATTTTTTTTCTTTCTCTCTTGTAACAATAATTTTTGTTTGTTGAAATAAAAGTGAATTAAAATTTTTTTTTCTTTTGGAAAATAATTTCGACAAAAATTTTGTTACGTAATTAATAAAGTTAATAAAATTAAATAAAATTCGTTTATGGTTAAATACATAGCAAAAAAAAAAAAATTGTGAACAAAATTACATATTGAAATTTTCTTTTTGTTGTAATTCTCTGTTACAAGTTGCATCCCCACGTGTCCCAGCAAAAATTTTTTTCTTGTCTCTTTCCTTGTAGGTAATGCGCAGGCGCTATTGACATAGCTTAGCGTAGATACAGAGATTAAGATATATAACTCTGTATGCTGTCGTTCGCTTTATGAGAAAAAGCGAACAGGCATTTGGAATTTATTTAAAATAGAGTCGTGCGTTATTATATATACCCCCTTATCGATCAGGTCGTTAATCATATTTCGTTGACTTTTAAAGTGAGAGAGAATATTAGTTTCAGCTGGCAAGGAAGCTGAAATTAAATAAATTATTAATAATCCTTTAATGTAAAAATAATTTATTCTCAACAAGAGTAAAAATTTTTTTTTGTAATTTAATATTAAATTTAATTGAATAAAAATTGAAATAAAATTTTTTTTTGAGTATGCATTAAAGGATCAGGATTTTTTTTTATGGTGTGGTCTAAATGACATAACCTTATTTACACATAGTAAAGTTTTTTTGTGATATTAAATTTTCTCTCACCAAAGATTGCCAATTCGTACCGAGGCAATTGATCGGCGCAGTGTGTGTGGTTGAGAAAATTTAGAAATTTCTCAAAGTTTTCATTTTAATAAATTTTCACCTTTTTACACTACACATTAAATACAAATGTATAATAAAAAAAATATTGTCCTCACACCGCGTATTTTGAATATTTTAATAACAATTTCTAATGTCCTTGTTGTAATAAAAATTAAAATTACAGTGTTGGAAAATTTTGTTTTATGTCGGTCAGTCACTAAAATATTATTAGTTATTACGTTAAATAAATAAATCTAAAAACCAAAACATAAAAATATATATTTTTTCTTCTTAATTATATATACATATATTTTTTTTTTTCACATCGTATGTGTGCGGCTTAGTTTCTAACCACACATATACGAACAGAAATATTATTTATTATATATATATAGCGAATATACACACACACTGCAAGCGTAGTAGCGTACTTGCGTGCGATCAGATTTAAACATAGATATAGTCAAGAAAGAAGAAAAATAAATTCAAGATGGCTAACGTACCGTTAAAAGCAAGTGCTGATGCAGCCGAAAAATGGGTAGGGTATATATCTGAGGAGGACATAGGAATAACTCTACAGGAGTTAGGACTAAGAACAGACGGCTTTCATCATCAAAAAACCAATCGATTAATAAATTGGCTGATTGGGAATTATTCGGCTGAAGAATTTCAGCAAACGAATTCTAATGATGATGAATTGACAATACGCCAACAGCGTCTGAGAGTAAGAAAAGAATTTATAGAAAGAACAATATGTGAGAAGACAGGGTCAACTATTTTTGACCCTAATGTGCAACAAGATGAAGAACATGTTCTCAGTGTGCTCGATAAAGATCCTCAGATAAAGTTAAACCTACAGGAGACATTGAGAGAGGGAACAAACAAATCACGTTCTGGTGGACAGGCACAAGCATCCACCAACCCTCCAAATCAAGTTACCGAACAGGCAACAACAGTGATGCAAACAACGGATGGAACACCGTTTGTATTGCCAATTGAAATGATTCAGTATCTTCACAATATGCAAATGCAAATAAAAGCACTGGCAGAGTCAGTAGCTGCCATAAGACAAAGAAGAGAGGAAACTCCAAATCCAAGATTATCTAGTACATGGATAGATGAGCAGCAAAGCAACCAGCTAGAAAGGGGTAACGACCAGAGGCCGCCAACAAACACGAGAGTAAATTTCCAGGATACATTCAGGGTATATAATAATACTAGAAATGGCACTCTGGCTGACGTACAGGCAGGCTTACCTCCGAGTGAACTTCCAAGAGTAAGTACAGTCGGGGGGAGGGGGAATCCTATTACGTCAAGCCCAATGCCGCAAATGAACACAAGTTTGCAAAATGATCGGACTAACAACACTAATAGAACGTTAGATATTGGTCACATAGCTCGCCGATGGAACGTAACATTCTCAGGCGAAAAAGGACAGAGTATAGACCTGTTCCTGACCAGGGTAGAAGAATGTAGAACATTAGCAAAAATGAGTGAGAGTGATCTGCTATCCTGTCTTTCAGAACTTTTATCAGGCGTAGCAGCCACGTGGTACAGAAACAATAAACATTCATGGAACACGTGGGCAGAATTTAAAGAAGCTGCTCTGCGTTGGTACGGACACAGTAGACGTTTCCAACAAAGACTGCGGTCCGAAGCGAACAGGCGTACGCAAGGTAAAGATGAACCTGTGCGTGATTATATAACCTGTCTACATACTATTATATTAAAACAAGTCCCATTACCAGACGTAGGGCAACAGCTCGACCTGTTACATCGCAACCTCTTACCTGAGATTCAGTGTATGGTAAGAAGGGATGAGATTGTTGACATAGAGTCGCTACTGGAAAAAGTAGTCAAAGCTGAATTAACGATAGATGCAGAGAGAACATATAGGCCTCCTTCACTGTCAGAACATTCTTTATTGCCTGACGTAGCTTACCGTCCTACGTCCAAGCAAAAAGAGAGTAAACACCAGGTTGCCGCGATAGAAGAAAAAACACCGGCATCCGAACAGTTTAACATAGCTAAAACGTTGATGCAAATAGTCTCTCAGTTAAATAAAATTTCTGAAAGGATGAGCAGGCAACCAGCTGTTTTATTTAAAATACTAAATAATTTTAATTATTCAAAAGTTTTTTTCAGGTAAATCTTCAATGATCTTTTAATGAATCTAATCATCTGTGAAGTCCTGACGTTACACCAGGACAGAATTAATAATTAAATGTTGTGTGTAGAGGGCTACGTGTATGTTTTATTATAAAATTAAATAAAGAATGAAATTAGTAATTGATTTATAAACGTTTCATCAAATGGTAGTCTAGTAGTAGAAAAACTCTGCCAACTTTAATTGATTTGAATCGCTGTCACGATAAAATATAATTGAATTTTGAAAGAAATATATAGAAATATAATTGTAATAATCTCACCATGATTCAGCCAAGTAATTACAGGCAGACAGTAAATAAGTACACTTAATTGAATAATTTAATTATAGAGATTTTATTTGATACTTTTATAATTAACTTAATATTGTACGATTTAATATATTGCGCTAAAAATTGTATAATTTTAAAGTGCGAGAAGTATAGTTGTAATAATTGTATCTTTGGAAATACTTATTGGAAAGGGCAGGTAAAAGTGCTCGAAGCAGTTCTTTAAAAAGTGCTTCTTAATCTTTGATATAATTTGAATTTTGAATTGATGTCAATCGATGGAATAATGCTTATTCTGCATTCTGACTCTTATCTGACTCTGATATGGTTAACGCGCATTGAGAAAAAAAACAGCCGTAGTCACTAGAATCTCCGGTTGCTCTGTCTTTAATACTTAAGTAGTAGGTCTTAAGAAGCGCTAACTTGCTACCAGAAGTTGAATTAGCTGGAGTCTTCGATAAACATTGCCGTAGCACTCAATTAGGCTCAAGTAGCAGTCTCTACTTGAGTCATCAAAAAGTATTAAGTAGAGAATCCAGTTATGCTAACCGTACTCCCTTCTAATAGTGAGATAAGTATTTTGAAATTTTGAGGTTAAAAACTTCGTATATACAAGAGCTCTACACACACACACACACACACACACGCGGGCGTATACACATACGCACACACATACATATATATATGTATATGTATATATAAATTCATTTACGATTATGTATATATATATATATATAAATAATCGTAAATGAATTGTGAAGTTTAATTAATTTTATTCGAAAAATATATTGAAATCAAAACACAGCTATGAATAGAATATGAAAATATTAACTTTGATTTGAAAATTCTGATTTTAAAATTGACATAATTAGTTTACCTCTCGTTGTAGTATGAAGAAGTTCAATTACTGACTTCTTTTTTTATGTTATTTATTTAAAAAATATTATGTTCAACTTGAAAAATTTTATTTCATCAAATAATATCAATAATAGTTTAAATCGATAGTTAAATATTATTTTTTATCGTGGTAAACATTCTAAATTCAGATTAAAATAAAAAACAAATTTGAAAACGTTAAAATAAAAGTTTTAGAACTATTATTAAAAATATATTTTTAAAAATAATAAATTTTACAATAATTATGATAGTTTCAAGTATATCATTTTTAAACACTATAATAAATAATAATTTTTATATATTGTAACGGTTATTTTGCACACGTTACAAAAAAGAATTAACTTTAATTCAATATGAATTTTAGCTAAGTCTATGAATTTAATTATATGCGGAGTTGCTGAAGATTGTAAGAAATTCACTAAATATTATACAGCAAACTCCGATAGTGGCAGCTAGTAAAACTATTGATGAGCGACAAAATCTTATGAGATATACTTGTCGCTTGCTGCACTCACTGCGTCATTCTCTCTCTCTCTCTCTCTCTCTCTCTCTCTCTCTCTCTCTCTGATTCCGATCATGAGGAAGGCTGATTTAGATTCTTTTAGGTCCCTGAAAATATTATGACTCAACATTGGGTCACATCTTCATTTAACATCAGCTAATCAGTTCGATCACCCCTTCTTCTTCTCTGGTTGATCACGAGGCTCGTATCTCTAGCAGCATATCGGTGGCTCATATTAATATCAATAGGCTGAAGACTCACTTTTCTCTTGTTGAAGCTCGTTGCTCAGAGAAAAACTACGATATTCTTGCCATCTCTGAGTCTTTTTTGACTGATCTCGACAGCGATGATGTTCTTGGTATTCAGGGCTACAATCTCTTCAGATTGGACAGGGTTGGTACGGAGGGTGGCGGAGTCGCTGCCTATGTACGAGAGGAATTCGGGGTCAGAGTAATTCACCATTCCGATCCTAACTTTGACAACTCGCCCGAATTTCTCCTGTTAGATGTTACGATTGGTTCGGAAGTTCTTCTTTTCGGTGTAGTTTACGCACGTCCCAAGGTGACCTATCCCACTGATCTATTCGCCATTCTTAATAAAATTTCTCCTCGTTATAAGAATATCATCCTTACTGGTGACTTTAACATCAACCTGGCCACTGACTATCATGCGTCCAGATTTCTTCGGTCAAACGTTGAGTCACTCTCTCTCTTCATTGTCCCTTCTGAGCCAACTCACCACGTTCTTTCTGACCGATTTGTTTCGCACACTCTACTTGATCTTTTCATTGTTGGCTGTGCGGATCCAGTGGCTTCTTATACCAAAACTGACTCGCCCTTCATTGCCGGGCATGATCTGATTGAGTTGTGCCTTAGGTTTCATCGGCTCACCTCCGTTCCTAAACGTTTTTGGTCTCGTAAGCTGGGTACCTTAGATCTAGTAAGTTTTAATTCTAGTCTTAAGTCTTCTCTAGTTGATAAGGTTCAAGGGTCCCTCGATGACCTGACTGTCGCTGTTGACGGCATGGTTTTGCCTCCTCTCGTTGATTTGACTCATATACAGCCCTTAGAGACTCTCTGCCACAATGTCATCCTTGACAAGTTGGTAGACAGCTGTACCGAAGTCTTGGTCGACACTTTCGATGCTCACGCTCCTCTGAAACTAACTACAATACGGCTTCGTAGCAAACCTTGGGTTTCTAACGATCTGCGTCCACTCATGCGTCAACATGATCGTGCGTATAGATAGGCGGCCAGATCTGGTAAATCGGCGGACATTGAAAGGTACAGAACTTTGAGGAACTCTATCTCAAATAAGCTCGATACAGCTAAGTTTCTGTACATATCCAAGCGCATTGAACGGGTGAATGATTCGAGAGCAAAATGGTCGACTCTTCACAAATTGGGTCTTGCTAACAAGGCGCTTCCCTCTCCTCTTCAATACTTCTCGGCATCGGCTCTTTTATCTCATTACTCTGGCATCTCTCGGCGTAGTCTACCTTTATCTTTATTGAATGTCGAAGATATTCTTAGTATTCCTTTGTCTAACTCGTTACCGGTCTTTGAGTTTCGAGAAGTGGGCACCGAGACGGTCTGCAGTCTCATTGCTGCGGCAGAATCTAGGTCTTCTGGTCCGGATGGTATCACGGTGCCAATGTTAAAGTTGGCCGCTGAATCCTTTGCTGAACCATTGGCCCAGTTAGTTAATGCCTCTTTAAGACTCTCAGCCTTTCCATCTAGTTGGAAGAAGGCCTACCTACTCCCATTGGCTAAGCTAAAGTCCATGGACAATCCGGGCCAAACTAGGCCGATTGCTAGGTTATGTGAGCCATTGAAGGTCCTAGAAAGGGTGGTTAATCGTTAGCTTCTCAACCACATCAATGCAAATAACTTGCTTAACGAGCATCAGGCGGGCTTTCAAGCGGGCCACAGCACGCAGACAGCACTCCTCAATATCTTAGAGGACGCTTGCACGGCCATTGACAGGAGAATGGTAACAGCCCTTCTCTGGTTTGATTTTTCAAAAGCCTTCGATACGGTTCCTCATACGCTAATTCTTCGCAAATTACGCCATCTCAATTGCTCAGATAAGGTAATACTCTGGTTTACTTCCTACCTTCAAGGCCGTACACAGGCAATTGAGGATCCAGCGAATGGCGTGGCAAGTGAATCGGCGTTCTTAAACACTGGTGTACCACAGGGTAGCGTGTTGGGCCCTTTGCTATTTTCTATCTTCATTGATAACCTCCCTAGTGTCCTACGTTTTTGCAGACATATGTTGTTTGCTGATGATTTGCAAATTTATCGCTCCTTCTTTCCCAATGATTTCTGTGACGAGTTAATAAACATCAATGCTGACATCTCCGCTTTGACTCTCTGGGGAACTGCCAATGGCCTTACCATCAATGCAGCTAAAACTCAGGCTATTATCATTGGTAGTGAGCAATATGTCTCTCGTCTCTCTCACCAAGATACCTCCTCTTCTCTGATAGTTAATGGCGAGTGCATACCGTTTGCCGCTAAGGTCAAAAAAAAGCCTTGGTGTCTGGATAAACCAGACCTTAAATTGAGAGAAACAAGTTTTGTCTATTTTTCGTAGGGTCCATGGTTCACTTCATTCGCTGAGATTCTACAAACGCTCTTTCTCTCGGAGCCTTAGGCAGAGGCTGGTTGAATCACTCATCTTCCTGATCTTTGACTATGCCTGTGTTGTCTATGACGACCTCTTTCAGTATCAGAACCTGAAACTTCATAGAGCCCTTAATGCATGTGTAATATAAATATTTAGACGTATCATAACAATTGTCTAATTGCTGTACGTATAAAGATGTATTAAGTTTATTAAAAATGAATACGAATAAAATAAACTTATTGATAATACCGTGAAGGACGTAATTTCTGATTACTTAGGAGGTATTTCTGATCACATATTTACATGTAAAAAAGTAAAAGTGTATTTCTTTTTCACACAAACAAAGCATTTCTTACGCTCAATCTACTTTTTCTCATAAATAAAAAAAAAGTTTTTCCTACTAAAATCTTATAGATTATGATTTATAATAAATAATGATCAGAAATTACGCCCTGATCAGTAACTACGTCCTTTACGGTATATTAAGTTTATTTTATTCGTATTCATTTTGAATATAAATTAATATATATATATATATATATATATATATATGTATTTATTATAAGAATCAACTATTGGCTACTCGTACAACAATAAATCATGTACAAAGTTTATCTTATTCGAACACTATTCTAATATAAACATTCAGACTTAAAACAAAAATTGGCTAATAAAGAATTTGAAAAAAGTAAACTTGATATATTATTTTTGTACGTATAACTATTAGCCAATTTTTATTTTAAGGAGTCTCATATGTCAGCTATAGTTTGTTGTTCATAAAAATTAAAAGTTTAAAGAACTCTTCAAAATTTTGATAAAAATTAATATATACCTGGAAAAAAATTTTTGCAAATTTTCAAGTAGTCTTATCAACTAATTTTTTTATATGTGCTCACTCGAAGTCCGCGTGTTTTGTATCTCATAGTGGTAAAAAGATTAACTTTAAGTGAGCATAAACAATAAAATTAATCGATAAAGCTAACTAAAAATTTGCAGAGATTTTTTTCCAGGTGTAAATTAATGTTTTTCAAAATATTGAAGAATTTTTTAAACTTTTGATTTTTATGAACAACAAACCATAGCAAACTATAGCTGGCATATGAGACTCCTTAAGTCTAAATGTTTATATTAGAATATTGTTAATTTTTTTGAGTGTTTATTATAAATTAGTGAAAATAGTAATGGATAATATAGCTAAAAATTTGCTGATGTCATGGAAGTTAGAACTTATTTTTATTGAACGTTTTAAAAGTTTTACGCATAACCTATAAACCTAATTCTTATCTCTTATTTTTAAAGTTCATTGTGAAAACGTATATAATTATGGTTTTACGTACAAGAAATTCAAAAATTAAAATCTATTTTATATTTATATTTATTGAAAGAATGTCAGAGATAAGAATTAGATTTATAGGTCATGTGTAAAACTTATATTCAAAACTTTCAATAAGAAGTTGAAACATCCATGACAGCAAATTTCAACTAATCATCTATTACTATTTTCAACAGCCTAATTTATAATAAACACTCAAAAAAATTCACAGTTTATACAAATTAATTTGTAAACAAACGGTTTGCAAATCGTTTTCAACTTTATGTTGTGTTGCTTTATAATAACAGTTCTTGGCTTTGTCCAGTTGGTAAAATTCGAGCGGTAAAGTAGGCAGTATTGGATTTTCAATAAGACACTGCTCAAGGCTCGGGTAAAATTTGCTTGAGTCAACTAAAGGTTCTCCTGTCCGGCGTATTAAGGCCAAAAGAACTGTTTTTTTTTCTCAGTGTGCTAAATCTGGTTCATGTAGCCTTCACATTGTTCTTGTTTTGTTGATTTTGTGAATCGCATTGCACTTCCTTTTGTTTCTTAAAAAATGACTTAATTTTACAATATGCTTACTAGGTCAGATTATCTGATTGATTAATAACTGCATATTTTGGAATAAAAAATTTTTAAATAAAAGATTTAACGTAACACATCTACACAAATTTCTAGCATATAAAAATAAGTATTATTTTTATATGTAGATTATTAAATAAAAAGAATATCTACGTTGACTGTAACATAATGAATTAAAAAAAAGTTCTATTAGTCTATGAATCTATCAATCAGATGTTGTTTTTTCTCGTTTTTTTATCGATGTTTTAATGTTTTTTATTTAAAAATTTTTTTTATTGACGTTTTATTCTAAACAGGATTAAATTTTTTTGCCTATATATATATGGGTAAATCTTTCATAATGTTAAAATTTCACCTGCAACAAATTAAAAAAAAAAAAATACAGGCACACGTATAAAACTAATTTTCTCTGAATGTTGACGTATTATAATGAAAGAAAAAAATCGTGTTACTCACTTTTAAGGGTAGTCTTTTTAACAAACATCAAAAGACAGATTTTCGAGTAAATTTTTCATAGTGTTAAAATTTACTTTCAATAAATTAAAAAAAATTGAAGACACATGTATCAAATTTATTTTTTTTAAATGTTGATATATTAAAATAATAATAAAAGAAAAAATCGCATTACTCACTTTTGAAGATAGCTTTTTTTAATATAAGACATTTAAATATATTCATTATTATCACACCCAGGTATAATATTTTACCTATCTCAGATCAGTTTTTTAAGTATTTTGGGCTATAATAGATCATTTTCCATTGGGCTTTTTCATTTTTACATGTTTAATATGTTACAGAAAATATTTAAATACGCAATTTACATTAATAATTACAAAATTTTTTGTAATAAATAAAATATGCCAGAAATGCCAATTTTTTTGGAAAATTCATTTTTGGCGATTCGGGTATTAAAATTGAGTGATATTAGTTACCCAATGGCTTTTGGGATTCCTGATTACAAATCATAAGTGAGTGGAATATCAATTTATTTTTGCTAAAATTGTCAATCTTAGGGTATGAAATTTGACATAGATTTGTGTAGTTTATGTTTTCGAATAAAAATACTTATATTCCTTTTAACCAAATATTTTAGTTTATTTAATAAACATTAAATCTAAAAATTTTTAATTTAAAATCTAGAAATTTCAGTGATGATTCAACTCAACGTTCTAGGTGTAAGCTATTAAATACATACTAAAACTGAGCTTTTTAAAGTTTAAACTCTTTAGAATTAAAACATTGATAGAAACTAGGTAATCGATGTAAATTTGGAAAATTTAATAGCCGGGAAAAATTCAATGATTTCCAGAATATTCGAAATAATACTTCAAAAGCAACTTAAAGATTACATTGAGTATTATAAAATAGTAAATTACAAAGTTCACAACAGAGAAAAGATGAATCAAAGCTTAGGTTTTCATATTAGTGGATAAAAACCTATTTTCAAAAGTGAGTCACGTTTTTTAAGTATAATTTCAAACGAACAAAGAACTTTATCTACACTAGGCACACGTTCCTAATAAAAAAATTTCTCTTTGTGATTCTAAATATTACCTTTTGATGTAGTTTAAAATGTCACCGCTGAATAGTCTTTTTTACAGCATCGTATTTTCCAGAAAAAAGTAAAATATATAAATTTTTGGTAACATTTTAATAACCTTTCAGAAAGTACTTTTGTTAACAGGCACACACCCATGCTCTTGATTTTCCAAAAGTATGTGTATAGATAAAGCTTTGGTGTGAATTTCAAATAAAAAAAGCAGTAGTCATTTTTTTTATAGCGGTAATTTATCATTTTACATGGCCTGGTAACATTTAAATTTCAAAAAAAACCTCTTTTCCCCATCCACCATAAAATGACACGTCTAATTATCATTAAAAATATAACAAAATTAGTTTCTAATAACTCAATAAATCAGTGAACATTTGCTAACAAGATGTGCTATCTCATATTTAGGAGAAATGACGCAGTAACATGATTTTTAAAAGTATGAAAGAATTACCCATATATATATATATATATATATATATATATATATATATATATATATATATATATATATATATATATATATATATATATATATATATATATATATATATATATATATATATATATATATATATATATATATATATATATATATATATATATATATATATTAATATTAATTGTTTCTAAAACAAAATTAATAATACATGTAAATTATGTCATAAAATGTTCACAATCAAAAACATCATTTAAGGCGATTTAATAAGGTATATGATTTATACATAGCTACCGGCATTGTAGTTTTCCAAATTTTTGATCTTTATTAAAAAATCTCCTGAAATTTTCCATATATAAGGCTTTCTATTTGTAAAAACGGAATGCAGTAGTAAATAGATTTTTGAAACATTTTTGGATTATGAAAAAAAAAAATTTGGAAATCTGTGATGTCGGTGTTTTTTTACAAAATTAAATAAAAATTAAATAAAATTTATAAAGACTATATTTAAGTGTTTGATTAAATAAAATTTAAATTTAATCATTTGATTTTTAAACTACAATTTAGCTTTTTCAAAATGGTATTTTTAAACCTATATTTTAAATATATGCGCGTTTAAGTATATGCGCGAAAAAAATAAAATAAATAACGCTGTCAACTGCCTTAGCGCAGTGCTTTAAAGTTCTTTAAGTTCGAGTAATTAGACTTTATTTTTTTAAATGTAATTTTAATTAACTGCTGAGACAGGAAGTTGGAGATGGAGAGGCAAATGTTGTGCATGTGTATGTGCGTATGTTTATATGTGTATGTGTATGTGTATGTGAATGTGTGTATGTGTTTTAGTGCATGAGTGTATGTGTATGTGTGTATGTGTTTATGTGTATAAGTGTATGTGTACGGAGATGATGACGGAGACAGAGGCGGAGTGACGGATATTGTGTATGTGTATAAGTGTAAGTGTATGTGTATATGTCTGTATGTGTATGGATATTTGTATATGTGTGTATGTGTGTATGTGTATGTATCTGTATGTGTGTAT
Organism: Anastatus disparis; assembly: GCA_017163975.1. Taxonomy (NCBI): domain Eukaryota; kingdom Metazoa; phylum Arthropoda; class Insecta; order Hymenoptera; family Eupelmidae; genus Anastatus; species Anastatus disparis. Next base: position 1,753,296 of record JAFFSR010000394.1, on the reverse strand, counting down.
GTGTACGTTGAAGGTGCTCGTGTGTATGTGTATGTATGTATGTGACAATAATGCAAAAGATATTTACGTAAGAAAAAAAAGTCACATCAATATAATGAAATAATAATAAATATATAAGTAGTAATGTAATTACGGAGAGATGGAGATGGAAAAATGGAGACGAAGAAACAAAGACGAAAAAATGGAGATAGAGAGACGGAGACAGAGAAACGGAGACGGAGAGACGGAACAGTGTGGCTAGATCGGACGGAGAACTCGCACTTGCGAAGTGGTTTTTAGAAATTAAAATAATTCTTAATATGTATTATTTGTATAATTTACTATTAAGAAATAGTATTTTATTAAATAACATAATAAAATTATTATTGCGGTAATTAACAATAAACTTAAAATTCTTATAGTAAAAAAATATGATAAATATTAAAAAATTAATATAACGCGTACAATTTTTTTAAATCTATTGAATAGCAAAAATTATTACTGTAAAATTAGAATTTTTTAGAAAATGGGATTCACTTAACTAGTGCAGAAAATAGGTCTTTACCGCACGCGCGCAGATTGCCAACGCGCGTGAGGTAAAGACCTATTTTCTGCACGTATCATGTACCTTTTTTTTAACATAAGATTCGGAAAATTCGATTATAATTCAAGAATATAATAATTCAGGAAACGATTGTGAAAAAATGTTTCAATTCGAAGAATATAAACTATCCTTGGAAGCATTGTAAGATTATCGTTATAAACAAAGAAAAATAGAATAGTGAACAAATGATTTAATAAAGAAAAGTATAATAGTAAATTATTATTCTATTAAAGGAAAATAATATTATAACAAGTAGAATAAAGTTGAATGTTTAGTATTATAAAAACGAGTACTTGAAGTTTTCGCGTAAGCATTGTAAGAAAATTAGTGGAACAAAGGAAAAATTACAGAAGAGTGGGGATACAAAAAAGTGCTAAATTCAATGTATTTGAAATATAGTTTTAACGAGTGGTCAGTGATAGTTTACGTTTGCATCAAGAAGCGTATTGTTTCATTTTATTTGACTCCCGAATAAAAAAATAATATTACAACCAACAAATGGTATTTTATAAACAAAGAAAAATAAAATAATAAAATAATTCTCTAATCAAAGGAAGAACATTATAACAAAAGTAAAGAAAGTTATTAAATTTTATCACAGTTAATGTAAATAATAATTTAGAAAAAAATAAAATAATAAATTAAAATTTTAAAAAAGAAAAATAATATTATAACAAATAGAATAAATTTGTTATATGTTTAATATTATAAAAACGAGAATTGAATTAAAATTCAAATAAAGAAAGTGTATAGAAGAGTGGGGATATAAAAAGCAATTGTTCGACTCAATATATTTGAAATGATATTTTCATACGGGCACGCAGTGATGTTTTACGTTCGCATTAAAAAGCGTTTTCGATTTTCGATGTCTCAATTCTATATCAAGAATTCCTGTTGACTGCACGAAAAATCAAATGCGCAAAAATCTAAAAAGCACACGAAAAATTCATTCATCAATCAAGAAATGAATTTCCTACACGCTTTTTAAATTTTCGCATGCTTAATTTTTCGTGCGGTAAACAGACATTTTCGGTATGGAAATAAGGCACCGAAAAACGAATTTTCCAAACGCCGTGTTAAAAATGATATTTACTTAACTAGTACAGAAAATAGGTCTTTGCCGCACGCGCGAAGATTGCCGCTCGAGCGCAGCGAGAGCGGCAACGCGCGTGAGGCAAAGACCTATTTTTCGCACGTGTTATCTACTGTTTTTTTTATCACAAGGTTTGGAAAATCCGTTATCAGTGCCTCATTTCCGTACCAAAAATGCCTGTTTGTCGCACGAAAAATTGAGCGTGTGAAAAATTAAAAAACGTGCAGAAAATTCATGTTTTGCACGTTTTTTAATTTTTCACACGCTTAATTTTTCGTGCGGCAAACAGGCATTTTCGGTACGGAAATGAGGCACCGAAAAACGGATTTTCCGAACGCCGTGTTAAAAAATAATAAAACTAAATGAAACTATATGATATTTATAACTCGAAAATTATTAATGATTAATTTTAATCTTAGAGTCTAATTATTTTAAATAACCGGGGGGCAGATGAACATGTATCATTTCAGAGATTACTTAAAGCAGTTTTGGTCTAGTGCGCAGCGTACGCGCTTTCCCTTTAGAATGCGCGAGTTCAACTCTCGGTCAGGACCACTTTTTTTTTTATTGTTGTAATATTTTTTATTCTTTTTTTTAATTATAATTTTCATATTTTCTATTTTTTAATAATATTTAAATTGATTTTTATAGGTATATGGTATTTTTTTCTTCAATAAAAAGTTTTTTTTAGAATAAATTATTTCTGATATTTAGTAATTAGAAATAATAAGAAATAAATAATAGTGATGTTTATTTTATAATACTATAGCTTAATTTATTGACAATAGGATATATAAAATTTACGTAGTAAATGAATTAAATTATTCTATTAATTTATTTATGTTATTATTTATTTTATGTTGATATATATATATATATATATATATATATATATATATATATATATATATAATATATATGTATTAAAAAAAAAATAAAATTTAACTATAGTATTCAAACCATCACAATTATTATCATTAATATTTTTAATTACCAAGTGTAAAAAATAATTTATTTAAAAAAAATTTTCATTGAAAAAAAACCAGTGTACTTAATTTACTTGTGAAAAATCAATTTTAATATTATTAAAAAAATAGAGAATATGAAAATTATAAATAAAAAAAAGAATAGAAAATATTACAACAATAAAAAAAATTTTTTAAAAGTGGTTTTGACCGAGAGTTGCACCCGCGCACCCAAAAGGAAAAAATCGTACGCTACGCACTAGACCAAAACTGCTTCGAGTAACCTCTGGCGTGAAATAATACATGCTTACCTCCCCTCGGTTATTTAAAATAATTAGACTCTTAGTTTAAAATTAATTATTAATAATTTTCGAGTTTTAGATATCATATAGTTTCATTTAATTATATTATTTTTCTAAAAAATTCTAATTTTACAGTAATAATAATTTTTGCTATTCAATAGATTAAAAAAATTGTACGTACTATATTAATTTTTTAATATTTATCATATTTTTATACTATAAGAATTTTATGTTTATTGTTATTTACCGCAATAATAATTTTAATGTTTTTTAATAAAATACTATTTTTTAATTGTAAATTATACAAAAAATACATATTAAAAATTATTTTAATTTATAAAAAATATATTTTATAATTTTAAAATTCAAAAATTTCTAGTTGCATTGAAATTAAAAAAAAATAAATAAATTGCAATCTATATATTAATGTCTAAGTCCTTTCAAAGCTCACGCTACTCAGTTGCCCAATGAGCGCAGAGCTACCACTGCGCATGCGCGAGTTCTCCATCCAATCTAGCCATACTGAGACGGAAACGGAGCAGCGGAGACGGAGAAACGGAGACAGGCAGACGGAGACAGAGAAACGGAGACGGAAAGACGTAGAAACGGAGACGGAGAAACAAAGTTGGAGAGACGATGACGGAGACGGAGTGACGGATATTGTGTATGTGTATGTGTAAATGTGTATGTATGTGTATGTGTTTATGTTAAAGGTGCACATGTGTATGTGTATGTATGTATGTGACAATAAAGAGACAGATATTCACGTAGGAAAAAAAAGTTTTAATTCTTTACTTCAATATAATGAAATAATAAGACGGAGAAACGAAGACGAAAAAACGGAGATGGAGGGATGGAAACGGAGAAATGGAGACAGAGAAGCGGAGACGGAGAGACGGAGTGACGGTGACAAAGAGACGGAGATGGAGAGACGAAGAGACGGATTCGAAGAGACGGAGAGAAGGAGAGACGGAGACGAAGAGACGGAAAGAAGGAGAGACAGAGACGAAGAGACGGATTCGAAGAGACGGAGAGAAGGAGAGACGTATTCGAAGAGACGGAGAGAAGGAGAGACGGTAACGGAGAGACGAAGATGGAGAGACGGTGATGGAGAGATGAAGACAGAGTGACGGAGACGAAGAGATGGAGACGGAGAGACGGAGACGGAAAGATGGAGTCGGAGAAAGGATGATGGAGAGGCGGAGACGGAATGACGGTGACAAAGAGACGGAGATGGAGAGACGGAAAGGCGGAGTCAGAAAAACGGAGACGGAAAGATGGAGACATAGAGACGGAGATACGGAGACGGAAAGACGGAGACGGGAAGACGGAGACAGAGAAACGGAGTTAGAGAGACGATGACGGAGATGAAGAGACGATTATGGAGACGGAGTGACGGATATTGTGTATGTTATATGTGTGTATGTGTATGTGTGAATGTGTGTGTATGTGTATGTTGTGCATATTAAAGATGCAAGTGTGTATGTGTATGTATGTATGTGACAATAATGCAAAAGATATTCACGTAAGAAAAAATAAAGTCTTAAGTTTTCACTTTAGTATAATAGTAGTAATAGTAATATTTTGAATTAATTATTTTATTAAGTACATATTCTTTCAGTAACAAGGACAAAATAGGTTTAATCAAAATATATTTTCGTATGATTTGATTTCAAGAGATATATAAGTACCGATGGTATAAGTTTATGATTCCACATACTGGTAAGGATAGTTAATTTGAAGTTTAATTTAATGAAAGTTGTTACTTTTCATAAAATATCCATTGATACATTTTAATTCTAATTTATTAAAATTATAAAAATTATAGTGTAAGGAATAGTTTTTAGAATTATTAGTCACGTCGTACGCCTACATATATACCTCGGTATTGAAAAATATAGAAATATATAGTAATTTATTTATAATGAAAATATTTATAGATGTAATGATTCAAGTGAAAGATAAATAATTTATTAATGCTGTAGACATTAATGAGATCTTGGTTCTTAAGATCTTATACTTATTATTGATGGTTAATATTCTACATTTATATTACAATTGTATTTCTTAAGGGGAATCCTCATACCGACATAGAGTTCTACCTTATCTACATTTAAATTATGAATTTTAATAAAAATTTAACTATTCATGACTGAAATTCGTAAGAGAGGCATATTCTTAACATGCCAAGGAATTCATTGCAACGTTAAAAGACATAAGTGTAAAAATAAAGGCGGAAACTGCTCAATACGATTCACTTTTCAATGTAGTTATGAATAATCGTACTATACAGTTTTTTTCTTCATTTTCACTTTTATTCTGTCTTTTAACGTTGCAATAAATTCTTTAGAATGTTAAAAATATGCCTCTTCTATGAATGTTAGTCAAAAATAGTTAAATTTTTATTAAAATGCATAATTCAAATGTTGACAAGGTAGATCTCCGTGCCGGTATGAGGACACCCCTTAAGTAATGTTGAATTAGATGGTACTAACATTGAGTTATCAACTTTTATTTGTTGTTCATCAATTTTTTTATTATAATAATAGTTTATTTACTATTTTTTCTTTTGTATTTTGGGAAACCATTATCTTTAAAATTAATTAAATTACAAAACGTTTTTGAAAAAATTTTTAAAAATTTACTATTTTTTAAATCATAACAAAGTGTCTCTGGACCATGTAACATATATTTTAACATAAATAAATCTTTCTCGACGTAAATTAAATTAAATATTGGGGATTGGTGAGCGGAGCGAGCAGGGTGGTACACTGTAAAAAATTGCCTTGTAATATCAATACGAGGTAGTAAATACTTTAATATTCTGAGTACAGTAATATCAATAACTGAAATTAGTAATTTTAAAGTTGAAAAGTAAACTAACTATTCTCAGTAACGTAATTTTACTAATCTCGCTTCAATTTACTATTTGGTTAGTAAAATTGTGATTCTCAGAATAGCAATTTCTGTAACCTACTCTAAGAACAGTAATTTTAATTTCACTATAAATATTAGTACTTTCTAAGACTGTTCTCAGAGTACGTTACAAAAATCGCCACTAGGATAGTAATTTTACAAAGCGATTTTTTACAGTGTAGCCCCTTAGTATCAAGAAGCGTGGCAGCGCCTCGACGGCTAGTTGAGGTACGAATACGAAAACGTCAAGGCGCTCCTCTTATACTTTAAAATAGAGTTTCAGAAATTTTAAAATCGAATCCTATCAAAATGCATCGATATATACACATAAATACAATTAATAATATTTAAAGATTTTCATTATCTTTAATTTAAGAAAAATTTTATTACCTATCAATATACGTTTCCCTCGAACTCTTTATATTGCATAAAAATAGCAGATCTGCAAAAAATTATGCAGAGTCACAAGAAATTTTCAAAATTGTACGTTTTTGTACAATAAAAAATTTGTGTGTGTGTGTGTGTGTGTGTGTGTGTGTGTGTGTGCGTATGTATGTGTTTGTGTGTGTAAGTAAGTACTTATACAGGGTGTCCCATTTTAACTTGGACACGTCAATAACTCTGAAAATATAGACTTTTGAAAAAAATGTTTTAAATGAAAGTTGTAGGGTTTCAAGGGGGGCATCCAATGGTGACCTTGATCGTGACCTTGACCTTGACCTTCAAGGTTATTTGAAGGTCAATTCGGTTTTCTTAAATGGAAAGTCATAATTTTGATACCGAAAATGGAAAGAGCGGAAAATTTTACGTCCAAATATGACCTTGGCCATAATCTTTATTATGACTTTCAAGGTCATTTCAAGGTCAAGTCGATTTTCTTAAATGGAAAGCCATAATTTTGATCCCGTAAATGGAAAGTGCGGAAAATTTTACATCCACATATGACGTTGACAATGACCTTGACCATGACCTTTAAGGTGACCTTGAGGTCAAGTCAAATTTTTAATGGAAACCTACACTTTGAACATCGGAACGGTAGAATAACTAAATAAAAATTATTATAAATGTGTCTAGAATAATTGTAAGGTTTTTTCAAAATATCTAACGGTAATTAACTGCAGCCTCAACCATGGCTGTAAGTTTTTGATTTTTTGAAAATCTTGTCCAAGCGAAACATTTCCAATTCTTAATAAGCAACCTCAAAAACCCATTAAATTAAATGTGTTACGGGTGATAGCTTCGCACGCATAGTCGAAGCACAAGAACGAAGCAGCGATAGCCGCAACTCAGCATTTTAGGCGAGATGTGCAGTAGTCGCGGCGACGTGCTAAATAAATAAAAAATAGTAATTAAAAAAAAAGTCACATCGTTCATTTCTACAAATTTGAGCTTTCAGATATTATTATACATTTCAGATATTTTTCTGCGTCTCAGAATTGAGATACTTTGTCGCTGTAGATTTGCCTGTGATTCCAAAATTTATTCAATAATAAGACTACTAAATACTTATTAGTTTACAGCTTTACTTCTAAAATTATTTCTCTTAAAATTAGAAAATTATCGAAAGTTGTTTTAAAAGTTTCATAAAAAATGGCTAATTATTTAGCAAATGATGTGGTTGATATTCTTTTAGTTCTTGGGAATGTCACAGAAATTACAGAAATGCTTCTCAGCTTTACCGTCAACGTTATCCTGATCGTCGACATCCAGGACCACAACAAATTATAAACATTGAAAGAAGATCGCGTTCAAATGCACTACATCGTCATAGGCGACAAAATCGAGTCCTGAACAATAACGACCCTCGTCTACTCGCTATATTGGGTATGATTCATATAAATCCCCATATCAGTCTCCGTCAGATTGAACGAGAATTGGGTATTCCTAGAGCAACAGCACATCGACTGCTCCAATTAGTCAGATATCATCCTTACCATATTACTCTTGTTCAAGAATTAAATGACAATGATTGTATATTAAGAGTAAACTTTTGCACATGGGCACTTAATGAATTAGATCAAGATCCAGATTTCTTCTGGTCTGTTTGTTTCTGTGATGAAGCCACATTTCATAGTAACGGCAGCCTTAATCGCCATAACAGTCACTATTGGTCGCCAGTTAATCCTCACTGGTATAGAGAGGTATTAAATCAGCATCGATGGAGTTTACATGTATGGGCAGGGATAGTTAATGGATCTATGATTGGACCACATTTCTTTGAAAGAACTATTAATGGTATGATGTATTTAGATTTTCTTCAAAATCATCTACCTGGTTATTTGGAAGACATCCCATTAGATGTTCGACAAAGAATGTGGTTTCAACAAGATGGCGCTCCTGCTCACCACGCTGGAATTGTGACAACGTTTCTTCGGCAACAATATCATGAACGGCTTATCATCCGCAATGGTCCAGTGCCATGGCCTCCAAGATCTCCGGACTTGAATCCTCTTGACTCATACTTTTGGGGATTTGCTAAAGATGCTGTCTACCAGGAAGCTCCAACAACGAGAGAAAACATGATGCAGAGAATAATAGAAGCTTGTCAATCGGTAACGCAAGAAACTTTGCAACGTGTTATGCGTAACTTTAGGAGGAGACTAACATTATGTTTAGAAAATCAGGGTGGACACTTTGAACACCTCATACCAAGAGGTAACGCCAATGACGATTAAGTAAGATAAATATTTATTTTATCAAATGTACATAAAAGCGTTGGGAACCTTTATTCCTGACCTTAACTGGTTGGGAACGCTTAGTCCTTACCTTAACTGGTTGGGAACCTTTATTCCTTACCTTAACTGGTTGGGGACCTTATTCCTGACCTTAACTGGTTGGGAACGCTTAGTCCTTACCTTAACTGGTTGGGAACCTTATTCCTGACCTTAACTGGTTGGGAACCTTTATTCCTTACCTTAACTGGTTGGGAACCTTATTTCTGACCTTGACTGGTTGGGAACGCTTAGTCCTTACCTTAACTGGTTGGGAACCTTATTCCTGACCTTAACTGGTTGGGAACCTTTATTCCTTACCTTAACTGGTTAGGAACCTTATTCCTGACCTTAACTGGTTGGGAACGCTTAGTCCTTACCTTAACTAGTTAGGAACCTTTATTTCTTACCTTGACTGGTTGGGAACCTTTATTCCTTACCTTAACTGGTTGGGAACCTTATTCCTGACCTTAACTGGTTGGGAACGCTTAGTCCTTACCTTAACTGGTTAGGAACCTTTATTTCTTACCTTAACTGGTTGGGAACCTTTATTCCTTACCTTAACTGGTTGGGAACCTTATTCCTGACCTTAACTGGTTGGGAACGCTTAGTCCTTACCTTAACTGGTTAGGAACCTTTATTTCTTACCTTAACTGGTTGGGAACCTTTATTCCTTACCTTAACTGGTTGGGAACCTTATTCCTGACCTTAACTGGTTGGGAACGCTTAGTCCTTACTCTTACTAGTTGGTATCGTGCTATTTCTTACCGAAATTAATTATCAAATTTAATAAGTTATTTAACGTCAATCATGACCTTAGAAGGTCAAATTTTGTAAATGGTCAAGGACTTATTCAGCTTTAATATTTTCAGTACCTTTCATAGCGGAGTCAAAAATCTAGGGTTCCACTTAAAAATTCGCCTTAAACTTAAGATGACCTTGAAGATCGTGGGTTTCCATTTAAAAAATCGACTCGACGTTCTAATGACCTTGAAGGTCATGGTCAAGGTCATATTTGGACGTAATTCATATTCATAACTTTTATACAGGTAAATATAGTATAAGTAAGTATAAAATAATTTAAAATTATTTTATTTATTTATTTGTTATATAAATAACTAAATTTTAAATAAAATATGATATAATGATCATGTAATAATTTCATTTACAATATCATAATAAATTTATAAATTTTAGTATGAATTTTTGATATATCTCATAAAATGTTTAAAATGAGAAAAAAGATATAAAAAAGGAATTATAACAAAATAATCCTATAAATCTTATAAAACTCAAAATCATTACGATATATCAAATAATATACTAAATTATCAACAAAATTTTCAATATATTTTAAACTAATGATCATTAATATCATAACAATAATAACACTATTTTTAAGTTATACTACATATAATTAAATATATTATAAATATTTAAAATAAAATATATTTTATAAGACTAAGTGGTTTTTAGGGCTACTGGCGAGGGTTTCCACTAATCAAAAAATCTAACGCGCCATCAAGGTACCTCTATGTTACACACCTTTTTTAAAACTTCATATATTATATAATTATATTAACAAAAAAATTTTACAAATTTATTCAAAATTAATATTGATTTAAAAAATAAATATTTATAAGTTATATTGATAAAGGTTTGAAATGTAAGGTGGTGTGGAAAGCCGAACCTCAACACTATATATCTCTTCTTTTTTTATAAAAATAAAAAAATAATGAATTAATAATAATTATATATATCTCTTCTTTTTGAAATATAATGAACAAAATAGTGTTGAGGTATTTTTATATAAAGTAACATAAATAATTAATATTAATAGAAATAGTAAAAATATTTATTTAGAGTTTAGATAAAAATTATATTATATAATAAATTAAATAATATTACATTATATAATATAATATTAATAATAAATGTTTAATATATAATTATATTTATAGCATAACTGGGGGTTGGCGAGCAGCGCGAGCAGGGGGGTACCCCCCCTAGTATATATATATATATATATATATATATATATAAATATGTGTTGGTTTGATTTCTGGTAATTAAGGAAAATCATAACAGTAACAAAATTTTACTAAAGAAATAATCATCCTTATTGGTCAATTTTTAATATTAAACCTTTTGTGAACGCGATTTAATGTTTTTTCAGCCAATAAGCAATCATTTACTAAAGAAATATTTATTCTTTAGCTTAATTTTCTTATTTTTGGCTATTGTGAATTTGACTTAAATTACCAGAAAGTCAACTAATATATACCGGTTTTCTGGGACGTCCCGGAAAGTGTATAAATATATTAGAATTACCAGAAAATCAACTTATTTATCTCCGCGGTTACCAGAAAATCCACCAATATATATTTATAGTTATATTAAAAGAAATTCAGTCGCAGATCCTCCATTGACCACCCATACCCCCCATGTCCCATTCATATCCCCCCATTTCCCATTTATATCCCCCCATTTCCCATCCATTTATTTAATAACGTAAATTTACGTTATTTTATGCATATATTTTATAAAAAGATGTTACCCACCCATCTCCGTTCCATAAGCCCTCCATATTTCATCCATATCCCTCCGTATACCGCCCATGATCCTATCCAATACCCCCTCAATATCCTATCCATATATCCCCCTATGGTCCCACCCAATGTACCCCCATTATAATATATTGTTCATGTTTTTTATTTTTTTATTTTTTTAAAAAGAATAATTTAAAAGTAAAAGTTAATATATGAGGATATTGTCCGCTATATGTTAACTTTTTAATACGATAATATCAAAGGGAATCCGAGCTGGTATTAGTTTAGTACATCACACCAGGCTAGACTCACTAAACCAATAGCTATGACTATCAATGGATGGTCAATCACTTCTGTAACTAACAATTAACTGATAAATAATGAAGTCTGATTTTTTAAGAGTCAAGATATAAATGACATATAAATTGATTTTCTTCTGGGGAAAAGTCAGAGGTATTTGACCGGGATTCAAATCTATGCCCTTCAGTATGGAAAACAAGAGCCTTGTCCGTTACACCGCCGCACTCTCTTATATTATTTATGTTAGCTGAAATTAATAAATGTGGATTAAAATTTCTTTTATTAGGATTCCTCAACACTACGATCGAGCCATTTTTCAAAAATAAAAATATTATTTTTAATGATTTTATTAATATTATGTACATTGTATTATATTAAAATAAGAATAGGCACATAGTGTTGAAGGTTCGGATTTCCACATCATTTTTCATTTTAAACTTTTATAAATAATATAAATATTTATTTATTAAGTTTAAGTTCATATAACCTTTATGATTAATTACCATTAATATTTATTTATTGAATTTAGGTTCATATTTGTAAATATCAAATAACAGAAAAAGGTGTATAATGTAGCGGTACCGCTCTCGGCGCATTAAATTTTTTGATTAGTGAAAACCCTCTCCAGAAGTCCTAAAAACTACTTTGTTTTATATTATTCTATGTTATATATTTTTAATATATTTTATTTTTAATATTGCATATGAATAAAAATATTGATATTAAACAAAATAATAATAAAGAAATAACTGATCAATGTTAAATAAATGATCAATGTTATGATGAATTTAAAATGATAAATTTTGTTAATAATTACTATTAAAAACTTTTTTAATAATTTTATTATTAAATTTCATAGATCATAATAATTATTTTAAGTTTTAGGATTTGTAAGATTATTTATTCATAATTTTTTTTTATTATTCTTTTACTTTTTTTACATTTACTATATGATACTATATTTATCATAGAGAACATTAATATATTATTATATAAGTATAAAAAATGGTATTTAATTAACTGGTGCAGAAAATAGGTCTACCGCACGCGCATGCGGTAAAGACCTATTTTATGCACGTGTTATGTTCCTTTTTTTTATCTCAAGGTTCGGAAAATTCGATCATGATTCAGAAATATAATAATTCTAGAAATAAACGTGCAAAAATTTTCCAATTTAAAACGTATAATAAAATGTTTTTAAAAAAAGATAAAAATACACGATATATTGCAATAAGAATTTAAAGTTTTGACGCTAGCATCGTAAGATTATTTTTATAAACAAAGAAAAATAAAATAATAAAAAAATATTTTAACCAAGGAAAAAATATTCTAAAATATTATTACAGTATAAGTAAATAATAATTTAATAAAGAAAAACAAAATAGTAAATTAATATTTTAACAAAGGAAAATGATATAACAACAAATAAAATGAATTTGTTTAATGTTTACTATTATAAAAACGAAAATCTAAAGTTTTCACGCAATCATTGTAAGTAAAAAAATTATTAAAACAAAAGAAAAACGCTGCCAAGTGCTTTGGCGCAATGCTTTCTCATAGAGCTCATGGAGTTAAAGTAATTTCATTTTATTATTTTAAATGTGATTTAATATAAAATACAATTTCTATTCAAGAAAAATTAGTGAATGTGAGAAAATGATTTGTAAATAGGAAGAGAGAGACAAGAAGAGATGAAAATAGGGTAGAAATGTGGCAGTTGCAAATAATTTCCCTGTAAATTTTAGAACAAATCTATCGAGTACTTTACGTAAAATACAAAAAAAAATAAGAAAAGGAGAACCGAAATTTTTTTTAAAATTTTTTAAATTCTCAAAAATTGTAACCACACTAAGAAAATTAGTTTTCGAAAGCTTGTTTTCTTCAGACCATAGCAAATTGATTGTATAAAAATTTTGAAAAAAATTTATAGTATGGTTTACACAAAATAGAAAATAAATGAAAAGTAAAAATTTTTTGAAAATTTTTAAAATGCTCTAAAATTAAAACTGCTCTGAGAAAATTAGTTTTCCAAAGCTTGTTTTCTTCAGACAGTAGCGAGTAACTTGTATACGAATTTTGGAGCAAATCTATTGAATGGTTTTCAAAAAATATAAAAAAAGGAAAAATAAAAATTTTTTCAAAAATTTTAAAAATTCTCCAAAATTAAAAGAGCGCTAAGAAAATCAGTTTTCAAAAGTTTTTCTTTTTTTGATAGTCGAAAATATGTTCCATATAAATTTTCAAGCAAATTCTTTGAGTAGTTTACGTAAAATACAAAAAAGATGAAAAATCGAAATTTTTTTAAAATGACTAAAATGACTATAAAATTAAAACTGCGCTAAGAAAACCAATTCTTAATAGTTTCCGTACTAGTTGATCGAAAAATTAAATTGTATGGACAATTTGAAGTAAATCTATCGAGTAGTTTTTAAGATTTTATTAGCTCAATAAATATAAACATGTTTTGAAGCAGATTAATTGATTACTAAACAAAAAAAACAAGAAAATGAAAAATCAAAATTTTTTTTATTTTGTATTAACGACTCTAAAATTAAAACTACGTTAGAAGAACCAATTATCAATAGCTTCCCAGCAAGTTAGACAAAAAAATTAATTCCATGAAAAATTAGAAGCAAATTCATCGAGTAATTTTCGAGATACAATTTACTAACTGACATCACACACACACACACACACACACACACACACACACACACACACACACACACACACACACACACACACAGACGCAGACACAGACACAGACACAGACACAGACACAGGCACACACACGCACACACACATACATACATACAGACATTTGCTGGAAACCACTTTTTCCGACTCCCTGAGTCCAAATATGTACAAATTAATGAAAAAATAGAAAAAAAAATTTTTTTTTTGATACAATGAGCTTGGGGAACTGGGCGAGTAATTATAAATTTCATAAAAAATAATTATTAGAATAAATGCGGAATCGTTTGCAGATTTTGCAATATGCATTAAAATAATTGTGGAAACAATGGTTTTCGAGAAAATTAAAATAATGTATTTTAGGATCCTAAAAAAAGAAAATACGGCTACTGCTTACAAATCGTGCGTAAACATAATAAAAATCATTGGAATCGATTGCAATTTAATTGCGGATTCCATAGATGTTTTCATAATTAGCGTAACCCGTGTAATTATAGAGAAGATAATTTTTTCTAATATTCATTTACTATTACCCCCACCAGCCGCACCGTATAAATCAAATAATCATGAATTTTAATAAAAATAATATTTAAACAATTGTGGAATCGTTTGCAGATTTTGCAATATGCATTAAATTAATTGTGGAAACAATGGTTTTCGAGAAAATTAAAATAATGTATTTTAGTATCCTAAAAAAAGAAAATACGGCTACTGCTTACAAATCGTGCATAAATATAATAAAAATCATTGGAATCGATTGCAATTTAATTGCGGATTCCATAAATGTTTTCATAATTAGCGTAACTCTTGTAATTATAGAGAAGATCATTTTTTTTAATATTCATTTACTATTACCCCCACCAGCCGCACCGTATAAATCAAATAATTATGAATTTTAATAAAAATAATATTTAAACAATTGTGGAATCGCTTGCAGATTTTCCAATATGCATTAAAATAATTGTGGGAATAATTAATTTTGAGAAAAATTGAATAATATATCTTAGGATCCTAAAAAAAAGAAAATATGGCTACTGCTTACAAATCATGGATAAAAATAATAAAAATCATTGGAATCGATTGCAATTTAATTGCGGATTCCATAGATGTTTTCATAATTAGCGTAACCTTTGTAATTATAAAGAAAATAATTTTTTTATCATTTATTTACTATTATTATTTATTTTTAAAATGTTCTTTTAAAAACAGTAAGCTAAAGTTTAAATAATTCTAACATGAATTCATTTAAATAATTATGAAAATATCTATGGAATCCGCAATTAAATTGCAATCGATTCCAATGATTTTTATTATAATTATGCACGATTTGTAAGAAGTAGCCGTATTTTCTTTTTTTAGGATCCTAAAATACATTATTTTAATTTTCTCGAAAACCATTGTTTCCACAATTAATTTAATGCATATTGCAAAATCTGCAAACGATTCCACAATTGTTTAAATATTATTTTTATTAAAATTCATAATTATTTGATTTATACGGTGCGGCTGGTGGGGGTAATAGTAAATGAATATTAAAAAAAATGATCTTCTCTATAATTACAAGAGTTACGCTAATTATGAAAATATCTATGTAATCCGCAATTAAATTGCAATCGATTCCAATGATTTTTATTATATTTATGCACGATTTGTAAGCAGTAGCCGTATTTTCTTTTTTTAGGATCCTAAAATACATTATTTTAATTTTCTCGAAAACCATTGTTTCCACAATTAATTTAATGCATATTGCAAAATCTGCAAACGATTCCACAATTGTTTAAATATTATTTTTATTAAAATTCATGATTATTTGATTTATACGGTGCGGCTGGTGGGGGTAATAGTAAATGAATATTAGAAAAAATTATCTTCTCTATAATTACACGGGTTACGCTAATTATGAAAACATTTATGGAATCCGCAATTAAATTGCAATCGATTCCAATGATTTTTATTATATTTATGCACGATTTGTAAGAAGTAGCCGTATTTTCTTTTTTTAGGATCCTAAAATACATTATTTTAATTTTCTCGAAAACCATTGTTTCCACAATTAATTTAATGCATATTGCAAAATCTGCAAACGATTCCACAATTCTTTAAATATTATTTTTATTAAAATTCATGATTATTTGATTTATACGGTGCGGCTGGTGGGGGTAATAGTAAATGAATATTAGAAAAAATTATCTTCTCTATAATTACACGGGTTACGCTAATTATGAAAACATCTATGGAATCCGCAATTAAATTGCAATCGATTCCAATGATTTTTATTATGTTTACGCACGATTTGTAAGCAGTAGCCGTATTTTCTTTTTTTAGGATCCTAAAATACATTATTTTAATTTTCTCGAAAACCATTGTTTCCACAATTATTTTAATGCATATTGCAAAATCTGCAAACGATTCCGCATTTATTTTAATAATTATTTTTTATGAAATTTATAATTACTCGCCTAGTTCCCCAAGCTGATACAATGCCTTCTCTATGAGAGAGCAAAAATATAGAAGAGTGGGGATACGAAAAAAAGGCTAAATTCAATGTATTTGAAATATAGTTTTAACAAGCAGTCAGTGATAGTTTACGTTTGCATCAAGAAGCGTATTGTTTCATTTTATTTGGCTCCCGAATAAAAAAATAATATTACAACCAACAAATGGTATTTTATAAACAAAGAAAAATAAAATAATAAAATAATTTTCTAATCAAAGAAAGAACATTATAACAAAAGTAAAGAAAGTTTTTAAATTTTATTACAGTTTATGTAAATAATAATTTAAAAAAAAATAAAATAATAAAATAAAATTGCAAAAAAGAAAAATAATATAACAAATAGAATAAATTTGTTATATGTTTAATATTATAAAAACGAGCATCTAATGTTTGCGCGTAAGCATTGTAAGAGAATTAAATTAAAATTTAAACAAAGAAAATGTATAGAAGAGTGGGGATATAAAAAGCAATTGTTCGACTCAATATATTTGAAATGATATTTTCATACGGGCAGGCAGTGATGTTTTACGTTCTCATTAAAAAGCGTTTTCGATTTCCGATGTCTCAATTCCATATCAAGAATTCCTGTTTACTGCACAAAAAATCAAGTGCCCAAAAATCTAAAAAGCGCACGAAAATTCATTCATCAATCAAGAAATGAATTTTCTACACGCTTTTTAAATTTTCGCACGCTTAATTTTTCGTGCGGTAAACAGGCATTTTCGGTATGGAAATTAGGCACCGAAAAACGAATTTTCCGAACGCCGAGTTGAAAAAAAATTTTTATCAATGGCCGGGACAGATATAGCTTTAATTTTATTACATATCGGTTTGACGAGTCACAGAACTTTTGAATTACCATTGGATTTGAATGCATTGAAAGTACATTTTTGAAATTTGATTCAGGTAAAAAAAATTAAGAGAAACGGATGTAATTATATGGTATGAAGCATCAATGATTCCTAAAAAAAGCTTTAGAAATCGTAGACAAAACATTAAAGAATGTTCGTCGTAATATGTAACGAGGATGGCGAATTATACGTATACGGTAGGTCAGTATACTTCTATCTCTCTCCTCGGTATGAGTCGCATAGAAGGCTAGTAAGCTGTTAGAGGGAACTTGTGCAAGGCATGATGGGTAGAATGGGAACGCGAATATAGAGAGAAGGAACGTCACTTGAGATATAGCTAACTGCGTGAGCGTTTAATTCCTTTTGTCTTGTCGTAATTTTTCTTTTGAAAAATAGTGCGTAGAATAGATTAAGCTGCTTTCCTCAGCCCTCGGTATGGTAAATAAAGTGTATTTTTGTTACAGGCATATTGCTTAGATCACGTGGAAAGGATATAAGTGCAGTGTTTGAAAAGGTGCGTGCTGCAGAAAAGGACTTTTCTTTGACGCTTATCACGAAGTGAACTTATAGATTAACCGTGCTGCTCTAGGTGTTACAGCATTTATTTGTTTTGTATTAGAAGGGGACTGACGGCAAATGTAAGTTGAGGTTTTTCTGTCTCTGAGTGCATAACGGAATATCGCAACGTTGACTTATGTACCGTTATACGCATGCTATATTCAAAGTTTAATCTTGTCGTGTGTAACGTATAAATTTAAAGAATATAAAGGTGTTGCTTGAACCTAAAGCTTGGATTTGTTTAGTCACAAGCTCGTGTAAAGATACATGCGCGCGCGCTAGATCCTCGTCTACGCGTCTTTAGGCTAGCTTAGACACAAGCGGTTTACGATTATTATAATTCCTTTTGTTATCCTAAATTATTTGCTTTATACATTTAACATACTTTCTTTCGTATTTGCCTTTTATGGAGATTAATAAACGCATACGATCAAATTAAATGGTGGTGAGATATGAGAGTTTTATTTGTCTGTAATTGGCCTAATAAAGTTTGTTACGTTTATGTTTTGATTAAATACGTTGTCCGATGGATTAAATTATTCTATACTGTAGAGTCTGCTGGTATACGCCGTGGATTTCGTCGTACCAGACGTCCGGGTCGCAGAACTTTTAAGGGAAGTTCTGCCGATAAGGTTCTAACATTTAGTTTCTGTTGAAATCGCGCGATAGAAGCTGATCAGCTGATGCAGGCCAAGCTGATTAGCAAAGTATTATAGAGCTTTTTTAACGGTAAGTGCACGTGAACTTAGAGCAGTTCCTCGTGAAGCCCACAAATATATTTTATTATTTTATTTAAATATATTCCCCGTTACAAATAATAAAATTTTTGGTGGAAAAATAATTATTTTAGGTGAAAATTTCGGACAAATTCTACCAGTATTAAAATATGGAAGAAAAAGTACTATTATTGAGAAGACTATAAAGTAATCAAATCTTCGGCCCCTATTTAATATTTTTAAATTAAAAAAAAAAACAAGATCTAATAACGACAATTTTTCTTCATTTTTATTAAATATTGGAAAAGGAAAAGTTGATCCATTTGTTATTCTAAAAGAATGGAAAACTAATGACGTTTGTAATAAAATTTATAAAAACATTAACAAAATTTCTTGTTTTTCTAAAAATGTTATTTGAAGTACACATAATGAAGAAGTAAACATTTAAAATAATAAAATATTAAAATTAATTAACAATCAAACGATTACTTATTATAGTATCAAGAGGCGCGGTAGCGCCTCGACGGCGAGTTAAGGTACGAATAAGAAAACGTCGGTTCTGCGCTTCTATTAGTATCTATCTTCGTTGGTTTGGGTTCCAATATTATTTACTAATATTTTTCTATTTGGAATCGGAAATCTGAATATCTAGAAAACTAATGATTAGAATAATTTGAAAATTTAAATAAATAATCATCATGGTATATACTACACTTTGAAAAATTTTCTGGTAACTATACCAGTTTCCTGTAAATAATTACATGTTTCAGCGATGTGAAGTTACATTTTTATGTAACTTTACATCGCTGAGCGTAGGTCCTACTATGATCGCGGTAAGATATGTCGACACCTCCTTCAAGCTCAATCGTATTTGGCTCACCTGCATAAAAGTCATTAATAAATCGACTACTGCCAAAAACGATCGCCTTAGTTTTGCTTGCATTTAATGTGAGAGGCGCATCGACAGCCCACCCTGACACCGCCCTAGCCACCCTCTGCATAATACGAATACCTTCATCCAGATGTTCATGAGGGACCTGAGTATAGTTTTGGAGGTCATCAGCATATAATATGTGCTCAACAAAACAGAGGTCGAGCGTGTCACGGATGTTATTAATGTAAAGGCAAAACAACAAAGGCCCCAGCACTGAACCCTGTGGAACTCCTAGATTGGTTGTTAGCCAATCCGAATCTTCTTTTAAATGTGTTAAACCATTTGCTTCCTACCTGATAAATAGGAGCTAATCCACTCGAGTGCAGCCCTGGAAAATTCTATCGATCTAAGCCTCGCAAGCAATTTGGAGGGGGAGATCGTGTCAAATGCCTTACTAAAGTCAAATAGAAGTAATATCGTGGCAAGTTTCTTGTCAAGACCTGATCTTATGTCGTCTGTAAGTTTAAGTATGGCAGTCTGCGTAGAATGATGCTTTCTGAAGCCAGTCTGCAAAGAGTCAAGTATTTTGTGTGTTATAATATACTCCTGCAGTTGGTCGTTGGCAATCTTCTCGAGAACCTTTGAAAGAAAACATAATATTGCTATGGGCCTAAAATCTTTAGGCATTTTAGGTGCAGGGCACTTCTTTAAAGGTAAAATGTATGTTGTTTATAAAAAATTGTTAACAAGTGACTTTTTGAATAATATCCCATATGGAAAAAATTTTTGGATATAATTGTAAATAACTGTTAATAACTGTAAATAAATGTAAATAAATGTAAATAACTGTAAATAACTGTAGAAAAGTGTTAAAAAATGTGGGAATTGAGACATAAATAACAGTTATTTACAATTATTTACAATTATTTACTGTTATTTACACTTATTAACAGTTATTAACTGTTGTTTACACTTATTAACTGTTATTTACACTTATTTGCAGTTATTTATATTTATTTACAGTTATTTACATTTATTCACTTTTTTCACAATTATTTACAGTTATTTACGATTATTTATAGTTTTTTACAATTATTTGCAGTTATTTACATTTTCGAAAATTATCACAAAGTTATTCAATAATTTTATATATAGGCGAAAATTTTTAAAAATGTGAATAACTGTAAATAATTGTAAAAAACTATGAAAAATTGTAAATAGTTGTAAATAATTATAAATAACTGTAAATAACTGTAAAAAACTGTAAATAACTGTAAATAACTATAAATTATTGTAAATAATTATTAATAACATTAAATTATCCACTAATTCAAAAATTTTTGAAAATGTAAATAATTGTAAATAATTATGAATAACTGTAAATAATTATGAATAATTGTAAATAATTATAAAAAACTGTAAATAATTGTAAATAATTGTAAATAACTGTAAAAAACAGTTAATAACAGTTAATAACTGTAAATAACTGTAAATAATAGTAATTAATAATAAATAATAGTAAATAACTGTAAATAACTATTATTTATGTCTCAATTCCTACATTTTTTAACAGTTATTTACAATAATTTACTATTATTTATAGTTTTTCACATAAATTATTTCCATATGGGATATTTTCATGAAAACTAATTTAAATACTTTATTCTCTGAATTATAACTGAATAAAATTTTAATTTAATAAATTTAGTCATACAATTATAAATATGTAATATTTATATAACTGTTCATCAAATAAAATTATTATTTTTTTAATATATATATATTATAAAAATAATTATTACAATAGGTTGTAGTTAAATAAAAATGTTTGTTTTAATAATTATAGCGTTGAAATTTATTTTGATGAAAATGTTATTTGATTGACATTTACAGTATTATTTTAACTATATTTGAAAGGTTACTTGTCATCAATGAAAAAATATTTAATTATTTAAATTAATAATTTATTAATATCAAGAATTTTCTAAAAATTATAATATTTATGATATGCAAACCTTACTTGTGATACACACACTTTGTAATATTTGTATCTCATTAAAATTTTATATTACACTGCAAATTTAAGTGTGTTATTTTAACACACTTACGTGTGTAATTCGGCTGTCGCCATTTTTACACACTTTTTTGTGTGTTAAATCCATAACTCATTTTAGATGTTTAATTTAACACACTTAAACGCGTAAATTCCAACGTATAAAACGTGTAATAGATTGAAAAACATTAAAAATTAAAAATTAGTTTTGTGGGCGTTTCAATTTTTGTTGTTGGAATTTTTTAATTTTAATGTGCAATTACTTTAAGAATTAACCTATTAAAATTATATCGCATATAAAAACGCTTAAAAAATTTTCGACCTGACTCGGGCGCGAACTCACGACCTACGGGATGCGAGGCATCGACGCTACCTATTACGCTACGGAACGCTTGTTGTGAATCATGATAATTTCTTATATTTATGGTTTATTAATATAAAAATTTCATTATTTTTAAACACTTCTAAATTTAAATGAAATAAATAATAACAATCATGAGTATTATTACTAATTCAAAAAAAATAAAGATCAATAGAATTATTTTCTTGTATGATTAAAATAATTTTTTATCAAAAGAATATCTAATTCTTTATTTATTAAAAATTTAATTTTTCATTAAATAAACAATTATTTTTTTACAAAAAAATTAACGTATATGAAAAATTTATTATTAAATAATTTATTTGATAAGGTTAATATTGATTACTGAATTTTATATTATTAATTTAATAGATGCATTCAATTCAATGGAATTATTTTTTTTCCATATGAAAAATTTTAATTAAATTTCTTATTAAATAATAAAATATTATCATCAATTACTTAAGGCAATTATAATAAAAGACTATATAAAATTTGAAATAATGAATATTGTATTAGTTCTAATACAATTTAATATTAAAATATATATTTTTAGAAAAACTTTGATTAAAAATTATTAATGTTGTACTGTAATTATCTGAAAATTTATCTACTTTACTAATTTAAAATAAAAATAAATCACAGTAAATGCATTAATGTACAAATATAAATTTTAAACACATAGATGTGTAGATTTACGCATTTATGTGTGTAAATTTTCACACCAAACTTCAAATCATGTGTGTAAAATTACACACAAAATGTGTATACTGATACTTTTACGCACATAAGTGCGTTTTTTTACACACATAATAGAATTTACACACTAAAACGTGTAAAAGTACTCACTATCAGTGTGTGAATTAACACACATGAATTTGCAGTGTAGATGAAAAAGGATTGTTAAGTGATTGCAAATAGTTATTTCATTATTCTGAAATATTCAAATTTAAAATTAACCAAAAATGTGTATTTTAATCTTATGGTTTTTTAATTTAACGGTAGGCCGGAGTAGAACCTGATACCGACCGAGTAACAATTGAGTTGTTTGTTATTTACTCAAGTATTAATCGGTGTATCTTCAAAATAAAGGTTGATCGCAATAGATATTATTATTATGAATATCTATGCCCAAGAAAAAAAGAATCTACCGATTTGTTTTTGAGAAAAGTAAGGAACGCCGAAGTAAAAGATTATGTTTATAATATTTTCGCGTTCCTTACTTTTCTCAAAAACAAAGCGATAGATTTTTTTTTCTTGTATTGCGCTTAACCTTCAATTTGCAGATACACCGATTAATACTTGAGTAAATAACAAAAATGCCAATTAGACAAGGACAGTGAATCCGGCCTGCTCTTAAATTTCGTATTTCATACATATAAAATACATTTGTGAAGATATTTTTGTTAGAAATAAACACAGAATTTTTTTAAGCATGTTTCACGTAAAAATTAATTTCATAATTCAAATTCATGGTCATATATTAAGGTCTGGAAATTATAGTTGTTATTCAGTTTCCAGTTCTCAGTTTATTTATATCAAATATCGTACTATCTTTGTTTTTCTTATGGAAGTAGATTGAGAAATAGTCACTTGATGAAATAAATTATACGCTTTTTCACTTTAAGCACATGTGTACATATATTTTTATATTATCCCTAGTGGAAATCGAATCTGTGAATAACTGGGAATAACTGGAAATAACTGGAAATAACTGGGAATAACTGTGAATAACTGGGAATAACTGTTATAAACTGTTCAGTTTGAGACAGGAATAACAGTTATTCCCAGTTATTCCCAGTTATTCCCAGTTATTCCCAGTTATTCTCAGTTATTCCCAGTTATTCACAGTTTATAACTTAAAAATAATTTGAAAAAACAGAGGTACGAATAACAGTTATTCCCAAATATATTTATAATAGAAAAAAAAATAAAAAAAATATATATTTTTTTCATTTTTTCAAATTTATATTTTTCAAATTATTATTAAACTAAACTGTAAATAACTGGGAATAACTGTGAATAACTGGGAATAACTGGGAATAACTGGGAATAACTGTTATTCCTGTCTCAAACTGAACAGTTTATAACAGTTATTCCCAGTTATTCACAGTTATTCCCAGTTATTCACAGATTCGATTTCCACTAGGGATGTTTCATCAAATTATTTTTTTATTTTATTTAGTACTCAAAATTAACTTCAATTAATTAATTCTTATTTACTTAAAATGAGTCATTTATACATAATAATATAATGAAAGAAAATTCAACCGAGCGACGTTAGGAGCGAAAAACTTCAATATAATTAATACCTATCAACGTAAAACCCATTAAATTGTATAACAATTTTCAACAGTTGATAAATATAATGTAAATCATATAATATATATATATATATATATATATATATACATATATATATATATATATATATATATATGGGACGTTTCACGTCAACTCACCTAACAAAAAAATAGAATTCATCGAAAATCTGTGAAAATGTTCTATTTGATATCCAAAATATACAAAAAAAATTTTAGAGATCCAGGTCAAAGGGGTCAGGATTTAAACGTGATAGAATTTTTCGAATTTTCCAAATTTTTTGCTAAATAAATATTTTAATGAATTTTTTCCTCAAAAACTATCAATTTTTCGTTAAAACTTAATAGAATACTTTTTCTTGAAAATGAGATGTAGAATTCACCTGAATTTTTGCAAATAATAATATATTGATTTTTATGCTTACTTGATCGATTTAAACATACTATTTAGTATATCTAAAAATCGAGCAGGTTAAATTAGCTTTTTAAAGTCTTATTTTTTCCGTTTTTTCATGAGGAAAAAATATACGAAGCCTCTAGTTGGGCAGCCTTCTCAAAGTTACTTAATTGTGCAAAAAAGTCTGAATAAATCGTTATTTTGGATCAATGATGAGATTCGTGATTTTTTTTATGAAAAAGTATTGATTTTTAGGACAAATGTATGAAAATGTTTTTTATTGGAAATTGTATGTAAAATGTATGTTGATTTTTGTAAACTATTATTTGCTAAATATCACAAATTATAAATGAAATTTTGAAATTTTAAAATTTATTTTTTGTTAAATTTTTAGTATATATGGTTCATAATGTCTTAAATTACATTTTGTAAAAATATGTTCATATTCTACACATGATTTCCAATAAAAAACATTCTCATACATTTGTCCCAAAAATCAATACTTTTTCAGAAAAAAAATCACGAATCTCATCATTGATCCAAAATAACGATTTATTCAGACATTTTTGCACAATTAAGTAACTTTGAGAAGGCTGCCCAACTAGAGGCTTCGTATATTTTTTTCTCATAAAAAAACGAAAAAAATAAGACTTTAAAAAGCCAATTTAACCTGCTCGATTTTTAGATATACTAAATAGTATGTTTAAATCGATCAAGTAAGCATAAAAATCAGTATATTATAATTTGCAAAAATTCTGGTGAATTCTATATCTAAATTCCAAGAAAAAGTATTCTATTAAGTTTTAACGAAAAATTGATAGTTTTTGAGGAAAAAATTCATTAAAATATTTTCTAGCAAAAAATTTGGAAAATTCGAAAAATTCCATCACGTTTAAATCCTGACCCCTTTGACCTGGACCTCTAAAATTTTTTTTGTATATTTTGGGTATCAAATAGAACATTTTCACAGATTTTCGACAAATTCTATTTTTTTTGTTAGGTGAGTTGACGTGAAACGTCCCATATATATATATATATATATATATATATATATATATATATATATATATATATATATATATATCAATTTTAAATTACTAATAATTAATTTAAAACTCAAAAGTAACTTGTTTAAAACGGAATATGGAAGATATTTATGCAACATATATCGTTTTATTCCTTGAATATCACGAATTAAAATATTAATTATGAGTAATTTTAAAGTGTTACATATTATGTAAATAATTCTATATTTAATAATTTTTAAGTTTAGGAACAGGAAAAGCCGCCCGAAAAGAGATTAATTATTACGTTTTCTGCGCAATATTGCCCTTGAATCGAGTAGGTGAAATATCAGTCTTAGTTCCAAAAAAAGACACTAAGCATCGCAAATTTACGCTCTTACTTTTTCTTCTCTCTTTTTATTGGCCTTTTCCAGACTTTTTATTGTCTATATAATAGACCATCATCTGGTAATTTTTATTATTTTGATATTTTTAGTTTTGCCCAGTGGGACTTTTTATAATTTTTGTATTTTGCCCATTGGGACTTTTTTTTGTATATTTTTGTGTTTTTCGGGTTCATTCCCTCGGAAAAACTTCGAAAATTATTTTTTCTAATTTTTCCTAGGGAATCAAACCCCGGTCCACTGGGACGCAAGGTTAGTTGATTTTTACAACTGCACTTTTTCATCCCTTAGCGACGGAGCTCGTAAGTGTGTTTTGTGTACAAAGCACATAAAACAAAGGTGCTTGTTTGAAAAACAGCCGAGAGCGGGATTCGATCTCGGTTCCCCAAGAATACGAATCCAACGCTCCTACCGATTGTGCCACAGTCCGGCTCACGCTCTTACTTCATAATATAATAGTACCAACATTGGTCCCTAAAATTCAAGCTATAGTACTACTTGAAATTATATCGCCACTCATTTTTTAAGTACCTTAGTACATAAATTAGATGTACTTGATTTAGAACCTATTTTAACAATTCTTTTCTTTCTCCGTACAGTTGTTAGTTCTAGTAAACGTCAAATACCGTTTTCGATTATTTCATGGTTCGTGATTGAAACACGTGATTAAAAAGAATGAATTCCTATTTTATTTTTTCATTGATTCTAATGCAATTTAGTAGAACAAATTCTTAATTCATCATGATATAATTTGTATTCAAACAATTTTTATGCACATTGTAACTTTAATTAATCTTTTTTATAATAATATAAAAATTTAATTTAGTACAAAACTAGAATATCAAAATTCATAAGTTACAGCAATTCTATTTTATTTTAAAATTGGCTAATTTATACATAATAATATAATATATGAAAATTGAACCGAGCGACGTTAGGAGTGAGGTATTTTTTGCTAGTTCTAAATTAATTTAATTTGAATTGATTTGGATACATACTTATAGATCTTTATTTTTTTGTGAAAAAAGCTAGATATTTATTAAATATAAATACAAGGATCTATTGTTTATAAAATATAAAGGAATTATTATTATTAAATAAAAACTTCGCAAAAATTATATTAAGTTTTTAAAAATTATAATACCGTACTAAAAATATTATATGAGCTCTCATATACGATCTCATAGGAGATGTCACATGAGATTTCATGAATTTTTGGCATGCAAACTCATATGTGATCTCACATGAGAGCTCATATAATATTTTCAGTAGGATAGTAGCTAAATGAATAGATGTGAATTTATTTGCATTTTTTCAAATACAAAAAGATGTGTAACACGTATCAAATAAATATAATATGTATATTTCATACAAAAACCATCAAAGTCATAATACAGAATGTAAAATATAATAATATTACTGTATTAGTAAGTCAGAAATTAAAAATTGTATCACAAAATATTTACAATAGTCGCAGTAAATATAAAAATAATAAAAAATTGTCCTAATACTTACTCAAGGCTTTGGTGGCTCTGATCGGTAGTGTGATGGATTCATACTCGTTGGTTTGAGTTTGAATCCCAGTCTCGACCGATTGATACAATCAACAATGTATGTCGCATTTACTGCTTACAAGCACACTGAAAATCTCTGTAGCCAATCAGCATCGCAATAGTTGCATGAATACAGTGAAGTTGCATGAAAAAACAAAACCTACTAGTCAAAGAATAAAAATGGAATACAAAGACGATATAAATAAGGATAAAAAGAAAATATAAAATTCTAGTCATGACATAATAATAATGATTTTTTATGATAAATAAATATTGTTAATTAATTAATATTATTATAATTTTCATCCCTAGATTGTTTTACTTACACCTTTGGTTCTTATTATTTGTAAGTTTCATTTCATTAACGATCGTACTTCAGCATAAATCGTAGGAAATATTTTTTTATTTTAGATAATGTGTTATTACAAGTAATTACGTAGAATCAATGCAATTTTTTCAAGATGTTTTTTGAAAATACTATCTTTTTTATTGTTAGCTGATGTTGATTAATATAATTATTTCAGCTTCTTATCACCTGCAGGAGATCTCTACTTGACTCTGCTAGGTGGTGAATCATAACCTTCACATAGGAAATCACACTTTAGAACTTATATAAGCGGGATATTAGATCCGAAGGCAAGAGATCGACTCTTGATATTTTGACACAAAGCTCGACTCGCTTATATTAAAAAAATGAAGTGTATCGAATGTGGAATACATACCAAAAAAATTCCTGGTCCACATTAAATAAATTATTCAAAAGAGACCACCCCCCTATCAGACTATATTAATGCACCTGTTGATAGTGGTAGCAGAGATAAGTAGAGATTGCCAATGCCGTGTTGATAAAACGTGCCAAATTTGATCATGACGATCCTTGCGGCGATTCCGGAACTATACGCGCAAAGCCCCTTCACGTCTACACGCGCGTAGAGAAGTAAGCGAAATGGGAGGAGACAAACACATGAAACACGTGACTTCCAGTGGCGTAGGTAAACTTACGGCAAACTCGCTTTAGCTCGTTTTCGCTGCGGTATGGTATAGCTTTATTTAAATGTGATTAACCGTCCCAGAAATTCGTTGGTTAATCACATATTTTATTTGAAACATGAATATATTTTTCAATACTAAAAATCCTTAAGATATAATTAAACAAATTATAATAAATAAAATCTTTTGGAGGGCGATGAACATATGTAACTCTTTACCCTGTTTAACTGATGTATGCGGTGGCTGTGGTGACTAAGTTTTTACGCACCTCGCTGTTATTCTAATTTTGCCAAGTTCAAACCCGATGTTCCACCTATTTTTTTTTTTTTTTTATGTTTTATTTTTAAATATTATATATTTTTATAATCAATTTTTATAGTGGAAAAAATAAAATTTAAAATTTATTTAACACTTTAAATTCTATTTTATTTCAAAAATATAAAAAAATATATTTAGAGATAAGGATAGAAAAAAGGTTTTAATGTCAATATTACATGAATATATAACTTATATCAATATGAAATAAAGACGTAGCTAGTTCTGTAATTTTTTCCTGCTAAATAAAGATTATTAAAGATTGAAAAAAATTATTATGAATTATAGTTGTTTTTTATTCTCACTTCTTTGCGAATGATAAAACCTTTTTTGTTCTTTAAAAAAAAGTCCTTTTCTAAATTTATACAAATGCATGAAATTTTTAACTTATTTAATAAAAATAGAAAATAAATATAAATAAATCTAATTTCAATTTAGAAAAGTAAAAAGGATCTTTTCTAAATTTATTTAAATGTATGATATTTTTAACTCATTTAATAAAAATAGAAAATAAATATGAATAAATCTAATTTCATTTGAGAAAAGTAAAATAATAAATGAATCTGAAAAAATAAGTAATTTTACGAATGTAAACTTTATTAAAGCGCATTTTAAATAAAAATTACATTGAATATCATGAATATTTTAAAAATTGGACTTTTATTTCTTTCTTTTATTAAATATCATATTTTTATAATATCATTGATTTTTATTTCCAAAACAAAAAAATTGATGATTCTCTTTAACGAACGTAATAATTTTCAGTTTTTACTAAACAAAATTTTGATTAAACTTTGAATAGTTGAATTATTTTTGTCCGTTAAAAAGTGACATTTTCTGAAGTTATGTAGGGGTATGATCTTTTTAATTAATTTTCAAAAAATAACATTTTATTTCAACAGTTACAAAATTTAAAAGACGAAAAATCTAAATTTTTCAAAAAATACATAAACGCTTTTTAAATTTATGTTACACAGAGATTAATTATTTAAGAAATATTGAAAATTTTTTCAGAAAAATAACTATTTTGCATCTTATCTGACTGCTCGTTCTGTTAATTACTATTTTGTAATAAAATTACTTTAAAAATTGAAGATGTCATGCAAATTAGTATTTTAATAATAAAAAGCTGAACGGTTCTTCAAGCTGAAATTATATGAATTTCAAATAAACACATGATGCTGATTTTATTAATTAACAGTTTATTGAGACCCAAAGTGGTCATTCTTTAGATGAGATTATCTTAAAGAAATGATCGGCGAGGCTATTTGAAAATTTACAGTAATAACATGAAATAGAAACTCATTTAAAGTTTCACAAGATTATCCGCCTTTTTAATAAACAACAAATTATAGCTGATGGAGGAACTATCTGACTATTAACAAAATGTATATGATTTCTAAATCTTTGAAACTTTATGAAAAAAAATTAAAAATGACAAATAAAAGGAAACATCTCTTTCAATTAAAAAATATTAAAGAATTATGAAATGTATCTTAAAAAATCAATTCTGAATTGTTTATTATATGTTTAAATAGTTTATTATGGTTATGTAAATTAAATATTTTTATTATTTTTTTATTGATTTAACAAAAATTTAACTTAAAATGAATAAAAAAATAATAAAAAACTAAATAAAAGAATTAAGGAATGTGCTTTGATAAAGCATATTTTTTAAAAAGTGTTGTCAACTTCATCAAAGTGCATTAAATAAAAATCACGCTAAATACCATTGGTGTTAAAAAAAACATTTATTAAAAAAATGGTTTAATTTTTATAGTTACAAAAAAATTTAATTATAATACTGCTTATAAATTTGCTATGTGTTATCGAACTAAATGAAAATCTAAAAAAAACCTGATGCAAAAAAACTATCGTATATTTAGAAAGAAATATCGTAAGAAAATCCAAAAAAGTAGGTATTTTAAAGTATTCACTAAAAAGAATGCATTACAATTTTTTCAAAGCTTCTTATCATATTATAAAGTTAACTGAAAAATAAAATGTATTTGTTTAATTTTTTAAAGATGGATTTGTTTAGTTACTTTTCAAGTATGATTCAATAAAATTTGAAAATAATATGTTTGATAGTATTGCGTTGTTTTGTGTGATTTGTGAAAATTATTTTCATTGGAAATCGTATCATATAAGTACGTAAACTTAACGTAAAATTTTTCTATGCTTTGAAACAAAAAAAATTTTCGTCAAATTTACATCAAATATATGTACTTCATTATTGAAATTGTTTCATTACATAGAATTATACATTTCATTATTAAAAAAATTTATATTCTTTATAAATTTCTTTATTGAAATTTTCATTTTAAAATTTACCTAAAAACTTTTTTGAAGTAGCCGAATTTTAATCCAAGCCGACAATATGTAAAAAAAATAATTTATTGATAATTTTATTATTAAAACAGTTTTAAATGTATGTGGTAAACGTTATTTTGTTGTATTCTTTTAAATAAAATGTTAATTATATTGATATTGCATCTAAACATTTACTAAATTTGAAATTTTTCCAATATAAATTTTTTCTAACAAATATAATACAAAAAAAAAACTTTTGAAATTTTAAACTGAAAGTTCATTTAAAGTACTTGTAATAATTAATTAGGCAATTATATCTTGAGGATAAATATTTTTTTCATATTTAAATAACTAATGATCAAAGCCTACTTATAAGGAGAAATCATCTCCACCTTCAAGAAACAAATTCGATTAAAATTACAAGATATGATTTCGTGATGAAAAAAATTAACCTGTATTTTTTCTTTTGCTTAAATAGATTTCAAAGACAAAGATATACACACTTTTCAATATTATAATGAAAAGAAGTTGTCGTAAGAGCTTAAATGATCGGACAACTAAAAATTTTACAGAAAAATGTATTAAATATTAAAAAAGTATAAATTAAATACTTTAATTTAAGCCTTATTAGCTTAAAAAAGGTTAATGTGATTAAAAAGTTATGCTTAATTGAAAATTATTACATATTAGTTAATAGTTTCAGCATATAATATATAATAAATTTTTTACTCCATTTCACTTGTATATTTTGATCGTTTGTAATTCATAACTTTTGAACTACATAACCTTTTTTGATACAATACAGCTTAAATTAATATATTTAAGTACTTTCTTTGATCTATCACACATTTTCTAGTAAGAATTTTAGGTGTTTGGCTATTCAAGTTCCGATAAGTGTTTCTTTTCACTATATTTTTTATAAATATCGGTATTTTTATATCCGGAACCTTTTTTCATTTAATTTTTTTCATAAAAAATCAGATTCTTTAGTTTCAATCAAATTTGTTTTCCGAAGATAGGGACCTTTCTTCTCCTTGTTCATTTGAAAATTTTTCATTCAAATTAAATTTCGTAATTCTTTTTGTAAGATTTTTGTGAACTTAATTTAAACTTTATATAATGTTTATTCAAAACATATTATTCCTTTCGTTAGAAAATGCCAAATTCTGAACTTTATTCAAGAACATTATTTTTTTATGCTATTTTAGATTTATTATTAATGTCTTAAACATTTTTATTTTATTATTATGTTTTAATACTTTCTATTTAACAATTTCTATTATGAAACATGTTTCTCATAAGGTTTTGAACAATTTTCAAATTACATACTCTCTTTAAGTATATTATTAATTTATTTATGTTTAGAATTAAATTAATATTTTATAAATTCTTTTTAAATGTTATGCATAAATTCATTTGATCTATTTATAAATTATAAACGTTATAGACCTATATTATATTTATAAACGTATTATCTTTAAAATATATAAAATACAATAATGTTTTTATTACTTCATAAAAATCAAAATAAATGAGCTTTGGCTACAATTATAAAAGAAACTCTGTCAGAATAATCAATTCCACAAATTACTTATATGAATTGAATCTATAAAATAAAGAAGAATTTAAAAAGAGAAGATAAAATAAATATCAAATAAAAATTTTCATTACATTTAAATTAAGAAAATAATCTATATTTAAAAAAAAGCGTTTTTAAAATTTTTATTGCTAATATTTCTTATTAAAAAAATTTTTTTATTTAAAATTTTTTTTGTATTCAAATTCTGCATTTAACAGCGCTTGGGGATTTGAAAAAAGCTTTAATTTTTTTATATTAGCGATGCAAAGAACAGTAAGTCTGAATTAAAAATTTAATGTTTAAAAAAGCGTTAATTAGCACATGCTTAGAAAATGCTAGCAGTTAACAGTTATTTTATTTTAAACGGCTGTATTGTAGGTCAATATTTTTTGTCGAAAATGTTTCTTATTCTATTGTAACAAATTTTATTTGTAAGCATATTATTAATTTTTTTTAATAAAAAAAGGCAAAGCATAAGATTTTAACTTGGAAAAATTTTTAATTGTTGCAACGTACCCTAAAACTTAGCCAACACAGCTATTGTACGTTTTTTATTAAAACCAAACAACATATTTTTATCGCTTTCTTGCCCCGAACTTAATTTTTTTAATTATCTAAACAGTTTTCATTATTAAATAACAACATTAGTAAAATGAGCATTTTAAGGACAAACACATTGCATGCTGCACATCATTTTTATGATTAAATTTTGTTTATTTGAATAATTAATTTCTTCATTTTTTTGGAATATTGTATTTAAATACATTTTTTATGATATAATAAAGTATTCACGCATTTTATTACATTTATCCTAAATAACAGTAAAAAATATACTTTAAAAAGATAAAATAAACGTCAAAACATAAAAAAATATATATATTTAATTAATAAACTGCTATTTTTAAACATTAAAAACATAGATAAAATTTTTTCCTAATTAATTATAAAAGTGAAAAAAATTTTAAATGCTTTTCATATTATGGTTCAAAGTTTGGAATCATTGTAAATAATTAAAAAAAAATTGGAATCTATTTTTTTAATTTTTGGAAATGTTAAAATTCAATGTAAAATTTTTAAAAATAAAATAGAATTTAAAGTCATTTTCATTTAAAACACGTTTCCGTGAAATTTGCAAGGTTTCGTAAAGTTTCATTTTTCCTAAATCAAATTATCGACATTATAAATTTATATTAAGTTAATTCAATAAAAAGACATTTGAAAACTGATATCAAGATATTTGCTGCTATACTAAGAAATGATATTAAAAAGGATATACTGATATTAATGTAATTTTAATAAAAGCATATCTTTATTTTTTTATATGTCTAAAATAAAATGATGTTTATCAACATTTTATGTTGAATTTTTATTAAATAAATTAAAAATAATGTTATCAAGCTCCTATACAAGTTTAGAAAATGCCAGTTTTTAAGAGACTAAAAGAATTAAGCTATTTAAAATGTAATAGAAATTTTATTTAATCTGTCTTGTGAGAACTTAAATTACTATATTTGTTGAGGCAATTTTTTTATTTTGGAAATAAAAATTAATGATATTATAAAAATATGATATTTAGTAAAAGAAAAAAAAGTCCAATTTTTAAAATATTAATGATACTCAATGTAATTTTTATTTAAAATGCGCTTTAATAAAGTTTACATTCGTAAAATTATTTGTTTTTTCAGATTTATTTATTATTTTACTTTTCTCAAATGAAATTAGATTTATTTATATTTATTTTCTATTTTTATTAAATGAGTTAAAAATGTCATACATTTAAATAAATTTAGAAAAGATCCTTTTTACTTTTTTAAATTGAAATTAGATTTATTCATATTTATTTTCTATTTTTATTAAATAAGTTAAAAATTTCATGCATTTGTATAAATTTAGAAAAGGACTTTTTTTTTAAAGAACAAAAAAGGTTTTATCATTCGCAAAGGAGTGAGAATAAAAAACAACTATAATTTATAATAATTTTTTTCATCTTTAATATTTTTTATTTAGCAGGAAAAAATTACAGAACTAGCTACGTTTTTATTTCATAGTGATATAAGTTATGTATTCATGTAATATTGACATTAAAACTTTTTTCTATCCCTATCTGTAAATATATTTTTTTATATTTTTGAAATAAAATAAAATTTAAAGTGTTAAATAAATTTTAAATTTTATTTTTTCCGCTATAAAAATTGATTATAAAAATATATAATATTTAAAAATAAGACATAAAAAAAAAATAGGTGGAACATCGGATTGGAACTTGGCAAAATTAGAATAACAGCGAGGTGCGTAAAAACTTAGTCACCACAGCCACCGCATACATTAGTTAAACAGGGTAAAAAGTTACATATGTTCATCGCCTCCCAAAAGATTTTATTTATTATAATTTGTTTAATTATATCTTAAGGATTTTTAGTATTGAAAAATATATTCATGTTTCAAATAAAATATGTGATTAACCAACGAATTTCCGGGACGGTTAATCACATTTAAATAAAGCTATAACGTACCGCGGCGAAAACGAGCTAAAGCGAGTTTGCCGTAAGTTTACCTACGCCACTGGAAGTCACGTGTTTCATGTGTTTGTCTCCTCCCCTCTCGCTTGCTTCTCTACGCGCGTGTAGACATGGAGGGGCTTTGCACGTATAGTTTGGGCATTTGTCCATGTGGCGGCAGTAGTTTACATTGAATTTTAACGGGCATGCTCTCGCCTATGCTCATCGGCGATCTCTACTAATCTCTGGTGGTAGTTGTATTTGTAAGAAGTGCTATACAATATATAAATCACTATTGTCAAAATTAAACAAAACACAACTTGATACTCAACAAAACGTATCATGTACATCAACTGAAAACTTGTCTGGGAGTAGAGGATCTTCTACCACTCCTTCACAGCAATCCTCCAGTTCTATAGTTGAATACAAATCGAATTCGAAACCAGATTCAGTTTATGTCTAACTGTCATTTCCGAGATGTAATATATCTCATACTATGTGTTTTATATGTAGAAAATCTACAAGATATATATTGGTTCCATTTGAAGCTTGAAAACAGGTTTTTATTGAATCAAGAATTTTCATTCCGGAAAGTAATCGTTGCTGTCCAGACCATTTACTAAAAAAACGCTTTTATACAGATGAGCTTAGTAGAATAAAAGTAGTAAGTTCTACAAATTTTTCTGAAGTGGATGAGGTTGCTAAACTATTGGATGATTTGAGCGTATCATCTGACAGAGAAATTACTGATCGCATCGGAGACTACACGTTATTGGAAGAGCGGCTGTACGCTTTTACAGGCTTTAATTGGAATCAAATAATTGAATTACATGAAATGATGATATCTATGCGAAATAGTAATAATAGAAGTATTATACAAGCATTGGTGGTTTTTTTATTTAAATTACGTACTGGCAACTCAAACAACGTCATTGCATCTGTACTTGGCTTAGATTGTCCACAGCAGGTTTCGAAGTTCTCACAGTCTGTTTTAATTTCTTTTCGAGATGATATTCTTCCAATTAGATTTGGAATTAAATCTTTAAACAGAGAAATATTGAACAGTAATACTTCTCTTGCGGCAAAAAATTTGCATGATTGAAATAAGGACAAAACAGGTTTAATATTCGATTGTACTTATCTTTGACATGAAAAAAGTAGCAACAATGAGTATTAAAGAAAATCATATTCTGGACAAAAGAACCAACACCTCGTAAATCCATTCACTGTATGTACTATCAATGGTTTTATCGTAGACGTACTAGGATCTTTTCCAGCAAATCAAAATAATGCTAATATCAGGCAAGAAGTTATCAATAAATCGGAAGGTTTGGTTACTTTGTTGAAAGTTGGAGATACTTTTTTCGTCGATAGTGGTTTCAGGGATATGATAGATGATTTGGAAAATAAAGAATACAAAACTCTTATGCCAGCATTAAAAGGCAAACGTAAGCAATGATTATGGAGCTAATGCATCTCGTCGAGTGACTGTTGTTCGTTGGGTTGTGGTAGCGGTACATAGAATTATAGCGAAAAAGTTTAAATTGTTGCATAATCAGATAATAAAATGTTTCCTAATGCTGGACTTTACTGTAGAAAAGCTTGCTTTTTAGTCAATCAATTTTGCAAAAGCTTTAACCCGGAGTTTTCTGCTCAATCTGAAGTACTTGAACAATTGAAAGATAGAGAAACGCAAGAAAATTCTTTGGCCGATAGTGGACATTGCATGCATTTTTCCTATTAATTTATCGCACCCTTCTAACTTTGCGAACAAGGCTTTATTATCTTCTGTGTATTTATCGCGTAATCGAAGCATTCTCTCGCGGTATATTTAAAAATTCCTCGTACCTACTTTCTATTTGCGCTTTACTCGCATTTTTTTTGCGCGACTCCCCTCACTGCCCCAAGCCGACTACTTTGCACTTTTTGCAAGCTTTTTCTTGTACCATCGACCTGTTCTTAAAATTTATCATAAGAATTCAGTATCGAATTGTGCTCTAAATTAACATCTATGGCCTTATTTACCCTAGCAATCTCAGTGATATTAAGCGTGCTCTCGTTATTAATGTCCATATTAATGCTCATTTTGCGCGTGCTATTAGTTAAATAAATCAGAAAAAAATGCGTCAATTAAGATGCACAAATGCACCTCAGAAACGGTCTGTCAAAATAATTGATCAATCCAATAAACATTAAATACTACTAGGAATAAATAATTAAATATGCAATTGCAGCACGAACGGTTAAAAAATAAATGATTGACAACACATGATTATAATAAATAAATAAACACTCAAAACGAAGAGTTACAAAAACTATGTACAATATAAATGAATTATAAAAGGAAATATACAAATTATTTACAACTAGTAAACAATTTATGAACAATCTATGCACAAATAAATAAATTAATCACGTCATGAAATAAATAAATAACGGTACACGAATTTAAACAAATTATGTGCAATCAAATTAATAATAAATAAATAACGTTACACGAATTAAATAAATAATAAATAAATAACGGTATACGAATAAATAATTAACGACCACGCCCGTATATACAATTGTGTACTTATAACAATAAAATCCCAATAAGATTATTCTGTTCCATAGTATAAAATTCTCGCTTTGTTTACAAGCTAAAATTTAAGCCTAACGCGTCTTGTTTAGGCTATTCGACTAACTACTATACTTTTCAAAATACAAAAGGTCACGTTCTAATGGCTTTTCGTCTCCTAACAACCTTGAATAGTCACCTTGCGTTTATTCTAGAATTTCCGGTTGTATAAAACTAATTTCTTTTAAATAAAATTTCTTTCGCAAATTTTCTTTGTCTTTGAAGTTAAAAACCTTCTCTTTTCTCAGTGCACTTCGCATTAATTTTTCGCACTTATTAATAATTTCATATTTATAACACTTAGTGTATATAACAATTTTACAATTCATACTTAATACTGCTTTATTGATACGTGGAAAATTTTTGAAAAAAAAATCAATCACTTAATATTTTAGTAATTAAGCGTCTTGTTTGGCAAAGTAAATCCTGGTAGCTTGCACCTATGAAAGAGGCGAAAAAACCAGTAGGCGGAGAATTTCCAGGACGTCCTTTGCTGCACAAGATGATATGTATACAATAATTCGCTTTTCCGATTGACTCGATTGCCCCAGAGGCTCGTACCTATAAAAGAAGCCAAAAGCCAGTAGGCACTTACCCCCAAAACGCTCTTTGTCGCACGAAACAGCATCAATTTGTTAAAAAAAAACAAAACCTAATTGTTTTACACTCTTCGCGACGTGCGCGCAGTACTTTAATCGCACTTGCTTTTCGGAGCTGTGTACAATCTTTCTTATGATACCTGTACGCGACTTAACTGTATGTTACAGGGTATCTTACAATTTATGTACTCATAATTTTTCCGTGCATTGTACGCGAATTAATATGCGCTTAACAGTACGCAGAATTTTTAGATTATTTGCAGCTTATGCAGAAGGGAAGATTAATGCTTTTCTCTGCACTGCCAAATAGTCCCTTAAAACAAAAATAAATCTCAACTTATTACCTTTTCTACTCCTGAATAGAGCGTCGTGCTGCTTCGCTCCCTCTCCTTAACCTGTCGGTCGGCGGTAATGGCTCTCGATGAGAGAAGATTCCTCACGACGCGGCTTGGAGTTTTTGCAGAAAACGTGTTCTTGAAAAACTCGGTGTTACCAAATGTAGGGTCCAGGACTCCAACCAGAACCCAGCACAGTATAAATGAGATGGAAGTATAAGGTGTTGAGGTTATAAATGAGTACACGAAAGGTATGGTTTAAAGGTTGTATTAGCTGAGACCAGGGATACAGTCGGTAATCGAGTGAGAGAGTGAACGCTCGCACGCTAACACGTTAACTCGTCTCTAGGGGTCGTCTGTATAGTACATGATTGGTTACTTGTACTACTTCACACATACATATCCCCACAAGTTCGTTTACTTTGGACGGCAGAACTATATAGCGCGAAAATTAAAGGTTTTAAAACTATATTTTATAGCTGCATTTGATACATATTGAATACTATTATTTCTGATTAGTAATCAATAATGATTAAAAATGATCTACTTGACTGATACGCTTCGTATAATGTCTGCTTATCACATACAGCTTATGCATAACGATTTTATATTTTGAATGAAGTGTACTTGATCTATTACTATTCTTTCAGATAGATTAATATAATAATTTTTTGTTGATGAAATTCCCTTAATTCTAATCTCATGAATACAATTTCTAGTCTTTAAGTAATTAGTTTATCATGAACACGTAATAAAAACAGAATTATATATTTTTCTTTATTTATAAATCAAGTTTATTTGATTTTCAGCTCTGTTGTTATCCACGTAGCACATTCGGAAATAATATTTTACAATGTCAAACTGTGTTTTCTAATATTATGCTGCATATCTGAAGATCAATACGCAAATAGCTTAATGCATGATGGAAATTTATCTTTT
This sequence comes from Anastatus disparis, assembly GCA_017163975.1. Classification (NCBI taxonomy): domain Eukaryota; kingdom Metazoa; phylum Arthropoda; class Insecta; order Hymenoptera; family Eupelmidae; genus Anastatus; species Anastatus disparis. The sequence goes on along the minus strand of JAFFSR010000394.1, from coordinate 1,713,406 downwards.
AAAGTGCAGTTACATAAAACGCCTATGCATCATAGAAAATCAAATTCTACAATATTATCATCTCAGCCATTGGCCGCTACATTATTGGGTTTGTAAATTTTCTGTGATTTTCATTTTATTTTTGGTATTGCGAAATTTTAATAATTAATAATAACCTACATTCTGGAACTGATTTACTATAATTCAGATATTAGAAAATGTAAACGTAAAAAAAAAAAAAATTCAATAATCGTAGTAAGATAAATTTAGATATTTTTTTCTTTTTTACATAAACAGATTGGTACTTTTTAATATTTGTTAGTGTATGCGATATTATACATTTCACCCAAAATCCATGCTAAGATTAAGGAGACTCACGGAAGGATAATAAAGAAATAATTTTTATTTTTCTATCTTATCCACTCTGTTCGGTTTCTTCAGCCTGAGTATGCGTTTAACAGAATATTTCGGAAATCTGGGTAGAATATTGACCTCTGTGACCTGCTTGTGCAGAGATTCTCTTGACACTAACATTCTTTTGTCTCGTAACAGAAGATAGAGTAACTCAGTTGCATTGAAAAATTTTTAGTCAGTAGAACTTTGATGAAAATATCGAGGCTCTAACTACACTGCCGCCGAGATACTTTTGCCCCCCTTCGTCTAAAATCGACTTATCTAAAAAGTTTTATAACTCTGGAAAAAATGGTCGTAGCCTATAAATTCCAACGGGATTCGAAAGATTGTTCAAAATTCTTTCAAAAACTATTGGTTTGATATAAAAAAAACATTTTTTTCGTATCTCTTATCCTTGTTTCAAAATAATTTTTTTTTAACTTTGTTTCGACTTTGTAAAATAGTGTTCAATTTTAGTAGAAATCGTTACATTAATACAAAACCAAATAGATTTTAAAGCTTATATTTCGACGATAAAAATGCAATTTCGAACGTCTAGATTCGACCTTTTAAACCAGAGTTATAAGATTTTATATTTAAAAATAAGGTTTTTTTCGATATATGAATATATCTGAATTTAAGAGGAATAGAAAAATTTGTCAGAGAGAAAAAATGTTCCTTTTTGGTCAAATAATATTAATATATAATAAAAAATTGATTTCAAAAAAAAAATTTTTTTTTTGTTGGAATGTAATAAAATTTTGATATCTTTAAAATATTGAACAACGTGGGTAAAAAAGGCAAAAAAAAATCTTTTTTCCGAAATCCATTTTTTATTATATATTATTATTATTTGACCAAAAAGGAACATTTTTTCTCTCTGACAAATTTTTCTATTCCTCTTAAATTCAAAGATATTCATGTATCGAAAAAAACCTTATTTTTAAATATAAAATCTTATAACTCTGGTTTAAAAGGTCGAATCTAGACGTTCGACATTGCATTTTCATCATCGAAATATAAGCTTCAAAATCTATTTGGTTTTGTATTAATGTAACGATTTCTACTAAAATTGAACACTATTTTACAAAGTCAAAACAAAGTTAAAAAAAATTTCTTTTTAAACAAGGATAAGAGATACGAAAAAATGTTTTTTTTATATCAAACCAATAGTTTTTGAAAGAATTTTCAACAATCTTTCTAATCCCGTTGGAATTTTAAAGCTACACTGAAAAAAATAGAATCTAGGTGTAAGAGGAAAAATCTATTTGATTCTTAATTCTTGAATCAAATAGAAATCTAGTTGTACCTAATAACTATAATCAAGATGAATATTCATCATATTAAAGTTTAGTTGCTTCAAAAATATTTCTGCTAGGTGGTAGCAGAATATCTATTAGAAGGAAGTCGATATCATTGAAGCAGATTTTTCTCTAGAGTCAAGCGGAATTCTACTATGGCTTAAAACAAAACGAAAATCTTCTACCACCAAGCGGATTCTCATTGGTTCTAGATTCTATTTTTTTCAGTGTACGACCATTTTTTCCAGAGTTATAAAACTTTTTAGATAAGTCGATTTTAGACGAAGGGGGGCAAAAGTATCTTGGCGGCAGTGTACGACGATATCGTAGCCTCACACTCCGATATTTTGTAATTATATACGTCGAACTTCGAAATTAATTAGATATAAGAATAATATAACTAAATAACTACGATGTTTCAAGCCAAGAGCTACGAAATCTGATAATAAATAATGTCTCTCTCTTTCTCTCTATTAACGCTCACTGGAGATGAGAAAAATAAGTAGTAGGAAAACTAACGAAACGTCAAGGGATAACAGCAGCAGAAAATGTGCCACGCAAAAAAACGTTTGCAATAGCATTTTCGGAATCAATTAATAGAGAAATGTTTCAAATTATAATAATAATTAGTGTAATATTCCTTGCTCCTAACGTTACCTAGTTTCACTGCATCGATCTAATTAATATTCGATAAATCTATAATATTTAGATAAATCTTAATATTGTTTATACATGTATGTATTTATATTTGTTCATATTATTTTATAATTTATTTACACGCTTTTTTTGTTCTTAATATTAGATTCATATAGTCCAAATAAATATTACAGTATAATGATAGTTTAATGAAAGAAAAATTTCGATGAATTTGTTAATATATTTATATGAAAGAAATTGACGTTGCCGTAAATAATCACAGAGGATTGTAAATAACTGTTGAAAATTTAAGAATTAGGACACCTGTAATAATTTTTAATAGTAATAAATTTTTTTAAAGATCAACGCCCAGTACGAAGAATAACTCTTCACTTTCGTTTATGTCAAAAAATAGAACTCACTGAAAATTGTAGTCAAAGACTAACACCTGAAAAAATTTTAGAGATGAAAAATAATTTTTCATAAAGATTTCAAACAAAGTTTAACACTTGGGAAAATTTTGAAAAGAAAAATAGCGTTTTGTATGAATTAGAGTAACACTTGAAATTGTAATAAATAGCTCATCATATATTTTTCATCAAAGAAAAAATGTATTTATAATTTTATAGCAATTAAATAAATATAAATATATTAACAAATTTATTTTGTTCTTGATTTTAATTTCCTATTTGTAGTATTTCATTATAAAATGAAGTAAATTTTTTTGTGATCGACCCTTTTGTTATCATCGCTTTTAGGTCTGCTTTTTTCATTTATACTGTATAGTTACAATCATTCTCATCTTCTTCCATTTTGTAATGTAAAAGACCACTATTTATTCTTTAGGTCAAAAAAAATTGATAAGAACAACTTCTATGAAGATGTAAAACTTTTATTAATATTTTAAACCATGTACACGAAACTCTGAAATTTGACAACTGATAACTGAATGATGAACGCATGAATACAAAGTATCAACACAGCAAGGGAACAATAATAATAAAATTTAAACCGTACTACTTTTCGAGTATAATTAATTTAAAATTCGTTATACTAAATTCTATTCATATCAATAATCTTATATAAGAGTAAAATTTCTTATTGACAATGTAAATTGTAGATCTAAATGCAAAAAAAGGTGCGCTCGAAAAAGCGTGGAAGAATGGCCCAAGTTCGTCAAAAAAATTAAATATAAAAAATTGAGAAATTGATATTTAAAAAATACTGCACAGTAAAAAATTTTGTGTAATTCGTCAAATTTTTTTTGTATAAAACTTTTTGTGTTAAAATTTTACAAACATAATTGTAAAATCAACATAAAAATTTATGTAATTTAAAAATTTATGTGTACTTTTAAAATAAACACAAAAATTTTTGTAGAATTAACACACAGAGTTTTTCATTTTTACAAACATGTGAATGAACTAAGCGAGCATCGTGCTCATCATACATACTCCGCCTTATGGTGGCCCCACACTACACATATACATGATTGAGCGTGTCTATATTTTAAACACTCTCTCCCACGCTCAATATTACCTAATTATACATAAATAATTTTTATCAAAATATATAAATAAACATATATTAAGAATTGAATTTTTAAAAATTTTCAATCTTGATTTAAAGATGATTGCTGTTTGCTCTGTCGTTTGTTGTTTTTTTTAGGACCTGTAATACATACAAAGTAAAGAATATTCAAATAATATTTTAATAAACGAATATATATGTTGTTAAATTTTATCAGTCTTATCAGTTGTATTAGCTTTGACAGTCGTTCATGCAGTTTAAATGTTAACGGTTTTTATGAATACGTTAGCTATCTGATGTTGAGAAGGAACCCAGCTGACATTTATCAAACCTCTTTCTATACAGTGTTTCTTTATTTCTGTTGTATGCCTTAACTTTGTTCTGCCACTTGTAAACAGTCGTCCCGTCCTATATATCTGAGTTCAGTCTTTCATTCCTTTTAATTATCTAAATACTCTCTCAAGTGACTGCCAATCATATTCAGTGGGGTGTATGCTTAGAACATTAACAGCATAGGCAATATCTAGCCTGCTTGCATTGGCTAGATATAATAATGTGCCAACTGCTTTGCGATAGGGTTTATTACATTTACCTTCTGTCATTAGTTTTTCACTTACTTTATCCTTTTTTTCACGCTGCTTTTTCTTCCACCTGATTGGTTACCATAGGTATTCGTTGAGGAGTTGATTGATCAAAACTAACCTTCTTTAGCATTTTGTTTATATATTCTTCTTGCTTAATGCTTAGTATCCTCTTCTTTCTGTCCTGCTTTATTTTGAAACTTTTAGGCTCGCCAATTTCTGGCATTTCAAATTTTTTTTTCTTTAAATTTGTCTTCACTCTTTCAAGCAGCATATCATCTACATACAAGATCATGATAAGAAATCCGTCATTTTCTTGTTGAGTCAATAGACGAGACTCATTTTTAAATGATTTAAGTCCATATTTCTTAACCGCTTCCTTAACTCTCTTATTTCAACATTTAGCACTGACTCTCAAACCGTATAAAGTATTTTCTGATTTAGAATTCTTGTTTTATTTGATTCCTTTCATAAGCAATCATCCCTTCAGGTATTTCCATATATATCTCACTGTTTCAATATCCATTTAGAAAAGCTGTCTTCACGTCCACCTGACTTATTTATAAATCAAGTTTGTTTGCTATTTCTAGTGTAGATTTGATTAAAGATAATCGTGAAACCAGTGCATATGTTTCTTGCAGATAATATTTATTTCTGTCTTCGAAACCATGAATTACTAATCTGGCTTTATATCTTACTTCATTATTTTCTGTCTTTCTTTTAAATATTCATCTTAAATGTATGATGTTTGATCTTTTTCTGTCATTCATTTCAGCTGATTAACAACTTATTTCCATACATTGTTCTTATACATAGATTTTAAGTTTTCATTAATAGTTTTGGTCCATTTTTATTTATCTTTTGACTTTATAGCTTCCAAATACGTAGTCAGCTCACTATTTATTTCAGCTAATAAAACATGAGTTTCTTCGTCCATCTTATTTTCTGTACTTGTTTGTGTTTCCATTAGTATTTCAATTTGTCGTTTTGTTATCTTTCTCTCCGATTCTTGCACTTCATATTCAGTATTTTTCTTAACTTTTGTCGGTCGTGCTACTGATTTTTTTTTTTTAATTTTTCAATTTTTTTCTTATTTTTTCTCCCTCCAGTTTTTGTTTCTTTTTATCAGTCTTATTATTTTCTTTTCTTGGTCGTCAAACTGATCTTTTGATTTACTCTTTCTCTGGTCTTTGTATTGTTATATCATTCTCTCTGTCTTCTTTTTCAAAATTCATAAACCAGGTATTGTTATCTGTTCATCAATTTGTTTCCAATCTTGTATATCATTTGTTGCATATTTGTCCTTGTAGACTAATTTGGTTCGTTTAATCGCATATCTCTGCTTTTGTATAATTTCCCTTATTTTGGTTTTAGTAAGATGTATCTAGTCTCTTCGTATCCTATTAGAATAACTGTCTTTGCAATAAAAAGAAATTTTGGACCTACCTTCCTTTACACTTTCATGTAAGCAAAACATCTTAAACGTTTTATTTGTTCGAATCTATTTCGGAATCATTCTTGAATTTTTGAATTGTTGGTACCATGTCATTTATTGCATGCGGTGTTATGTTGTAGGCATGAACTGATGCATTTAATGCCAAGTTTCACATGTTCTCTGGTAAACCAGAATCATATATGAGGACTCTTACCTTCCTCTGTACAGTTTTATAAAACCTTTCTGTAATCCCATTGTGCTTAGATATATCTCTATAAGCAAATTGATTTTCTGCACCCAGTCTTTCCAAAACTTCTTGAGTATATCCACCTGTGTACTTAGTACCTTGATCTGTCCTTAAAAAGCATACTTTTAAATGTATTATTTGCAGAGGTTCAGTCGCTATATTCCTAACTGTCTTAAATGACAATTAGTCAAATTTTACAATCATAACTGATCATAACTCCAATCTCATGTGGCTTATAGAGATTTCTGCAATCGTGTTTTCAAAATCTAAATATGTTTTTTTTTTGACTATCTGATTTCTTCCTTTTCATTTAATTAATTATTTTCTTCAATATTCTGTTCTTCATTCATTTTTCTTGTCGTTACATATGCTAAAACCTATCTTTGTTTCAAGTTATTTTTCGTCGCATCTGATTAAAATTCAATCAACCAATATGGCTATTTATATATTTCTGTCAAAAATGACTCATTCGAAATGGAGTCATATATATCTATTATTTTATTGCCTAATTAAATCCTTAGAACCTTATTTGCAAACCTACGTAAGGATAATTTTTATTTCAGTTTTTTACGCAGATTACTCTGTCCAAAGTAATAAATTTTCTATCAGCCGTTTTTATTTGCTCGTTTCCTTCTCTCTCAGATTTAAGATTTGCACTGCTGTCTTTATTTGCACATTTGATTTCGTCCAATTGTTTAATAAATGTCTTGGAAATCAACTTTGAATTTGTCAAATGTTCTATTGCATCACTATCAACACTCTGTTCATTAGTCTTCTCGTTTCTAGATTTTAATTGGTTGAATTTGCCTTCTTTTTGATATTTTACTCTGTTTATTTTACATCATTTTTTTGTCTCCTTTTATTGTCAGATTCCACTCGTTTTTGATTGCCATAATTAATTGGATTAGTTATCTTACGTTTAAATGCTATTCAAACTGTACTTTCTTCACTTTTATTATTATAATATTTTGATTCATACGTTTTTCTGTTGTTCTGTCTCGAGTCTTCCTGACACTTTGGAAATGTTGAGATCACATGGTGATGGGTAAGTCTCTGATAGAAGAAACACTTCTTTATGCTAGTTTCCTGTTGTGGGCAGTCGCTGGCATAGTACCCATAACCGTTGCATTCAAAACATTGCACTTTCTGTATCGCCCCTGACTCGGCCATCATAGCTGTTACTAGATATTTCTTTGTCCATTGGTAGCTTTCAATCTGCATAATAAATAACTTTAGTTTATCATAAGATAACCCTTTCACCGTCACACTTTCTGTCATGAAATTTATTCCTTCTATTTGATGTACTTTGCTTATGATAACATTATAGAAAAAAATATTTCTTTCGTCTTTTTCAGACAACGATTTAATGTTTGACATGTAATTATAAATTCTTACTATTTCTTCAAATCTGTCTATAAAATTAACTGCCTTTTCTTTCGCTGGATTATGCTGCATGTTGTACAATTTTCTTTATACTAGATAAAGTTAAATTTACCTCGCTTAATTTAATTTTTTAAAATTCTGTACAACAATTTAACTGGATCTTTAATTTCCATAAGTCTAGCATGACAGTCTTTATCTATTCTACTTATTAAAATATCACGAATTTTATATCTCTGTTTTTCATTTATACTCTAAAATAAACTTTCATTGCTACAATAGTACTATCTACAACATACAATAAGTTCAACGAACTTAATTCAGACATAAAATAATCCAAAAAGTTTTTGAATTTAGTTTAGTTTAATTAAGTCATTCATTTATAATTTATAATTGCGTTTTACTGGTCCGTCTTTTTCAGCCAGTCCGGTTTTGATAGTTTCTGACAACTGTTTAAAAACGTCTAAAATACTGTCGTTTTCTTCATTGAGTCTTTTATCTCAAGCTTTATTTGTATTAAACACGATATTTTTAATTTATTTACCAATCCTAGGTGTTAGTCCAAGACTGTCGAGTTCCCGAAAAATTCTGCGTTAAGTATATAATTTTCAAAATCATTGTTACCTTTATGTCGTTTTGCTGTCTTTGGATTTATCTGTCCTTTCTGTCTCGTTACCTATAGTCATTTTTGTTTAAGTTCCTTCCTCATCGTTTTCAGAGTGTGGTAGTTTAAAATTTGCATGGCGTTTCTTTCTTTTATTATCAAAGTCATGAAAGCGTCATCTCTTTTCTGCTCTATTCTTCTTCTTTTTTGTTCTTTGCCATTTCTGCCTTAACTGAATTAAGCTTATCCATTACCTTGTCCAATTCGTCAGATAGGTCTAAATCAAAATTTTAATTATAATAATCATGCTTAAAAATCTTACTCTTATCGTCAGTTTTTCTGTCATAATTTTTTTTTATTTGTTTTATTGACGAAACAACAAAATGTTCATTTATAAATATTTTTTTTATTGACTTTTTTATTTTACTGTACTATTATTTGTTTACCTGCCCATTTTGCTTCAGTCATTTCATTCGATTGGGCTATCAAACCTTTAATGTGTTTTCATCTTTCCTTATCTGTCGCAATTTGACCTCCTGCAGTTACTTTAACTACAGCTTTCACACTGTCTCGTTATGTAGCCTTTCCGTAATTTTGTCTTTTCTCCCTTTCTAATGAGTCATAGTGTGGCCACCTGTCGTACAATAAAGCATATATAGTCTATTTCCTTCTCGTTAACTGTCCTTATCACTAGGTCAAATTATTCACTCGTAACGTACTTCTCAACTATAAAGGTATAGTAAACCAATATACACTCGGCACAACAATTAGCGCGTCACCTAAAATTTTCTAAAAAATTTGCATTTTTCAAACAGTCATAACTCCGTCAATTTTCATCGAAATTATTCCTTTTTTTTTTTAAATTCAAGATCAAAAGTTCAACTTTTCGAATATTGCATTAAAAAATTTTTTCAATCAAAACAGATGGCGCTGTTGTCAATTGTTTAAGCTTATCGAATTTTGCAAAAAAAAATTCAACTTTAAACCATTGAATTGGCTTTAAAATTGTTAGTTCAGGATATTTTTCCGCCGATTCTGGGTTCCCTAAGCCCTGTCTCGTAATGCATTTTCGTGTGGTTGCCATGACGGCATGAAAGCCTCTAGCCAGGGACTTCGCCGGATAGTGAGACAACTCCGTTGCCCACCGTCACCGTGTGGAGGTGCACTGGGTGCAACCACACATTTCATATTAGCATACATTTTAACAACCAGAAATAAAATAAAAACAAATGTTCAAACAAAACTGAGTTTACTCTAAGCTAAGTCTGAAATACAGAGAGTAGCCGGCCGACTTCGCCCATGAATATAGGAAAAGTTACCGTGGCTACATGGTATTTATAACTAAAATAAACTTATGATGACCTTGAAATGATTTTGAATGACATTGAGGATAAGAGCTGAAGATTAACGAACGACGTATTCGGATTTAGAGGCCCAAAATACATGTGCTTGAATTTTTTCAGATATTCTTGCATTTATTTTGTCGATTTGACCTTAAAATGACCTTGACCCTGAGATGGAGAAGGTCAAATGACCTCGGATTTTGACTCCTCAACCTCGAAAATAGACGTATGAATTTTTTCAGATTTTTCGGTTCGTATTCGGTGTTTTTAACGCAGAAACCCTCTGAATGACCTTGAAATGACCTAGACTGACCTTTAGGATAACTGCTGAAGGTCAACTAACGACGTATTTGGACTCAGAAGCCTAAAATACATGTGCTTGAATTTTTTCAGATATTCTTGCATATATTTTGTCGATTTGACCTTAAAATGACCTTGACCCTGAGATGGAGAAGGTCAAATGACCTCGGATTTTGACTCCTTGACCTCGAAAATAGACGTATGAATTTTTTCAGATTTTTCGGTTCGTATTCGGTGTTTTTAACGCAGAAACCCTCTGAATGACCTTGAAATGACCTAGACTGACCTTTAGGATAACTGCTGAAGGTCAACTAACGACGTATTTGGACTCAGAAGCCTAAAATACATGTGCTTGAATTTTTTCAGATATTCTTGCATTAATCTTGTCGATTTGACCTTAAAATGACCTTGACCCTGAGATGGAGAAGGTCAAATGACCTCGGATTTTGACTCCTCGACCTCGAAAATAGACGTATGAATTTTTTCAGATTTTTCGGTTCGTATTCGGTGTTTTTAACGCAGAAACCCTCTGAATGACCTTGAAATGACCTAGACTGACCTTTAGGATAACTGCTGAAGGTCAACTAACGACGTATTTGGACTCAGAAGCCTAAAATACATGTGCTTGAATTTTTTCAGATATTCTTGCATTTATTTTGTCGATTTGACCTTAAAATGACCTTGACCCTGAGATGGAGAAGGTCAAATGACCTCGGATTTTGACTCCTCGACCTCGAAAATAGACGTATGAATTTTTTCAGATTTTTCGGTTTGTATTCGGTGTTTTTAACGCAGAAACCCTCTGAATGACCTTGAAATGACCTAGACTGACCTTTAGGATAACTGCTGAAGGTCAACTAACGACGTATTTGGACTCAGAAGCCTAAAATACATGTGCTTGAATTTTTTCAGATATTCTTGCATTTATTTTGTCGATTTGACCTTAAAATGACCTTGACCCTGAGATGGAGAAGGTCAAATGACCTCGGATTTTGACTCATCGACCTCGAAAATAGACGCATGAATTTTTTCAGATTTTTCGGTTTGTATTCGGTGTTTTTAACGCAGAAACCCTCTGAATGACCTTGAAATGACCTAGACTGACCTTTAGGATAACTGCTAAAGGTCAACTAACGACGTATTTGGACTCAGAAGCATAAAATACATGTGCATGAATTTTTTTAGATTTTTTGCATTAATCTTGTCGATTTGACCTTCAAATGACCTTGACCCTGACGTGATGGAGACTAACCGACCCTCTCATTGTAATCAGCGGCCCCAAAAACTATAAGACCCGCAAATCGCATTCGCTGATACTTAGTAGATCAAATGTTGACCTGTGTAATCATTGCATTTCGATGTTTTTTTTTTTAATTTTACAGAAGATTCCAAATTTTCAAATTCTGTTGTAAAAATATCAAAATTTAAAAAAAAATGAATAATTTCGATACTAATTGACGGAGTTATGACTGTTTGAAAAATGCAAATTTTTTAGAAAATTTTAGGTGACCCGCCAATTGTTGTGCTGAGTGTAAATAAAATTTATATAATTTTGCCGAACACAAGCAAAACTAGATAATTTACGTTAGAGTATATATATATAGTAATTATATATATATATATATATATATATATATATATATATATATATATATATATATATATATATATATAATTAAATCTAACGTAATACGATCGATCAATATTATTTTAAAACCATGAATATATTTTTTAATTATTTATATACGTACTATTGTACGTTCAAGCTTGATATAGAATAATTATTATTCAATACTTTATTTATATTTATTTTCTGTCGTAGTTTTGAATCCAATGCTGTCTTAGATGACTGTCACATACATCTCCTCATGAGAATGTTTCTTTACAAAATCATTTACCGTCTCTTGAGTTTTGAGAAACGGCAATAAGCTTCTCTCCTCTGTACAATGATGATTTTAAATTAATATTATAAAATATATTTTTCTTTCAATTTATTTTATATATACTCATTCGTATCAGTCAGTTAATATTTAAACTGCATAATCATAGTGTTATTCAAGTTTTTCATATGGGCTTGTATATGCATCTGTATATATACTTTAAGTCGTGCGCGCACTGTTATATATTCATGATGCTCATATACAGAGCCACATAGCACGAAAGCTTCCAGGAAGCTTCCACACTAATATCCCACATAGCATGAAAGCTTCCGGGAAGCTTCCATGCTATGAGGGGACATACACACAAATACATACACATTCGTATAGTCCCTGGTAGAAAGTTTAGCATAAATTATGGCGTGTCCACCAACATATGGCCATATTTGTACGGTGTAATTACACTGTCAAATTTCACCGTAAGTTGGTCATGATATAGACTTATTCTAGTGTGTGATTCGTGCGTACTACTATGATGAATTTGTATTTATAGTATAACAAGTTTAACTTTAATTGTGAACTTTCTCTATTCATCTTTATTATTTTTTTATTTACTATTCTTTCGATTTTAATTAACAATGAATTCTTTTTTATTATAAACTGATTTTCTGATATGACTTTACATTCGACATCTTAACCTAACCCTAATCTTTGAAAATAGAGGCGCTAATGTAGTTCTTAAGTTTTGTTAGTTAGTTGAAAAACTCAATATTATGTTATATAATAAAACTAATTAATTTGCATTGACATTATGTTACAGCAGGACACTTTAAAATTATTTGCAAAATTTTAGAACTTTGAGTACCAGACTTTCAAAACGAATATGTGTATTATGAAATATTTTGTTTGTAACTAAACCAAAAATGAATCTTATCACAAATTTTTTCAGAGTGAAATTACAATGTGACAACCCTGGGGATCAGGAGGTTGCACTAAATTTATAAAAATATATAAGCTGTAATTAAGTAAGTAACAACAAAAAAAGAGAAACTTTATTTAAGAAATTTGTACAGTAATCGTACGCTCGCTCAAAATGGACGCCAGCCGCGTATAGCGTACGCGACGCCACTTGCTCTAATTAAATAACTATTGGCACGACGAAGAGCAAATATTACAAAAACATAAGCTAAAAGGGACACGAGCAATATACACACAAAAAATGAAAGAATTAGAAAAGCACGAAGGGAATATATGCAATAGGACGCGCACGCGATCGCCCGGCACACACGTAGCACAAATAAAGCAATAAGTTATATTATTTTAATTAGCAATCGTGATATTATTTTAATTCACAATAAAAGAAATAGAATCGTAAATCTATCTATTTTCGCTCACACTGACTACGATAATTGTAACCACAACCAGAAAAGTATTACGCAATATCGCAAGTCGAAACGCTCGTTATCGGATGCCGGCGACAGAAGGAATAATAATGGTATTCCTTCTTGCCTCTGCTCAGCTTCGTTTCTCTTGCTGTACGCTGCGCGCGCCGCAAGAGAGAGACAAACGATTCTTAACGGACCTAAGCTCAGCTACTTGAGTCAAGCTGCTCGCTAGCTATATCAGTGCACATTATACGTGCTTTATAAATTCGCACGTGTGTGCCAACGATTTTAGGTTATAGTTTTAACTATTTGACTCGCGTGGCCTGCTTTCCGTCTTGCACGTAGTTAGATGTTCCCTTCTGTCGGCTATATGCGCCACAAATATACATAAAAGTAATATGGCCAATCCGCCATGTTACAATCCCCCCCCACCACACGGAAGTATACGGTGGAACCGGATACTTTCGTCAAACGCAAAAAAAGCATAAGCTAAACTAAAACAAAAAAGAAAATTTATATATAAAAAAAGTATTAAAGCTTAAACTAAGATAACCGGTGTCATCTGCAGCGGTGTGAAGTGTATCTATAAACTTCTTCTGCTGTATCTGCTGACTTTTAGCTAAATTAAATAATTGCAAAATGTAGGTGTTTCGCGCTGTATATGATTGTGTTTTATTTAAAACGACGCGACTGGCTTATCCATATATTATATACAAAAATTACAAATCTTAAAACTAGTTATCTTAAAGCTAAAGAAAATAACACTCATAGCCCATTCTTACATGTATTTCATTCATACACATACCAAAAAAAAATATTAAAATTACATTTTGTATAACAAAATTTGAAATTAAAAATAAAAATGAGAATTTTAGTGTTTTTACTTACTGAAAGGTGACGCTCTGATGGTATGTGTCGATGCATACAATGATTTTATAAGATTAATTATTTTATTATTAATATTTTGTAGCAATTTTCTAAATGCACAAAAAAATATTCCATCAATAAATTTTGCTCTTAATTACGTAATAGGAATGCATAAAATAGCACTGGCTCATGTATCAGTGTGAATAGTGTGAATAGCTAACAATGTTTGTACAATGTGTATGAGGAATAATTAAATAGCAAAAAAAAGGGTGATTTAGTAAAGACGCAAAATTGCTCAAATAATAGATCAGCTGAATGGGTCGCGAGTTTAGTCGATAAGGATTTTAAATAGCTAAATGTGATGCTGGAGGGTTAATATAGGCATATTAATGATGGTATAAAAGGGTTTTGCTGAATTGAGGGCTCAGGTCGATGGGTTGCTTTTTCGCGCAATGTAGCAGAGATATACTCTGCATAGCTAAAATTTGGGAGATAGTAGTTGTGCTCTGCTCGCTCGCTCTTGCTATGCTCTGCTCGCATGCTCTCATTTGGCTCTGCTCGTATGCTCTGGTTTAGCTCTGCTTGCTTGCTCTTGCTCTTCTCTGCTCACTCGTTTTTTACGTGCTCTGCTCGCATACTCTGATTTGGCTCTGCTCGCTTGCTCTGTGAATGCTCTGCACGCTCGCTATTGTTGTGCTCTGCTTCGCACTTGCTCTGCTCTGCTTGCTCGCTCTTGCTCTGCTCTGCAAGCTTGCTTTTAGTTTGCTTTGCTCGCAGGCTCTTACTTTGCTGTGCTCGAGCGCTCTTGCTCTGCCCTGCTCGATCGCTCTGGTTTGGCTCTGCTCGTTCGCCCTTGCTCTGCTCTGCTCGCTCGCTCGGTTGACACTGGGTGCAGTCGTAGATGCGGACGTTGATTTTTCCACAGTTATAGCATTTTATAGGCTGAGAACATTCTCGCAGCCAGTGTCCTAAGCTACCACACCTGAAGCACGGCTCTACGTGCTTTCGCCAAAAGTTTTTCCTAATTGGCGTTGGGTTCGTCTTTGGATCTTCTTTATTTGCTCGGCTCGTTATTCGAGTTTTACTCTTTGCTCTTCGTTTGGGGCGACGATTTTCCTTCTGTACGCGCTCGCTCTTATTTGACGTCTTAGCTAAAGGGGTTACAGGGTGATTGCTAGTAATTGATGCTAACACTGGCATTGGGTATGAATGCATCGGAGCATCTTTAAGTTTAAGAGGTGAAATAAAATCTGTCTCATTCCCGTTAGACGACTTTATACCAGTGCAAGCTGTAGTGGAGAATAAGAATTCATCCGGAGCTGGAGGGGGTCGGCATGCGTTGTTCTGGGCTCTGCAAGTCTCTTCTTGCTGGTTTAACCATTGCAGTTCTCTGAAATTATTAGCATAACTTGTATACTCTGGTGCAGGGGGTTGATTCATAGGATTTAAAGGTTGTGAGACGGGCAGATATCTAGAAGGTGCTGCAATATACGGGACGTGACTCCATGGACTAGGATAAGGAGGTAAATACGAGTATGGATAAAAATAAGGAGTTGGTGCGCTACCACGTCCTCCATGGTACGTCGTTGCCGTATTAGTAGGAAGGGTATTTGTTGCTCTCACAGGATGAGGTATGCTCGCTGTACTAAAAGAAGGACATGTAGTCGTGGTACTCGTGGTCGGTGAGTTGATAATTGCGCTGCTATTGCGAGGAGGAATAGGATTTTCTAAGCTATTCGAGGGATAAGCGAATAGATAGCACGCACTTTGCTCTGTTGGGAGGTTAATAAATTCTAGCCGTGAATCATATGTCACCTCATCTATTATTATTTTGCACGCGGCGGCTCTTTCGCCGAGATGTCGTCTAAGCTCGTATCGTAAAACTTGTTCTTTAAACCTTGGAATACTTAAGGCCATGCTCACTCCTCGCTCGCCGTATCTAATGAGCTGCTTTGCAGATAGTCGGTCTGCTATTTGCGCAATTTCGTTTGCTGATTTAAAAATATCATTCCTACATATATGCTCAGAAATCCATAGGGGCTCTATATTTAACTGTTGACTTATCATATTTACAATAAAGTTACACTACACAAGGGTACGCACGAAAAAAAAATTTTTACTAGTAATTAATGCTATGATGAGCTCCTATCTTAGGAGGTTCGAATAAGAATATACTACACAATAGCTCTGGCTTGCAATAAAAGAAAAGAAAATTATCAAATGCTTTATGATTTTTGAAAAGTAAAACAAAACAAAGCTAAGTTATATTAGAGATACTACAATAAATAGAATTGTCTAATAGTTGATCAATTTTATATAGCACGCCCGTAATACTCAAAAGCTAAGAATTGAAATTTTTATGAAGCCAGATGCACGCTAAAGTAAAAGAAAATTATGCGTAAGCTACTGTGTACCGCGCTAAGGTAGCACCCGATAGTGATATATTCCGCGTAAGCACAAATCGGAATATAAATTGCTCAGCACACTTGAGATATTCAATTATATTATATATACAAAAAAAACAGCTTTGCTTAATATGGAGTTTTAAGACACGTAGTGCTAAAAGATGATGAAGCTAGAGGGAAATGAGCTTTAGGGAAACGCAAGTAAAGACAAATACAAGCAACAATGCAATGATATATATGTATGTGTATCGAAATATACTTATGTGTATGTGTATTTAAATGCAGTGCAATTATTAAATAATTTATATAGCTTAAGGCTCGCGCTCAAATTAAGAATAATTCTCTATGTATATACAAAAAAATTTGCAAGATAAAGTCTATCACAAAACAAAAAAAAATGAAAAACAAAATATCTTATTTCTTTGCTTACTGCACGCTCTTATGAAAAAAATGTTGCTGCAAAATAAAATGTCGCGGTTACCTCATACCAAGCGACGCCAAGAACAAAAATGGCCGCCAGAGCGCCTCCTTTCAGCCTCGTCGTGTGTGCGTCATTCGTAATGGCGACCACGTGGCGAAGCGGAAACGCATGAGTAGAAAAATGTTCTTTTCACTGGCATAGCCAATTGTCTTTCACTTAAAGCACAGTTTTTTTTTCTTTTTCACAGCACAGTTTCTTTTTCTTTTATTTCAAACACAGTTTTTCCCCTATTTTACGCAGTTTTTTTTTCTTTTTTTTTTTAAATTTTTAAGCACAGATTTTTCTATTATTTTAAAGCACAAATTTTTTCTATTAATTTTACGCACAAATTTTTCTGGTTTTAAGTTTTATCACAGTTTTTCGCACATTTTTTTTTTGTATTATTTTTAAGCACAAAAGATTTTTCTAGTATTTTTAATCCCGTGATTTTAAACAAAAATTTCACCGAAATTTCTGTCGGCCCCACGTTGGTTGCGTCAGTTGTGACAACCCTGGGGATCAGGAGGTTGCACTAAATTTATAATAGTACATTACGATACACGTGCTCTAAGTGGTCCTTTTTTACACGGCGTGCAGTTAGCGCCCGAGCGCAGCGAAGGTGCTATGCACGTCGTGTAAGAGGACCACTTCGAGCACACGTATCGTATATTATTTTATAGCACGTGTGAGATAAATTCGCCACACGTAATTAACACCCCAGAAAATCAATATTATCAAAAACTATACACACCACGAATGATAATTCGTAAATAAAAACGAATTCTATATATCAGCAAAACTATGCACACCACGAATGATAATTCGTAAATAAAAACGAATTCTATATATCAGCAAAACTATGCACACCACGAATGATAAATCGAAAAAAAGTAAAACTATTTATTATCAATGATAGACCTATCGCAAACAAAAAAAAGCAAAAACGATATCAAAAATATTCTTAGATTGAGAAATTATATCAAATAAGTATTTGATGTCAGTGATATTTTATTAATTAAATACAATATGATAAAAAGAGAACTTGCCGATTATTTAGATTTATGTATACACAGGTCAGACAAAGCAAAGCATCTAGTTTATTGTTCGTACAGCTATCTCTTTCTTTCTCATTCTTAGGCCATACACACTGTACACGCATGCGCGCCGCTCACAGATGTTTTGTTTCGACAACTCACGGCACAACAGTAATTTATAAACTATAGTTTTGATTTTCTTGATGTTTTCAATTCTTTATTAAAGTATTTATATTTTTTGATTGATTTTCTACGTATTATCATGTGTGAAAAGACATTTCTACGTATTAATATATATACAAAGAGTGATTGTGATGCGTGATTTCGATATTACTTTTTTGAACAGTATAATAAAGTGCGAAATTTCTGACGGTAGTACTTTTTTACACAGTTCAAAAAAGTTGTATTTAGCTCCCGCTAAATGGTGTAGAAAACGCGAATTTAGCTCACGCAGTGCTATAAAAATATATAAGCTGTAATTAAGTAAGTAACAACAAAAAAAAGAGAAACTTTATTTAAGAAATTTGTACAGTAATCGTACGCTCGCTCAAAATGGACGCCAGCCGCGTATAGCGTACGCGACGCCGCTTGCTCTAATTAAATAATTATTGGCACGACGAAGAGCAAATATTACAAAAACGTAAGCTAAAAGGGACACGAGCAATAGACACACAAAAAATAAAAGAATTAGAAAAGCACGAAGAGAATATATGCAATAGAACGCGCACGCAATCGCCCGGCACACACGTAGCACAAATAAAGCAATAAGTTATATTATTTTAATTAGCAATCGTGATATTATTTTAATTCACAATAAAAGAAATAGAATAGTAAATCTATCTATTTTCGCTCACACTGACTACGATAATTGTAACCACAACCAGAAAAGTATTACGCAATATCGCAAGTCGAAACGCTCGTTATCGGACGCCGGTGACAGAAGGAATAATAATGGTATTCCTTCTTGCCTCTGCTCGGCTTCGTTTCTCTTGCTGTACGCTGCGCGCGCCGCAAGAGAGAGACAAACGATCCTTAATGGACCCAAGCTCAGCTACTCGAGTCAAGCTGCTCGCTAGCTATATCAGTGCACATTATACGTGCTTTATAAATTCGCACGTGTGTGCCAACGATTTTGGGTTATAGTTTTAACTATTTGACTCGCGTGGTCTGCTTTCCGTCTTGCCCGTAGTTAGATGCTCTCTTCTGTCGGCTATATGCGCCACAAATATACATAAAAGTAATATGGCCAATCTGCTATGTTACAACAATACAATCCACAGTATATGGATTTATATTGATATTATGCTAGGCAGAACATTCTAAAGTTATTTACAAAGTTTTATGATTGAAAATACTATAATTTCAAAAATGAATAAGTATAAATGAAATCATAATATCACTTTAAAAAGCTTGATTGCCAGTTTTATTTTTAGTCTATGTCAAATGAAATGTTTCATGGGGTACTTCTTAAGCTTTTTTTTTTAACTATAGTACTTAAAGTTATGATACTTTGTATATTGCTTTAGAATATCTTCCTCCAACATGGTATCAATGCTTATAAATTTAATTTATTTTTACTGTTATTTTACTTAAACAAGTTGGTAAGCGGTTTTATATTTAATTTAGTCCATGATGAGTCCTCTCATATGATACTTACCAGACCACTTCTTTTCAAACTATAGAATTCAATATTATGTTTTATTATACAACCTAGATTACATTGATTTGCATTGACATTATGTAACAGTAGGACATTTTAAAATTATTTGCAAAATTTTAGAACTTTGAGTGTCATAATTTTAAAAAGAATAGTCTAACATGTATATTATTCAATATTTTAGTTGTCGCTAGACCAAAAATGAAACTTGCCAGCAACTTCTTTAAAGTGAAATTACAATACAACCTACATTACATGGATCTGTATTGATATTATAATAGACAGAATAATCTAAATTTATTTACAAAGTCTATGAATAATTTTAAAATATCTCATCCAATGCTTTAAATCCTTTTGATTAGTCAAAAATGTGATTTTTTCAATTTGGTGGTTGTCGTAAGCTTTCTCAGTTAATTTTTAACCGATTGTTTAACAAACTTTTAAATTCTTTTTCTTTTTCTTTCAAATAAAAGTGTTATTTTGTAAATATATATAAATTAAAGATCTCTGGAAATTTTGAAGTCAATTCGTTGAAAATTGGCTGAGACAGCTTGCAGTGACCACCAAAATCAAGTGTGCGAATAAAGGAAAGAATTTCAATCATTTTATGAGATTATTTAAAATTATTCATGGACCAAAGTTTTGTATTTTATATATCTAAGATGAAAAAACTTTTTTTAAATAATATTATTATAAAAAAATTATTATAACATTTAAATTTAATTTTTATTTTATGCTTTTTATTTGAAATAATAGTTGATACTTTGTAATAACTTTTTTTCTTATTACAAGTTCTAAATAGTATGATTCGGGGTGAGTGAGCATTTATTTTATAACAGTACAGATGAATAATATAAATGTGAATAACAGGTAAATGATCATATTCTTTTATGGACTTAGCGGATGATAGACACTGACTTGAATTTTATTTTTCGAGTCTTGTTGAAATTAAAGTACCTATTGATGTATATTCTTAAGTTAAGTTTTAGAAAATGATTGATTCTCATTCTTGTTGAATTTTTTTAGAGTAGCTTATTATATTCACATTGTAAATAATATTCTCATTTTATGAAAATTGATTTTTATTTTAATTTGAATCTATCCAATGATGTGACAGCAATAATTGAATCTAATCATGTATAAAAACTTAGGAGTCATTTGAACAAATAATTAAAACCAGTATGTCACAGACATTGGTATATTTTAATATTAAATTAATTCATTCTCATTGTCAGTGATATACGATTAAACTCATGTCAGTTTTGGATGTTTTGATATACCATATTTTTTAAGGTTGTACAAGTCGAAATCGCCATAAAATATATTTATGACTTCTACGTTCATCCATAACAATCTTTAAAATTATTTTCACTTTAATTACAATAAATGTGTACTAAAATCATGGAAACGCACTTTCTTAAAAAATTATAAGATTTTTTTAACTTATTATTGATACGCTAATTTCATAAATAGACACAAAAAGTCAATAAATTTATTTTCAACTTTTAATTCACTTTACAGTAACTCAGATTTGATAATTCTGAAATTAAGTGATCAATTCTATAAAAAAAAGTGAATTAACTAATTTTAATACAACTTGCGTAGTATCATTTTGCAAATTATTTTGAAATAATTTCAAGTTTAAAACTTAAGAAATTCATCTAAAAATCACATTTTCCATTATTTATAATGACATTTTTATTTTTTTGAAGGGATCGCCAAGGATGTCCACTCTGAAATTTTTAGGCCATATTTATACATATATTACATGCTTCGATGAGTTTTTTGGACATGGGATCATGGTTCGGAACCTTGAAAATTTGTATTTCAATGTTTCAAATGACTTTAGCTCAGCGGATGGCTACATCCGCACTTATGAATTACTTTTTTCTCAAAATTAAGAATATTCTGAACAAAAAAGTTTCTCAGTAATATATTCTTAAAACGCAAACCAACTAAGTAATTAGAGCCTGAAATTAGTCAAAAATGTCAAAAATATGGTTTTAGCCCAACTTTGAAGCTTTTTAGCTCTGAAAATATATACTAAAGAGATCTATAAAAATTCTGAGTGGTCCATAATATGGAAAAGAACCATTATACCAACTTTTAGCGAAAAGAAATTTTTCGTCCTTCGATTTGGCAGAGAATGGGCGGTATATGTATATATATATTCCCATGTACATTTTTACATATACATGTCACATAAACACATACACACATACACATAAACACATACAAACATACACATATACACATGTACACATACAGAACATTTGCCTCTCCATCTCCATTTTTATGTCTCCTTCTCTTCAACTCCGTCACTTCGTCTCTCCGTCTCCGTCTCCGTCCCTCTATCTACGTCTTTCTGTCCTTGTTCCTACGACTCTTTTTTTCGTCTTTGTTTCTCTGTCTCTCCGTTTTCGTCTCTCCGTCCCTTTGTCTATGTCTCTTCGTCTCCGTCTTTTCGTTTTCGTCTTTCCGTCTATGTCTCTCTGTTTCCGTCTCTCTGTCTTCTTCTCTCTGTCTCTCCGTCTTCGTCTCTGTGTCTTCGTCTCTACTTCTCCGTTCCTACGTCTCCATTTTTATCTCCGTCCCTCTGTCTGAAACACATGATTAAAAAGAATGAATTCCTATCATATTTTTTTATTAATTTAAATAAAATCGAGTAAAACAAATTTTTAATTTATCATTATCATATGATTTATATTTAAACAATTTTTATGCATATCGGAACTTTGATCAATCCTTTTTTTTCAAATATATAAAAACTAAATTCTAAACAGCACTGCAATATAAAAACTTATAAATTAAGGCAATTTTTTGACTTTAAAGTTTATACATATTACTATAATATATGAAAATTTAACCGAGCGACGTTAGGAGCGAGGTAAATAAAGCTCATATAGATTAAAATGAAAAAGAAATTTCAGCAAAGAAAAGATTTTGGTCAGATGTTTTATAATTAGTTGATTCTATAAATATTAAATTTTATAAAAAATGGTTTTTAGAAGAAATGTTTATATGAGAACAAAAAAATGAACAAACTAACAGAAAAACTTAAGTTTAAAACTTCAAATGAACAATGTTTAATGATAAACATTGAACTTTGTTTTTATGATGTTAATGTTTTTTTACGTTAGTGTATTTAATAAATGGTAATTTATTAAAATTTCAAGAATAATTATCAATTAGAATTTTCAATTATTTATATAAATAACATTTAAAATTTTTATTTCAGGATTTTTCATAGTTTTTCAGAAGTATTTGAAATACTTATATTAAATAATTTTAATTTAGAAGCATACTTGAATTTATTATTTTCATAGAATGAATTAAACCAAAGAAGAAAAATTAATTATAATAGGTGAAGATGGATATGCTGGACAATTAACTATGTTAAATGATAAACACGTTAGGAAATTTAATCAAATTTTGAATAATCATACAAATTTTTCAATGCGACTAATAATATTCTTATGAAGGCCCAAAACTATTGATACAGTTCCATTAAATCAAGATTCAATACAAATACTTTTCTCCGGAAATCGGCATTTTGGTCATTAGATTTGTATCTATTATTCACAAAATATAATTCATGTTTATGATAGTTTCAATAGTAATATATTAAATAATAAACGAAATATTTACATCAATAAACTATTTACTAAAAAGTTCAATTTCAGATTAATCCTTTTAATTATGGCATTTTTTCAATAGCGTTTACAACAGCAATCATTAATAATTTGTATCCTTGTGAAATAGAATTCGACATCGAAAAAATGCATGGACATTCGATAACTATGTATGAAACAAATTCAATTGTCATGTTTCTATTGGTAAAGAACAATTATACTAATATCAATTATAAAACGATACCCAAAAATTAGCAAATTGTTCATCACGAGGAATTGTCAACGAGAAAATTAAATTTTCTAAATATAAATTTTGAATATCTTGAAGAAAAAAGTTACAACAATTGGCACTACAACAATTACATTTATTAGATAACATAAAATGTTTAGAGGCAATTATAAACCAAAAACTTATCTATACAAAATTTACCAAAACAGTAATAAAAGGAAATATAAACAAACTAAAGAAAAAATTTTAATAAGTAATTGTATAAAAATTAAATACAATAACATTGAAGAATCTGAAAATGATATTGAACAAGAACCAATTCTGATATTTAAAAATAAAGTTAATGATAAAAAATTATTAAAATTCACAAAAGTTTTGATTGAGAAATTGAAAAATTTAAATATAACACAACATGAAAATCAAATGAATTCTTAAAACATTAATGTAATTACGAAACTTGAAAATGATTTTAAGAGAAATAAAAATTTTAAAAAAATTATAAAAGTTGCAATTAAAACATTAAAAATTATTAATATATTGCAACAAAAAAGTCAAATTTCTAACTAAAATAAATTTATAAAAAAAAATTAAGAATCCTCAAACAAAAATAAGAGTTTAAAATATCAACAAAATCACAACTATGATAGACACATTCATGACAAATCGTATTATAAATATAATAAAGATAAAGTTTTAGAAAATAGAAAACAATATTAATTGAAAAACAAACAAAAAATTTTGAAACGTTTCAATGAATCTTATAAAAAAAATTAAAAAAAAAGATGATAATTTAATTACTTTAGTAAAAAATAAGAATTATTATAAAAAAAAACAAAGATAAATTCAAAACAAAAGAAAATAAAAATGATATAAATTATTACTAAATAGCT
Source organism: Anastatus disparis (assembly GCA_017163975.1). Lineage (NCBI taxonomy): Eukaryota > Metazoa > Arthropoda > Insecta > Hymenoptera > Eupelmidae > Anastatus > Anastatus disparis. The sequence goes on along the minus strand of JAFFSR010000394.1, from coordinate 1,689,241 downwards.
AAAGATACATTAACCGATAATAATGAAAATTATATCATGGAAAATAATATTGGTGATTTGAATTTGTGATTTGTGTGGTGCTGGACATTTTGCATTCGAAATGTCAAGCAATAAGAAATTTACATCATGTTGTAAACAAGGAAATATAACATTAGAACAAGACCCAGAATATCTCGAAGAGATCAAGAAATTACTTACGGGAAATTCTATGATAAGTAATAATTTTAAAAAATGCATATGATCATATCATAAAGCCTTAGCATTTGCTAGTTTTAGTGCAGCATTTGATGAATTATTTAATAAAGGTCCTCAAGTTATACGTATTTATGGACAAACATACCATAATACATATGCATTACATGCAAATGAAAATGAATCAAGAAAGTATGGACAATTATACATATTTGATAATGAAGAAGCAAATAAATGCCGCATAGAAAACGATCTAAATTGTTTTATCGAATTATTAAATACATTAGATTCTATGATTAGGAGAAATAATCCTTACGCAGAATATACCTAGGGATGTTAAAATGTTTATAAGACGAAACGATAACATTGATAAGCATCGATATGATGAAGCTAAATGTAATAAAGTAGCAATAGTTTTTGTAGAAAATAAATTACCCATTAAAAGAGACATATCTATTTATTCAAAAGCAGACAAACCAATAAGAATTCTATGTATAAGTAAACACGTAGATCTTATGATTATATATCCACTTATATTCATGGATTCAAATAAAAAATTCAAGATTATATTTTATAAAGAAAAATCAAGATTCTTTAAGAACAGAACTTTATCAAGGCGTAATAGATTTCTCGAAAAATAAAAAAAAACGAAATCAATGATAGTTTAAAAATTGCAAAGATGTTTTCTATGACCATCAACTTTTATAGGAAGTCCGCGTTCCTTACATAAAAATTTTCTTAATTCCATGACATTAGATAATTACAAGAAATTGAAAAACCAGATTTTTTCATTACTATGACATGCAATCCAAAATAGGAAGATATCACAAATAATATAAAACAAAGTGAAGAAGTAATAGATAGACCAGATATTGTTGTTGAAGTATTTTATCAGAAATTGAAAATATTAATAGAGCAAATTACAAAAAAACATATTTTGGGAAAATGTATTGCATATTCATACGTAGTAAAATTTCAAAAGAGAGGATTACCGCATGCACATATGCTAATATTCTTAAGTAAAGATGATAAAATTTACAATAGTTGTAAGGGTGGTTTTTATTTGGGATATTATAAATACATCTAATTAAATACGAAATAATAATTGGCTTATAATTGCCAAATTCTGAGATTTACCAGCCTACAAAATTAATAATAATAATATAACAAGGGAATTAAATACTCTACCTTTGATATTCTAATCAATTATAAGATCACTTCAATAAATAAGTTAACAAATATGTAATTATAGGGAGTAAAATAAACTTAATAAACTTTAAGTAATTTAATTAAAAGAATTTAGGTTAAGCCATAGACAGTTCTTTTAAATAAATATAGATCAAATTAAAATAATAAGAAAATTTCGAAATCAATTAAAATATCTATATTAAATTATAGAAAAGAAAATTATTAGTTTAAACTAGTAAGCAATAATAATAATCGGAATCTATTTAATATAAAAAAAAATTGAGTAACGGATGCAACACGTGCTCAATATATATTTTAGGTTATGTAAGGGTAGGGCTCGAACAGCAGTGCGTATCCCAGATTACGCAATTCTCCAATTGATGGCGCTAGTGTCGAATATCCTTTGATTCTTTCTCTCTCTAACTTTCAATAGGCTTTTCGTAGAAGTGAGGTTAGGTACTTTGTATTAATGTATTCAGTTAAGGTGACTTTTAATTTTTACGATTATGTATTTTAATTATTTAACTCTACCATTTAGTTATATTTCTAAATTTAATCAAAGAAAAGTTAAAAAAAAAAATTTAATTTCCAAAGACCTTATTAAATAAGTTATAATTCATCAATTTATCACTAGCTTAAGAGGTATACCAGCAAAAGAAATCGTTAATCACTTTAAGAAAGCAACTATACCTTAATGATAAATTAACAATTTTATAAGTTAATTGGGGTCAGAGTCTACTTGGTGGTGCTAGTATCAAATTTCCACTGCGAGACGCCTTAAAACTCACTATTATATTCTCAATATATACTCTGTACGAGGCTTTTCACCACTATATAGTAATTTTATTATTTTACCAAAATGGATTCTATATAACCGAGGTGACCTTCAAAAATTCTTAGTTCTATAAGTTCACTAAAACACACAATTAAATAAAAGAGAACTTTAAAAAGGAATTTCTCTAGCATCATCTATTGATTATTAACTTTAAATCATAGAAAATTTTAACTTTACTTTATTAAACTAAAATTAAAATTAACAACCAAAAGAAAAAAACTCTTCAATTATCAAATAAGGAATAAAAAAAATTCACTAATTATTTATTAAATTTCCTATTATTATGTATGATTTTCAGGATGGGAATATAGAATAAGATTTACCAATTAATTATCACTGTTCACTTTTCAACAAAAAAAAAACTTTTATTTAAAACGCCAGAGAAATGAAAATTTATAAATTAAATGTCCACGTGGCTATTCTCATAGCCTGCCGTGGACTTCCGCCAATGTACTTCGCGAGAGAGAGAGATTATGCGCACAATCTTTGTTTTATTTTAATTCTCACCAATACACACAAAAAGAAACAATTATTTAAATTAAATTATACCTTGGCCTCCTCGCGGTGATTTACATCGGCCATTTCCAACTTATTATACCACAATAAGGATGAGGTCGTCCCTCGCAATCCTACTATATCCTCCAATATGGTCGTTGGTTGCAAGCAAGAATCCCTCAAAACAAATATGGCTAGAGGTGATAATTAGGTGGCACACGCGAAAGAACAAGAAGTTAAATTTTCGCGAGTAAGGTATAGAACCAATAATAACAACCAAAAGAAACAACTTATATTTTAACAATGATAATTTAACAACAAAAAAAAATTAATAACTCAAAAGGAAAATCTAAATAACAATATAACTTTAACAAATATTCAGAAAAATCGGAAAAACACCCGTATGCTACTATGACTGAAACGACAATGGGGCACGAAGAAGAAGGAAGCGAACGCTGAGCATCAGTGGCTTCCCCTTCTTTATTGCTCTCTTTGTTACTCTTGTTATTTCATATATACTTTCTTTTTCTATTTCGCGACTCACTAATCAAATAAAGTTCTTTTCATCATCTTCTTCTAGTGTAGTTCGCTACTCGCTAGTCAAATAACAGGATGTTTCCTGTTACTAGTGTAGTATTATTACGCTTTACAGGTTACGCCATCTGTGCGCTTGATTTGATTACCGTTTATCTTACTTTCTCTATGAATAATTAATTCTTTATTTCATTACAATAAAAAGTTTCATATTTTTTCATCAAATAATATAAACAAACATCAGTTAATAATATAAACAATAATTTCTGATTATTCATTATTTTAGGTTCGCTTGAGTCTTTATTCTGTTAACGATTTTCATTTTTAATTATTTCGTACAATTACAAAGTTATTTTATTTGTTTGTACTGTAGTGCCATCTATAAAAATATACAAAAATGTATTTACAACAAGCAAATAGACGTTATTATTTAAATTATGTTTAAATATCTTTAGTCTTTGCGCGCCATCTATAATGTGACTCATTTCAATTCCTATCTGTTAATCTAGCGTCTCATTCTATTATAATTAAGTTTTTTATATATACGCTATCTTTTTACCATATGCGTTTATCCTACTTTATCGACTTTAATTATTCTCTCAGTCTATTTCTATATATCTCTCTCTCTTTCTACTTTTTAATTAACTCTACGCGAGCGCCACAATAGCATGTTCACGCGAGCACGTGTTTGTATATATTTTTGCCGTCGGCGCCGCTTCGCCACCTCCTGGAGGTGTGGTAGTGATAGTCATCTGCTCGATGCTTTCGTCGTGAATCGTGAGTGACGTGTGTGCAACCATGTGTGAATATGTGCCTTGGTTTGTATTAGTGAGTGTCTCCACCTGGGCATAACCTCCAAAACACGGTCTCACGTGTTACTGGTTGACGGATTTTAAGCATCAGCACCGAGAACAAGAAAATCAACAACCAGGTGGATTAGTACCCTGGGTTTTAATGGCGTGTTCCTGGTGTGTATGTGTATGCAGCGTTTGAGTGTGCGGAAAAATACTTAACATTTAACGTTCTGTTAAGTTTTAAGAGGATAGAAAGAGATAAAAGGTAGTCTTGGAGTGAGAGAGAAGATGTGAAGATAAACAACATCTTCAATCTCTCATTAAGACACGAGAAAAAAATTTTATTGAAAGACAAAAAAACCGCGTTACATAGTAATGAAGTGGATAAATTTATAGTAACTGGAATTCTAAATAAAAATGAGAATCCCAGATTATATAAAATAGTTAAACAATTTATGATCCATGGCCCTGGTGGAGATCAAATCAGGAAAGTGTACGAAAAATTTTCCGAAACCATTTAATGAAACTACAATAATGACAAATGGTTATCCTATTTATCGACGAAGAAATTATAAAAATAAGATATTATGTACAAAAAACAAGTCGGCAGACAATAGATTTGTTGTTCCTTATAACCAGTATTTATTACTAAAGTTTAATTGTCATATTAATATTAAATTATGTTCAACAATAGCAGTTATAAAATACTTATTTGAATACTGCTTAAAAGGACATGATTGTGCATTTATAGAAATGAAAGCAAGTGAAATAAATACTGAAAGTAATACTAATTAGGAAACGGATAAAACGAATGGTTCGGATATGTTTTATGATGAAATTAAACAATATATAAACACAAGATACGTTTGCCCGTTAGAATCTATGCATTGCATATTAGAATATAATATTAGTGAACTTTCACATGCAATTTATAGATGAGCTGTTCATAATGAAAATAAACAATATGTGTATTTTAAAGAAGGATTAGAATACAAAATTGATAAGAAAAATGTAAATTCAACACTAACAGCGTGGTTTGAACTTAATAAAAGTGACCCAAAGATATATAATTACTTCTATTCTGATATACCACAACATTATGTTTTTAATCGAATACATAAAATATGGATGAAAAGAATAAAACTATGAAACCTATTCTAACCAGAATGTACTCAGGTAATCCAAAACAAAGAGAAAGATTCTTTTTAAGATTACTTCTGCTTCACGTTAAAGCTGCAACATCTTTTGAAAGCTTAGAAACTTTTAATGGAATAACATATCCAACACTCTCTGAAGCAGCAAAAGCAAGAAATTTAGTTGAAATAGATGATGAATGGGATAAATGTTTAGAAGAATCATGTGAATCTCGATTTCCAAAAGCTCTTTGTCAATTATTTAGTTACATTTGTACATTTAACAATCCAATAAATGCTCGAAAATTATATGAAAAATATAGGATCTATTTTTATTATATTACTAAAAATGAATCAACAAAGAGGGTGAAGAATATATATTAAGCATAATTAATGATATTTTAACTAATAATGGATTCCAATTAAGTGACTTTACCTACTTTAGAATACTATATTGAAAATAACAATATTGTATATAGTACAGTGAATAATGTTAATAATATTCGGTCAATTATTGATAGTCTAACAAATGCTCTAATGGCTATTTTTAATACAATAATAAATTAATTTAATACGAATTGCGCTGCAAAGTATATACATATATATATACACATATAGCCGGTCCAGGTGTAAGTGGTAAAAGCTACTTATTAAATACAATTATAACTTATCTAAAAATTTATGGAATCAACTGTTTAGTTGTATCATGGACAGGTATAGCGGTTAATTTATTATAAGATGGTGTGACAGTACATACAGCATTTAAATTACCGTTGAACATATCTAAAGACACAATATATAATATTAGTGCAAACAGCGAAATGAGTGAAAAAATGAAAAATGTATCAATTGTTATCTGGGATGAAATCACAATGACATCAAAATAAGCTTTTCAAGATGTGATAATGATTACTTGTTTGGAGGGAAAACATTTATCATATCAGACGATTTTAGACAAAAATTGCTAATAGTAAAGCATAAAAATAGAACACAGATAGTAGAAAATTGTGTCAAAAAAAGCTATTTATGGAAACACTTTCAATGTATATCTTTGTGTTACGTTCAGCAAATAAGCTAAATTATTAATAATCTTTTTTTCAATGAATGACTAAATTCTAGCCATTCATCGACTTCCTTTTGACTAACGCGCGAGCGCTACGTCTCCGAGGTTGGAAGTCTAAAGAAAAAAAGCAGCAAGGATAAGTTCAATAAATTAGTAAACACCTATGCGATTGCCAGAGTTACATAAATTTATTTTTCTTTCCCTTTTTTTTACAATTCAAACAAAAAGCTCTGCTTCGTACATAATTTATTATTTTTTTTTTATTTTACTATTTCGCTTCAGGCTGAACCGTGCTATGAATGATAATAATAACCCTATGCCAAGTTATTTATTATTCCTTGCATTTCCTTTCTTAAATTCTTTTTTCACTAGTTTAACTTTAAATTTTCAACAATTGACAACGCTCGACATTTACTCCGTGGATAAACAATAGGAGCCACGCGTTTCTAAGCCATGATTCCCCCCTTGAGACTTACAATTGAAAAAATTCGAAAAACTCTCTACCTTGTTTTTTTGTTTCGATCTACGTTTCCCCACAACGTCAGAATTGTTCTCTGGTTGGTATAGTCGACTGTTGATTATGGAACTCGAACGCAAAATCAAACTTCTTCTTTCTTTTAATTTAATTTGCGTCCCCTCGGCTGATGACTTGCAGATGGGCGGTGGGTGGCTGCTGCTGGAGCTTGGCAAAATTGACGTGGTTAGCAAGAGTTCGGTCGGGAAAAAGAGTTTAGCTTCATTTCCATCCGATCTGGAAGAGGGCGGTTGCTCCGCTGGTGGTTCGATCTGAAGAGAGGGCTTCGCCTACAAGCTCGAAGCTTTTTATACTCCAAGTCTCGATTCTAGAAGCTTCATTGTTTCTAACAGCGGTATATTTTTTGCTCATTCGTATGATTTTTCAGCTATTATGATTGGTTGCTAGTTGGTCTTCTCTGTATGTTTTTTTCTAGAAACCATAATTTCGGTTGAATAGAAAGAGGTCAGCTTGAAGTTTATGGGTAATTACTTTTTGCCGTCATCATTTCGGTTTCCTGTTTTTGAGACTTCGTCAAAGCTTTTCTTTTAAATTTTGCACTAACTTTGGATAATTGCTCCACATAAATTGGATTTAATTTCCCTACACTCTGTATTTTTCTCCAGAGACGGCCTTATCTATTTTTATACTGCACTTTATTCCCCTACCGCTTCGCTGAAATTCTTTCATACTCCCCTATGTCAACTTCACAATTTTTTGTAAAGCCGTTCGTCGTTGTCAGGCTTATTGCTTTTTCTAAGCTTGTTGCTTGCCCTGTTTTACTCGGCCGCCACTTTGACCTGAAATGTTTTCATCGTGCTATTCGTCTCCTGTATTTGTTTATGTATTAATTTATCAATATTATTTTTACTTTTTCATTATGGTTATTGAATAATAAACAGTGAAAGAAAGAAGTATAAGCTGAAGAAATAGTTCATTAATAATGAACTGTTCCTTCAGCTTATACTTCTTTCTTTCACTGTTTCATTCAGCCACTGCTTGATCTCAATTGGCTTGCGTCGTGCTATTTGTATCTTGCATTCGTTTATTTATTAATTGAGCAATATCATTTTTAATCTATTATCATTATTATTATTTTAACTTTAATTTTTTTTGTAACATTTATTGGTAATGAACTCGGTTCATTATACCTCTCCACCCATTAAAGAACGCGCGAGTTAAATGAGAGCGTTTGGAAACAAAAAATCTCTTTTACTGATTTATCAATTATGTTCTCTCTTTTTTTTCTAAACTTGGAATGTGGTAGCCAAATTGGCCGCTTCTTAGTCCAATGTATATTTATTATTTCTATTCTTTACACCCAATATTATAATTTGATTATATCTTTTTCTTGTATCATAAATAACCCCTTTTTTATTTACTACTCTAAGGCCCATAATATATCTTGACCTTTTATTAAATTTCTTTTAAAATACTAGTTTACATGCAATTTCTACTTTGTTTACTTTTTCCATTCTATACACTCAATATTTTAATTCGATTATGTTTTTCTTGTATCATAATTTTTTTTATTTTCTTTTTTTTTTTTACTCTAAGGTCCATAATATATCTTGACCTTTTGCATATAATAGTTAACATGCGATTATTACTTTTTATTTTCTTTCTTTTTTTTGTTTCTATTCATTTGTCTGGAGTTTACATATTTCTCATTCACTTTGTAAAATGTTAACACTCAAGGTCTTGTTTACTACATCGTTAGAAATGTTTTACAATTGAGTTAAAGACATAAGTAATAGGTGCATTGATTGTTTGCATAGAAAAAAATATTTTTTTGTTCTTATTTACTACATTGTCAAACAATAATGACGCTTGTGAGTGGATGAAAAGACCTTTCTAGAAATGTCTCTTAACTTTTCTCTTACTAAACTTCTCTTAAAAGCGTCATTATTCTTTAACGTATACATCTCGGTTACATTTTTCGTATACTCAACGCTTTTAATCTAGTTCAAGGAGTTTTTTTTCTATCAATTTGCCTTTGCTGGCGCCATTTTCATGCTTTCATACAGTATTTACCAGTATATTTAATTTCACAAAACTATATTAATGTTCATTCATTACTATGTTTCTTAAATCTAATTTTCATTTTTTTTCCTATGTTTTAACTTATATGTTTTTATGGTATAATAATAAGAATGTTTGATTATGTAAATTGAATCAATAATATTCGTTCATTAATTGTATCTATACTCAATCGTAGTTTTTCTTATAGAACATCACATTTTATAAGAATAACAAACTGTTACGGATTCTATATCCTATCAAATGAATAAGAATTAATATCAGCAATATACAAAGAATGCGGCGAATACACGTTTCAACAAGTAAAGACAGAAAACGCTGACTATCATACTAACAAGTTATAACCTGCCTGGAAACAACGAAAAGCGTCGAGCACCATAGAAAAAGAGCTGACCACCCAGCAACAGGTTAAGACCAGAATGAAAAGTCACTGACGGACTGATCAGCAAATTCCAATCAATAACGAATATTCTAGAAGGATAGGCACGTGGAAACAACGAATTTGGCGAGTATAAATACAGCCGGACATCCCACGAGGAGTGAGTCAGTAGACCATCAATAGAGAGATGTAGAGAGAGTAAGCAACCAACCTTTAGCCTCGAACGACGGGAGTACGCCCGATTGGAGCAAGCAGCAAGGAACGTATTAGGCGACGAATTGATAATAGGACATATCTCTCTCGACAAAAGTATTAATAAACTTATATTCATATCATAACTACTGAGTATTTATTTAATTCTTTACGCAAACTGACTGCTTGGGTTTACCAAGATTAGTCGTGATACAAAAGATACCCACCATCTTATAATTGAATACAAATATACATATACGTAAAAATGTAACACAAACAAACAAAAATTTTATTTTTATTATTATTATTTTATTTCTATTTTACTTCTATTTGTAAGCCATAGTAGTTGATAATATAAGAAGTTGCACCCAGCTTCCATGCTGTAATAAAAAAAATTTTGAATTTTTCCTTTAATACATTATTACCCTTTAAATTTTACTTTACATTTTATTTAATGGTATATTACTCTCAAGGTAAAATTAATACTCTCAATGAAATTTTGTATTAATGTTATGATAAAATCACCCTTTTTAATAAACAGTTTAAAAGCTAGTCTCCTATTTTACATAAATTTTTAATCTTATTTTTAACCGTGCAATTGATACGTGAACGTATCAAGTTTCTTTTTTATTTCTCATTATTCTTAGTCCCAAAACCTTCTTGCATTTTTGTTTCCCTTTACATACATTTTTGAAGGGCGAATTTACATTGTTTTTATGCTGTAACAACAATGTTTAATTATATATATTCTTACAACTTAATAAGCAAATATTATTTTAAATCTATACTTAATTTGTTGTTTAAAAAAAATTTTTTTGCTATCGTAGTTGATTAAGCAACGAGCTGTATCTTTATTTCTCTTAACCAGCTTGTTATTAATCTTACAAGTCCTCTCTAGTCCATTTTAATCTTTTAATTATTTCTTGTTCTTACCCCTTTCTTTTTTCTTACTAAATTTCCCTCTTTTATTCTTATTATGGTTCCTTCCCTGGGAACATTTTATTTATTGACCCTTTTCTTTCCTGTATGGTGTAAAGTAAGAATATTAAAAAAAATTATATATATTTTTTGTATTATTATCTATGTGCATATCTATATTATGGTTCAATAATAATAATAATAATTGATTTTAAAGCTTAATATGGAGATGTTCCCCTTTTATTTTAATATTTTTCTGTTTTTCTTACCAACAGCAAAATGTAATCGCTTATTATTATTATTTCCATCCTCTTTTTTATTTAAACGTTTGTTGTTAATCTAAACATCATCTTAAATTCATATTTATTCTGCATTGTATATATATTTTTTATCATAATCATTTTTACCTATATTAATTATATATGTTTCCTTGATTTTACTTCATATATCTTTTTACATGTATCTCTGTTTCTCGTATTTTTTTCTTGTTACCACGCAACTACGCGGCTCTTTGATTTATCTCTTTAATGTTTCTTTCTGCATGTATAGATATACTTCAACCTGAAGAAAATTTTAAAATTTTATTCCCTTCCCCCCCTTGGAAGTAGGGTAAACATTTTTATAAATTTTATTTTAACATTTTTTATTTTTATAAAGATCGATATTAGCATAAATTTTTGTATAGAGAGTCTTTCTTTCTTTCCATCTTAAGGCAATGAGGATATATATGTGCCGGTTGTTGTTCTTATCTTTGACTATTTTCGCTTATCGTTTGTTAATATATTCTTTTGTTTTTGTGTCCCTAAATTCATCTAATCATCACTACTGTATCTGTTCATTATTTCAACTCCTACCTTCCTATCCTATAATATTTAAGTCGCGTATTGTTCTCGGCTTTGTTTTTTTTTTTTACCATTTACTTTTTGCTACTTATTTTGCTTATTATTAACCTAATCTTGTAGCCTTTTTAATTTCTATGCCCTTTTTATTAAATATATAACTATTTTAAGATCTAGATATTATATGTATGTCTACTTATGAGACTGTCACACTTGAAGTTTAGAGACTCTCTCCTGTCTACCTTACTTTAATTTCATTTATTTTCCCATTAATTTTCTTATTGTTTAATACATTATTTTGATCAAAATTTTCTCTTTTTTTTACTTTGGTTCTAAATAGGATTTTTTTACCTGGTTAGCATGAACTACCTTAGTTTTATGATTATTTATTCTTATTTTAAGATTATTTTTATTATTAAAAACATCTGTTGCCAGATATAGTCCTTCATATTAGTCAGCTAGTTCATACTGTTTGCCCCCTTTCAATAGCCGAACGCTATCATATATCTATAATGGTTATAGGTCGCGTAGTTTTTGTAAAGCTCTTTTTCCTTTTCGATCAAGTACTGCAGTCGCAATTGTGACTTTAATTTTTCTAGCCCTAAGGCTTGCAAGTCTTGCGTCGTGCTTATGTCAAATTTTTCTTCTTGGATTTTGTCATAGCATATATGTCAAAACAAGGCTTATTCGTGAGTCTTAAATAATCATATTTTAAATCATCGAAGTCACGTTTGTAATACTCATTTTCGTTGTATTCATTTTCCTCTCTATCATGCTTGCTAGAGTAATCGGGTTCACAGTCTTTACGTAAAAATTCTTCAATCCCTCCGTTTATCGTCTTCAAGTTCAATCCTTCTTGCTGGCTCTCTTCTAGAATATAATATTCGGGGCTTATCTTTACTTCTTTTTATATCTCATGTAAATTATTTATTCTTATGCGTAACGCTAGATCTTTTTCTTATGCTAAAATTTTACTCTCGTTCTCCTCATAAACAAGATTTTTCTCATTACTATATAATGTTTCTTTTAATTCCTTCTCCTGGCTGCAATTTTGATTAATTATTGGAACATTTTCGTAATTATTAAATAATTTATTATTTTCCTGTTTCATATTTTCTATTCTTATCCGAGAAAACGCATTATTCGGGTCTTCGTCCCACGTTTCCTCCTTTTTTAATAAATAATATTCTTTCGTTTAAATTCTCTTTGCATGTATTCCTTTTCTAAGGCTACTTGATCTTGTACGTTATCTCCTTCGTATCTCTGAGTCATCATAACTCCCATCTTTTTGTTTGATAACGCATTCTCTTCATAACCTCCTTCTTGCTCTGTATCAATATCGAGCTCTTTTAATGGCATATTTTTCTTTTTAATATGAATGTTTCCTCTATGTTTATCATTATAAGTTTCAACTATTTTCATTGCTTCATTAACATTATTTTTACACTCCTCTCTTGAGGTACTTTCATAAGTAATATTTTTTTGGTCGTAAACTCCCTTTTATCCCCAACTTTGGGATTTCTCCAATAGAAAGCATCATTCCTTCTATTAATTTTAACATCATTAAATACTTCTTTTTTATTCAATACATAATATTTATTTCCATCATGGTGAGGGATTCCTCTTTCCCCTTCACCTTCAACAATATATATTTCTTCAAAGTCGCGACCACCCTTCTTTGGGTTTACAACATTATTCTTACTTATAAAAATTTCTCCTTGTTTCTGTAAATCTTTATTTTCTTCTTTACACATATCTTTTTTCTCATGATCATTGAAACATTCATTTTTCATTTTATACTCATAACTGCCATAATAATTTACATGGTCCACGTCATTATATAGTTCATCTTGATTCTCAGAGATAACTTTATTAATATTTTTCTCAACTTCTTCTTCAATATCTAATTCATTCGTTTTAAATTTTCCATTTTTTTCAAATAATTCATTTTCCTTTTTAAACGTGCTTTTATTAACATACTCCTCGTAGCCTTCAATATTATTTCCATAAACATTTTTTTTTCTGCATTCCTCTCTTCAATTACTTCATTTATTTTTATATAATTCACATGATTCTCATCCTTCAATAATTTTTTTGCATTATTAAAAATAACTTCACGGACATGTCCTTCATTGGCCTCGTCCTTCTTTCTATGTATCATATCTCCTTTATTTTGTTCAATAATATCATCATCTTCATTAAATACTTCATTTATTTTTACATAATTTTTATTTTTATTTTTCTTTAATAACTCATTTTCATTTTTCAATATAACATCATCGGCGTGCCCATCATTGGCTCTGCCTTTCTTTACATCAACAATATCTTTTTCTATATTTTCATTATTTTCATACAATTTATCATTTATTTTCCTATAATTCACATGATTACCTTTTTTCAATACTTCTTTTTCATCATTTAAAATAACATCATTGGCATGCCCATCATTGGCTTTGCCCTTCTTTATATCGACAATATTTTCCTCATTTTCATAAAATATATCATTTATTTTTCTATAATTCACATATTTACCTTTTTTCAATAATTCATTTTATTCATTTAAAATGACATCTGTTACAAATAATTTAAATTCAAATAAAAATGCAATAAAATAAATTTACTGAAACTTTAATCTTTAAAATAAATAGAATTATAATCATTAAAAAACACAGAACTTTAATAACAAATAACAATTTAATACTTATGAAAATTAATTAACATATTAATTAATTACAATCAAGAAATTAAATAAAGATTTTATACAATACAAGTTTTTAGGTTGTTAAATATACGGTTGAAGTTTTTACTTTTAAAGATCAAACAAGACTGACTGAAAAATAATTATTATTAATGATTTTTCAACTTTGTTACTTTCAAAAGCAAATCGTTGCTAGGCAGTTAATCATCTCTATGGCACGCCCGTCCACAGAAAACTTCAATTCTCTGTCTTGGTGCCCCTTCAATTATTCGAATACTACTGTATTCGGGGAAGGAGAGAGATGTCCCCGGACGATATTTATAATTCGCCGTGACACAGCCCAACGATGATTAACTAAAGCTCAAGCTTTCGCCTAATTCAATGTAAAAAATTTAAACATAAATTATAAAATAAGTATCATTTAAAAAATATAATCACGAACATTCTCTCCTCCGTACAAAAATCTATGAATTTTGTACCTCTACAAAACGAATTAATTTTTTAGTCGGTCTTATTAGATTTCCACTTTGAGTTCGAACTTCAGCTACACGTATTTCACCGTCTTTTCCAGGGTAAACTTTTTCAACAATACCTTTCCTCCACTGATTCCTTTGTATATTATTGTCAAGAATTAAAACTATATCTTCTTCTTTTAAAGATTTATCACTTGTACGCCACTTCTTACGAGGAATCAATGAAGGCAGGTATTCTTTAAGCCACCTACGCCAGAAGGCATCAGCGAAATATTGACTGATTTTCCAACCCTTTCGCGTACATAATACTTGAGCATCGTAATCTCCGAATCTAATATTACAAGATGATGTACCAATTAAAAAATTATTCGGCGTTAACGCTTCTTGATCTCTTGGATCTACGGAAACATGAGTTAACGGGCGCGAATTAACCGTATGCTCAATTTCTGCAAAAACAGTAACTAAAACTTCTTCTTTAGGGGCTTGATCTCGCAAAATAACAGTAAGCGCAGTTTTTACAGAACTTATTAATCGTTCCCACGCGCCTCCCATGTGAGAGGCTGTGGGTGGATTAAAAATCCAACTTATCGAATTTTTAGCTGCATAGTCTTGTAATTGACTCGAATTCAATTCTTTTATCGATTGCTTTAGTTCTCTTACAGCACCTTTAAAATTAGTCCCATTATCAGAATAAATCTTTAAAGGAGTTCCACGTCGTGAAATGAATCTTTTTAATACCATTATTACAGAATCTGTACTTAAACTATAGGCTAACTCGAGGTGAATGGCCCTAGTAGTCATACAAGTAAGTAACGCGCCCCATCGTTTCTCGCGTCTTCTTCCTATTTTTACCATTATTGGTCCGAAATAATCTAAACCACTATGAGAAAATGGACGAAGTTTATAAGCTAGACGAGCAGACGGAAGAGCAGCCATTTTAGTATTTATAGGTTGTGCGCGTAATATTTTACAAATTATGCACTTGGTCGCAATTCTTCGTAACATTTGTCCAAGACCGATAATCCAATATTTCTGCCGAATTTCATTACACACTGTCTCGTTACTTCCATGAAAATATTTTTCGTGATAATGTTTTATTAATAATTCTGTAAATTTTTCTTTTTTATCAAGTATGATCGGCTTTAAGTTAAAATGATTTATTGAATGATTGGACAATCGACCTTCGGCACGAAGAATTCCTTGATCGTCTATAATAGGATTTAAAGAAAGTAATCTGCTAGATTTAGACACCGATTTAGTAGTTTTAAGTTCGTTAATTTCTGTGAAAAATGATAAATTTTGACTTTTTTTAATACATATTTCCTCAGCCCTCGCGTAATGATCGACTTTTAAGTATTTTCTTTTTCTCATTAAATCTATTGCTAAACATACTTTCGATATAACCGATATTAAACGTTCCCACGAAGAAAAACGATGAAAATCAATTATTAACAACTGTGCTGATACTGTAAAAATTTTTAACTTTTTAATTTCATCGCAATCAGAAGTATCGTCGAAATTCACGAAATTTTCTTTAGGCCACTGTAACTCGTCGGAGCGTAAAAATGGCGGACCGAGAAACCATCTACTGTTTTTCATTAAGGCGTTTGGAGATATTCTAGTTCCGTCATCGGCTGGATTTTCTAATGATGGAACCCAATGCCATTCTTCCTGTTTCGAATTTTCGCTTATCTCCCCTAATCGATTAGCAACAAAAATTAAAAAAATTTTTGGTTCTTTTCTAATCCATCGTAAAACAGTTATAGAGTCTGACCAAAATACGCGACGTATTATATTAAAAGTATGCTCGTTTGTTATTAATTTTGCGATTCGAGTACCTAATAACGCAGCTTGCAGTTCTAGTCGAGGTATTGTTGTAGGTTTAATTGGCGCGACGCGACTTTTTGCCATTATTATAGATACGTGAAAAGAACGATTACTCAATGAAAATCGCCAATACGCTACGGCTGCATATGCTTTACTACTAGCATCGCAAAAGACATGTAATTCTGCTGATTTTACTTGATAATCGTTTAACTGATAAAAGCGTTGAACTTTACAGTTCTCTACGATCTTAAAACTCTTTAACCAATCCTGCCATTTTAAAAATTCTTGATCATTAATTTTCGAATCCCAATCAATCCCGCTATACCATATCTCTTGCATCAAAATTCGCGATTGAATAGTAAATGGAGTTAAAAAACCAAGCGGATCAAAAATTGACATAATTATTCCCAAAAATTCTCTTTTAGTAGGTCTTTTAAACCCTTTATATAAGTCATTCGATAAATTCTTTAAATTTACGTTAAAACCTAATTCGTCAGATAAATTAAACCATCGCAAACCCAACACTTTCTCCCCACCGTTTTTATTTAAATTTGATTTTAGTAATTGAGTATTTGTATCCTTAGTATTAGATATTATCGATTCAAAATTGCTAGTCCAACTATGCATTTGCCAATTAGCATTAGCATTTATTTCGATAACATTTTTAACTCGTTCAGAGGCTTCTTCGATTGTTTCGCAACTATCCAAAAAATCATCCATGTAACAATTATTTATAATACTTGTCGCTGCTTCCGGATAAATAGATGTAAATAAATTAGCATTTTTGTTTTTAATAAACAACGCGGTACACGGCGAAGATTTAGCACCGAATAACATAGATTTCATAAAATATTCTTGCGGTTCGTTTACTCTATTCTTACCTCTCCAAAGAAACCTCTGTGCGTCACTATCTTCTTTTCGAATATTAATTTTCAAAAACATATCTTTAATATCCGATTTGATTGCGTATTTAAATTGGCGAAAACGCATAATTACACCAGGGAGAGTTTTTAATAAGTCAGGTCCAGATAATAAAAGATCGTTAAAACTTTGACCAGAGCTTTTCGCGGCCGCGTCAAAAACTAACCGTACTCGACCTGGTTTGTTAACGTTTTGCACGCCGAAATGAGGAAGATAACGAATTTTAGTATTAGGCGTATTATTATCGATAGTTTGAGCAAAACCGTTTTCGAACAGCCGCGACATTTTCGTATAATATAATTCAGCGAAATTAGAATCTCTATCTAAACGTTTTTCTAATAATTCGAGGCGTCGTAAAGCTGTTATTCGACCATCTGAAAAAGTAATGTCATCGGTTTTCCAAAGAAGCCCGACTTCCCAAATATTATTTTCACAACGACTCGTCTTTTCTAAAATTTCTAACGCGCGTTGATCGTCTGAATTAACCCTAGGTAAGCCATTCACTCCTAGTGCCTCTAAGTCAAAATAGAACCGAACTAATTTATCCAATTTCAAATCATGCGAATGAGAAGAAGGTTTTTTCACTGTTTTTGATCGTAAAACATTAATTTGACAAACATTATTGTTATAATTATTCAAACCATGAATTACCCAACCAAGCAAACATCGTGATACGAAAAGATTGTGAGAATCTATTTTACGAAATTCTCTTGTTGTAATAAGATTACAATTGTCTTGTCCAATTAAAAGGTCAGGTGTTTTATCATAAGGAATAGTAAAAATTCCAGTATTCAAAAAACATAAATCTGTAATAGTTTTATCGATTCTTTGATTGGGTAACGCGAGATTTTCTACCACAATAACATTAGCGAGAGAAAAAAATGAATTCTGAGCTTTTATTTTTAGGTTAACTTTTTCATTAGCTAAAATAGTTGTTTCTTCACCGCCAAAACCTTTTAATTGAACAGAAATTCTTGAAGTTAATGCTCCGATTTCCTTGATTATATTTGAATTAATTAATGAAACGGTCGTACCATCATCCAAAAGCGCAAAAATCTCAATCATTTTATTCTCATTAATGATTTTAAGTGGTATTATTTTTAAATATGTTTTCGTTTCTAGTCAATCTTTTTTATCTTCATTTCGTAAAGCAATTTTATTACTTGAACTTTCATGAGCACGTGAATTATTAACATTTGTTGATTTACTAGAATAATCATTTCTATGTAAAAGCTCATGATGATTACGACCGCATAATTTACAATTATATTTTTTACATTGTGACATTCCATGACCTCGTCCAAGACATTTATAACAAAGTCTGGCATTTCTTGCGATTTTCCAACGCTGTGAAATTGGAGTTTTTAAGAAAGCATTGCATTGATAAATTTTATGATTTTTACAATTACAATGTGCACAATTAGCATTATAATTATTTTCAATATTATTTTTAATATTTTCTCCAATTTCATTTATGCTTGTTGCAAAAATCTCTTTTTGATTATTCTTAGAAATCTTTGTCTTTTCAATTGATTTATTTGTTACCAAGTTCGATTGCGATGGAATTACACCAGCAGCAATCATCATTTCTGCTTCCATAAAAAGAAAATTAGATAATTTTACTAAATCTGGTTCATCTTTATCTTCAAAAGCTGCATATTTTATGTAACTTTCCAACGTCGTACTTGGTAACTTTTTTAATATACTTTCTGATAATTCTGGGCTATAAAGATAACCAATATTTTTAAGTGATTTAATTGCCGCCACAGAGCTTTTTAATTTAGTAGCAAACTTTATTAAATTTGTTTTTTGATCATCAATCGGATCTAATTCTTTTATTTCTTTAGTTAAATTTTGTAAAATAATCTTTGAATTTCCAAATCTCATCTTTAAAATCTGCATAATTTCAGCACTACTTTTACCGACCGCAAATGAAGCTTTTGCCGCGTCGCGAGCTTCGCCTTTTAAAGCTTCGAATAACCTTAAAAGATTTTCTTGATCGCTGTATGAATCTAACTCGGTAGACAAATCATAAGCTTGTTTAAACCTAACCCATTCAAGAGGATCTCCATCAAAAGTTGGTAATGATTTTGTTTTAGCTAATCTATTGACTATTTTAGAATCATTTAAATTATTAGACTGATTTAATTGATAAAATGATTGTGCAAGAGCTTTTGCTAATTTCATTACCGTGACATCGCTTGAATGAGCTTGGCTACCTAAACTAGTGCTATGAAAACGCTCATCTAAATCATTATTTATATTTTTTAAATTAATATCATACGCATTCTCTTCTTCGCTTTCGCTATCATTTAGCTGATCAGACTGTTGCTCACCATCCTCGTCATCGTCAATCAAAAGATGTTCCTCGATATCATTCGTTGTCTTTTTATTTTTTCTTGTTTTTGAAGCCGCACCTACTTTTGATTTTGTTGTTGTTGAAGGAGTACGTACTTGTCCAGCTACTCTCCGTTGTGCTCGTGTTTTTACTGTTGAAGTTCGTGGTGCTCGTGTTTTTTCTCCTACAGCTTGAGATGCACTCACGATTCTATTAGGGCGTCCACGAACTTGTGTTGCTGTTGATGGAGGCGCATGTATTTGTGCCTCTGTTGTTGCAGGTTCTCGTGATCGCTGAGGCGCTGTTGGAAGCACACGCTCTCGTGTTACTGAAGCTCGTGGCAAACGTACTGTTGTCGTTGAAGGCCCGGTTGTTGCTTGCGTACCCGCTAATTGCAACGTAGAAGCAGATGTCCCGTAGAATGGAACTCTTACCGCCGTTCGTCTGCCAGATGTAGTTGCACCATGCGATACCGAAGATGTTGCCGAGGATGTTGCAGGCAACTGTTGCTGTCGCAAAATCATTCGACTACGTTTATCAGGAGGAATCCCTGTTGATGTAACTGATTTTCGTTTGCTCATCTCTCGAATTCACTTCCTTGTTAGAAAAAAGAATAACAAAATTAAAATCTTAATAATTATTTTTCAAGTTCCCGGGTTTCGGCACCAAAAAATGTTACAAATAATTTAAATTCAAATAAAAATGCAATAAAATAAATTTACTGAAACTTTAATCTTTAAAATAAATAAAATTATTATCATTAAAAAACACAGAACTTTAATAACAAATAACAATTTAATACTTATGAAAATTAATTAACATATTAATTAATTACAATCAAGAAATTAAATAAAGATTTTATACAATACAAGTTTTTAGGTTGTTAAATATACGGTTGAAGTTTTTACTTTTAAAGATCAAACAAGACTGACTGAAAAATAATTATTATTAATGATTTTTCAACTTTGTTATTTTCAAAAGCAAATCGTTGCTAGGCAGTTAATCATCTCTATGGCACGCCCGTCCACAGAAAACTTCAATTCTCTGTCTCGGTGTTCCTTCAATTATTCGAATACTACTGTATTCGGGGAAGGAGAGAGATGTCCCCGGACGATATTTATAATTCGCCGTGACACAGCCCAACGATGATTAACTAAAGCTCAAGCTTTCGCCTAATTCAATGTTAAAAATTTAAACATAAATTATAAAATAAGTATCATTTAAAAAATATAATCACGAACAACATCCTTGGCTTTGCCATTTACACAATTATTAGTTTCTTCTTTTTCATCATAACATAATTCTTGAATATCTACCGCATTTTTCTTTCTATTTTCATTTTCTTCTAATGTATTATCTCGTTTTATTTTAGTAACCTTTCTCATTAATTTCTTGTTTATTTCTTTATTTGTCTTCGGTTTTTTTATCATGATAATCTCGTCATTAAACGTCACTGCTCTTCTCTTTCCTCTTTCTCTGGGTTCGTTTCTGCTACTTGACTTCCCTGGTATCTTATCGTTTTTCTCACTGACTTCTTTTTGACCTTTATTTATTTTTTCTTTCATCGCTTTTATGAATTAATTTATTTTATTCAACTCTTCATTCAATATTATGTTACTCTCCTTGTTTTGACTTAAACTTAGTTGGTTTAATTTTCTACTTATCTTTTCAATTTCATTGATGATATGAATTGGGTCTCGCGATTCTTCGATCCTTCAATCGGATGCTTTTTACTGTAAATGTCTTATTTCTGGTTCTTCTTGCTGGACCTTATCGAAATCTTCGTCGTGCAATTGCTTATATCTTTCTTTAAATTCTTCTGATATACTATCAACGTTTTCTGAAACGCTTTCTCATTTCTCCAAATTGAATTCGTTATAAACATCATTTATATTTTTACCCGTAGTTTCTATATCTCTAATGGTTAGTAAGAATCTGTCATATTCTTCTTCTTCCTTCGTTGTAAAATCTACTGCTCGGTTTTCTTTGCGTTTGTCAGTTTTTTGTTTATGGCTCTTATTCCTAGCAAACGTAAAATATTCCTCTGTCTGTGAATGATTTTCTTTATTCTCATTATTTATTATTTTTGTCTCATCTGAGGAACTCTCCCGTGCTCTTTCAAAAGGTACCACATTCCCTTCATATTCTAAGTTATTGACAGAATAATTAATTTTTGCTTTTGTTCGCCTAAAAAAATCGGTGCCCAAAATTCCTGCTCCCTTTATGGGAAACTCGTCTTCTACTTAATAAAATTCAATTTCTCTATTTTCTAAATTTAAAATGATTTTTCCTACTGTTTCTAAATAATAAGGCGTAATGCCTTTTAACCTTATCGGTTTTTGCATATTGATATGAATATAGGGAGATACTTCGGATTCCTTTACTAGACTTACAGAGGCTCCAGTATCTAACATGAACTAAAGTGGCCTTTTACATTCTCCTACATCTACTCTTATAATTGGTGCTGTACTTGCCTGATTCAAGTTCACTGTTTTGACGCGCGCCGGCCGTTGCTCGCTGCCTGTGCCGTAGTCGGGCGCGTGCAAGCCGTGATCTCTCTCTCCGCGCCCACTTGAGGGAGAGTCAAACCATTTCCCTGCGACTCTTGTCCTAAACACGTGTCTTGTTGTAATTTAAAACATTGATTGCGAGTGTGGCCTGGTTTACCACAGTAATAACATGTTAAATTTGAAAAATTATTCGTATGCCGATTTGGCGAATTATACGGGCCTCTTCTCGCAAAATTATCATTATTCTGATTGTTACTGCTGTTATTTCCAAAATTTGCAGCATAGTTATTTTGCCCTCTATTTTGATTTTCGTAGTTATTTTCTCTAGTTTCCCTATATACAGCGTTCATCCCTAAATGTCGGCCTGGGGCGTTGGTTATGTTTTCACTACCTCTTAGTAAAAATTCTGTCCTTCGATTTACCTCAGCATTCCATCCTCCAAAGGCAACATTAGGTCTTTAAATGTTAGAAGAATTTCGCCCTCTCTGCCATTGAATTGGCTGAAAATTATTATAAGGCTGCGAAAATGAGTTTACACTTCCCATCTGGCGGGCCAATAATAAGCAATTCATTGCTGAGTGTCCTCTTTTATTGCAAAAGGAACAAATTATTATATTGGTCTCTGTGTCGACAATATTTACGCGTCATGCGTCCTTAAAAAAATTCCTCTTTTATTTTTCTCTCTACGCGCCTCTCCTTCCACTTGCATACTATTTGCAAATTCCCGCTCGATGTCTATGGCATTTCGCCTAGCTTCTTCTAAACTTGCAGAAGTACCTATGCGAGCCCGTATTTTCCAGCGCAACCCTCTTAGGAAATACGTTACGCAATCTTTTTCTGATTCTTGTTTAAAATTGTTTATATCATTTATTCGATTTTCTTTTCTTGCCGTGAATAGTATTACTTTTTCAATTTCGCGTAGCCGATTTAAAAAGACTTCTGCAACTTCCATTAAATTTTTTAAGCTGCGCTTCCTTACGCAATTTAAAGCATCCCCATATAGTTTAATTCTAATTAATTTAGCAGATTCTCCTTCTACATAGCTGCGTGAAATCGCTTGTGCTTCCATGCACCTGTCTAAAAATTCAGAAAAAGGAATATTTTTGCCATTGAAACGTGGAATGACATCAAGGGCATCCTTCAAGGATAACCCACGAATTTGCAATTGTGCCATTTTTATTGTGTTATCTTGCGAATTCTGTAAACTATTATTCTCTGTCATTTTATTTTCGTAATTATAAGAATAATCTTTATAATTAGAATTTTGATTTGTTTCTTCATTTGCTGAGGCAAAAGAATTTATTGTGTTCTCTAAATTTGCAAGTCCCTTTCCTCCGTCTGCTTTTACTATGGTAGGCGGAACTACCGAGTTACAAGAACTGTTCTCTTCTTTTTTTAACTCGTTATTTTTATTTTCCACAAAAGAATCTTGTACGTTTTTCACGAACTTCTGTATTTTCTCCTTTACTAAATTTAAAATTTTGAAAAATCCAAATCCTTTATTTATGCTTTTGTTTAATTTTTCGATATGTTCGGGGCTTTGAAAATAATTATTAATTACTTCATCTTTAAAACTTACGTTCAAGTGTTCTTTAATGTGTTCCACCGCGACTTCTGGGGGTAAATCTAATGAATCTCCCTTTTCAAATATTGTCGGTGATCGAAAACTAGATTTGGTGCTTAAGGGTGTGCTACAGCCTATTGCTAAAGGCGAAGTGTTAAGTGTTTTATTTAAAAGTTTTAATTGCGTGGGTCTAAGATTTATTCTTTTATAATTAACAGAAACCTTTTCCTTAGTTCTATTTTTACTGCCTGAGTCCCTTTCTTCCTCACTACTATCTGATTCACTTACTTTATCCCTATATTTCCTAAATCCTAAACCTAACACTTTATATGCATCCTGTCTTGATTTAAATTTCTCTAATTTCCCTACCTCTAAATTATTTCTCTGTAAGAAAACAGTTAAGTCTTTTTTAATCGTAAGGCATTCTTTAATCTTTTTATCTACTTCGCGCGGGTGCTTTGACGCCTTCACTGCTTCAGTGATTTCTGCGTTTTTATTTTTTAATTGTTCAATTAAAATTTTTGCAAATATACCTTCCTCATACATGTCACTGGAAACGCCGCTCCTATTGCTCATTTCATATTGTTTTGAATTCTTTGCAATCAACAAAGTAATTTATCAACGATTCCGCGAATTTAGTTAGCTTTGTTCGCATCCATAATTGATATTTAATAAAAATTCTTAAAACTATTTCTGCCATCAATATAAGATTGTCGTGCAGGCATATATAGAGGTACCATGCGAATAATTCTACCACTTTTTCACCATTTGCAAATTTACCTCTTTCCCACCTTAAATGTTTTACGTATTTGATTTTTTTTGCAATTTCAAAACGACAATTCATTCTTAGGGCAATTTCATAGGGACGATGTATTCAATAAGCAAAATTGTGAACATTTAAAGTATTTAAAAAAGAGTCTTCTTATCTGTTTCATACTCAACAAAGATTCGTAACGCTGAAGCTTATTAAAGACTCTATTGATAGAGACTTGACGGAACTTATTTCATCTTATTAAAATTTAAGTTATAATTAAAGATAGAAGTTTTGTAACACAGTAATTGATTACAATCAATTTAAAAGTTACTTAGACGATTGCAAAAATAAAATTTTAACTTAATTTTCATATCCTAAGGGTGTAGGGCCAATGTGACCATTGCTAACGCTACCCCACCTCCTATCAATTTTTAATACACATTTTCTTTTCAATATTTTTTTTTCTCTTTTTTTTTACTTACTTTTAGTAAAATAAATCATAAGGTACTTTTATGATTTAATATTAATAAAAAAAACTATGTTGCAAAAGAAAAATGATTTCATTTTAATATCTTTCTTTTGATCTTTGAACCTTCTACTCCAGCAAAAATTTTGATAATTTATTATTTTGTCGTTTTGACGCTTGTAAGAAAAAGAAAAATAATATTTTATATTAATTTATTCGCTATGTATTTTATCGTAAGAATTATCAATTACAACAAAGCGCCATTCTAAACTTTGAAAAGGTTCCTAAGTGTGTTTTTCTTTTATTTTCTTTAAATAATGCATTAACAAGTTAGTTATATGCGTATGTTTTTCAATTTTCTATGGAGCAGTTTTCATAAATAATAAGAAGCGAATTCATTTTTAAAAAAATTGCCATATTCAATGCTTTGAAATTTGTCTTTTATAAAAAAAAACTAAGTAAAAGAAAATGTTATTATTTTTCTTTACAGCACCCTAAAAAGAAGAAAAATGATAACATTTTTTTAAAAATTTTCGCAAAATTTTCTTTTTGTTTTATCATTTTATATTTAATAAAAATTCTTTTTCTCTTTTTTTTGTTACTATTTTACTTAAGCTGTTTCTAAAAATTTTGCAGTGTATGATCTAACCATACTGCGTTTCAAAATAAGAATTTTACTCATTCTCTTTTTATAGTTTAAGATTATTCTTTTAATATTTCACACAACAATATATGTTAAAAAAAAAATTTCTTAAATATTGAAATTATTAATCCATTAACTTTTAATTGTCCGTCAAATCACCATCGTTCCTTTTATTAATATCCAGCATAGATTTTTCATTAAAATTCTCTGTTACAGTATAATATTTCTATAGTTATTTCTATATAATTCACACAATAAACTGCTTTAAAAACTCTGCAAATATTTTAATCTTACAACGTCATAATTTTACCAGATTATAATTAAATTACTGCAGAACAATCTTAATATGATATTAAAATTGATTTACTTTATTTCTTCAACAAAAAAATGTATTTCACACGCTGTTAAAAATTTTGTCTTCTTTAATAACATTTTCAGCTGAATTTTTACTTTATCTCTCTCTTTTTTTTTACCAAGTACCGGGTCACCAGTATTTAAATATGACACTAGAATTTATTTAACGTATTTATCAAAAATAAAATCTTCATCTTTAGCATGATTATGAAAATTTTTACTTATTAGCCCAAAAAAAAAATATTTTTATTTAACTTATGCCCATGTACTTGTTTTTACGTTTTTTTTTTTTTTTTTTAAAAAAATTTCTCTTGACATATTATTAAAATAAATTTCATTTTTATTCACACAAAATGAAAGGCAAGGAAATTTTCAATTTATTTATCATCCCTGCTCTCTCTTTTTTTGTTTCATGGGCCGATACACCATTTTTTAACTTACAGTTTTTAATCTATTGTTCATCCTTGCTTTCTTTTTTTTTTTTATTTCCCGGCCGATGCACCAGTTTTTAACTTATAATACTTAATCATATATTAGGTTTAGCCTACAAGCTAAATTATTAATAATTTATTTTTTAATGAATGACTTAATTTCAGCCATCCATCGACTTCCTTTTGACTGGGGTTGGAAGTCTAAAGAAAAGAAGCAGCAAGGATAGGTTGAATAAATTAGTAAACACCCATGCGATTGCCGGAGTTATATAAATTTATTTTTCTTTTCCTTTTTTTTATAATCCAAACAAGACGCCCTGCTTCGTATATAATTTATTATTTTTTTTATTTTACTATTTTGCTTCAGGGCCATGCTACCCTATACCAAGCTATTTATTATTCCTTGCATTTCCTTTCTTAAATTTTTTTTTTAATAGTTTAAATTTAAATTTGCAACAATTGACAATGCTCGCCATTTACTCCGCGGATAAACAATAGGAGCCACGCGGTTCTAAACCATGACTCCCCCCTTAAGACTTACAATTAAAAAAATTCGAAAAACTCTCTACCTTGTTTTTTTTTGTTTCGATCTCCGTTTTCCCACAATGTCAGCGTTGTTCTCTGGTTAGTATAGTTGACTCTTAATTATGGAACTCGAACGTAAAATCAAACTTCTTCTTTCTTTTAATTTAATTTGCGTCTCCTCAGCTGATGACTTGCAGATGGGCGGTGGCTGGCTGTTGCTGGAGCTTGGCAAAATCGACGTGGCCAGCAAGAGTTTGGTCGGGAAAAAGAGTTTAGCTTCATTTCCATCCGATCTGGAAGAGGGCGGCTGCTCCGCTGGTGGTTCGATCTGAAGAGAGGGCTTCGCCTACAAGCTCGAAGCTTTTTATACTCCAAGTCTCGATTCTAGAAGCTTCATTGTTGCTAACGGCGGTATATTTTTTGCTCATTCGTATGATTTTTCAGCTATTATGATTGGTTGCCAGTCGGCCCTCCCTGTATGTTTATTTCTGGAAACCATAATTTCGGTTGAATAGAAAGAGGTCAGCTTGAAATTTATGGGTAATTACTTTTTGCCGTTATTATTTCGGCTTCCTGTTTTTAAATTTTGCACTACCTTCGGATAATTGCTCCACATAAATTGGATTTAATTTCCCTCCACTCTGTATTTTTCTCCAGAGACGGCCTTATCTATTTTTATACTGCACTTTATTCCCCTACCACTTCGCTGAAATTCTTTCATACTCCTCTATGTCAACTTCACAATTTTTTGTGAAGCCGTTCATCGTTGTCAGGCTTATTGCTTTTTCTAAGCTTGTTGCTTGCCCTGTTTTACTCGGCCGCCGCTTTGACCTGAAATGTTTTCATCGTGCTATTCGTCTCCTGTATTTGTTTATGTATTAATTTATCAATATTATTTTTACTTTTTCATTACACTGAAAAAAGGTTGGTACTCTACTAGCGCCGCGTGTCGGTAAACAACAGCGCTCGAGTTTTGAATGTATGTTTTCCTTATTCCGTGCAGCATACGTCCTAATCCGTGCAACACACGTCCTAAACCGTCGTCCTAAATCGAAGGACGAGGCTTATACTCAACGTTTGCGTTACATATGAGCTAAAGTTGCGCGAGTGCTTTCCAAAAGCGGACAGCATACGTTCTAAATGGAAAGCGCACATGGCAGCCCGCCGTTAGAGCATTATATATCCGCAAGAGGGCATCTTTTGCGCCAACCTTTTTTCAGTGTATGATCATTATTATTCTAGCTTTTATATTTTTTCTTTTAAATTCATTAATAATGAACTATTTCTTCAGCTTATACTTCTTTCTTTTACTGTTTCATCCAGCCACTTCTTGACCTCAATTTGCTTGCGTCGTGCTATTTGTCTCTTGCATTCGTTTATTTATTATTTGGTCAATGTTATTTTTACTCTATTATCATTATTATTATCTTGTCTTTAATTTATTTTGTAACATTTATTGGTAATGAACTCGGTTCATTACACTTTGAAAGAAAATAAACTACTAATATCGGAATCAGATGATAAATTAAAAAATTGGTTACTAAATATAGGAAATGGTAATTTTCATTTAAAATATGAAAAAGGGAAATAAATTTATACAAATTCTAAAAGAAATATTGTCAAAGGGCAATCTAATTGATGAAATTTACGGGCATAATATAAATATCGAAAATTGTGGCTATTACGAAAATATTATATTTGCACTGAAAAACGTAGATGTAACAGAAATGAATGAAAAAATTTATCAAAAATAAATGAACCAGTAATAGAGTTCTTGAGCATTGACTCTGTAAAAAATGTAAATGACGAAAGCTTAGACGCAATTTCGCCAACAGAATTTTTAAATTCTTTAACGCCCAACGGTTTACCTTCATATAGATTACAATTAAAAAAAGGAGCTATAGTAATGTTTCTAAGAAATGTTAATTTGATTGAAAGACTTTGTAACGCAACCCGATTAACGAAAATAGAACAATCTACTATTATTGCACAAATATTGACAGAAAGTAAAAAAGGGAGCACTATATTCTTACCACGTATGACCTGATCAGCAAATCATGAACTGCCATTTCAGATGACCAGAAAATAATTTCCTGTAAAACTTGCTTATGCAATGACTAATAATAAGTCGCAAGGACAATTATTTAAAAAAGTAGGAGTGTATTCACCAACACCAATTTTTAGTCATGGGCAGTTATACGTGGCACTTACAAGGACAACTAATAAAAAAGAATTGAAAATATTATTAACAGTAAAATCAAGAAAAGTTAAAGATGAAATGGTCTATACTAAAAACATCGTTTCCAAAGGAATATTATAAAACCACAATACAAAAATTAAATATATTGAATAAGAAAATAAAATCAAACATATTTGAAAATCTAATAAAACATTAAATATAAAAAATTAAAAATTATCAAATAGAGTTGAGCGCTGTGTGGTTAAAAATCAAGGCTGCTATTTTTAGTTCTGTGCCATTGAAAAAGCGCGATTGCTTAATTAAATACTGTGTGGTTAAAAAAAAACATGGCTGCTATTGTAAGTGCTGTGATGGGGAAAAACGCTAAAACTACTATAAGCGCTGTGTTATTAGAAATTCACGACTGCTTTTCAGAGCACTGCGTGGTTAATAAAACGCGGCTGCTATTGCAAGTGCTGTGTAGTTAAAAAAACATAACTATTGTAAGCGCTGTGTAATAAATTCGCGGTTGCTATTTTGAGCGCTGTATGGTTAAAAAACGCGGCTGCTATTGTAAGCGCTGTGTAATTAAGGATTCACAAATGCTATTTTGAACGCTGTGTAGTTACAAATTCACGGCTGTTATTTTGAGCGCTGTACGGTTAAAAAAACACGGCTGCTATTGTAGGCGTTGCGTAATTAAGAATTCACGGTTGCTATTTTCAGCGCTGAGACAAAGAGACAAAGACAGAAGAACGGGGACGAAGAGACGGAGATGGAGAAACCGAGACGGAGAGACAGAGATGAAAAGACGGAGACGGAGACGGATATTGTGTATGTGTTTATGAATAAGTGTATGTGTATGGATATGTGTATATGTGTGTATGTGTTTATGAGTAAGTGCACGTGTATAGATATGTGTATATGTGTTTATGAGTAAGTGTATGTGTATGGATATGCGTATATATGTGTATGTGTTTATGAGTAAGTGTATGTGTATGGATATGTGTATATGTGTGTATGTGTTTATGAGTAAGTGTATGTATATGTATATGTGTGTATGTGTATGTTAAAGATGCACGTGTGTATGTGTATGTATGTATTTGACAATAATGCAAAAGATATTCACGTGAGAAAAATAAGTCTTAATTGTTCACTTTGATATAATAGTAGTAATTTTTATGAATTCAAATATTATTTTTTCTTTAAATATAATATTTTCTTGAAGAATATTCCAAGGGTTTTTTTTTGAGTTTGAAAAATATTTCATAAATTTAAAAATGATTTTTTTTCTACTTAAAAAAATTTATTTCTTTGCACCGTATTTCTTCTATCCAAAAACACCTTTTCTAAAGTTAAAAAAAAAATTTTTCTCTGTGTAGTCGCAAATTTTGCGTAAAATCCCGTGATGAAAAAAACATTTTCACTTACAAATTCAATATCATTTCAAAACAATGTATAATAACCATTTTTAAATTGAAAAATAAAGCTTCCTTTTTTTTAAACATTTTGCAGTTAAAAATAAAATTTCATTTTTTTAATATAAAGGAACAAAGATATGCGCCCTGCTCTAGGATAAATTTAGAACAAACGTGCCTGTTTTCTTTTAATATTTTACAAATAATACATGATTTTGATTAACAATCAGTAATTATTTTATTACTTACTAATGTCAAATTATTTTTGTCTATTATGCTATAATATTAGAAAAATCAATAACTCATAAAAGAATTATATAAAAAATTATTTAGTTTTTGAATAACACTAGTTCAAAAATTCGTTTCATGACACAATATATAAAAAAGTTGAGATTTAGATTAGAACAGGACAAAAATAAATGACCTATTATAAAACAAATTTTGTAAGGGTTTGCTTTAGATCTACTTTATTAATAAAAAATAACTTAATAAATTTCGTTTTTTTTTTCATATGAATAAAGATCAGAATTGTTTGTTATATTGTCAAATAGATTTTTCCAAAATTTTCCCGGGTATTAAACTTTGGTCCACTATGGCATGAGCCAAGAGCCTCAGCTTCTGCGCTACCACCACTTCTACTTGTAGGTATGAACTCATTTTAAATGAATGATAAGCGGAAGCGTGTGAATATGTGAAAATTTAGAGAACAACCCAAGAAAAATCATCGCTACTGAAAATATTATATGCGATCTCGTGTGCGATCTCATATGTGATCTCACATGGGATCTCTCATGTATTTTATTCAATTTAAAAAATTTAAAAAAGATTTTTTTTAATTTTTTTCGTCTTGTTCTTCAAATTTTGACAAATTTTGACATTAGCTATATTAGTACAATCATTTTAATTAAAATACGAAATCCTTTGGAGCTGTTATTTTTTCATGAACTCAGATCGCAAATTAGATATCAAAGTTGACAAACCTACCCTCAAAATACTATAAATTGAAAATTCGTATATACCTTTTGAATTATGAGATTTTGGTGGATTTCTTTAATTGTCCGCACTTAAGTTGAATCCTACTAATTTTTTTATTAAAGTAAAAAAACCTGATTTAATGCACCATTTACTCAAAAACTTGGATCAGAAATATTATCAGAAGGGAGAAGCTTCACTATGCCCTTAATGTACTTAATTACACTAATATTATAAATACGTATCCATGCACTAGAACATCATCATATTGGATAAATGGAGTGGAGCCATAAGACCCAATGCATCTTACCCGGGGTCAGTAGTTCTTATTTTGGTTCTTCTATTTAATTTTCATAGTATTTCATGGCGTCACTTTCCAATTAAGAGCAGGTCGAGTATATTGGTCCTTTTCTAATCAAAGAATTGATTTCTTTACAAAAAATAATAATTATAGCAAAAATGAAGAGAAAGCCCCATCTCGTATCAGAAAGAGGAATTTTTTTTTAATGAGAAAGAAATAATTTATTACTTGGTTTTCAAGAAAACCTTGGAAAACTTAAAACATCGAGGTTAGGGTAAACAATCTGGTTTTTCAAGGTTTTCTTGAAAACGAAGCAATAAAATTAATTTTGCTTTTTCTGATACAAGATGCGGCTTTCTATTAACTCTTTGCTAAAGTTATTAGTTTTTACTAAAAATTAATTCTTTGATTAGAAAAGGACGGAGATACGTGATCTCCTCTTAAGAGACGGTCTTGACTAATTGCCGCTTGGGGACGCTGTAATCAGGTGAGAGGAAAATATAAAATCATTTTTACCCAGCGATTTGCAATTCACTGGAACAATAATATATCTCTAATGTTATCAATAACTCTAGCCATATATACGTAGAATAATTTTAAAGCTGATCCTGTTTAAAAAGTCTAAAATATTGTTGTAAAGCAAAAAATTCAGCGTAAGATAGAGTCGGCATGAGCATATGTATTCATCATTCTTAAGTATTACTTTCTCTGTCGTACTGAAGAAAAATACATATGTTCACATTGGCTCTATTATGCGCTGAATTCTTCGCTTTACAACAATATTTAAACTTTTCAAACAAAATTAGCATCGATAATTATTCTACATATATATGCCAAGAGTTGTTGACAACATTAGAAGTATATTATTGTCTTAGTAAATTGTAGATCTGTGCATAAAAAATATTTTATATTCTTCTCTCACCTGCAGCGCCACCAGGCGACAAGTGGTTCCGACCTCCTCTTAAGGATCAGCTTTCGACTAACTTTTCCGATCAAAAATAGCTTTAAAAGATTGTGATGCATTTATTGCATCTTAATGAACGATTTATTCAAGAAAATAAAAGAGAAATATGAGCCGAGATGCACTCACTAAACTGATTATTAATTAACTTAATTAAATAAATTAATCAGTTGTATTTTTGATTGTTTTGAGGAACATGAGAATTACTGAGAGCAGATGACTTACCGGTAGGGAGAGAAAGAGAGAAAGGGGAACCTAACCTCAAATCAGAACACGTAGTGAAGGAAAAATCACAGTCGCCATCAGTTTTTCATAGTGCATTAGGAGTTAAGCTATGGTGAAGGCTGTAACGTCATAACACTAGTGTACACAACATATAAAAAGAAGAGAACACACATGTAAACATAACCTGTGATAGTGCTCTTGTGCGTCGCCATCTTATGTTCTTGATGACGACGTGCACGCCGCGGCACTGTCACCTGTACACTTACACTCACACACACACCCGGTGTATAGGTACATACGCACAATATACTCGTGGTACGCGATGACGAGCGAAACCGGGAAATGACGTGGAACATTAGTAACACGTGCTCAAGAGTAAAGAGGAAACGTCGGTAAGTGACCGACTCGCAACAGAAATCGAGTCATGCGTAAGAAGAGTAAAGGATCAGCGAAAAAGGGGAGCCAGCTATAGCTTATACATCAGGCTCATGCATACATGGGTAATTGTAGAAATATCAGTAGAATGAATATCATACATGGGCAATTATAAGAATATCAAGCGGTGTAAGTCTTTTATATGGAGATACGTGAAATCGAGAGCGAGAGTGATAGAAGATAGGAGAAATCGAGCGCTGGAGAGAGATAGTGATACAATTGCATGCAGAATTATCAAGACTTAGTATATGGAGCATTTTTAATATAAATTTAAATGGAGCCCACGAGAAATAGAGGGCGCTAACATCAAAGAAGCCGCCATAAGGAAAGGTGTTGATTGGTTATAAGTCAACATCCTTTGTAATTGACAAATAACAATTACGGAAAGGATTAATAACCAATCAACCATTATTTTATTTATGACGTAATTGATTAAAGAAGGGATGAAGAGGAAGGAGCTCGAGAAAAGACGCTCCGTCGACACACTTCTCTATTGGATCTTGGTTGTTACACTTGTTGGATTTTTCTTGTGCTGCTCGCTGAGCCATTATTTGAGTTCTGACTCCACTTTATCTGGTTTAAGATTCATTAGAGAGACTACGCTGCCATTGTGCCATTTTATCATTTTGCCATTTTACCATCTGCCATTTTGCCAATTTTTGCATTGTTCGAGAGAACTGAGGAGTTTGTTTAAAAGAGCAAAGGAGAATTTGGGTTGGAGATTTTGAATTTCGGAGAGTTTTTGTATTTTTGGAGAGTAACGCTTTGATCATTAAGGTGAGTCCTCCACCTTACATATTAATTAAGTGAAAACTTAGAGTCAGTGTGCGTCGCCGTTTTGCTCGTCATAGTTAGCGTCGGTTTAGCCGCCATTATTAAATTTAATATTAACTCCACGTGTTTAATTTGATTTTATTTAATTATAAATGATCGAAAAGTTTATTGAGTCGAGCCAGAGTTAAGTCACACAATTGTCTTACACTTTACACAATTTTCGAGAAATTGTCGGGTAAATAAGATGTTAAATTTACTTAAATAAATATAGAGTGAAAATTACTTCTTTCTTGTATTTTACTCAACAATGTTATTTAAATGTTTATTAACATTGTGTTGTTATAAAATATATAAATTATTTGTTGCTGGTTTACATCGGTGGTTTCGTCATTGTTTCCTACGAAGACCCGATTACAATCCACCCGAGAGAGTTGAATGTTAATAAATTCAGAGTTTGTGTTCAGGGTAAAAATTGAGAAAAAAATAATAATTAGATTGATATTTATTCAGAGGTGATACTGTAGAGTTGAAATTATAGTAACTGTGGGATAGGGAACAAATTCTCACATTACAAGATATTTAGTTTTCCTTTATTTTTTTTGGCATGTTCTTTGAATTTTAACAAATTTACACGCTTCTGTTTCTCATTTGTTAAAATGAATAGATATTTACAAATGAAAGCAATTCTGATATATATTTTTATTAAAAATAAACGAAATTATTTCTTTTGCTACTTTCAATCAGTAAAAAATGTCCAAAACCTTATCCAAAACTGACCTTTGACATGACCAATAATATAATAATAAAAAAAGTGTATTACCTTACTTTCAAAGTTGAGATTCACATTGTAAATAAATATAATTCTGATTATGAGAACTATGTGAATAGTCTGTGTAAATATGATTATATATCATGGTTTGAAATTGTATTCAAGCACAATTTTAAAATTTTTCAGATTACGTTAGATTCACGACTGAAATAGAAAAACAAGCAATAAGATTGTGATAATACTCTAAAATAAAAATAAAATCAATGATTCTTGAGCTATTATAACCTATATTATTTTAATCTGTATGATGCTATTGTAAATGATACGTAAAAATAATTAATCAGTATGATAAAAAAGAGATATTAGGTACTAAGTCACTGTCAGTTCATTGAAGGTAGTTTGTCATAATGTTCTAAGGCATAAATAAAGCTGCAACATTGCAAATTGTGTCACAATTGGTAAGACGTGTTAAGCGAGAAATCTAAACTAGATGCAGCGTGCGTCATAGAACGTCACTAGCTATTGATTAGAAGGACTGTCATTAATCAGTGAACTGACCCCGAGCCTCGTATACATGATTTCATTTGTGATATGATATAAGTAACTCAATTAGTGAATACACAAATCCTGTATAAGCTTTTGTATACGAACGACATCGCTCCAAACCTTACTGAAAAGTGATGGCTTTTTCGAATGAAAAAGGCGATATGCCTAATTGTAGTGACTAGTATCTTTACTATTGTAAATATCGTTTAAATTTTCGTAAAAAATTTGTTTGTTTATATTATTATTCGATCGCCAAGTATAATTATGCTCGAATATAGTGTTATACCATAATCTATAATATCATGCTTAAGATTACAATTGTTTCGTAGATGTAGAAGGTCTAATTACAGTGAAAATCATTCAATCGTAATATTCGAATATATAAAAATTAATTAAATTATAGACCAAATTTTAGATTTGATGTTGTTGACATTGATTACAGCTATAAGTGTAAGCAAAAATAAAATTTTTTTGCACGTGAGATCTCACGTGAGCAGCAGAATTAGATTGTTTTGTGCAATCGAGCGTGCATAATCTGAATGATTTGACCACGAGCTCTGGCGTCAGAATTGCAACAGCCTTGTGCACGGCATATTTAGCAGATTAATTGCAATATACTTGCGTCAGATTTGCAGTAGCTCTAGTGCACTTAAAAGAGGATTTTCAACTGCACGGGAAGTTTCAGCAGAATCGCGACGAAATTGCATCTACACACGTACGTTAGATACTTAGCAGCAGAATGAGATTGTCTTGTACAATTAAGTGTGCTTAAACTGAATGATTTGATCACGAGCTACAAGACTATTGTACATCTTAGGTCTAAGTAGCACGATATCAAGGCTTTTTTTGTGAATTCATTCACGATTTGCCTACGTACCCCTACTGACAATTAACCTGTCTCATCAGAAATTGAGGAAAAAAATTTTTCACCATACCCTGGCCGAAACTACCACTTTCGT
Source organism: Anastatus disparis (assembly GCA_017163975.1). Classification (NCBI taxonomy): domain Eukaryota; kingdom Metazoa; phylum Arthropoda; class Insecta; order Hymenoptera; family Eupelmidae; genus Anastatus; species Anastatus disparis. The sequence continues at coordinate 1,653,082 of JAFFSR010000394.1, read as the reverse complement.
CTCGGCTCTGAATAACAAAAGTGATATTTTTGGCTTAGGTATAGCGAAAAATAGTATATACACCGCGGGATATTAAATAGCCACGCCATAGTAAATATTTATACACATATACATTATGTACATATTCGTATGTGCTATGAACTCGCCAGTTCCTTGCCTCCCTTGATGTGTAATATATTATAGATGAAAAGCACTTCTTTAAACAGTATAATCTCTGATTCTACTTATTACTCTAAATAATAATATAGTATATATTTTACCTTGAGGAATTTAAGGCATTCATTTTTTTACCCGTGGCGATGCTATTTTTTTTAACACTGGGCCGAAAATAACACTGTGATTCTGCTGCAAGCATCCATGCATCACACGATGTTCCTGGCTGCATTTTGTCTGCCGTAAGTATACATCGATTCTGCTGGAAAGTGTCAGCCGCACGATGCCTTTCATAAGTATACTGCAATTCTGCTGCAAGCTTCCGTGCATTAAATGTTTCTCTAGACTGCACTTTGTCTGCCGTAAGTCTGTTGGACATCTGTTGCAAGTATCTGATGCAATGATCTGACTGTGGAACTCTAGTAGATTTGGGAAGCATTTTATATAAGATCTGCACACTGATACTTGCGTCAGATTGTGCTACCAGGGATGCTTTTGTCACATCTCCCTCAACTTTTCTTGGAAGACCATACCTTGAACCACCTATAAAAAAGATTCAATTTTAAAAAAATCCAATGATAAAATTTATTTTTATGGTTATGTATATTCAGCAACTATTTTCAATGTACTCACTAAAATTTTTGGATTGATTTTCGAAACTTTTTAATTAAGCTCTAGCTAATTTGATTTGGAATTCAATGATCTTTTCATGAAGTAAAATAAATTTATTAACATTATAAGGATGTTGGAGACCATGCATGCAACGTTAATCTTTAAAATAAGCTTCTTGTGTGGCTGGACTTTTCGATGTCATTATTACTTTAAAATTTTTGCTAAATTACGTGAGACCAAGCAGCAAATTGCGCAAATGTATACATCAAATTATTTTTTATATCCAAACAGTGAAACTCATTCGGAATATAAATCTTGATTCTGATTTCCTAAGTTTTTAGCTTTGGTATAAATATCATTTAAATAATCAGAAACTGCGCTGCATTACATTAACTCCGACATATTTATTTCACTATTTTGTAATTTTATTAATTCTTCATTCAGCATGCTCATTTCATGGTCATTATCTGTAGCTCTATTATTTTTCAACTTTTTTTTCTTTTTCACATTACTGATAGATGTATGATCAAAGGTCTTTATTTTTTTTATTAGTTACTTGTACCTTTTATGACACTCTGATCTTTCATTTATTATCTTACTTTCATAAACTACAAATGTACCCTGGCGAAACAGATTTGTAATAAAAAATGATAAAACATGATAATCATGAATAAAAAGTCATTAAAATGGATAAATCTTGATAATAATAAGTGATAAAAATAAAAAAAAATAGATTAAAATGCATAAAAAGTGTAGAAATTCGGACACTTTATCCGTTTTTATCAATTTGTATTGGTTATTATTATTATTTATCACATTAAATTAATTTTTATTATTTTTTTACAGTTTTTATCAGTTTATATAATAAAGGGTCTATTAAGTTCTAGTCTATTAAGAGGATCAAAATTGCCCCTGCCGGAAACTGAAAAAATGAAAATGCTATCTTTTTCTACATTAAAAAATACTCACACACAAAAATTTTTAGCTCTTCTTAATGATCCATAACCTCAAAATTAATCAAAACGTGTTTTTTCGTTTTTTGGTGATATCTCGGTTTCTAGTGGACGAAAAATATTTTTTTTTTTTTTTAATTGTAGGTTTTTGAAAGCCTTACAACTTGAAGTGAGTAAAAAATACTTTTGGCGCAAAATTCAAATATTATAAGCATTTGAAATTTTTAAAGTTCAATTAAAAAAAAACTAAGACAACAGGAATAACCAAAAAAATATGTTGTTTTCCAACCAAAAAACTGTAACCATGAATTTTTTCAGATTTCTAGAAATGGTGCAATGGCCTACAGAAGCAAAAAACCACTTTTAGTTCGATTTTTGGGCATTTTTACCTACTTTCCGTGGACTAAATGTGATTATAGTATCTCACATACCCCGGAATTATTTCCTATACATAATCATTGAAAATTAGGTGAAAAAAACCTTCAATTTCAGCCTTGAAAAAGTCTGATAAATGCCCTAAAACCAAAGGTATGCTCATTCACAGTTACAAATATGAAGTATCAAATTAGTGATTCGTCAATAGTATGCATTTGCAGTATTAAATTCAAGTAAGCATAATTTGGTATTCTTATTGAATCTATTTTTGATAGAATCAGAAGATACTTACGTTGTATTTAGTAAGATCATCAGAATCAAAGATTAAATGCGTCAATAGCGATATCTGGAACTAAATTTTGTGAATACTAATCTTGGAAAATGTTCCATTGTTTAATTCATTATTTTGTAATCGAATTTTTTTACAATTTCAAAAAGATGAATCACTTATCAACAAATATTAATATATTTAATTTTTTCAACAAAAATGATACTGTAGTAGAATATTGTGAAATTGAAATAATTGTTCATAAAGTAATGAGTGAACAAAATAAATACGCTTACTTTCGCTTTTGAACAATCAAATAAGATCTTTTTAAAAATATCTTTGATTAATTTACGTAAATCTAATTATCAAAATGAAATTAAAAAATTCCATAAACATAGTATTATTAATTTTCAAGAATAAATAATAGTAAAAAATAGTTAATATTAGTTATGAATGCTAAATAACAATGATTAACTGAAAGTAATGATTATTAATAGTTATGCATAGTTACTCACATTTATACAAAAATAAAAAATAAAAATCGTCATTTTTTATTGGAACCCATACAGAAATAATTTCTGTGAATAACTATTAATAACTGTTAATAAATGTGAAAAACTGTAAATATCCATAAGAAAGTGTTAATAACTATATTTCATTGTAACTAATTAAATAACTATAAATAATAAATAACTATAGATGAGTATAAGTAATAATAAATTATTCACCAATTCTAAAATTTTGGAAAATGTGAGTAACTGTTAGTAAATGTGTGTAAATGTTAGTAACTATGAATAACTATTAATAATCATTACTTTCAGCTAATCATAGTTATTTAGCATTCATAATTATTATTAACTATTATTAATTATTATTAGTTGTTTTTTACTATTATTAATGTCTAAATTACGGTAGTTTATTATAGTTATTCACAGTTTTATACAATTTCCCACAAAAATCATTTTCATATGGGAAAACAAGATTTTACCTGTACCCCCTCTTGATATTAAATTATCATTACTAGGAAATGATTAATAATATTTTTTATCGGTACTTACTAAATGCAGCAGGATATTTTTTATTCAGCAGAAATGCTGAATAAAAATGATGAAATACATTTACAATATTGCAAAGAAAAAAATAATATAATCAAGATACAAGTTTGCTCCCGGCACATAGGCAGCAAAACTTACAATTGTTATATTGAGCATAAACCGGACTCGATTGGTTATAGCAGTATTCTGCAATACTGTTATGAATGTGCAAATGGTTTAAGAACAATCGGTTCCTGCTCACATATAGCAGCCGTAATATATTATTTATCTTATGGTAGATACATTTCTAAAAAAATAAGACTAGCTGCAAAATTAAGCAAAATTTTTGAAACTGAAGGTTTTGTACCAGAGTAGTTATAGGGGCACCATGGACCGTCAAAACAAACCCCCACTCCACCACCCCAAAGGTTACTGACCGGTGGGTCAATTACCTCTGAGAAGGTGAAGTAGGGGCTTGTTAGGCATGGTACCCGAACAACTGGAGGGTCACTTATCCCCACCTAGAAATTTAGAGTGAGGATAAACTAAAGGGTCACTGACCCCTAAATTTAGAGTGGGGATGAAAAATATTTTAATCGATATTTAAAAATTTTTAATATTTTAATATGCAACATGATACTTTTTGATTATTAAAATTTATATTAAATCATAAAATATTAATTTAAAAGATTTTAATTTGCAACTAAATACTTTTAAATATTAAAATAATAAAAATTTTATATTGAATCGTGAAATATATAATTTGCAATATTACTGTGTGTATGAAGGTTGAGGAATTGGTAATGAACGAGGTAAATGAAATACTCACGTTTTAAAGTTTAACAACATTTATTATTAATAATAAAACATTACAACGCAGCATTCATACAATTAACTAGTGTGTACATATGATAAATAATAAATTCGTGTATGATTATAAACAAATCTTCTTTTCCTAAAACTAGATTATTCTTTTTTAATAATTCGATGAGATCATTTACAAAATCATCATTAAAACTAGACATTGTGGTTTTTATATCGCTAGAAGTAAAGTATACATATTGAGATTCCTGACTTTTTTCTAATACATTTTTCATGTTTGCAACCATTTCTCGTAATATATAATCTACAGATTTTGCAACAGTATTTAAATATCTAATTCTATAATCTATACATTTTGATAAATCTTTTGAACGTTCAAACGTGACACGTTTAAATACTAGTGACCGATTAAATCGACCATATTTTTTCGGCGGTCCACCATACTCCTCTCTTTCTGGTTGTGCGTCATTGGGTACCAATTCAAAAGCTCTCTCGTGAAAACTAATCATAAAACGGATAGTGTATCCAGGAATAAATAGCCGCTGATCCAGCATAGATTCCTCATTATAGCAAGTGAAAAAATCTTCAATTTTATTAAATTCCTGCTTCAGCGCCTCCCAACAGTCTAGTGACAGAGGTAGACCTTGAAAATTGGCTCCACAGAAGCGTACTACGGATGCAAACTCCTTTTTGCCTTCGCCGCCTATATTCTCCAGGCCTACCTGGATAATTTTTCCAAAAGAGCTGTTCAGCCCCTAGACCATTAGCAGAACCTGCTGCCAATAATTTTTCTTGCTGTTTTGTTTTATTAAATATGTCAAGTCATTACCAAATGTCTGCTCCAGGCTTCTCTTTTAGCCAGCCATCTTGGTTAGGTTTTCTTGCTTGTTACTGCTGTCACCGTCGATCACATACAACTGTGGCTAGACCAAGTGGATACCACTTCTTTTATACTGTTAAAATTGGTGGGGATGTCGTAAAAACGGTGGCGTGCAACCAATCAGAGACAGTCAAGTATCAAATTACACATAGCAAGTTTTTTCTATAAAATTCTTTACCATAGCATCATTTTTTTGCAAATTCTGCGAGAAATTTTCGAAGAATTTCTTGAAACCCAATCCGGTAGACATATAATACAGAAACATAATACAATAATGACCAAAAACATTGGAATATTCGCTTTGTAAGCGTTCATTATTCCATCTAAATTTTTTACAATTCTGCTAAATACGTCGTAAATGTTGTTGAATTTGTTGCGGCTTAGCAAGACTATCAAAGTACACACCTGTACCATATTTATCAACGTATATGGCAACCCAGTGCGCACCACGCTGGTTATAATTTTGCGTATTAAGCACAAGCGCACAAGGTTTCACCCACATTAGAGGAATCCGATCCACTGGATAAACGCCTACTGCGTGAAACTTGATCCTCATCAGATATCGAACAATCTCTTTTGAATTCATTGCGGAGAATTTCGAAAAATTCTTCCACAATCAGCGATTTTACGCTGGGGTTAAGTTTCAGTAGCCAACGTTTCAGATTAGCAGCGTTATTTAGAGCACACACGTAATTTGAATAAGATGATTTTATGTTATGATGCATGCACTGTTCACTGCTAAAATTTAAATTTCTAAGAGCTGGACAATCTTGTTTTTCTAAATTTTCAATCTTACAGGTGGTGAGCTTGGAAAGTAGTTCAAGCTTTTCTTGACCTTGCACGAAAATTACACGACCTAACCTTAAATAAGAATGTAATTTACAAAAGTAATTAGTTCTTTATTTATTTTGGCCACTTGACGGCTATTTAATAAATGATTAAATCAATAAATCTTTAAATGAATCTAATTTGATAGTTTGAGTTTAATTAACAGATTCTACGGCCTGGACGGTCTAAAATATACCGGCGGCTTTTACCTGCAACAATGTGCAGAACAAAAGAGACAAATGATTAATAATTAATTATGATGGTATAAATAGGCAGCGGCACCTAATAACGCAATACTTAATCCTACGGTAATAATAATAATAGTGGGTAGCCGGCTCCCTTGATTATCTAAATTACGAATCTCTATAGGCATGCAGGACCTTTAAGTGATATAAAGACAATAGGTGGCCGACACCCTTAACTTATTCTAATATCTAAATAACTACGCGGCAGTCGGACGGAGTCCTTTAATTTAATGTAAAAATGCAATGGGTGGACGACGCCCTTAATGTATTCTACTATTCACGTAAACGCGGACGCGACAGCTATGGGTGGACAATACCCTTAATTAAGCCAGTAGCGAAGTGTGAAATAGAATATGATATTTTGGGTGGACATCACCCTTAAATTTAGCGGCGCAAGTTTGGCATTGCGGCGACGGCAAAAGGTTGCGAGTGTGCTCTAGGCAGCATAGATTTACGCCTGTGTGCTCACTTAACGTAACTCTAGTACTGCCAGCATATGCACTTTAGTGTAGACCTGTGTGCGCACTTGGTCTACCCTCATGTGCAAGAGAGAGAAGCTCTGCCTAAGCTGTGGTGCTCCACAAGCCAAGGCAGCCAGCTACTACCTGTCTCACTCTCTCTTAGCCTTGTGTGCTCACTTAGGTAAAGAGAGAGGGGAGACCGTAGTCTACACTGCTCTGTTCTGGTTAGCTTCTCGGCCTCTTATGTACTCTGGCCTCATTTTTCCCGTTGCGCGTAACGACATTCGGGATTGCCACCTGGCGGCTGAGCTCAGAAGTATTGTTCTATTGTAGCTTGGTCGTCAGGCGGGAAATTTGAATGCGCGAGTATGTATACTTGTCGCAATATATATATATATATATATATATATATATATATATATATATATATACACACATACATACATATGTAAATCATATGTAAATATAAATATTTATCGAAATCGAAAATATTATATTAAAAGATATTTATTATTTAAAAATTATCATTCATAAATTATCAATCATCACGCAATAAATATCGACAATTCATGATAAATATAAGAGAAAGTATCAGGGTATTATAAAAGCTATTCTTCCTCTTGTGATTAGTTATTTTTGACATTCATTGTTAATACGCCCAAGTTGCGTATATAACTAAGAACAACTATATATATATATATATATATATATAAATTTAATAAGACCTTAGGATACTAAACTGAATATGGTCTACAATGTCATAAAAGTATACATGGTAATGAGTAAGTACATTACTTACACAATGTTTATATGCAAATAACGTGCAATTCGTTACCCGTATGCAAATAACATGCAAATGATAAATGCATTGAAATTCAAATTTTTATGTAAAAAAACAAGAGATTATTACGAAAAATTAATAAAAAGTATCAGGATAGCAGAAAGTAGAAGAGCATAACATTCATATCTTTTACAATATCTATATATATATTATTATAATTCGAATAAAATGTTATGTAGTTATTCTACTTATACTAAATGTATGTAAATATATACATATATGCAAATGAGTATTAATTATATGCAGAATATATGTAAATATATACAAATTATTTCACTACAATTATGTAGGTTGGGCAATTAACACCACTTTACTTAAGACACACACTAGCTAGGTGGACGATATAGAACACGCCCGAGTGTGATCGCGTTACATGAAAAAATTCTCGCCTACTCGTAAGCGAAACGATGGTGAATTATATGCATTCTGGTTTATACTTACATGCACACCGGTCCACGATTCGCGCTAAACTGACATTATTTTACATGCGTTGGTGGATTTAAATATCAAATTAAGATGATTCTTGAAATATTAAATGTTGCGCACATACTACCCCTTCGTCAACCCTCATCCCTACTTTTAAATTCATGTCTAAATCGTACTATAAATACGCGAAGATTGACAGGTCTGATTAACAGTTAAAGTTCAACGTTCCAGAGAAGAAGATCAACACGAAGTAAGATGGTTAGAAAAAATTTACTCAAAGTCTTGATAAATATTGATAATATAGCATTAGTTCGGGAGCCACTAATAAAATTATCTTGCAATAATTCATGGCGCAAGAATCTAAACATTTGCTCCAATAATGAATTATTGAAAAAATTTAATTTATCTTAAGACTATGCGGACTACGTACCTTAGCTTATATGTTTAAGCGAGGTATTTTTAATGATAATGAAACACTTGACATTGCTGGTCGTTGTATTAAAAGCAGAGGGATGCAAGATGCGTCACAAGTCAGGCTTCTCATGTAACATCACCGTGTTATTAAAGGTAAGTTATTCATTATTTCTTTTACCGTTTAAAAGCTTGTATCTTTTTTTTACGATCGTAGAATTTTGCTATAAAATACTTTTTTGTTGTGAATAAAATAATAAATCTGAAAACATGATTTGCAAGAAAATATCAGTATTGGATCAATAATCAATAACCAATAAACTTTTTGTTTATGATCACAAAATTTCGCGGGATAAGACTTTTTTGTTAAAAATAGTGCAACTAAGCAGATTTTACATAGATTTTACAGACCTGCAAAATATGATGGAGGACAGTAGTGGGGATGAACTGTTAATAAGGCTTCTGTCTGAAAAAGAAGATGTATCTGATTCGAGAGATCTTGTGCTACTACCACCTACTGAAGAGGTAAGAGAAGTCATAAATGTCTCTGAAACTACCCCAAACTTTGCGGTGGAGGAGGTAAATAATAATACAGCAGCGCCACCACCTTTTGAACCAATGCCTGGTGGCTCTTGGTGGGGTGATGATGGGAGACAGTCATCAATGACGATCAATAATAACGAGCAGAATACACTTAATACAATGATTTTATCTGAATCACCAGGTACAAAGAATACAGGTTGATTTAAGGAGATGTAAAATGGACACTACACCTATACTCATAAATATTTACTATCTTTTTATTTTATTGCAAATTTTCAATAAAATAAATGCTTTAGTTTGTAATATGTACCATAAAGATTATTCAATTAAATTTTAAAATAAATTCATTGATTAGTTTCTCAGAATTTTAGATTTCTTGTACAAAATCTAAAAATTTTAATATGGTTAATGTCCCAATCGCTACTCACGAACCTATTACTAACTGCTCAATGTTATTTAGATACCAAAAATTTTTAACAATGAGTGGCTAGTAATAGGTTCGTGAGTAGCGATTGGGACATTGACCATATATAAATATTGGAACACTAAAATTTTAAAAACTAATGAAGGAACTTATTTGAAAATTCAACTGAATAATCTTTATGGTAAATACTACAAGCTAAAGCATTTCTTTTCCTCAAGTTTTGCAATATAATGAAAAAATAAGCCAAATTCATGAATACAGGGGTGGTGTCCGTTTTACATCTCCTTAAGCGTAAATTTATAAATCACACATTTTCATGTAATTTTGGTATATCATATTATAGACAAATATCTTCAACAAAGAGATGGTACTACTACTACTCAGAACCACATTACAATTCATGAAGAATCATCGCGATATTACCGACAATTTAAGTTACAAGGTAGACAATTAAGAGTGTCAATATTGCCCCCACCACCTAATGCGAATGTGTATACGTGGTTTGAGGCAGCAATAAATGATTTATATCGTCATGTGTGTGAAAATGCACGACCTTCAGATTATACCGGTATAACTATAAACTCTGACCGATTTGTTCACGGTTCTTTCTGGATTTCTTTTAGACTGGTTCGTGATTTTTCACCGACAGATCTACTCGAGTTATTAGCTTGTGTAGCACAGAGTAATGACAATTTTAAAATTGATGATGTTTTAAACGTGAAAGTCAGCATTGTTTCTGAAGCAGAGGGACGCGGTCGGGTATCACTCACTAGCGAATTAGTTTTCAAGAAATCCATTCTAAATATTCAAAATACTGACAATCTTTGCTTTCCACGCTCGCTAGTCGCTGCTCATGTATATGCTATACGTGGTCAGATGCGCAGTGGTATTCACCATGACAGGTGGAATAGAATAAGACACCACACAGCACAATATCAGAAAATGCAAGCGTTGAAACTTGTCAAAGCTGCGAGAGTTACGATACCCGAAACAGGTTGTGGTATCGAAGAAATAAAATTATTTCAAGAATATTATGCGCTTTTCGGAGTTGCAATAGCTGCTTATTCTTTTCAAAACTTTGCTCGAGGCTATAAACCACTTTACGATGGTGCACGTTAAGTACACGATGTTGGTAATGTAGTAAGACATACCTTAAATATAATGTATTATGAAAATTCTAATCATTACCAACCAATTTTAAATTTACTCGCAGCAGCTGACAGCCGTGGCTACTGCATATCTTGTAATAAAAAGTTTAATCATCAAAAAAATCATAAATGCCCACAAAAATGTTGTAAATGTTTTCAGAGTCCCCCTTGCGATATAAATCAGGAAAAAATAAAATGTATTCAATGCACTAGAGATTTTTACGGTAATGTTTGTCTGGAAAATCATAAGATCTTAAAATCTTTCGATAATTTTCGGTCAGTATGCGAGAGCATAAAAATTTGTCATTTGTGCAGTAAAACATTTCGAATGTGCGATAAAGATCCACATAATTGTAATACGATATTTTGCAAATTATGTAATAGTAAAATGCCGATAGAACACTTTTGTTACATGCAACCCTTTATCAGCAAAAAAAGATTTGCAACCGATAAAAAGAACATACTTTATTTATTTTATGATTTTGAGATCAACAATTGGAAATTATCTCGGGTGCTGATGGTGAAAAAATAAGTTTGCATGTACCAAATTTGTGTGTTGTACAAGTATGTAATTATTGTTTGGATGAGGAAAATATGACAAATTCTTGCGAAATATGTGGTATACGCGAATACGTGTTTGAAATCGACCCTGTAAAACAGCTAGTTGTTTCGGCCTTAGCAACAAGAAAAAGTTTCAAGCAAATTATTTGTATAGCCCACAATGCACAGGGTTTTGATGCACAATTTATTCTCAAGCATTTGACAGAACGTACAGATCTTAGAGATAAGCCAGATGTAATTTTAAACGGGTCAAAAATAATCATAATGGAAATTTCAACCTTCAAATTCATAGACAGCTTAAATTACTTACACATGAGTTTAGCTGCACTACCAAAAGCTTACGGTCTTGCTAATATCGAGAAAGATACGTTTTCTCATTTGTTTAACACACCAGAGAATCAAAATTACGTTGGAGAAATGCCACCTGTGTGGTCTTTTTCACCAGATTCGATGAAGGTCGATGAGCGACGAGAATTTATACAGTGGTATAATGGAAAAAAATGACAATTATATATTTAATTTTAAAAATGAGATTATAAAATACTGTAGACAAGATGTAAAAATTTTACGATTAGCATGTTTGGCCTTTCGCAAAACCTTCATAGAATGTGGTAATACAGATCCAATCGTAGAGTGCGCCCCCATCGCATCATCTTGTATGCGTGTATGTAGAAAAAATTTTTTACAAAAAGACACTATAGGAATCATACCTTAGGGTGGTTATAGACAAGCAAACAAGCAGTCTATGAAGGTGATGCGGTGGCTTTGTCGGATGGAAAATGTGTTAAATCATCCAATTCGGTATACTGTCCGAGCACAAGAAAAGAGACTTCCCGAGGGCCCTCTAGTGGATGGATATTGCGAACTTGAAAACGGTACGAGAATTGTTTTACTATTCCACGGGTGTTATTGGCATGGCTGTGTATGGTGTTACACAGTGAACCGTGACTTACGCCTCGTAAACAGTGAAAATATTGACGAACGTTTCGAGAGAATCGCAAGAATATCCAAAAAGATAAGAAGCCACAGTTATCAACTAATAGAAAAGTGGGAATGTGATTTTGATCATGAGTACTCAGAGGACGAAAGTATGAAGATGTATATCGATAATAAGACACGCAATTGGCATGAACCGTTGAATCCTCGAGAAGCATTTTTCGGTGGTCGCACGGGTAATACAGTCAAAATTTACGATGCAAAAGAGGGTGAGAAAATAAAATACGTGGACGTGTGTTCATTATATCCATACATCTGTAAATACGGTCGATATCCCGTTGGTCATCCTACTCTTTACGTGGGTGAAGATGAGTGTCGCTCTCTGGTGGGTCAAACAAATAATATAAGTCACGTTGAAGGTCTTATTAAATGTGAAGTATTGCCGCCGCGAAATATATATCATGCTGTACTACCCGTTAAAATGCATAATAAGCTTTTATTTCCACTGTGTCGAACATGTGCCGAATCAATATATATCGCAGATTGTAACCATGAAAATCCTGATGATCGAGTTTTTATCGGTACGTGGGTTGCTGACGAGTTAAAAAAAGCTGTTCAGATGGGCTATATCATCAGAAAAATATTTGAAATATGGTCTAATAAAATTATTCAGTACAACAAAGCCACGGGTCAGGGTAGTCTATTCGGAAGTCTAGTTACCCTTCGGAATGTGCTGACGATGATCAAAACGCGATTGCTTGATATATTGAGGAATTTGTGCAACAAGAGGGCATTAAATTAGACAAAAATCAGATAAAATATAACGCTGGTCTGAGATCTGTAGCAAAACTCTGTTTACATTCATTGTGGGGTAAATTTGATCAACAAGAGAATATGCCAAAGACTGAAGTGATAGATGATCCACAGAGATTGTTTGAATTACTCCGCAGTGTCGAGACCGAGATCGACTCAATTTTACCGATCAATGAGACGACAATTTATGTAAGTTGGCACAATAAAAAATTAGCTGTTGAGCCATCACCATTATGTAACGTTGTCGTAGTCGCTTATACCACAGCCTTGGCGCGTTTAAAAGTCTACGAAGAATTGCAACCGCTCGGTGAACGTGTATTGTATTACGATACTGATTCTATTGGGTATGTAAGTCGCGTGGGTGAGTACGATGCGAAAACAGGGCCGTTCTTGGGTGACTTGACCGATGAATTGGCCTGTTATGGTCTTGGAACAAGCATCACATCATTCGTCTCTGGAGGACCCAAATTTCACGGATATAAATATTTGACACCAGATGGCGTTAAAGGATGTGTTTGCAAAATCAAGGGTATAAGACAATTCGTTGGTGAGTCAGAAAATAAACTTTGATTCTATACGAGATCTTATTACTGGTGAAATATCGCCACTTTTTGCAAACTGTGACGCTATTAGACGCACACGGTTTCACGATGTTGTAACATGACCTGAATGTAAAATATGCGAGCCCGTGTACTCAAAGAGACGATTCGTGAATAACGAGATTAGCTATCCATACGGTTATAAGTCTAATTAAAAATAAAATATTGTAAATGTATTATCACTAAAGCGAATATATGATATAGGATAAAGAGAGAATTAAAACACAAATTATTTTGAAATAAATTTTGATATTTTATAAAAATGTAAAACGAAAAATAAATTTTTTTTCTATTAATTAAGTAGTCATCAATTTTTTTCAAAAGCACAGGTTCCAGAATAATCCGCATCTTTTCCACTCTCATTCTGAATCTTTCTCTATCACGAGCCGCTTGCTTCCACTCTTCACGTCACGCTGTACGACTCGCATAGTCCCACACGCGTATTACATGAATTTCCGGCTTACCCTCTTTGAAATGCACTTGTTTTGTTTGATTCATCGTTCACTGTACTTTTTGTAGACTCTCTTTTCTATAAAATTGTTGAGAATCAAAAATTTAAATCTGATTAATTCTTTGATAAAAATTCATTACCTTTTTCAATTTCTTGTTTGTTGCTCACGATAGCAGCACTTTTTCAAGCCTAACCAGCACTGACCGTTTACCAACACTTTTAATTTTATACTATAAATGGTGGTGGTGGTGGGGGTGGGGGTATTAATTATAAGTAGGAGATTAATAGTTATTTGGATCTTTCAGCCATATAGCTAAAGAGCGGAATAATGCTGGCGTCAGCCAGCTATATGGCACATCAGCTAAACGATTGGCTAGCGCCAGCACGATGCTGCCTGCACATGCGCGCGCCGCCGCCGCCTCCCACTCTTGCTCATCACTCTTAATGATCGTATATGTAGAGTGGTTCGAGGGTGTGATGAGGTTAGTAATAGAAGTTTAGCAGCAGCGGTAACATAGACGTTTGCAGGTGGGTGCATCCGTGGTCTTTGATGATTTGTGGACCCAGCTCGTGTGGTAAAACAGTATTCGTAAAGAATTTTTTGCATCACATTGATCGCATGAGTGATACAAAATTCGAGCGTATACTCTTGTACTATACCGAGTGGCAGTCAATTTACAAGGAGTTGGCCGAAGGTATCGAATTTCACGAGGGTTTACCAAAGAGCGAAGACTATGCCAATGATCCACGAGCAAAACTCTTAATTCTCGACGATCTGATGAGAGAATCGTCCAACAGAGCTGTAGTAAATCTCTTTACCAAAGGCAGTCATCACAATAACTTGAGCGTCATCTTTATCTCGCAAAATCTCTTTCATCAAGGTCAGCGAGAAATTTCTTTGAACTCTAATTACATCGTGGTATTTAAAAATCCGCGCGATCGAGCGCTAATAAATCATCTGGCGCGCCAAGTCTGCCCCGAGGAGCCTCGTTTTTTGCAAGAGGCATATCTCGATGCCACAGCACAACCACGTCAAAAATCTCTGCAATATCAACAAATCTTGCAGCGTTACTTGCATCTGAAAAAGGAGGAGAAGAATTAAAGTAGGGGTATAATACGTCCAAACGAGACAACATTATCAGAAACGGAAACGACAATGGGTACAGACAATAATGACAAAATCGACGACGAACAGCTTGTCCAGTCGGTACCGCAGAAATTTCGAAGCAATGCTAGACATCTCATTAGATATTTGCGGCAAGCTGGTAATATTGAATGGGATAGTCGTGGTATAATCATGCTAGATGGCACTGTTGTCGAAGGTGCTAATATTGTCGATTTAATGAACGAAGCTATGAGAAGTAGAAAAAATCCGCCACCGCGCGGATACAAACAGTTTGCACGCATCTTGCGACAAGTTAGCATACCTCGAGAATTCATTGGTAACGATCGACTGTGGCGTACGATTGCATCTCATAGCCCTGATTCACCGCTGTCATCGTCGTCGTCAGAAAACGAAGGTTATTATTCTTCAACAGCTACTGGTCAAACGAGTGTAAAGGAGAAAGAAGTTGAGAGTGCGAAAAAGCGTAAAAAAGTTGGTAGCGAGTTGGCAGCTGCGTCATCAACCCCTGTAAAAAAGAGTCGAAACGAACAGCTAAAATGGGACCGTATGTGAAAGCATGGAAGGAAGCGATGGAGGGGGAGGCGAAGGAGGAGGAGGGGGGAAGAAAACTGGTACTTTTATAGATCGATTGATTTCAGTTGTACCCTTTGAAATGCATCTACCAGGCGACCAGTTTCTCGGCCCTGGCACGCATCTCGAAGAGCGTCTCAGACGTGGTCAGAGAGGAAAAAATCCTCTTGACAATGCCTGTCTAGAGCACGGTATTTCATATTCAAATAAAGAAATAACGAATCATATAAAAGCCGACAGACTGCTAGCTAAACGAGCATTTTCACGCATGCTCTCGGAGACTGCAGATGGTAATGAAAAGACTGCAGCTGGTATTACTGTTTTGTGAATGGTCAGCAAAATTGCGTTTGATAAATTTTTGAAACGCATTAAAAATACGTTTAAAAGACAGCAAAAGAGAGAGAAAAAGCTAGTTTGTAAGAGGGGGAGAAGGAGGAGCATTGAAAAAGAAGGAGAAAAAGAAAAAGGAGGCGAAAAAGTCGGACGATCTTGAGCATTATTACTATAATCTTTCTGCACCATCAGTGTACGCTGGTGCTCATCTACTGAAACACGCGAAACCCAAAAAATTTGATAACAATACCATTGCCAAATGGTTGGAGAGTCAGGATGCACATACCTTACACAAACTCGTAAGACATCGTTTTCCTCGTCGACATTACAACGTTTTTAGCCCCTTTGAAGTGTGGGAAGCTGACTTCGCAGATTTTAGATCACTTAAAACCTACAATGATGGGTACAGCTATATTCTCATTGTCATTGATGCACTTCCAAAGTTTGCCTGGGCAGAGCCTCTTCTCGACAAAACCAGTCGAAGCGTCGCTGTAGCATTAGACAAAATTTTATCACGATGTAATGATAGACATCCTATTTATCTACAGACTGATAAAGGTAAAGAGTTTATCGGTTGAGAGGTGCAAGAGGTGCTAAAAAAGAAACATATTACCTATCGAGTCGTTCGAGACCCTGATATAAAGCCAGCCATTGTCGAACGCTTTATTCGAACTCTCAAAGGTCGTATCTGGCGATACCTTACTCACTTGCGTACAAGACGTTAAATAGATGTTTTGCAAAAAATTGTGACGTGTTACGACGAGTCGTGGCACAGTGCCATAAAAATGCCCCCTTCCAAGGTCAACTTATATAATGCTCACGTGGTACGTCAAAATTTGACGTTGCGTTACAGCGAAAAACAGCCGTTTCGAGTAGCTAAATACAGCGTTGGCGATCTGGTTCGTGTCAGTCGTGCCAAGACAGCCTTCAGGAAAGCATACGAGGATGGCTGGACTCTGAAGCTGTTTAAAATTATAAGAGTCGACACAAGACAACAACCACCCGTCTATATTTTGACAGATCTTGATGGAGAAAAAATTGACGGATATTGTTACGAAGAACAGTTGAGCAGAATGCGCAAAGATTTAGATAGCAAAGCGTTTGAGGTTAAGAGGCGGCCGTATCATTCTGTCCTTGTCTAATCTAAATTTTCGTTATTATAAATAAATAAAATATTTTCATAGAAAAGTAAGACAACCGCCCAAGAGAGCAAAAGATAAGCAAACGATTCTTTTCTATGAAAAAATATGAAATTTTGATTATTTTTCGAGTGAAGTCTGAAACGAAAAAAACTTTCAAATCAACTCAATCAAGTTCGATTGTTTTTCCGTTTCAGACTTCACTCGAAAAATAATCAAAATTTCATATTTTTTCATAGAAAAGAATCGTTTGCTTGTCTTTTGCTCTATTGGGCGGTTGTCTTACTTTTCTATGAAAATATTTTATTTATTTATAATAACGAAAATTTAGATTAGACAAGGACAGAATGATACGACCTCCTCTTAATGAGGTTTTGAAGAGCAAAGGTAAGGGGTCAAAAAAACAATATTTGGTCAGTTGAAGCGGGTATCCAGAAAAATTCAATTTTTTAATAGAAGCTAAAGATTTAAAAAATTTATAATGAACGATGAATTTTACATGGTTTTACCGAGCAACAGCAGCAAGTTTATCTTTCACACAATGTGGCTACATATTTTACAACACAATTATCACAAAATTTTTATCTATATGGCGACTGGTGTGTAGGAGTCACGGAAATTCAAATACCTCTCACATTTCAGCATATATCAGTGGTAGAACGTGAGGGTGTGATTTCTGTTAAAGCAATCTAAACGTGACGTGGCGAATGTTTTGCGAGAAACAGAGGAGACTTAACAGAAGGCCGAGGTGTTTGCCCACGTTAAACCTGGTATTTACCGTGACATTGAAAGTCTCTTAAAAGAAATAAATAATCTCGAGAATGTGAAAAATCATTTATATTTTGAAATCCACGCTGGTGGCTATGTACAGATTAGATGCCGATGTGGTGAAGATTGTACAACTTATATGCACACGTTTACCCTATCGGAAAAATTACTTAGAATTTTAGGTTTGGAAAATGTACCAATTTTCTCTTGCAAAGGTAATAAAGAACACTACATTGCCGGTAATCGTCCAGTAAATCTTGTGAACGGGTTACCAACCGTGCTCATGATTTACAGCAACATTTGCCAGCCTTATGTAACAGGTGACATGCGCACGAACTTACTACGTATAGTCTCGCTTCATTTGCGTGACTACGTTTACGAAGATGTTGAAATTAAAAACTTTTCACCACCCATATACCTACCACTGTTGTCTTCAGCGCTTCAGTCGATTGAAATAGATATAAGAGACGAACACGGATTTCCCATTCCATTCGACTACGGTACGCTGACTGTAACGCTTTACTTTAAGCGTATCCGATAAAATGCCTGTGTTTGAAGATTTTTTCAATAACCAAATGATTGGTGGTGGGGATAAGTGTGTTACAGTTGGTAAGCCTTTTTCTGGTTATCACCAGTCGGGTGCAGGAGTAGGTAGAAGATCAAACAAGGTGCAAAAGTGGTCGGTAAAGAGGCTCTCCGAGCGGGTAAAAATATCCTAGATGATGTCACTCTAGGTGGCAGACCAGTCAAAGAGGCGACCAAACAGCGCATTCACGAGAGTAGTAAAAATCTCAAAACAAAAGCTGACGTTGTTCTGGACAAATTGCTCTTAGGTGATTCAAGTACGAAAGAGGGGGAGGAATCAAAATATAAAAAGAAGAACGAGACATCATCAACTCAGTCGTCGCGTGCACCTGGCACTACAAACACCTCAGCGGCTAAACGCTCGAAAAGTGGTAAAGTTGCGAAAAAGAAGAAGAAGCAGAATAAGAAAGCAGCACGTGTAGCTAGAGATATTTTTGAAGATTAAAATTTCAAGATGGCGCTGTTGTATACAGAATCTTGTCAGTCGATCAAGTCGGAATTATCACTTTTTGAATTACCCTTGACACAGACTGCAATTAAAGGCTCTTACTGGGTTCAGTACAAACCGATATCTTCACTTAACGACCAATCACCAATTGAATTTACCATCCCTGGCAACACTGAGTATCTAGACTTGGCTCACACAATGTTGAGTGTGAGTGTAAGTGTAACATGCACTAGTGCTGAACCACCTAAAGATCCGAACGTTGGACCAATAAATAATCTTTTGCATTCGTTGTTCAATCGAGTCAATGTGCTATTCAATCAGAAACCTGTTTCACCACCAATCAATGCTTATGCATACAGAGCTTACATTGAAACATTACTAAATTATGGCCCAACAGCTAAAAAATCTCATTTAACAAGTGGATTGTGGTACGATGATACAGTAGGAAAAATGGACGATACCACAGGTGGTAATACAGGTCTCAGCCAGCGTAAAGCGCTTATGGTTGACAGAAAGATTGATTTACGTGGCCATTCACATTGTGATGTTTTTAATCAAGACAAATTATTACTGGGCGATGTTGAAGTTAGAGTAAGGCTCGTGCGTTCTCGTGATGGTTTCTGTCTTATGGATCCCGCTGGTGCTTCCACAGTAAATATTACAGAGGCTACGCTTTTTGTGCGTCGAGTAAGATTAAATCCTTCACTCATGCTAGCACACGAAAAACTATTGTCGCAGACTACTGCGAAATACCCACTGACACGTGTAGAAGTTAAGGCTGAGACGTTTCATAATGGTGTGCACGGGAAAACAATCGACAATGTCATATTAGGTCAACTGCCAAAAAGAATTATACTCGGTTTTGTTGAGAATAAAGCTTACAACGGAGATAAAAGTCTTAACCCGTTTAATTTAAAAAATTACAATATAAATTTCTTATGTCTGTACGTTGATAGAATGCAAGTGCCATCGAAACCCTTACAGCCAGATTTCAAAAAGAGCAAAATGTAAGTTGATGCTTATCATACACTTTTTTCCGGCACTGGTATTCACTTTATGAATTCAGGCAACTCGATTACCCGTAAAGACTATCCAAACGGTTACTGCCTATTCGCTTTTGATTTGACACCTGATTTATCGCCAAGTGATGGTAGTCATTGGAATTTGATAGAAAATGGTAATGTACAAATTGATGTTAGATTCGACGACCCGCTAGAGGGCGCTGTAAATTATATAATTTATGCTGAATACGACAATTTGCTCGAAATTGACTCGTCGAGACAGGTCGTCGTGGATTATAGCGGTTAAGTAGTAGTGGTGGGGATATAGTTTTCGCTATTTAAGTGGAGCAAAGCCATCTTTATCATCTCAGTCGGCGAGCAACTTTAATTGCGAACAGTATGGACGTGGTGATTGACGTGCAGTTTTTAAAGGACAACAAAAACCGTTTGATTCCAAAGGAGGTGGCTGTTCTTGCTATTCATAAAAACTTTATTGCTCATTGGATTGTGGCGCCTCCTTGTAATTTAAGACGCTTACCTAAAAATGCTTTGAGGCAGAACAATTGGGTGACACTGAATCATCATGGTCTGAAGTGGTACGAAGGTGATATATCGATAAAAAGATTATACAAAAATTTGGAAGATATTTGCAAGCATTTAGTTGGTTCATTAGTATTATATAACATAGTAGGTTTAGTTTTGATTAATACATTATTATTATTTAATTATTGTAATCGTCGTTGTAAATGAGTTTAACGAGTACAATAAAGCCAAGGTACTCCCTAGCATAACCAAATGTGTTAAACCCGGTTACTATCCTTCATTTTCCACCGTCCGATCCTTTTCACTCCTGATCTTACTCTAGTAACTCACTGAAGCGTCCGGCAACAGGAGAAACACGTATCCCCCCGAAAGGGAAAAACGTTACAAAATATATATATACAGTTGTTCTTAGTTATATACGCAACTTGGGCGTATTAACAATGAATGTCAAGAACAACTAATCGCAAGAGGTAGAATAGTTATACTTTTTCTTATGTTTTGGGCTCCTGATACTTTTTTATCATTTTTGTATCATTAATCCTCTATATTTATTGATTCGATACCTTGGTAATGTAATGTAATGGTAATAAATATATATTATATTTAAAATATAATAACCAATTTTAATGCATGGCTTATTTGTCCATCATTTGCATATCATCTGCATATGATTTGTATATATATAAGAATGTATATATTTTATACAGATTTTTGTTTACACGGGTATGTATTATGTATGTATGTATAGACATACATATTAGAAAAGATAGAAAGAGAGAGAGAGAGAGAGGCTTATATATACGCATATTTTTTATTTATTTTATAAAAATAAAATAGAGTAAAAAGAGAAAGAAAGAGAGAGAGAGAGAGAGAGAGACATTTCTCAATTGCTAAAATTTTAAGTTTTATAAAATTAGCACCCGTTGATAAGTCTTGGGGAGAGAGATTTCTTACGTTGAAATTTTAAATTTATAACGTCAGCACCCTAACATACGTCTTTTTTATAAAATTGATTGCAAAAGAGTCAGATTAACAATCTTAGCGTGAGAATAGTATGTGATTTTTTATTAATTATGATTATTTTAACTTTATTTTAAAATATGCTTCTCAAAATACACTTAATAATATTTGCCTGCAAAGAGTATCAAGTTGCTATTCGTAGTGTGGGAATGGTATGTAATATTTTTATTTTCGGTGGGGGAGTTAGGCTATTAAGGGTGAAGATTCGGCTTCACTGTCAGTCTCCATCAAAACTCCGGGCAGAAAGGTTGTTCTACAGTGTGAGTCTACGTCAAGATGTGCTTCCAACAGTGATCAGCTAGTATAAAATTTTTAAATTTCAAATATTGTGTATTTATTTTTGTGTGTGCGTGTGCGTGTGCGTGTGCGTGTGTGTGTGTGTGTGTGTGTGTGTGTGTGTGTGTGTGTGTGTGTGTGTGTGTGTGTGTGTGTGTGTGTGTGTGTGTGTGTGTGTGTGTGTGTGTGTGCGTGCGCATGTGTGCGTGTGTGTGTGTGTGTGTGTGTGTGTGGTGTGTATGTTTTTATATTTGAATGTATTGTACATGTAACGTAAATCTATTTTGCCGAGCGTCAGTATCTTTCCAAAATTGAAAGTGTAAACACATTTTGTTTTGATAATATTAATAAAATAGTCAATATTGTAATGTTTCTGATTTTTTTTGAAGTGTTAGTGCATTCAAAATGTAACAGATAATTTTTAATAAAAGTTATTAAATTATTAAAAGTACTAAAGACTCGTTTTTTTAGCATTTCATCGTCAAGAGTTGTTTTTAAAGGTTGACATGTTACAATAAAATAAAAATCATTATAAACTGTGAAAAAATGTTTAATTTAATATAAATATGTCATTTTAAAATAATTTACAGGTTCAAAATTATTTTTTTCTATTTTTCATCATAAGGGGTAGTTTTTAAGGGTTGAAATAATGTAATAAATTAAATATTATATCATAAACTTAAAACGTTAATATTTTTCCATAATTGTATCATAAAAATATTTTTTAATGTTAAAAACTATATATGCTCTTTTTATCAAGTCAAAGGGGTGGTTTTTAAGGGTTGTAAAAATGCTTAATATCATTAATTATGTTGCACAATATTAAACAATACTTATTTTAGATATTCCAAGATTATTTTAATTATTTATAAGCGTAAATCGGCATTTTTACTATTTTTTCAACTTTAAGGGTAGTTTTTACCCCTTTAAAGCAAAAAGCGCACCTCGCCGATATATAACTTTTGATCTGTAGGGTAATATAAGCTCAATCCTAAAGTTTTATGAAAATCGGTGCTATCCGAAAGAATTTCCAGGTTATACCCTATTTTCGCCTCGAATGACTGGACTATTTCTACTAACGGTAATATTTAATCACATCTAACTTTTTTAAAAGTCATCCTAGCAAAAAATAACCTTAGTAAAAACTTTTAGATTTCGTCGATATCTTTGAATTTTCGTTTGAATTTTTCACATGGCTTCATTTTTTTCAAAATACAAGTAATTAAACCAAATTTAAAAATTAAAAAAATTTCCAAAATTTTCAAATCAGTATAAAAATTAGATAAAACAACTTGAAAAAATTTTGCGATCCATAAAAAGTTAGTATCTGATCTCTTCTTTAATTACCTTTTTTGTTTTTCATTCTACGATCAATAGAACCGGAGATATTTTTATTTAAAGAATTACCTTTCTTAAAAAATTTTTTGAAAACTTTTGCAGGGTACTGTATATATATATGTTTATTCCGTATATGTGTATTATTAAAAAAAACTAAATATATGAAATAATTATCAATTAAAAATATTAATTATTCCATATTACATGTTATTTTATTTGAGTGTAATGTGTATACTTTGTATACGTCGTATAAAGTTTTTTTGAATAGCACATCAATTAGGCAATTTCATTCCTTGACGATTGATAAATTAATTTATTAGAACATTTCCCCACGGAGAGACCGGAGTACCATAAAACCATGTACTAAAATCAAAAAGGCAGTCAAATTATTATACTAGTAGTGTTTTAGACGGTCTCAGTATGTATATTACGTCTACTCGTCTGAGTATCTTTAAAACAAGGGATAGGTAGTATATTTACAAATACCATCACTTGTTTACAACATACTATAGTACCGGTTTTTCATATACTATCTCAAGTAGCCTAAAAACATGAGACATAGTCGCAGTTATTCTTGTTTTGTGATTTAAAACTTATTTCAAATGAACTTTTAATATAAGTGATTTTGTGAGTATAATTTTAAAAGATTGGGAGTTAAGCCAATTGATCAGTTTATTTAAGTGTAAGTATCTATATATTATTGCATTAATTTTATTTCTTGCAGTAGAAAAAGAGGTTATGTTAGATTGGAGAAAAAAAATTACATTTAATCACAACTGATCTAATAGTAATCTAGTTTCTAAAATTTTGTAATAACTTTTTATAATATTTGTGATTTAACATAATGTAAAAATTATTAGTAGAAATTATCTAAAAATTAATTTCTTTTATAGTTTTGTACATAAGTAATGTTACATTTTCAATGGTCAAATAGAAACTTAAAATTGCCATATTAACTAAATGTATCTATTTTGCAATCAAAATATTAAGACATCTACTTATATAAAAATTAGAGTCCATTGAATTATAAATTTAAAATTATTGATTGGTGGAAAGTAAAAATAGTATACATTGCATCAATTATCTTCATTTAAAAAGTCCTAGATTAGAGCCAAGAATAGCGATACAAGAAATGTCTAGATATCATAAAAATATTGAAAACATTTTATTTCGAGAGTAACATTAGATTGCTTATTTGAAGAATCTTTTATTGGATTTGTACACAAAAACATAAATTATATTCATTTTTCGTCATTTTTTATAAACAATTATAATGTTTTAAAATCATGTTAGTAATTAAATAATATTTTACCACAGGCGTAAGAAAACTTCAAATCATGCATTGAGTTTCGCATCATGATTATTTTTTTTTTTTTCATATAGTTTATTTATGCATATATATATACATACGTGGTGATTCTAAACTACTGTATTTTCCTTGACAGGGTGATAGAGGACATCATTCTGAACAAACTTTACATTGTAATTTTTTTTCTATCTCGTATAGTTTTTAAACTACGGCACTTTAAAGTTACGCTTTTCAGCCAATCAGAGAGCGTCATTCTAAACGTTCGAAAACAGAAACAAGTGTGTGCCCATTCTGTGCCAGTAGCAACGAGCTCATTAATCGCTTGCATAGTTACCAAATAAATAAACATTTGTTTGTTACTGTCCCTGACACATAACCCAAAAATAAAAATTTGAGTATTCTAATGTTTACAATCGAAGTACGTAATGTTGAATAATAGATGGCAATGCTAGTCTTATAATGAAGATACAATTTGTTGTTTTATTTTATTTTATAGCTAAATAAATGATTTTATTTTAAAACTAATAAATTCAATAAAAATAATAATTTGAAATTTCAAAAATATCAAATTACTAATTAAATAAATTATTGGTGATAATGATTAATTATTAATAAATAATTATTATAATTACTAATGGATTATAATGAATAATTTAATTTTGAAATGTTTCTGTGAAAATAGTCTTTTGAACAATATTGCCCTAAAGAAAAAAGCATTCAACTTCGGTGTTATTTCGTATACCAAACCGTTTTTTTGACTACTATGATACTTCCATTCATACGAAAAATTCGTTCGATGTACGAAATAACACCGATGTTTGATTTTTTTTTCGTAAGCGTGTTGCAAATATGATAATTCTTAAAATAGCAGGCGTAGAAGTAACGATAGTAATTAAATATTCATTTCTTTCGAATATTTAATAAGATATACTTTTTCTTCTAATTACTTAAAAAAGTTAAGTAACTTCATGATAATATCGTTGTTTTGTGCAAAATAATTTTTTTTATGATTGCTCTTATTTTAAAAATAGGTACAATCAGATAATTCTATTTAACAGAACATGTTTCAATATGCTTAAGCTTGACAGCATTATAAAGAATTTTTTGTTTATGATTACAGTTTCTTAAGGTAGCTCCCTTGGGTTATACACGTCATGCAGAACATAATAAGAAAATTATTTTTAATTAGCTTTTTCATAAATTTTATGCATTGGACGTACAATCACCTAAGAAAGAGATACTTTGAGGTGCAAATAAAAATTATTTCATAAAAATTGCAACCCTAGTCGTGGAGATATTAATAATTTAAAAAGGGATACAAAAAATGTTCTAAAAACACAGGTAACTTTTTTATTTTTAAAGTGATTGGAACGCAATAAAGCTCATTTTGTGCCTTAAAAAATATCAGAGGGAGCTATCCACATAATTTCAGTGATAGTTCTTACAGTTTAAACGTAAATTACAATTGTTTATTAATACACTTTATAATTTTTTCAAACAATTGTAATTTACATTTAAACTGTAAGCACTATCACTGGAATTCCATTGGTGACTCCTTTTGAAATTTTTTAATGCATAAAATGAGCTTTATTACGTCCCAATCACATGAAAAATAAAAAAGTTTCTTGTGCTTTTAGGAAATATTTTGTATCTCTTTTTGAATTATTAATATTTTCGCGACTAGACTTGCAATTGTTATGAAATAATTTTTTTCTATACCCTAAAGTATCTCTTTCTTGGGTAATTGTACGTTCAATGCATAATGTTTATGAAAAAGCTAATTAAAAATAATTTTCCAATTATGCTCTGCATCACGTGTATAACCCAAGGGAGCTACCTTAAGTTTCACAAATTTTCATTTTTTAACACTCCGTGCACGAAACACGGTTTCTCATGCTTGTTTTGCGTGTGCGAAACCTAATATTTTTTCATAATGTGCGAAACATGTACGACATGTTGCTTTTTTTTAGACAACAAGATTCACAATTGTTTTGCGGACTTAGCCTCGATATTTATGTCATATAAGGTTATTTTGACAGGAAATCCGAAAAAAAAAATTTTTTCACCAAAAATAAAAAAGGGGAATTGTTTCATATGTAAAAGAGTGGTTAAATGATATTTTTCAAAAAGATTTTACTTTTATCAATTATAAAGTTGATTTAGATAGTAAATATTTACTCATAATGTTTTTCACAGGTAGAATTGATGTAAAACATTTAGTCACTTTTAAAATATAACATATATCAAATATAAGAGTAACATATATATAACATATATGTCACTTTTACTATATAACATATATCATAGAATTAAAAAAAAATTAAATTTTTCAAGTATGAATGTTTAATTTTTTTTTTAGAATTTTGTTGAAAAAAAAATCAACTTTTTTGACAGTTAATTACAGAAACTGTTCTAATGAACAACTAATAACTTTAGCTAGTCAATAATTAATTTAAAAAAATCTTCTAAATAATGAGCGTTTTAATTTGCTCTTTTGAATTTATTATTAATCAGAAATCTTTTCTAATAAGTAAATGTAAATAAAAGTTTTTATTCGCAAACATAAAAATATTTATTGTATTAATGATGCAGTTGTAAATATTTATGATTTATCATTTATTTTTTATTATTTACTCGTCTAATTGTCACCCTCGCTACGCTCGGATGACAAATTGACTCGTTTCAGTCCGCTCGGTAAGTAATCGCAAAAATAATCGTGTTTCGCTCACGATGTGTTAAAAAATAGTATACGCAACACATGCGCGGTACAGATGATCCACGCACTCGTCTTTTTTTTTGCCCGAGCAAAGCGAGGGCAAAAAACTCGACTCGTGCGTGAATCACCTGTTTCGCGCACTAGTTGCGTAATTTACTATTTATAAAGAATATTTTTTATCAGTAATATGTCTATAAATTTTTATATTAATGTGCTAATAAAATACAACAAATACTAGGATTCATGAAATTTAAAGCCACATTCTACAAATAATGGTTTACAACACTTTTTAATGTTGAAATACTTGAAATATTTTTTTGTATGTAATACGATACGTCATCATCGGAAGTTCGATGTTGGCAATTTTTATAATAAAATATTACTTATGTTAAAAGCTCCAAGAATAAATATAGATATTTGTGAATTTTTTTGGGTCAAAGTTAAGTTTTTAGTATTATAAATAATTAATTTATTAACTAGCACAATGATATAAAGGGTTTTCGATGACAAGGTATCGAACGTTGATTCTCATCGTCGAATTAATATTTATAAAAATAATTTATTTATGAAAAAAATCAATGAACCTTGAATTAAAAATTTTAAAAGCTGATTGTATATACAATCAGCTTTCATTGTTTTATATCTATATTCTATCTTTCAAGTACCTTACCCGTACAGGTTCTACAACCTTTTTACGGGACACCTCGACCACCTATGTGTTCCGGTGTTTTCGCGTTTGAACCCATACCTCTTTGCCGCGGACGGTATTCGCGTACCCGTGCAAGGCCTACTTAGGCGGGGAGACTCGCTCTACCCATCCTTTTAAGCGCATCGAGAGCTCACATCAACCCGGCAGAACGTTCCGGCTCAACTATAGTAGTGGAGCAGTCGCATTCTGCTTTACCAATCCTCGAATAATTATTTGCGGCTTTTGTTAAAACCACGAAAAATCATTCAGGGGTGGTCCACCACGGTGTCAATGAGTTCGAAAAATTCTCCACTTTAATTAAAAATGGAAAAAATCCCGCCCTCACCGGGACTCGAACCCCGGCACTCTGGGTGAGAGTCGGATGTTCTTGCCTCTGAGCCACCGTGGCTCTCATTGTTTTATATTTACATAAAGTATTTTTACTTCATTGTTAATTGTTGATGATGTAATAATTATTGATATTCTGTAGAAGAGTTATGGAATAGAGTATTTCAAATTAGGCTGTAACTTTGCACTGCGCTACATCTGTCCTTTCAATTAATAGGTCGATAAGAGGGTTATGTTTATGCTATTGTTCATAAATGTAATTGCCTAAGATTTAATAATGGATCTGAAAATAATGTATGAATTCGTTCATTTTTATAATCTTAAGAGAATTAAGTAAATGATTCATAATTTTTATAAGTCTATATCACATATCTATGCAGGTATTAAAATATTTTAATTTTTTGCTATGATAAGTATATGTCCTTACAAAAAACCTGCACTTTATCTGCATGTTCCCTGCAGAAGTATCTGATGAAATTTCTTTATTCCCCTGTAGGATTTGTGGCAGCCTGCAGGTATATTATAAATTTTTTTAGATTTTCTTATTATTATAATTTTGAAAGTATTAATAAATTTGTATAAATGAAATTATCGAGACGTGATTTTAACACAGTACTCTTTGCTCTGGCCTGTGTCACTATCATCTAAGCTATTATTTCGTTATACTGACTTGATAATAATTCGGTTATAACTAAGAGGTCTAAATAATCGCAAATATTTAATCATGCTTTTTATCAAATGCTAGTGAGAAAAAATTACAGTATAAGCTTAAAATAACAGGTTAGACGGGATTGTAGAAGAGGAAGTTTCTTAGTGAGTATCCCTACTATACGAGTCAAGAATAGTAGCCACATCCATTGCCGTATTATCTAAACGTGTGTTACTATTTTCCTCTTTTCCTTTTTTCTTTGTCTTTCTCGTTTTTAACAAAACAATAGCTCAGATGATAGTGAGAAAGACGAGGGAGCCAAGGGTTCTAGGTTTCAATTTTATCTCGGAAATATTTTTTTAATTTTTATTTGGTTCTAATTTTTTTTATTATTTCTATTTTATAAAATATAATAAACAGAAGACCCAATGAACCCTATGGAAAACCTGAAGATATCCTAAAACTCGCTAGGAAAATGAGAAAATTTCTACAGAAGTCACTACAGACAAGCTATAAATCAGTTTTTCAAAAAATCTGGTGGGAAGAGTTGCAAAAAGTCTGTCAAAATGTCTGGCAAAAGATCTACGGATGAGTCTAGGAAAAAGTCTGGCGAAAATTCCAACAAAAAGTCTGGTGAAAAGTCTTCAGAAAGTCTAGCGAAATGTCCTGCAAAAAGTCTAGCAGAACGTCTTGCGAATAGTCTGGCAAAAAGTCTTGCGTAGAGTCTCGCAAAAAGTCTTGTGTAAAGTTTGGCAAAAAGTTTTTAAATAAGTCTGTTCAAATTTTTTGCGAAAAGTCTGTCAAAACATCTGCAAAAGGTCTAGAGATGAATCTAGAAAAGTTTGGTGGAAAGTCTGGCGGAAAGTCTAGCGTAAAGTCTAGCGAATAGTCTGGCAAAAAGTTTTGCGTAAAGTCTGGCAAAAAGGTTTTCAAAAAGTCTAATGAAGAGTGTTGCGGAAAGTCTGTCAAAACGTCTGGCAAAATGTCTGGCGATGAGTCTAGGAATAAGTCTGGCGATGAGTCTAGGAATAATTCTGGCGAAAATTCTAACAAAAAGTCTGGTGAAAAGTCTGGCAGAAAGTCTGGCAAAAAGTTTTTCAAAAAGTCTGGTGAAAAGTGTTGCGGAAAGTCTATCGAAACGTCTGGCAAAAGGTCTGGCAATAAGTCTAGAAAAAAGTCTGGCGAAAAATCTAGCAAAAAGTCTGGTAGAAAGTCTTGCTTAAAGTCTGGCAAAAAGTTTTTCAAAAAGTCTAGTGAAAAGTGTTGCGAAAAGTCTGGCAAAACGTCTTGCAAAACGTCTAGTAGAACGTCTTGCGAATAGTCTGGCAAAATGTTTGATAAAAGTCTGATTCGATAAGTGTCTAATGAAAATTCTGGCGAATAGTCTGGCAAAAAGTCTTGCATAAAGTCTGGCAAAAAGTTTTTAACAAAGTCTGGTGAAAAGTGTTACGAAAAGTCTGTAAAAATGTCTGGCAAAAGATCTAGCGATGAGTCTAGAAAAAAGTCTTGCGAAAAGTCTAGCGAAAAGTCTGGTCAAAAGTCTTGCAGGAAATCTGGCAAAATGTCTTGCAAAAAGTCTAGCAGAACGTCTTGCGAATAGTCTGGCAAAAAGTCTTGCGTAAAGTCTGGCAAAAAGTTTTTTAAAAAGTCTGGTGAAAAGTCTAGTAAAAAGTATGTCGAAACGTCTGGCAAAAGATCTAGCGATGAGTCTAGGAAAAAGTCTGGCGAAAATTCTGACAAAAAGTCTAATGAAAAGTTTTCAGAAAGTCTGACGAAATCTCTTGCAAAAAGTCTAGCGTAAAGTCTGGCAAAAGGTCTGGAGATGAGTCTAGAAAAGAGTCTGGCCCTGAGTCTAGGAAAAAGTCTGGAAATTCAAAAAAATTTAGAATTAGTTTTATACATTGATTTTTAAAGCTCTTAAATTGTACTTTAAAATCTTTTTTTTGGAATTCTTTTCAACATTGTTTTCAGCAATACGATCATTTTTTCAAGACTCTTTCTTTTGAACGGTAGTATCGAATTTTTGAGCGGTAAGGTAAATGTCTTAATAGATGGCCACCTTAAAAATGGTATCTTTTTAGTTTCACCATTCTTCAGGAGGCCATGTATTAGGACATATTCTACAGTATGTAAATAAATAATTTATTAATTTTTACATAATGTAATGTGTTTCATTAAAAACACTATCAAAATTCAATTTTTGATGTCTATTCTTAGGGGCTAAAATAGCTCTATTTTACCCAAGGGCAAAAAAGTAGTTTTCTCACAAGTATGATTGATTTTTTCCCTATTTCCTATAAGGAATTTACTTTTTCTAATGGCACATGAATATTTGCCATGCAGAAAATGAATTTAGCGAACGTAAAATAAATGTAATAATTATAAGTGCGAGTATTCGATTCTCTGAACAACTCAAATAAATTATTCGACTCTACGAGTTTAAGTCTGAAATTGATCGAGTTACTCGAAAAAAATATCTATAACTATAATTATAGGTGATTATAGTCAATACTATAGTTTTGTAATAATGAGTATAATCGATTATGAAACTGTAGTGATGATTATCGGTGATTATAGTCTTTACTATATCTTTGTGGTAATAACTATAATTGATTATTATACTGTAGTGATTATTACAGTTGTTTATAGTCATTACTATGGTTACGTAGTAATAACTAAAATTGAATGTAAGACTGTAGTAATGATTGTAGGTGATTATAGTCTTGACTATAGTTTTGTAGCATTAACTATAATTGATTATAAAACTGTTGTAATGAATATAGGTGAATATAATCATTACAATAATTTTGTGGTTATATGTATAATTGATTATAAAACTGTAGTGATGAATATAGGTGATTATAGTCATAACTATAGTTATTTAGTAACAAAAATAATTGATTTGAAAAATGTAGTGATCATTACAGGTGATTATAGTCATTACTATAGTTATGTAGTAATAACTATTAAGAGGAGGTCACGTATCTCCATCCTTTTCTAATCGAAGTATTAAGTTTTTGCAAAAACTAATAACTTTATCGAATAATGAAGAGAGAGCCCCATCGCGTATTAAAAAAAGCTATATTTTCTTTGATGAAAAAGAATTAATTTTATTGCTTCGTTCTCAAGAAAACTTTGAAAAACTAAATTGTCCAACCTAACCTCTATGTTTTAAGTTTTTCAAGGTTTTCTTGAAAACGAAGCGAGAAAATCAATTCTTTCTTATTAAAAAAAATATAGCTTTTTTTAATACGCAATGGGGCTTTCTCTTTATTTTTCGATAAAATTATTAGTTTTCGTGAAAAAATCAATTTGTCGATTAGAAAAGGACAAAAAAAGTCGACCTGCTCTTAATAATTAGAAAACTGTAGTAATGATTATAATCAATACTATAGTTTTGTGGTAATAACTATAATTGATTATTATACTGTACTGATATTTAAAGGTGTTTATAGTCATTACAATAGTTACGTAGTAATAACTAAAATCAAATGTAAGACTGTAGTGATGATTGTAGATGATTATAGTCGTGACTATAGTTTCGTAGTATTAACTATAATTGATTATAAAATCGTAGCTATGATTCTAGGTAATTATGGTCATTAGTATGTGGGTAATTATGGTAATAATGACTATAATCAATTATTATACTGTTATGATCATTAAAGTTGTTTATAGTCATTACTATAGTTACTTAGTAATAACAATAATTGATTATAAAACTGGAGTAATGATTACAGGTGATCATAGTCGTTACTATAGTTACGCAGTAATAACTATAACTGATTTTAAAACTCTAGTGTAGTAATATCTATAATTGATCATAAAACGATATCGATGATTATAGGTTATTATAGTCATAACTACAGTTACGTAGTGATAACTTTATTCGATTAAAAAACTATAGTGCTGACTATAGGTGACTATGGTCATAACTATACTTACGTCGTTATAACTATAATTGATTATACTACTGTAGTGATGATTACTGGTGATTATATTCATTCCTATAGTCACGTAGTAATAACTATGTTTGATTATAAAACTGTAGTGATGATTATACGTGATTATAGTCATTGTTATAGTTACGCAGTAATAACTATAATTGATAATAAAACTGCAGTAATAATTATAGGGGATTATAATCATTACTATATTTATGTTGTAATAACAATAATTAATTATAAAGCTCTAGTAATGATTATAGGTGACCATAGTTATAACTATACTCACGTAGTAATAACTATAATCGATTGTTAAACTGTAGTGCTTATTATAGGTGATTATAGTCACTACTATAGTTTAGTAGTAATAACTATAATTGATTATAATAATGTATTGATGATTAACGGTGATTATAGTCATTACTATAGTTACCCAGTGGAAACTATAATAGTTTATAAAACTTTAGTAATGATTATAGGTAATTATAATCATTACTTTTCTTAAGTAGTAATAATAATAATAATTGATTATAAAACTTTAGTGATTATTATAGGTAATTATAGTCATTACCATGGTTTTTCGGTGATAACTATAATTGATATGAAAGCTGTAGTGATGATTATAGGTGATTATAGTCATTGCTATAGTTACGTACTGATAACTATGATTGATTATGAAAATGTAGTGATGATTATACGTGATTATAGTCATAACTATGGTTACGTAGTAATCACTATAATTGATTATAAAACTGTAGAGATGATTATAGGTGACTATAGACATTACTATAGTGACGTAGTAATTACTGCAATTGATTATAAAACTAGTGATGATTATAAGTGATTATAGTCATTATTATAGTTACGTAGTAATAACTATCATCGATTAAACTGTAGTAATGATTATAGGTGATTATGATCATTACTATATTTACGTTGTGATAACTGTAATTGATTATAAAACGATAGTAATGATGACAGGTGATTATCATCATTACTATATTTTCTCGGTAGTAACTATAATTGATTATAAAAGTGTAGTGATGATTTTAGGTGATTATAGTCATAACTATAGTCTTATGGTAATAACTACAATATATTATAGAACTGTAGTGATGATTATAGGTGATTATAGTCATTACGAAAGTTACATAGTAATAACTATAATTCATTCTAAAAATGTGGTTATGATTTCAGTGATTAGAGTCATTACTATAGTTACTTTGTAATAACAATAATTAATTATAAAACTGGAGTAATGATTACAGGTGAACATAGTCGTTACTATAGTTACGAAGTAATAACTATAATTTATTTCAAAACTATAGTGTAGTAACATCTATGATTGATTATAAAACTATAGTGATGACTATAGGTGACTATAGTCATAACTATAATTGATTATACTATTGTAGTGATGATTATAGGTGATTATATTCATTACTATAGTAAAGTAGTAACAACTATGTTTGATTATAAAACTGTAGTGATGATTATACGTGATTATAGTAATTGTTATAGTTACGTAGTAATAACTATAATTGATTATAAAACTGTAGTAATGATTAAAGGGGATTATAATCATTATTATATTTACGTAGTAATAACAATAATTAATTATAAAGCTGTAGTAATGATTATGGGTGACCATAGTTATAACTATACTTACGTAGTAATAACTATAATCGATTGTGAAACTGTAGTGCTGATTATAGGTGATTATAATCATTACTATAGTTTTGTGGTAATAACTATAATTGATTATAATAATGTATTGATGATTAACGGTGATTATAGTCATTACTATACTTCTGTGGTAATAACTATAGTTTTTCATGAAACTCTAGTTATGATTATAGGTAATTATAGTCATTATTATAGTTACCTAGTAATAACTATAATTGATTATAAAACTTTAGTAATGATTATAGGCGATTATAATCATTACTTTACTTAAGTAGTGATAATAATAATTGATTATAAAACTGTAGTGATCATTATAGGTAATTATAGTCATTACTATGGTTTTGTGATAGTAACTATAATTGATATGAACGCTGCAGTGATGATTAAAGGTGATTATAGTCATTGCGTTAGTTACGTACTAATAACTATGATTGATAATGAAAATGTAGTGATGATTATACGTGATTATAGTCATAACTATAGTTACGTAGTAATCACCATAATTGATTGTAAAGCGTTATTGATGATTATAGGTGATTATAGTTGTTACTATGGTTTTGTGGTAATAACTATAATTGATATGAACGCTGCAGTGATGATTATAGGTGATTATAGTCATTGCTTTAGTTACGTACTAATAACTATGATTGATAATGAAAATGTAGTGATGTTTATAAGTGATTATAGTCATTACTATAGTTACGGAGTAATAACTATTATAAATGTAAAACTATTGTGATAATTATATGTAATTACAGTCATATAGTTGCGTAGTAATAATTATATTTGAATCGTAAAACTGTACATTCTTAAACAATTTATATCAGCAAAATTTTGTCTGAGTCAAAAGAAATGCCGATGTTAAGGAAAAAGGAGAATATTACATTGTTAACCAAGGGAGTAAAGTAGGTGATCCACGCTTGAGACGCTACAATAAAGACGAGGTCAAAAACACCTTCACTTCCATGGTTAATATATTGCTGTCTCATACACGACGGGCGTCATATTCAGCAGCATTTAGTATACATTTGTTAATAATACGCAAAGTAACGGCATTAATATATGATAAAATGAAATTGAAGATGTGGCAAAGAATGGCCGGAGTCGGGGGAGGGGGAGGGGAAGCCCCCCGCTCCAAAAAAATAAATAAAAGATAAACTAGTTTTTACAGAAAATATTTATATAAAAAGCACCTGTGTTTTCGAGTAACTTGAATTATTGGCGTAATTCATATTTCTTTGAGTAATTCGATTCTCCCGAGTACTCCGAGTAGCTCATATTTTTACGAGCTATTCGAGTAATTCATATTTTTTTCGAGTAAGTCGATCAATTGGAGATACGAACTCGTGGAGTCAAGTAATTTATTTGAGTTGTTCATAGAATCGAATACTCGCACTTATAATTATTACATTTATTTTACGTTCGATAAATTCATTTTTTTACACAGGGCGCGTACAGTGGGTACTTTACTCCCTCCTAGCGAAAAGTAAGGTACCCACTGTACGCTGCCTGTGTAAAAAAATCGTATATTCTCCACGGGAGTAAATGAAAAATCCCTTAAATCGTATGTTTGTCACCCTCGCCTTCGGCTCGGGTGACATTTAACATACGATTTAAGACATTTTTCGTTTTTACTCCCTAGGTGAATAATATACTATTCTACATGGCAAATATTCATGTTTCATTAAAAAAAGTAAATTTCTCATAGGAAATAGGGAAAAAATCAATCATACTTGTGAGAAAACTACTTTTTTGCCCTTGGGTAAAATAGAGCTATTTTAGCCTCTAAGAATAGACATCAAAAATTGAATTTCACCCCCTAAGTGTGAATAAAAAATATATATTTCTGCTTCAATTTTATACAAAAAATACATTTTAAACATTTTCCGTAATCTTAATAATCGCAAGTGTTTTTAATGAAACACATTACATTATGTAAAAATCAATAAGTTATTTATTTACATACTGTAGAAAATGTCCTAATATATGGCCTCCTGAAGAATGGTAAAACTCAAAAGATACCATTTTTAAGGTGGCCATCTATTAAGACATATACCTTACCGCTCAAAAATTCGATACTACCGTTTAAAAGAAAGAGTCTTGAAAAAATGATCGTATTGCTAAAAACAATATTGTAAAGGAATTCCAAAAAAAAGATTTCAAAGTACAATTTAGGAGCTTTAAAAATCGATGTCTAAAATTAATTCCAAATTTTTTTACCGTATAAAAAAATTAACGTAAAAATAAACATTATTTTCAGACATTTTTAATTTTAGATTAGCTCAGACAATTTTTTGAATGTGATATAAATAAATCTAAAAAAAAATAAAGTACTGTAAAAAAGCTTACATTAGCATTTTATAAACATTTTCTACACTGAGTTTTTGGGAAGTTATAAAGCTTTAAGGTTTGGGATCGTTTAATTGGCCAATTTTTTGTATAAAACATTAAAAATCCTCAACTTCAAAGCTTTATAACTGTACGGAAACTCATTCTACAAAAGATTTATTCATTTAGAAAATTGTTATTTCATTTTAGAAAGCTCTTCTAGGGTACTTTATTGTTTTCAGATATTTTTTATATCATATTCGAAAAATTTTCTGAGCAAATATAAAATTAAAAAAGGGTTAATTTCCAAGTTACTATTTTTATACGATAAAAAACTTTGAAATTAATTCTATAAATAAGTTCTTGAAGAGAACTTGAAAATATTTTATTTTCTACAACACTTTTTTTAAGATATGATCATTTATTCCAGACATTTATTTATTATCGAATTTTCGAGCGGTATTGTTTTTTATTATAAAAACTGTGTAGAAATAGACTAAAATTATATGTAAATTAATACGGAAAATTGTTTTAAAGCACTTATGTTTTTTAAAATCACGCAAAACTTTATATTCAATCAATAAATATACAACAAAATATTTACGTGAAATTTAATATATCATATGATGAATTAATTAATTTTTTTTTTAATATTGCGTTTACCTCTAATCTATATTTAATATTGACTGTTAATTAAAAACATCTTACAATAATAGTTCTAATTAAGCTTATATTGCCATCTATGGTTAAAAACTAGGTATTCGCATTTGTAAACAATAGCAGAAACATAACCCGCATCTCAAGCAATCGAGTTGAATGTGTGACGTCGATCGCTGCGAAGTTGCTGCGTAACTTTACACGTTCTATTCCGTTCCTTTGTGCAGAAAATCAATAATTTTTAAAACATTTAATGAAATATTAATTTTCAATAATTAATTTAAAATACTTCATAAATCATACAATTGAAAAAAGATTATTTAATAAATAAAGGTCATATAATCCTCAATTGGAATATAAATTTAGTCAGCTTACAAAATTTTAAATGAAAATCAAGATCTGTTCGATATTTCAAAAAATAGAGTTTTTATTATAAAAATATCAACTTTATGATAAATACGACCTCATCATTTGATTCCTTGATCCCCAAAACCCTTAAATCATTATCTCAATAAATTTATAATTAAAATAGTAAAAATTAAGCCTCTATTTCTGCACGGTCACCCAACAGAAGATTCGACCGAATCTAGATTCAAAAGAAATGATTATTGAATCATTATGAATGCTAATACGATTAATACTTTTATGATTATTAAATTATAAATAATTCTCTTAGAAAGACTATTTTGTCATAACTATTTAAAAATTAGATTATTATTATTAACGTAAATAGTTATACCCTACTAAAAAATCTCAGGTGATTAATCATGCCGAAATCTCATGTGATGATTTTTTTGGTTTTTACACGTTTTAAACCATGCTTAGTCAATTGCGAACTATTTTTGAAAATTTTTGAAAAATTGAACTTAGAAAATTTTTTGTAAAATGAGTCAAAATTTTTTCTAAGACCAAATTCTTAAAAAATTTTCTAAGTTCAAATTTTTCAAAAATTTTCAAAAATAGTTCGCAATTGACTAAGTATGCTTTGAAACGTGTAAAAACCAAAAAAATCGTCACATGAGATTTTGGCATGATTAATCACCTTAGAAATACGGTGATTTCTCACCTGAGATTTTTTAGTAGGGTACCAATATCTGCAAATATTCAAAACTCGATAAGTATTTTCATTTCAAATATTTTTATTATTTCACATCTATTTGCTGTACTGTTAATAATCAGAATTTTAATACTGATAAATTTCAATATTACGTCATTGTTTATAACTGAATAGTAACTAATAAATTATTAATTAATACTCAATCGTTATTTTATTGAATTATTATTTATAAAATAATTTATTTAATTAATAATTTCAAAATGATTATTTAATTCTTATACCATTTATTATGTTTGATTATTAAATAAAACAACAAATATTATCGACTAACATTGCCATCTATCATTCAAAGTCATGTACTTCGAATGTAAACATTAGCAGTATAGTATAGATTCATAACCAATCATTTAAAAAGATGGGTTAGGTCGCAAATGACACAATAAAAAAAAAGACGATATGGTTACGAATGCAAACACTTGTTGAATTCTTTTCGAAGCCTCCACGACATGGCAACATCGCTCATTTTGAATTCTAAAAACGATCATTCATTGGTCACTTTTAGTTGATTATCTTGGCAACTGTAATTAAGATAAAAATTTTTTAGAGGTGAATTTGGACTCAACTCGTCACGCTGA
This sequence comes from Anastatus disparis, assembly GCA_017163975.1. NCBI lineage: Eukaryota > Metazoa > Arthropoda > Insecta > Hymenoptera > Eupelmidae > Anastatus > Anastatus disparis. The sequence goes on along the minus strand of JAFFSR010000394.1, from coordinate 1,614,134 downwards.
ATCCAACCATACCAATATGTATCTATGTTATCCGTATATCTCAATTATAACTATTCCCATACAGCATGAAAGGACTTTGAAAGAATTCTGAAAGGATTCATGAAAGGACTACAATCTTTCAGAAATATTTTACTGTAAGGATTCTGAAATAATTCTACGTCCGAGGTATTATTCTTTTAAAAATAATACAAAAAAATATTTCATGAAGAATTCACAAGACATTTCAAAATCCTTTCAATGAAAGAATTCTGTAAGGATCCATGAATTCTTTTGGTAATAATTCATAAATCTTTTCATATATCTATAGTTGAGAGACGTGTAAAGTTGTAGAAACTTTATTCTTTTCTGTATTATTTAAGAATCAATTTAGAATTAATTCATACATACACACACACACACACACACACACACACACACACACACATATATATATATATATATATATATATATATATATATATATATATATATATATATATATATATATATATATATAAAGGATATGATGATATAATTATTAATAGGATTACGAGTAGTTTCACAGCGGTTAAAATCGAAGTTATCATAACACAGACATCGCACGCATAACAATTTATAGTTTCCATTTTAGATTCTTATTTTCCTTATATATGAAACGGAAAGCACTCTTACCGCTTGCGAGAGTAAGAGATACCGCCATCAAGCGGATAAATTATAAACTAATCTCGAAAATATTTCTAAATGATTCTGTTATATTTCACGTTTTCTTTCAAAAAGTCCTTTCAAAGTCCATTCAGTAAGGATTCATGTAATAACTTTTATTCTCGTCATGATAAGTTCTTTCATGAATTATTTCAAAAAGATTTCAAAATTATTTCATGTATGATTTCTTAAGACTTTACCAAAATATTGCATGAATGATTACATAAATGCTTTTTGAAAGAATCTCGAAATGATTCGGTGAAAGAATACCTTAGATCATTCCGAAAATCTTTCTAAATTATTTTATGACTGGAACCTTCGAAAGAGTTCTGAGTTCTTTCTTGTTTTCTTTCAACAAGTCCTCTCAAAGTCCTTTCAGTAAGGATTTATGTAATAACTTTTATTCTCATCATAAGTTATTTCATGAAATATTTCAAAAAGATTTCAAAATTATTTCATGTATGATTTCTTGAGACTTTACCAAAATATTGCATGAATTATTTCATGAAAGCTTTTTGAATGAATCTTGAAATGATTCGGTGAAAGAATACCTTAGATCATTCCGAAAATCTTTCTAAATTATTTTATGACTTGAATCGTTGGAAGATTTCTGAGTTCTTTCTTGTTTCCTTTCAAGAAGTCCTCTCAAAGTCCTTTCAGTAAGGATTCGTGTAATATTTCATGTTTTAACTTTCGTTTCCTTTTTGGTATTATTTTTGTAAAGACTTTGTAATCTTCCTGTGTATTATTTCATAAATTCTTTTCAAAAGAATATAGTTATCTTTTTAAGTTCTTTTTAAATGCTTTCAACGTATTATTACTTGTAATATTTCATGAAATTATTTCAAAATTCTTTCATGCTGCGTGGGATTATTATTTTAAAAACAAAAATCATTGCATAAGTAAAAGCGTAGAAAAATCAATCTTAAAAAGTCTTATGAACCATCAATTGTAGAATGTGGCTTTAAATTGCATGAATCCTAGTATTTGTTGTATATTATAAGCACATTAATTTAAAAATTTATAGATTATTACTGATAAAAAATATTCTTTCTAAAAATGAATATTTATGAAGCTTAAGGTGATGTAAAATAGAGTATACCTGCACTCAGAAATATTTACCGTTTTCTTGTCCAATTGCGAAGTTTTGAAAAACGAGATACATTAGCTTCTAGTGTGTATCATGAAAATTGTTCAATTAAATTAAGTAAAGTGATTGATTAATTATTGAGAATTTTGGATTTTAATATTCAAGGTTATGAAAATAATAATTATCATTGGAACCCAAAATATTTAATAATTGATAAATGAATTTACTTCGAAATTAATTTCAATAATAATCACTATATTTACTACAAACTAATGTATTTCTTTTTCTAAAATTTCGGAGTAAAATAAAAAAATTCCAAAGTACTGGTGAAGCGTGCGTTTTATATCACCTTAAGAAACTCTAATTATAAAAAAAATTACTTTATTATAACGCTACCAAGTTTAAGCATATTGAAATATGTTTTGTTAAATAGAATTATCTGATAGCACCCAATTTTAAAATAAGAATAACCATACAAAAAATGTTTTTGCTTCACAAAACAACAATTTTATCATAAAGTTACCTAATTTTATTGAGTTATTAGAAGACAAAGTATATTTTATTAAATAGTTGAAAGAAATGAATATTCAATAATTATTGTTACTTATTTGCCTGCTACTTAAAGAATTATCATACTTCCAACAATACTGTTCGAATAGAACTATTTTAAAATTAAATTTTTACTAATATAAATTGACGAGTAGTTATTTAAATATTTTTATAATATATCATCTTTTTTACGATAATGATAATCAAAAAGTTACTTTTAATGATATTTCAAAAATAAATTATTCGTTATAATTCATTAGTAATTATTATAATTATTTAATGATCAATCATAATTTTGTTGAATGTTTACGTTTAAACAATAATTTATTCAATTAGTAATTTGATATTTTTGGAATATTAAATTATCGTTTTTATTAACTATTATTTATTTAATTATAAAATAAAATAAAACAACAAATTGAATCTTCATTATAAGACTAGCATTGCCATCTATTATTATAAGACTAGCATTGCCATATATTATTCGACATTACGTACTTTGATTATAAACATTGGAATACTCAAATTTTTATTTTTGGGTTATATATCAGGGACAATAACAAACAAATGTTTATTTATTTGGTAACTATGCAAGCGATTAATGAGCTCGCTGCTACTGGGTCAGAATGGGCACACACTTGTTGCTGTTTTCGAACGTTTAGAATGACGCTCTCTGATTGGCTGAAAAAGCGTAACTTTAAAGTGCCGTAGTTTAAAAACTATACGAGATAGAAAAAAAATTACAATATAAAGTTTGTTCAGTATGATGTCCTCTATCACCCTGTCAAGGGAAATACAGTAGTTTAGAATCACCGTGTATATAAATATTCTTTTATTCTTGGATACCTATCCTAAAGAACCAACGTCCTAAATTACAAAATAAGTTATAATAATAATTAAAAATTTATAAAAATTAATAAATCAAGTTTATTAAATAAAGTTTAATAAATTAAACTTTACAAATTATTAAATACAGTTCTAATGGTTAACATAAATTGGTGGCAGCGGAGGATAGTGAAGCCAAGTGATAAAAGTGATTAAATAAAACTCCAATTTCTTATAATATTTTCTCTCAGGAGAAAACGGAGGAGTTTAAAAATTAAAAGAAGCCAAGTGATAAAAGACAATTAAACAAAACTCTGATATCTTAGGATATTTTCTCTCAGGAGGAAACAGAGAGTTTTAAAAATCAAGAAAACTTATCTTAAATCTGGTGACAATAGCCCACACTCTCAGGAGTTGACTACCAGTAGTTAAAGGGTACATCAAGCTACGTCTGCATCCCCAGGGATAAAGAGAGGATCATCTCTACAATAAAAGAGGACTTCTGCACCGCCAGCGGTCAAAGAGACGCAGCCGATCAGATCTTCAAAAACATTATCTCTTAAAAAAACCTTCAAGTAAGTTGTACAATAATTTTAAGCACACAGCGGGACAAGCCGAAAAATAAAGGCGTGTCCAACTTTCTGTGACATTCATTTTATTTGTAAGTTATTTATAAGACATACAACGTCTCAAGCTGGAGCACACACGCTTGAGAGGTTAACACATAGGAACATCACCCGCGTATGTATTGTGATTATCGTGAAGACGATAACGATAGTGTAAGATCGGAAAATACCCCACGATCACCTACTTCCCTTTCTGACGTTTCTAACAATTTCTACGACACTACAGACGATCTTTATAAATCAAAAATAAATTTAAAACCCAGTAAGATGGACAGTTTACTAAAAAATTTAAATTCAATGAAGACATAACGCAATGCGATCAAGACGAACAAAATGTAGTGCAAGAATTGCAACGTCAAAAGGAAAAGGCCGACGCATTAGAAAAGCAATTAATATTATTGACAGAACAATTACAAATTATAAATACTCAGATGACAGAAAATAAAAATCCACCACCAATCCCAAGTATACCACCTGCAGTTAGAGACAACAACCCTAGATTAAATGTTCTCCCGGGATTAACGAGAAAACATCATTTATTAATGCGTGAACTCTTAACAGAGATAAGGGAATATGATGGATCAACAGATGTTAGCGCATTTATTAATCAAATCATTCGCGCCTCCCGACAACTTAGCTCTGAGCAGGAAATATCAGCGCTTATATGGAAGGTAATAGCAGTTAAGCTAAAGGGAAAGGCACAAGAAGTAGTTGAAAGAAATCAAGTGACTACGGCAGTGCAACTCAAAGAATGTTTAAACACGCACTTTGGAAAACTAGAACTTGAATACGATCAATCAGCTGAAATGCGTAACTCTATGAGACAGAGAACAAATGAAAAGGTGGCGGACTATATACAAAGATATAATAACATAAATCGTCGAATACAGATTTCAATAGATGGTTTAAACGACGATTTTAGAGATATGCACCGGAATTATGAAAATAAAAACGCGATTTCGAAATTTATAAGCGGATTGTATCCAGAAGGCTTACGTTTAGCCGTACAACAAAATCGACCACACACTTTACCGATAGCGTATCAACAAGCTTTATACGAAGAAAAACTCCGAAAAGAAGATGAAGAACTTCGAAATAGAAATTATAATAAACATGAGGAGAGATCCAGAAGAGATAGATATGAAAAACATTCAAGAGATAGGAGTCATTCTAGATATGATTCAAGAGATCGTGAGAAACATTCAACACCGGATAAAAATTACACACATGATAGAAGCTTTTCACGAGATCGACAAGAAAATTATCGATCAGATAAAAAGGAGGATAAACCTACATGCTCCCACTGTAATAAATACGGTCATGACAAAGAGCATTGTTTAAACGTCAAAATGCACAAAGAGTAAATTTTCGCCTTAATGCCTCAAAAAGCAAAATTTATTTAGAGGATCCGGCACCATGGTCGAAGACCCCACCCGATCGTCAGAATTATTGGGAAAACCAGGATTACCAGACGCAATCTTTCCAACAGATGGAAAGCACTGGCATCTCTGGATGCGACCCTCAGGAACAGGAGGAAGATTATTAAAATTCTTAGTAGACACAGGAGCAGGCATAACATTCATTAAAGACAAAGTGTTGGGTCTTAATACCTGCAATCCTATAAGACAAAAACCAGAAGAGAGACAACCAATACAGATAGTTAACGGAAATCACACAATGCTTGGCAAATGTAAATTGAATGTTTTTGGAAAGGACTTTATATATCATGTCGCAAGCAATAAAATACTTCTCGATGCCGATGGGTTATTGGGTCGAGGCTGGCTACAACATTATAAAGCATTAATTGATACAGAAAAACAAAATATAAAATTTTTGATGCACAAGACAACCCTTTACAATTCACATTCAATGAAAAACCTGTTTATGTGAATCAAGGAATCAATCTTATAAAAATAGATATAGATATACCAGATGAAGAGTACATAATAACCGATCCGAAAAATATAATAACACCAGCAATATATACAGTACAAAATTAAAGTACAACACTCAACATCGTTAATGAGTCAGTAAAGGAAATGAAAATAGATACTGAAATAGAGATAGAAGAATTTCAAGAACAAAAACAAAATGTCTATGAAACAATTTTCCTACAGAAACAAGTATATAATGAACAAACGTTCATGACAGAAAAATGTCATCGTGATAAACTTATTATAGATAATACACGCACATTGCATTTGCCAAGAGAACAGACATTAGCAATACAAACATTAGTCAAAGAATACAATGATATTTTTCAATTAGAAGGAGATAATGCACCATCGCTCAAGAATATGTATCATCGTATAGATTTAACAATAAATCAACCAGTTGTTTTAAAATTATATCGACACCCATTATCTTTACATAAGGAAATAGACAGACAAATAGAAAAATTTGAAAATGAAGGTATTATAACAAAGTCAAATTCGCCTTTTGTATCACCTGTTTGGTGTGTTCCAAAGAAAATGGATGCATCAGGAATACAAAAATATAGAGTTGTAATAGATTTCAGAAAATTAAATGAATACACACTCCAAAACAATTGCCATCAATAAATGGAATCCTTGACCAATTGGGAGGTATGAGATACTTCTCTGCATTTGACTTGGCCCCGGGCTTTTATCAAGTACCAGTTTTTCCAGAACACAGAGAGCGTACTGCATTTTCTACTCATAAAGGGCATTGGGAATTTGAACAAATACCAATTGTCCTTAAAAACGCACCTGCTACATTTCAAAGAATAATGAATTTAAAATTACAAGGACTAATAGGCACTATATGTTTCGTATATCTAGATGACACTATAGTATACTCAAAAACCTTTGAAGAGCATCTAAAGAACTTACAGATATTATTTGATCATCTTAGAACTGCAGGCTTAAAGTTGCAGCCTGATAAATGTGAATATGTAAAACCAGAATTAGAATATTTAGGACATCTCATTACAGAAAAAGGAGTATATCCTAATCCAAACAAATTAGAATGTATAAGAAATTATAAACAACCTTCCAATCAAAAGGAAATCAGATAATTTCTAGGATTATGTAGATACTATAGGAAATTTATTAAAAATTACGGTGAAATCACAGCATCTCTTAATAAACTAATGAGTAAAAATGTCACGTTTAATTTCGACGATAAATGCAAAAATGCTTTTAAAATATTAAAGCAAAAATTAACATCATCACCGATATTAAAATACCTTAATTTAGAAGAGATGTTCATACTGACAACAGATGCGAGTAATGAAGGACTTGGTGCAATTCCTAGTCAAGGTGATTACAAGAAAGGAAAAGATTTACCTTGCACCTATGCTTCAAGAACACTCAATCAAGCTGAAAAGAATTATTTGACTACCGAAAAGGAATTATTAGCAGCAGTATGGGCAATGCGTCATTTTAGACATTTTCTATATGGGAAACCTTCCATTTTAATAACAGATCAAGCACCATTAGCAGGTCTCATCAAATCAAAATCACCAGAAATCGGATCTAGAATTTTTAAACTTTTATTAAAAATTACAGATTTTCAACCTATAGTAGAATATAAAAAGGGTAAATTAAATACTAATGCCGATGTTCTTAGCCGAGCATTTGTAGCAAAAAGAGAAAACCCACGAATAAAGTACGTTAATGCTATAGAAGGTGATATAATATACAACAATACTGATAATCAAGACATAAAACAAGTTTTAAAAGAAATATTGTCTAAATACACAGAGGGGCAAATATTGGAGCTCAGAGGTTTTAACAGAAAAAAATTCTTCGATGCTATAGATTATTTAAAGGCCATAGCAGCCAAAAGCGGTATAAAGGAAATTACACTTGTATATTTTCGGACAGAAAAGGAACCTAAATATGGAAAGATAGAAATAAAACAAGCATGTAAAGGAGACATTATACTAAGTCCAAATGAAGAATTAATACAATCACCAATAAATTATTTACGTAGTCATTACCCTAATTATAAAGGAGAAATTATAGAATTAAGAAATTTCGACGACGCTTCGGGTCAAGATTTATTATTAAAACTTGCTCGCTTTCCAAGAAGAATACGAATTAAGAGTCTAGCACAGACTCATGTGGATTGTGAAAAGACTAGAAAAACATTAATAGCAAGAGCCCATAGCGAAGCTCATTGGGCTTATGATAAAACTATGTTTGAATTTCGTAAATATTGTTGGGAAACAAAAGCAGAAAAGGTTAAAAATTGGATCGATACTTGCGAATACTGTGCAGAAAGAAATTTTAATAGTAGATTCAAAGCTCCAGGTACTATTATTAATGCGCCAAAAGAAATCAACGAATTATGGTATATAGATCATGCCGAAAAAAAGGAATAAAATTACTTTTTATTATAGAAGCGCTTTCAAGATATGCTAAAGTTTATCAATTGAAAAATCTAGATCAAATTACGCAATCTATGAAAGATTCAATGAGTGAATGGGGAACACCAAAGAAAATAATCAGTGACAATGCAGCTACATTTACATCAAGGGCGTTTCAAAATTTATTAGAAAAACATAAAATAGAATATATACCAACAACTCCATTACATCCGCAATCGAATGGTATAGTAGAAAGACTTATAGGAACTTTGAAGAAAAGAATAATTGGAGCAGTTTCAAACAATAAAAGCTTTTACCCAATTATTACTGCTTATAATAGAACAATACATCCTACAACAAAATATATACCTTATGAATTATTCTTTGGACGAATCCTACCTAAAGAAGATTTTAACTCTGACAATTTAAATTCATTAAGTGAGCGATTGGAAGAAAATACAAAGAAAGCAAAAGTAGCAAGAGAAAATATACAAAGACAAAAGGAAATTAATAAAAACACAGTAGATAATAGACAAACTTCAAGAATCAACCCACAACCAGGGGATAGGGTAAATTTTAGAACATCACGTGGATTTATAGGGCCAGTAACAAATCTCGAATCCCTTCTTTGTTACAGTTGAAGGCGATAATGATAATATTAACAGTCATTCTAATTGACATGTTTCATCACTGCAAAGCAGATATAGAAATTACACCATCTAATATACCAATACTACAGAACAATTACGGAACTGCTTATGTGTTCGAAGATACTAGGACTATTGTTAATTATATAAATCTTACAGCCCTTATACAAAATAAAATAGACATGCAAAATCGATTAACAAAAATCAAAGAAGTATGTAATAATGTTCACTGTACTGCAAAAGATTTCATAATGCATCAAGAAAAACGACTAAATGAACTATTCGCAAGATTATCTTTATTTTTACACTCAGAAGGCAACAGAAAGAAGAGAGGATTATTCAACTTTGTAGGAACAGCGAGTAAATTTTTATTTGGTACCTTAAATTCTGATGATGCCGACTCCCAAAATCAAGAGATAGACAAACTATACAAACATACAGAAGATTCGTTAATAGCAATTAAAAATCAAACATTGTTTATGAAGGAGACCTTCGATTCATTTACAAAGGAGTTCTATATATTTAAAGAAAATGAAGATAAATGAATAAACTGGAGTCTTGAAATATCAGTAATGCTCAACAATTATCAAGGCAACCAAATTGTATTACTTAGTTTGCAAGAAATTGATGCATCGCTAGAAGAATATGGAGCTTATATAACGGATTTATTCAATTCTATAAATATAGCAAGAAACGGAATATTATCACCTGCATTATTAAAACCTGAAATTCTAATAAATGGTCTACAAAGTTTATATAAAAGACAGCAATACGATGACATGTTAATAGCACCGACAATGAAAAATTATTTTCCGATATTACAAGTTATGACATTCACATCCTACATTAAAACAGACGGACTCGTAATAGTTACTAAATATCCCATTATCCACAATGACCTGTACAAAATCCTTAAGTTTGAACTTTTACCTATTGAAAGACGTTTTGGAAACACAGCAATATTAGATGTAACTAACCAATATGTATTAACAACGTATGATATATCAAAATATACAACCTTATCGAGTATAAATGATTGTAATCAACTTGGCAATACAGAAATATGTAAACTACAAATTTTACCTAGGCTAATAGACTCATTATCCGCTTGTGATAGAATATTATTAAATGACACAAGCAAATGTAAAGAACATTATTTCTCTTTAACTCATGATTTTGTAAAACGTATCGAAAATGATAAATTTTATATTGTACCTATAAAAGAAATGTTATTCAGCGTATTTTGTAAAAATTATAAGAAAGACATAACAATATCATAAGCTAGTATTGTAAAGCTTGATGATAAATGTTTTATATCAAACACTGCGTATTATTTACATACGTCACATGACTCTACTACATATACAACTACACTCTTAAACTTAACACTTAGTAAACCATATGAAGACAACTTTAATTTAACCCTTCCTTTATTGGCATTTTCGGAACATGATCTCGGTAGTCTAAGGAGTCATGCTTATAACCTAGAACAAATACAAGACGAAACTGAAAGACTAACTTTACAAAGACGAAACCATTCTTTTATTTCAACTGCGATAGACTATCTTCATTATTCGGGATACATTGCTCTCTCTATGATTGCTGCCTTTATCGGGTATGAGTTAAACATACACAAAGTAATAATAATCTAAAATTTTGTAGGTGCTTTTGAAGAATATTAATTTAACAAATTAAATATTTAAGAATTATTTAAATTTTATTATTTTTATTAAATTTGCTTACGAACTACAATGTATTTTGTTTTCATCATATTAATATGAATAATACTAAATTATGAACTATTTAATATAATAATTTTTAAAATCTTTTTTAAATAAATATATTAATCTTAATCTAAATACTTTATATTATTTGGGTGTTTTCCAAAACACTAAGTTTAAAATCTTTATTATATTTATTCCTCATCCTGTCTTTTTATTTTAATGTACTTTGAAATTTCGTCACGCTTTTAAAATAATATATATTCTTTTAGTACTTTTTCAAACTATTAAATAAATATACAATTTTGGCTAAAGAAAGTTTAGAAATCAATCAAGTAACCGTCGAATATTACTGTATTCAATTCATTCTTTTTAATAAAAAGAAATGAAATTGACATTGATTAATAAGCTCTTATGTTTCAACTTTTTTAAATAATATAAAATTCATAAAAATACCATTAAACTATTTTTTTATTTTATAATTTTATCAAATTTCTTGAAATTTTTTGAATATTATGACTGTTATTTTTTGTTTTTAATCATTGTTCAAATTGATAAATACTATTTAATCTTCATTATTACTTTTAAAAAAGTATATTTGAGGCGAGTTCAGGTATTGAATAGTATAGTATTCTTTTGAACATTTTTTCTAAATATTTTATTTTACCCAATACATAATATTTTTTTTATTTCAGTTTTTGAAAGTACTGAAATATCATCATCAAGTTTATACTTTTTATTTGATTAATCTTTAGTTTTTGCTTAAGAAAGTTTTGAAATCAATCAAGCGATCGTCAAGTACTTCCGTATTTAATTCATTCTTTTTAATATGAAGTTCATAATATGAATAATATGAAATTCATAAAATATTTACAGTTTTGGCTAAAGAAAGTTTCGAAATCAATCAAGCAATCGTCGTTACTTCTGTATTCAATTCATTTTTTTTAATTATATAGATTTCATCAATTGCTCAATTTATATTCTTTTTGATAGATGAATGTTTGGAAAAATTTTTCCAAATAATTTCTGAAAAAAGTGATTACTGAGATGAAGATAGCGATGATAATACACATCAAAATTAAAAAATAAAGATATACCAGATCAACATTTTATTTCATTTATGAGTGAATATTAATACATGAACATTAAGGAACTATAGTTGATCTTATATCTATTTTTTACTTTATTCTTTATGAGAGACATAATTAATTAAAAATTTCTAAAAACTTGACACAAGGGCCATTAGTTTCTAACAACTTATATTTGAGAATTTGCTGCTATCAGCTTCAAAATTATTCATGCGTTTTTGAAATTATGCATTCTCTATTTCATTGCACTATCATTTTATTTTCAAGAGCTTCAAAACATTAAATTTTACTAAATATCTACAAAATAACTTGCCGGGCCCGTAGATTAATAGTTTATGGTGTAGTTGATAATTTTAAAGTTTATATAGTAAAAATAAGTGAAAGAAAACTAAGAATATTGAATTCTCTGCATTACATAACATCACATATAAAAAAAAATAATTTTTAAGCACAAAATAGATTTTTATTAATTGTAATAGGATGTATTTTTGTTCTTTATCTTTGAATGTATGTGTATTTAAATTCATATTTTAAACTGTTATTTAACACACGTGAATTAACTAGCAATTAAATTATAAACCAGTACACATTAACATTGAGCATTTCACCAACAAAATATTAATATACGAGCCTGGCAAGTTATTTTGTAGATCTTTAGTAAAATTTAATGTTTTCAAGCTCTTGAAAATAAAATGATAGTGCAATGAAATAGAGAATGCATAATTTTAAAAACGCATGAATAATTTTGAAGCTGATGGCAGCTAATTCTCAAATATAAATTAGAAGCTAATGGCCCTTCTGCCAAGTTTTTAGAAATTTTTAATTAAATATATCTCTCATAAAGAATAAAGTAAAAAATAGATATAAGATCAACTATAGTTCCTTAATGTTCATGTATTAATATTCACTCATAAATGAAATAAAATGTTGATCTGGTATATCTTAATTTTTTTATTTTGATGTGTATTATCATCGTTATCTTCAGCTCAGTAATCACTTTTTTCAGAAATTATTTGGAAAAATTTTTCCAAACATTCATCTATCAAAAAGAATATAAATTGAGCATTTGATGAATTCTATATAATTAAAAAAAATGAATTGAATACAGACGTACTCAACGATTGCTTGATTGATTTCGAAACTTTCTTTAGCCAAAACTGTAAATATTTTATGAATTTTATATTATTCATATTATGAACTTCATATTAAAAAGAATGAATTAAATACAGAAGTACTCGACGATCGCTTGATTTCAAAACTTTATTAAGCAAAAACTAAAGATTAATCAAATAAAAAGTATAAACTTGATGATGATATTTCAGTACTTTCAAAAACTGAAATAAAAAAAATATTATGTATTGGGTAAAATAAAATATTTAGAAAAAATGTTCAAAAGAATACTATACTATTCAATACCTGAACTCGCCTCAAATATACTTTTTTAAAAGTAATAATAAAGATTAAATAGTATTTATCAATTTGAACAATGATTAAAAACAAAAAATAACAGTCAGAATATTCAAAAAATTTCAAGAAATTTGATAAAATTATAAAATAAAATAGTTTAATGGTATTTTTATGAATTTTATATTATTTAAAAAAGTTGAAACATAAGAGCTTATTAATCAATGTCAATTTCATTCCTTTTTATTAAAAAGAATGAATTGAATACAGTAATATTCGACGATTACTTGATTGATTTCTAAACTTTCTTTAGCCAAAATTGTATATTTATTTAATAGTTTGAAAAAGTACTAAAAAAATATATATTATTCTAAAAGCGTGACGGAATTTCAAAGTACATTAAAATAAAAAGACAGGATGAGGAATAAATATAACAAAGATTTTAAACTTAGTGTTTTGGAAAACACCCAAATAATATAAAGTATTTAGATTAAGATTAATATATTCACTTAAAAGAGATTTTAAAAATTATTATATTAAATAGCACATAATTTAGTATTATTCATATTAATATGATGAAAACAAAATACATTGTAGTTCGTAAGCAAATTTAATAAAAATAATAAAATTCAAATAATTCTGAAATATTTAATTTGTTTAATTAATATTCTTTAAAAGCACCTACAAAATTTTAGAGCTCCATCTCTTTTAGTTACAAAAAACTACACAATTGGTGAAAAAAAGGATAGTATTAAATTCTCAAAATTTACATTTTTCAGACCAAAAATGATCGAAGTGCCTTCCATGAATATGTTTCAATATATTATTGTTGAATACAGTAAAATGAAACTATTTTTATATTTAGACATTAATCAAAGTAATTAAAACGATTACTCAGTATAAAAATGTTAAGTTTAGAAAATTGAAACTCATATCTTTTCACATTTTTATTACTAAAAGACATACCCACGTGAAACTATTGTGTCAAGTTTATATATAGCTTACTGGATACAGTTTGTATCTGAAAATGATTATATATAACTTTTGTATAACTCTATAAAACTAGATACAAAATATAACAAAAAATCTTTTTAAAATTTATAAAGAAATTATAGACAATTAAATATTCAAAACAAAAAAATTAGAAAGTGAAAAAATTTTGATGAAATGTTTAATTGAATTAAACATTTATGTTCAAATAATTTTTTATGTTTAATTAATCGTAACACGATTTTTCAGTAGACGCTTGAATACATTAATTACAAATAAACGTAAATTTTTGTCACTTGCTGAAGATGATGTCCAGGTGACCTGGACAACCTCCAGGTCGACGAAACATCATTCAGAAAGTGCATCTAGTATTATAATTGAAATTCAAAAATTTTTTGTTACTTCCTGGAGATGATGTCCAGGTGGCCAGGATGGCCTCCAGGATCACGAAACATCATCCACGAGGAAACACATCTAGTATTATCATTGAAAATATATAAATTTTTGTCACTTCCTATAGATGATGTCCAGGTGACATAGACGACCTCCAGGTCGACGAAACATCATTCATGAGAAAGTGAACCTAGTATTATAATTTAAAATTTTTTGTCATTTCCTGGAGATGATGTCCAGGTGGCAAGGATGGCCTCCAGGATCACGAAACATCATTCACGAGAAAACATATTTAGTATTATCATTGGAAATACATAAATTTTTGTCACTTCCTATAGATAATGTCCAGGTGACCTAGACGACCTTCAGGTTGACGAAACATCATTCATGAGAAAGTGAACCTAGTATTATAATTTAAAATTTTTTGTCATTTCCTGGAGATGATGTCCAGGTGGCAAGGATGGCCTCCAGGATCACGAAACATCATTCACGAGGAAACACATTTAGTATTATTATCGGAAATATATAAATTTTTGTTACTTCCTATAGATGATGTGCAGGTGACCTAGACGACCTCCAGGTCGACGAAACATCATTCATGAGAAAGTGAACCTAGTATTATAATTTAAAATTTTTTGTCATTTCCTGGAGATGATGTCCAGGTGGCAAGGATGGCCTCCAGGATCACGAAACATCATTCACGAGAAAACACATTTAGTATATAAATTTTTGTCACTCCCTATAGATGATGTCCAGGTGACCTAGACGACCTCCAGGTCGACGAAACATCATTCAGAAAGTGCATCTAGTATTATAATTGAAATTCAAAATTTTTTTGTCACTTCCTGGAGATGATGTCCAGGTGGCCAGGATGGCCTCCAGGATCACGAAACATCATCCACGAGGAAACACATCTAGTATTATCATTGAAATTATATAAATTTTTGTCACTTTCTATAGATGATGTCCAGGTGACCTAGACGACCTCCAGGTCGACGAAACATCATTCATGAGAAAGTGAACCTTGTATTATAATTTAAAATTTTTGTCATTTCCTGGAGATGATGTCCAGGTGGCAAGGATGGCCTCCAGGATCACGAAACATCATTCACGAGAAAACACATTTAGTATTATCATTGGAAATATATAAATTTTTGTCACTTCCTATAGATGATGTGCAGGTGACCTGGACGACCTCCAGGTCGACAAAATATCATTCTCGAGAAAGTGAACCTAGTATTATAATTAAAAATTTTTTGTCACGTCCTGGAGATGATGTCCAGGTGGCCAGGATGGCCTCCAGGACCACGAAACATCATTTCCGAGGAAACACATCTAGTATTATCATTGGAAATATATAAATTTTTGTCACTACCTATAGATGATGTCCAGGTGACCTGGACGACCTCCAGGTCGACGAAACATCATTCATAAGAAAGTGTTTAGTTGATAATAACAAAATCATACTTTGTTAGAATTATAGAATACGTTTATACGAAAATATTATTCTAATTATAAGTATAAATAATTTCCGTATTCGCACCCTAACTCGCCGTCGATGTATATATATATGTATTATAGCATGATATACTAACTCGAATACAAACCGCATGCACCATACCAACTACTATATTATAGCCGAAAAACATAAGAAATATGTCATAGCTCTCCTACAATATTAAAGTGTGACGTCACTGGCTGGAAACAAAAATTGAAGGACTGATGACGAAGAAGAATTTTTATAACGCGAATATGGTACTTTGAAATTTTAGATTACGTTCTCGTGATTGATTAAATGGATCGTAATAAAACTTTTTTTAAATGAAAGATAATATAAAAATCTTTAAATATCAATTTCTATTTTTCAAATATTGGGTTTTATTTTAATGGGATTCAGTTTTAAAATTTTGAAAACTCTAATTCAAAGTATAAGAAAAGCGCCTCGACGTTTTCGTATTCGTACCTTAACTCGCCGTCGAGGCGCTACCGGGCCTCTGGATAATCAGTTCTTATCTTTGGGCAAGATTAAATAATTTTTGATGTTGTCACACTAAACGACTCGAACCTACAGTAACTTACAACCATTGTGCCAACATTACCACCGTTGCAAACGTTTCCTCAATACAACCTACAGTATCTTCTTCTTATACACCTAAAACTCACCTGATTCCTCCATTATATGACAATTTACTATAATTTTTCATGACGAAAAATTTTAAGGAAGGACGTGTAAACAAAGACAAACATTAATAACACAATTATACTTATATTCATCTTGCACATTTCACTCAAGAGTGATTGAACTCCGTACGCATCATATGTCAAGTCTTCTACCTTGAGACTGCGATAGCAAACAATAACGTTATACATTTGCGAGAATGCGACACACAAGAATGCGACGCACAAGAGGCGATCGAACTCTAAACTGTATTACATGCAAAATTCAATCAATCTTTTCCCCGAAATTATAAAAGTATCAATAATATCATACATAGGGATATATCTGGAACTTTTTAATTTTGAGAAATTGTCTTCACAACAATTGAAAAGTCTATAATACAAGTTTCTGGAGTGGCACACACTTCAATAAGGGCTTAAATTACTCGTTTCTGTGAGTAGAATATGTAATTAAATTTTGGTATCGATTAAACAATCGTTGTTCACGGTACATAATTTTATACGTCAAAAATGATACTTTTTTCATATTTTTCTACGTGTGTTTCTTGAGTTATAAAAAAAGTAACGTACTTTCGATCATTCTTAAATTTTCTGAGCATAATGAATATGGTAAAAAAACAGTTTAAGCCTACCCTGGTACATGTGCCTCTCTTTAGGAAGCTGTTAGACTATTTTTAATGTAAGTGTAATTTTTAGATGATTTTTTATAAATTACATATTTTAAAATATAAACAGAGGATAAACCTACGGTAAATTTATTACGAAAATAGTAAATAAAAATTTTCGGTATTTTGAGTCAATCCTGATACCTTAAGGGGGATATAAGTAAAATCTTGTTTTTCAAGATTTCACCTGTACCCCCCTTGCTTAGTTTATAGATAAATGAGGCAGCAGTTAAAATACTACTAGTCCCACACTTTTTAATATTTCGGGTTGAAATTTTTTTTATAGATTCTTTAGATGGTTTTGAACAACATCACGCATGCATTATGTTGTAGGTGCTATGAGTCAAAAATTAAAAATCAAAAACGTCATTAGTAGTATATGGGGCGCTATAGCGAGACATATCGATTTTTCTCTCTCCCCCTCCCCTCCCTCAGGGGTGTTATAGCGAGACATATGAACTATTCCCCCTCTCTTCCCATTGTCTCTTTCGGATACCTTTCTGGGGCTGTTATAGTGTCCTTGGTGGGTCCTCCTAGTCTTCCCCTACCTCTGCTTGGGGGTGTTGTACACAGGGCGGTATAGTCTAAAAATAATCTTTCTCTTTTTCCTCCCCTCTAATAGCTACGGTAATTAAAAGTAATCTTTATGTATATGTATACTTAATTTAAAATATAAAAACTTCATAAAAATTTTCAAATATTAAATAAATAAAATTGTATATTTTATAATAATTATATCAATTTAAAAAAGTTTAAACAAATTATTTGAAATTTAAAATATCTATGTTATCAAATCAAAAAATTAATTAGAAGAACATAAAAATTAATATTTTGTGAAATATTGTTAATAATTAAATTTTAAAATATGATTTTAAATTTCGTTTTTCTTTTTAATTAAAAGTATAAAGTATATAATATAAATTTATAAGGAATAGGTGGATAAGGTAATAATGAAAAATTAAGAAATTAAATGCGTTAAAATTTTTTATTCAATACCTTGATATACATAAGTAGCCGTTGGGGGTTACTCGATTTTTTATTATATATTAACGAGCGCTGAGGTTCTTGATTAAGAATTGTATTAAACTCTTTTTTGGAGATCACCCCGAAGAATTCTTCCCCTCCGTATGGATATTTCGTCAGCTCTTGATTGCTCTCGTATGTAACGCGAACCTTTGCTGAATTTTGAGCAGCTTTAAACCGCCATATATGATTTATCACATTCTTTCTTAATGTTGTGTGCATCATCGCCAAGGTATGAATTTGGACACTGAAAAAAATTAAAATTATAAATACATTGAATTAAAAAAGTAATAATTATCAATAAAAGTTTTCAAATAATTCAACAAATTTAGAGAATAGAAAAATGTATACATGAAGTTACACATTTATTTAATGACTAATAATTAAAAATTTATTTATAAAATTAAGCTTTTCACAATAAAAAAAGTAGGTATATAAATATTCAAAAAAATAAAAATAATATTGATACTTACTACCCTATTATTTTTGCTTGCAAGTATGATACATACAATATCATACACTGCACGCTTTTTTTCGTTATTTCTAAATGTTGGAGATCTATCTCCTGGTGAGGTCTCGGTAATGGAGTTAGGCTGTTGAAAATTTCTTCTTCCATCAAACTGAACGATGATGTTGTTATAACGATCGCATTTGCGTATGAAATTTCTTGGGTCCAATAATAAATTATACGCCTATTCTCATAAAACCGTCGTTGTGCGATTCTATTTTCCAGAAAATCAAGTTCTTCCTTGCACTGGCTTATATTTATTCTTAAATCCGACAATTTTTTAAATTTTTTCATCGGATCTAGAAATGTTGTTTCTTGCACTTTCGCGAAGTTTCTCACTCTAGCGTCGATTATAGCTGTTTTTGTTTTTTTCCTCACTTTTCTTTCGCGTATAATTATAACTTCCTCCGCGTCATTCTTGTTATGGTTATTAATGTTTCCATCGTCATTATTATCACTATTATCACTGATATCTATAAATTCTTCTATATTTCTTATTTCCGGCATTTCCAATCTTCTTTCAATCATTGTATCGAACCACATAATTTAATTGTCTTTTTCCTCTTCACTGTTAACATTTTTTTGCTTATGATCACTTTTTGCAAATGTCACTTCTTAATGAAGAAACAATGTTCCGAATAGATACTTCTTTCGTTGTCTCTTCTTCTACATCAATACTTTCAGAAACAACAACACTATTCTCCGATTCAGTAATAAAGTCCATCATAATTTCTTCTTCTACATTTTCTGGAAGAAGAAAAGTATCTAGCCATTCCATATCGTCACTTTCTTCTTTGTTATTAGAATTTTGTTTAACACTTATCGTTGATTCAGCAATATTTGGTAATATTGTTTTTTCCGCTGCCTCTTCAACAATAGCATTTAACCACAGCATTTCGTTTGATACTTCTTGATTATTCTTCACCATTTTTGTTTTAAAAACAATATTTTTTTGTTAAAAATGAAATAAAAGCTAAGAAAAAAGCTTAAAAAAAGCTAAGAAAAAAGTATATTTTTCTCAATAAGTTTCCAGAATCAAACTAAAAAACTTTGAATATCGATCTTGCGAAGAAAACTCAGTGTTGGGTATTTTTTTCATAAAATTATCTATGAATATAAAGATAGAAGAAGAAGAAATTAGGAAAAACATATGCTCTGTTAGGTATTTAAGGGAAGCGATAAGTATGTACATCTTGTAAGTATCCAAAACATTTTTAACACCTGGTATGTTGATATTGAGTATTATCAGATATTCTTTCTCTCTCTTTTTTTGAAACCTATGTTTTCGCATTTGTAGAAATAGAGGGGTGGATTTTACATAAAATTATCTGCAAGCATTAAATAGTGCACGAGCTATTGCACGGTATTTTCACTGATAAGCATACCGCTTGCAAGGTGTAAAAGAGAGAGAAAACTTTTCTTGGAGCTTGTACGCAGACCGTATTTACGCGTATAATATTATTTTCCATTTTTTGGTTCACGTATCATTTTAATTAAAATTTTTCTTGCAGCTTGTATGTTGACTGTCTTTATACATATAATAGTGTTTCCCTATTTTTCTGTTAATCGATATTTGCTACAATTTTTTTTCTCTATGAGAAATAAAAGCCTATATAAAGAAATGTGTGAAACTATTTTTTCTCATATAGTTCTCTGCTACGATAGCGAATAAAAGCTGAAATTTTGATTGTCTAGTGATTTTTTATTGCAAAACCATGAAAAATATTGTGGAAGACGATTTTCATGTGATTATTTTACGAATTGATAAATATTTAAGCTATGAGGAATCGTCTTACACTGTACGAAGAGTGTGTAATTTAACGTGGCGTAGAAAAGTTCATCGTATGACATGTTTCTATCTAAAACAGCAATATCATCCGTGTTGTTATGTAAGATTGCGCGATTGTATAATAGATTTTAAAAAAAAACGAACTTGCTGTATCAACAGCCGCTGAATATGTGAAATCAAGAAACCTGGAAGATGCCTATGTACTGCAGGAACTAATGAATGAATACAACGAGTATCGATGTAATTATAAAATACTTTTCAAATTGAGTTGTTTCTCTTTTAAATAAAAAAAACAGATTGACTTGTGCACCGATCTAATCAGGTTTATGAGAAAGGTCAAAATATCCTTGTTTCTTTTAAATAATTTTTATAGAAATTTACAATCAATTTATTATTAAATTCACTAGTATTTCATTATTTAACAAATTAATGATTCGTAATTTACTTCAACGAATCGTTTAAATGTGTATATTTGTATTAAATTTTAAATATTTTCGATCCATCACACAATATTTGTTTGGGTAGTTTATATTTGTAAGAAAATGATTTATAATTTCATTTTTGGTTTATAAAACTATATATCAACTATAAGATTTCATGTTAAATTTTCAATTTTTAAATAAATAATATTAAAAATTTAAACTTCATATATATATATATATATATATATATATATATATATATATATATATATATATATATATTATTTTAAATAATCATGAGTAGAATTCTTAATATGAATAATTTTTTAAAATAAATTTTGAAAATATTATTAATATGCAAATCATTTTTTCAGCGCTAGAAATATTGCGAAGGAATTGGGAGACGGACAGCGACGAGGATTTATTCGAACGTGTAAATAACGAAAATTATCTTATCGAAAATCATGATATGCCAGTTACATCTGGAAACAGTGCCCGGCAACGATTATTCGTTACACCTTCACCTTCTTCGTCTCACCATACTTCCGATTTAAGCGTTTCTCCACAAGATATAGATAGCAAATCCAACAGGACCCTTTGAAAATAGGCAAGAACGGAGTATTCTGTTACATAGTTTTTATACTCAAAGAGTAACGGAAATAGAGAGATCATTCCATCAAATCGTCGACCGCACGCGCATGATTTTCCACTCTTTTGATGAGGGCATGTTAGATCGAAGAGTTAATGAGTGTAAGGGATTTTTATAATAATTATAATTTTTATTATAATTATAATTTTTATTATTATTTTATTATTATTATTCTATTAATATTATTATTATTTTATTACTATTTATAAAATATTTTTTATTTATATAAAGTGATACGAAGAGAAGAAAACGGCGTTGATAACGTGACAAATCTAAATTCAAGATCTCTGGAGATTTATGCCCAAAGAATTAGACCAGTTCGACGCGCACAAGAATAACGATGGTTTTATACCATTACTAAAGATATGAAATCAGCGTTGTATACAGATTTAGCCGATCTACTCGATCGTGTACACGATAGTTTAAATGGTCCTCCAGAAGAATGAAAATTTAAAAAAATTATTTTTATTTTTCGTTTTTTAATTTTAAGCGTTGCAAACATAAGTAAATAAATAATATTAATAACAATAGTAATAATATTAGTAATATTAATAATAATAGTAATAATAATAAGAATCATATAATATAAAAATTTAAAATTCTTAATTAAATTTTTTAAATAAATTTTCGAAATATATATTTAAAATTTTTTCATCATCATCATCACCCCTCGTATAAACATCAACACCAGTAGAAAACTATGCTACGCTTCTTTCTGTCACAGAAGAAGAAGAAGAAGAAGAAGGGGAGGAAGAGTGGAGAGCCACAAATGCATCAGAGAGAGAACAGTTGAGTATGTCTACGAGCAGTAGCAGCGTCAACCATGGATATAGTAATAGCAGTGAGAGGGGGGAGTCTAACGCATATGTAAGCGAGAGCGTCAATAGGAATGAGTATGCGCGAGAAAGTGAATCGTGCGAGAGTGAGGTAGAAAATGTTTAAATAGGTGGCAGTAGAGGCGCTAGTGCAGAGGAATTTCCAATAAGACTCCCGGGCGTAAGATTCGATATTAATCAACAAAGGAATCATTACATAAGAAAATTTTAAATGAATGCGACAAGATTAGTACTTTGCATGCGCCCCCCTACGAAAAATTTTAGTCCTGTTTTATGGTTAGAATTGGTTTTGAGAGATATTCACGCGTATTTGATATCGTTAGGAGGAGAAAATGACTTAGTAGGAATCACTGTAAAAAGCATTCACTTTAGTCATGGCCCAGCCGGAAGGTGACCTAGACCGATTTTTAATTTTAATTACGATGATTTATGGGAACTTATAAGTAATTTAACTCAAAGTAACGAAAATTTTCAGACGGACAATAGTTTTATTTTAGAGGCAACGTATATCAATTTACCTCGAGGTACCGGTCGAAAAAATAAATTGAATATTAACATATTGCATAAAAAATCAATAGTTTGTATACAGAATAAAGATAATTTGTGTTTGCCACGAGTCTTACCAGGAGAGTGTCTGAGTTGCGGGTCACAGATCTTGATGAAACTTTGGAATAAGTATTTAGGTACCAAAATATGAGTGAGGTCACAGCGGTACGGTCTAATGTTTCGAAAAACTAAAGTTATGGACGATTATAGTCTTATTTTCGGAAAAATATGAAAAAAGAACTCCTTATTGAAGTGTAAATAATTCTGTCTAGAAATGTCTTTGATAAATTCACAATAGCTTAAATAAAAGCAGAGAAAGCAAGCTTTAATTTGCTAGTTTCCAAATTAAAAAATCATAATTAGAACTAAAGTTATGCTTGTTTAAAGTTGAGCAGTAAGAAAGTACCAAAAATAGTCTAAATTTTGAAGGATGGTGATTTCTAGTACTCTTTTGATGCTTAATTTTAAACAAGCATAATTTAGTTCTAATTATTATTTTTTAATTCGGAAACTAGCAAATTAAAGCCTGCTTTCTCTGCTTTCATTTTAATAATTGTGGAATTATTAAAGACATTTCCAGACAGAATTATTTACACTTCAATTAGGAGTTCTTTTTTCATATTTTTCTGAAAATAAGACTATAATTGTCCATAACTTCACTTTTTCGAAGCATTAGACCGTACCGCTGTGGCTTTACTCATATTTTAGTACCTAAATACGTATCCCGAAGTTGCATCAAGATCTGTGACTCGCAACTCAGACACTCTTCTGGTTAGTTGTTGGAGAGATGTATGTAAATTATAAAAAAAATGATTCAATCGATATGAAAAATAAGTGGACTGTCATCGGCGATGGACATAGATCTATGCAAAAAGAGAACGCTTTGCAGTTAATAAAAAATACTGGCCTGAATATTCCAATAGAAGGCTGGGGGTTCCGCGAAACAGATGAATTTCAGAAGTACTATACTAGACTTGGCATTGCAATACAAGTATATGATAAAAGTAATTTTGGAAGCGGAGAACCACCATTCTTTAATGGTCATGCGTTAATCGAAAAATCCCAAAATAATATGGATTTGCAAGAAGTTATAAATTTATATTATGATTCTGTTGAACATAATTGTCATATTATTTTAAATATAAGCGGAGCAGCGGCAAATAATTTTTTCTGCGAATATTGTAATAAATGTTACAAATATCCCGACCAACATCAGTGTTTAAATGTATGTCCAAACTGTTTTGTATCGCCATCTTGTAAAAAAGAAAACGGTATAATCTTGAAGTGTAACGAATGCCATAGAACATTTTTCAATAATGCTTGCTACAAAAATCACCAAACAAATGGAAGCTATAAGGCCAAAGATAAAAAAATTTGCGAACTTGTTAAAATTTGTCAAGTTTGTAATAAAGTTATTCATGTTCACAGAGACAAGCATGTATGTGGAGTTAATTGGTGTAAGCTTTGTTGAGGAAAACATTCTGTTAACGAGTTATGTTACATGCTTCCTCTGTCCACGAATGACGATGACGATGGAAGCGACTTAGAAAAAAGAAAGAAAACTGTTTGTATTCTACGATTAAGAAACACAGCAAGATACAGAATTTAGATGTCACACTACTACGCGATTACACGTTCCTAACCTCTGCGTTGTTCAGCAAACGTGTGATGATTGTTTGGAGAATAATGATTTTTTTCAAAGATGCGATACTTGTGGTATTCAAGAACATGTTTTTCAAGAAAAACCAATTAGACAATTTTTTAATATGTATATTATCGAGAGAACAGTTTTTAAGCAAATCATATGCATTGCACGCAATGCTGGTGGTTTTGACGCACAATTTATGCTGAAATAATTAGTGAAAAAATATAATCAGACATCCCCCCCAGGTGATTCTTAACGGACAAAATATAATTTTGTTACAATGCGGTCGAACAAAATTCATCGATAGTTTAAATTATTTCCACATAAAATTAAGTGCATTAACAGAAACTTTTGGCTTACCGCTCAGCGCGAAAAAGGGCTACTTTTCTCACCTGTTTAATACCGATGAGAATGAAAATTATGCAGGTTCACTGCCAGATCTGCATTTTTACGCGCCTGATTCCATGTCGCATGAGGAAAGAGAGAAATTTTTCACGTGGTATAATTCCGAAACTTCGAGCGGACGCGTATTCGATTTTAAAAACGAAATCGTAGAATATAGTAGCATGAACGTTGAAATTTTAAAACGCGCATGTTCGGCCTTTAAAAAAATTTTCTTAGACGTCAAAAGAATTTGTCCGTTTACAAGTGCGACTACTATCGCAAGCGCATATTTTATAGAAAGAATTTCTTATTACTCAAAACCATTGGCATTATACCTCCTACAGGCTATCGTCGTTCTGATAAACATTCTCAGAAGTCAATTGAATGGTTATTAGCATGTGAAAGAGAAATTGGTCGTGAAATAATTCATGCTGGCAGAACGAGAGAATTTATTTTGCCTAAAGGTTTTCTCGTAGACGGAGTTTTACCTCCTGCATCGGGAAATCAGGATGAAAAGGGTATAGTTTTCGAATATAAAGGTTGGTACACGCATGGTTGTTCCAAATGTTTGAATAAAAATCGGGATACACGCATCGCTTTTGGACGTACGTTTAACGAAGTTTATGAAAATATATTCGTAAAAATAAATGAAATTCGACAACATGGATACGAGGTTCGCTGTATATGGGAATGCGAATTCGATAAAATTAAACTTGAAAATCCAGAAATAGCTGAATACGTGCGTAATCACCCTGTAATGAGTAGAATAACGTTAAACCCTAGAGAAGCATTTTTCGGCGGAAGAACTGAAAATGTGATTCCGTATTATAAAATTAAAGAGGGTGAGAAAATCAAATACACAGATATATGCTCCTTGTATCCTTACGTATGTAAACGTGGGCAATTTTCCATTGGACATTCATGTGAATGTCGTGAACTAACCGAAGGAAATAATAATCATTTGCAACGTGTCAAGATAATTAAGTGTAAAGTTTTACCACCCAGAAACTTGTACTTATCTTTGTTACCTGTTAAAATGCACGGTCGTTTGTTATTTGCACTTTGTCGTTCTTGATGCGAGGAGATGCGAGAAACCGACTGTAATCACGAAAATGTTGGCGAACGAGAATTTCCGGGTACTTCGGTAGTCGACGAATTACATAAATCTGTCGAACTTGGCTACCGTATAACGAAAATATATATTATATGGCAATACGAAATGACACGCTTTGATGGTATTAACGGAGGACTCTTTGCAGGATACGTAAATACGTTTTTGAAAATAAAACAAGAAGGAAGTGGATGGCCTGTTTGGTGTACAAATGACGACGAAGTGAAATTGCGGTACTTGGATAAGTATGAGCGAAACGAAGGTATTCGATTGGATCGTGACAGAATAGAATAAAATAGTGGTCTGAGAGCTGTAGCTAAACTTTACTTAAATTCTTTTTGGGGGAAGTTTGGACAACGCAGTAATTTAAAGCAAACGGAAATCGTGAACTCGCGCGAAAATCTCTTACGAACATTAACCTGTCCTGACAAAGAAGTTCTCAGTATTTTAACTGTAAATGACGATATTTTATACGTTCATTGGCAGCTTAGAGAAGAAGCTGTTGAAGCATCATCCAATACAAATGTGGTAATAGCAGCATTCACAACTGCACAAGCCAGGCTGGAATTTTAAAAATATATGGAAAAGCTTGATAGGCGTACTTTGTACTGTGATACTGATTCGTGTATTTTTGTAAAAAAAAGGACGAATCGGACAAATACAATCCAGCCTTGGGAAACTGATTGGGTGATATGACGGATGAATTAAGATGTTACGCTCTTGGTACCTATATAGATACTATGATGTCTGCAGCACCAAAGTTTTACGCTAATCGCGCAATAACACCGTCAGGAAATATTTATGAATGTTGCAAAGTTAGGGGAATAACTTTCAATTTCAAAAATTCATTAAAAATAAATTTTAGTAATATTAAAACGCTCATAGACGAGGTATTTGTGAGAAAGCTTAGAGAAGAGAATGAGAAAGAGACGAATAAAAGCGAAATACGGTTGAATTTCAAATCTATACGACGCACACCTTATCACGAAGTCATAACAAGAGAAGAATTCAATACCTGTAGCATCGTTTTGAAAAAAAGGCGCTACGTTTCCCTATCGCTTTCTCTTCCTTTTGGTTATAAGAGTGAATGAACAGCGAGTAAACGATAAAATTATTGAATAAAATAGGAAAAGTGTTTTCATAAAATCTATTATTATTTTACAAGCAATCATCAATAATTCATAGAAGATAACAATACGCCAACACCCCGCGCGGTGATAAGCTTATACATTTCTTAATCAGCTGATTGACGTGGAAAATAAGCTTATTCCCGCACATATGTTGAATAAGCTCATAAAAACACGTGTGCCCGCGCCACTGCCGCCGCCCCCTCCATCCATCCAGGTCTCTTAACCATTAACAAAAAATAGAAAAAAAAAACGTAAGAGGGTGCTTAAATAAAAAACATTAAACTCTTGTCCGCCTTTGTCAGTATTCAACATGGGTACACGATGGAAATATTCTTTTACATGCATAATTTCAGGGCCGACTATGTGTAAAAAAACTGTTTTTGTCAAAAGATTTCTCGCCAGTTTACCCCAAATTTGTGACGTGGATTTTGATCGTATTCTCTTTTATTACGTGGAATGGCAAGAGGCCTATCGTAGCGAGTTCAAAGTAGAAGGAAATCAACGCATCGAATTTCGAGAAGGCTTACCGCAAGCTAGTGATTATTCCAATGACAATGATAAAAAAAAATTGCTCATACTGGTCGATCTGATGCGCGAAACATCAAACAATACGGTACTTGATTTATTTACAAAAGGTTGTCACCACAAAAATATCAGTGTTGTTTTTATTACGCAAAATATTTTTTATAGGGGGCCTAATCAGCGTGATTTATAATTAAATTCAAATTATATCGTATTGCTCAAAAATCCGAGATATCGTGCGCAAATACAGTTTCTCGCTCGACAAGTTCACCCGGAGGACTCCAAATTCTTGCAAGAAGCCTACATTGATGCCTGTAGTCGGCCATTTAGCTATTTTTTGTGAGATTTGAAACAAGATACTCCAGATGAGTTTCGTTTTCATACCAACATATTTCCCGATGACAACACTATGCTTACGTGCTTAAATTTTCATCGAGATTCAGGTAAACATGACTAAATGAAAAGAAAGAAGCATTTGTAGTCAAGAAGCAGTCTTGAAATAGCGATGACTGGGACAACATCGATGGCCCCGTTCGTAACAAACAAGGAGAGAAGAAAAAAGTTCCTTGAAGTCTTGCGTCTGTTGCACACCTGGAAAGTTATGTTCGAAAAAGCGCGTCGCACTTTTCAATGCTCTGAGTCGCGCTTACAGTCAACAGCGTTCAGCTTTGATTTGAACAGCCGATAAAAATCTCATAAAGTGCATTTGTGAGTGTGCGCTGAACGTGTTACAAGGTGTAGTAAAATTAAAAACTCCTGAATAAAACCGCTTAAAAAAGCACAGACCTACTTTAAGGAAACTAGTAAGAAGTGAAAGAAGCAGTGGCGCAAATGCGTGGAAAGCTAAAAAACGTACTATGATTCAGAGTGGTGGTTCGTTTTTACCACTTCTATTAGGTCCGTTAATAAGTACAATTTTTTCAAAAATTTTGGGAAGCAAAAATTAATTTTTTCTTAAGATAAAATAGCCATGGAACTAATACAACTTCGGAACAAATACAAAGTTTTTCGCAGTTACAGCAGCAACAAGGAGGAGCTGTACCAACGATTATTTCTAGGACTGGTAACATAACTGAAAATGCTGAAAAAACCATACAAACACCTGGTGATAATTTAACACGGCTTGATTTAGAATTGTACAAAATTCTTCATTCTAAAAGTTTTAGCAGTGAACGGGAAAAATGTGAACATTATTTGCAAGTTTTGAGGCGCAATTTATTTTTCAAAGATAATGAACGTATGGATGATGGTGAAATTGGTCGAGATATTGACGAAATCGAAGCTACACTGGCACCATTAACAGAAGAAAAAATACTCGATAATGTACCTAAAAGGGTACCCCCCGTTAAGATAGTCAATTTTGCCCTGTCCCTGAAATTTTTGTTTGACCTTGTAACTTTGTTTTGGATAAAAAAAAAATAGTTTTTGTCATATTTGCAGACCGCGACCCCCCTCCTCCTGTCCACATCATGGAAAAAATGACTTTTTCACTATTTATTTTTTTTCTCCGCATCTAGTCAGTAAAAAAACCCCAAAAAAATCGTGCTCATAGCTTAAATGGTTACAAATCACGTAGAATTTTTTCATAAAGAGATTTGATGATGCTATATAACCTAAAAGGATGAAAAAAAAATTCAAACCCTTCCTATTTTCACGGGAAATGCGGTACAGGGCCAATGCTTGCAAAAAAACTTGTATTTTGTTTAAAATTACTTGCCTGAATTTTTCCAGATATTTCCTGTTGGTGCGCCATAGTTGAAAATGCAAAAAACTCATTTTTTCGACGTTTTTGGCTGATTGTAGCTTATTTGCAGACTTTGTATTATTATTTATATTATGAAATTGTATTCTAGAACTTTATTTATGAATTTAATTATGCAATCAAGTCAGAAAAATGAGATTTACAAATACCCGCATCATATTTTTGCACGAATCCACATTTTAGATTAGGTATTTAAAAACTTCTTCCATGATTTTGTTGATATTTTACTACTTTATATGTGATAAAGTCTTTAAAATATTATATTGCTTCAATAAAAAAAAATATTTTGATAAATAAGTCATTTCACAGGTACAGCTATATTAAGTACGGTCAAAATATCAACTTGAGATTACATATGAATTTATATTTCGTAAGAAAAACTTATCAATACAAACATTATCATCATGATTTAATAATATGAACCTTGGCTTTGGCATTTTTAACATTATGTAATCTAAATCTGCACTTTAGTCACACTTTTGCAAGAGCTATATGGTCTATTTTTACACTGGGTAAAAAAAATGTGAGCATGCAAGTACATTGAAATCTTGTTTACATGTCTCATATTAATATTACAATATTAAATATATTTTTGTTAAAAAGCGCATATTGTTCGCAATTATTTTGACATTTGCAATCGTTTTGGAGATCATAAACAAAGTTTGCACTTATGTCATGTATTGTATTATATTATTTCCATCGACATAGGTACGAATCCAGTAACGTAACTCAAGTAACAATCGTTAGGCTGGAAGTTATAGTCTTTAGTCAGTTCATAGATATCTATCTATGTTCTTACTCTTCTTCCATGAGAAGAACAAGGATAGAATATTTGAGAACTGAGTAACAACTACAACTTCTAGCCTTAGACTTGAGTTGGGTCTATGATTTCGAGCCATAAAAAAACATTATGGCCTGAATTCATACTCGTGTCTTGAGTATTAAGTATGACTTAAAACTTAAGTTTCGTTACCTGAGTATCAGCTGTTACTTCAATTGAGTGGTACATGAAGAGGTTATCATAGTTAGTTATGAAACAAAATCACACAAATAAGATAGTTGTCGGCAGGGGCGGATTAAGGTTCCGTGGGGCCCTGGGCTATGAACATAATGGGGCCCCTTTAAAGACAATGTTTTTCCGATATAAAAAATTTAATAATGTTTATATTTTAAATAATTTTTTCTACTTAGAAGTAAATTATGACTTCTGGTGGATAGCAAATTTATTACCTTTCTTTTTTAAACCATATTCTTAAAACTACGTAACAGGTTAGAAGTGCAAATAGGCAATAAAGATTTGTTTAGAGTAGAAGAAATTATTAATTTTTATATGATATTTTCAAAGTTATTAAAATAAATCAGATAAGGTAAAAGTACCTATCATTGGCCACTGACCAGTACTTGCCCGCATAAAAAAATATATTAATTTTTAAGATTTTAGTGCAAAGTAGACTATGAACTACCGTTAATTATTGTTTTGTATACGTTAAATTACTTAAAGAAACAAAATATGGCGAGTGTCCATGTATTTCTTACGTACTGATGAAGAAAAGTGCGTTCACGAGTAAGGAAATAAAATTGTAATAGAATTTTTTTATGCACATCAAATTAGTTGCTACATTATTTATGTACATTAAAATATATTTCACATTAAAAAAAAAATGAATTTTATACATATTTTATATTAAAATTTTGTGAGTATCTATTGGTATTGATAAATCAGTTCGTAATTCAACGTCTCAGTAATTGGCAGGGGGCTACCTACAGCTAAAATCATATGATATCAAACCTAACCTTAAAGCGCACTCTAATTGATACACTTGAATAATTGATTTTTATTCTATCAATTAATTGTAAATTAATTGTAAATTTTAATTATTTCATAAATAACTATCTATAAAATAATTAAAAATATTATAAAATAAATATAAAATTATAAATGTTTGGATATACAAGTGGCCAATAAATCGTACCAGTATTTTGGGACACTAGGACATCATTATTTTGCTGGTTTAAGTACTGGTACTTTGAAATGATAATACTTTTACGTTTATTTCACTATTTTTGTTGATTAAATGACTTTTTTTCATTTTCAACAATCAAATAAATCAACGTTTGTCTATATATCCAAAAATTTTAATCATTTTTGAAATTTATGTTAATAATAATCTTATCAAATGTTCCACGCGTCCCTAAACGGCCAATAATAGATACATTTACCTTACAATAAATTAGTCAGTAAATTTTTAATTATCTTTAAACATTTTATGTATTAAAAACTAGAATATATGATCAATATAAAAAATTTCAATTGAAATTCATATAATTAAACTTTGAAAGCTTTTTTCTTCGTTTTATCATTGGCAGATCTATCAATTAAATCATAACTTAAATTTCGAAGTAATTTATTTCCAAATCTAGCTGAAGACGATAATCTTTTATCTAGCATATTTGCTCGCAATAGATTTTTTAATCGTTTTAAAACTGAAAATGACCTTTTAAACTCACAATTTGCAAATTAAGAGAGATTTAATTGTTTAATAATAGTCTTATTTTAAATAGTAGTAAATTCCATGTTTTTATTATCGATGATCAAAATATGAATAAAATAATGATAAACAAATTTTTACTTTCTTTTAAAATCTTTAAAAAATTGATATTATGTTTATAAAAAAATCATTTATCAAAATCAATTTACATTATTTTATAAGGATTTATTAATTATTTGGAATATTTTGTCAAACATAATTGTATTTTTGTGGTTTTTCGTGGCTTAGTGATGGGTCCGTAACTCGATGATCCGAGTTCTAATTTCTGTATCGACCGATTAATACAAGCACTATATACTCTACGTTACATGTGCTTTATTAATAAACATGCTGCCAAACTTTTTCACTAATTAGCATCGCATGATAGTATTATACACCCAAACAGCGACGTTTTATGTAACAGCATAATACAATTTTTTTAAATGATTGTATTCTGACGAAATATTTCAAACAATTTCCTTTATAGATTAATTATTTATTAATTTTTTGCTCATAGCTATAGGTATAATTGAATATTTCATACTTCATATCTCTATACTTTTTCTTTCACAAATTTTATATTTTTACATCTTAACATTTTTTATATTTTTTATCTAGATTATTTAATTTTATATTCTTTGATCGAACTACTATAGATAAATTAAATATTTATCGTATACAAAAAAATAATAAAATTTATTTGTTTTATTGAGAAGTATCAATAGTTTTTCAGTGCAAATACTTTTGCAAAGATTAAAAACTAAAAGAAGAGAGAAATTTTATTTTTTTGTTTGATCCTTGTTTTCTACTTTAAACGTATTTGAAAAAAGATTTTAAAAAATTTTGAAAAAAGTTGATGGTGTATATATTATTGCGTTGAGTTTGTGATATGTATTTTTCCTTCTTGGGAAAGTAAGGTTGAAATTAAATAAACGGTACAAATAGCGATTAAGAGAAAACAGAATAAATTCAGAACGTTACAAAACAAATTTTTAAATTTGTTGCACTCAAAAAAATTTGGATTTTAAGATCAAATTTCATTCTAAAACAATAATACGTTAACAAATAAATATGGCTTTGTTTTAAAGTATTGTAATTTGCAATTCTACTAAAATTCTTATAGTAAAGCGGAAGATATCATATTTAAGGGAAAAAATCTTTATATCTTAATTTAGTTAAGAACATAACAATCTGTTTGATAAATATAAAAACTTATAGCGATCATCGATACAAAAGTTTTCATATTTATTTAATAGATTATAATATTCTTTACTAAATTAAGATATAAAAACTTTCTTCCTGTATGGCATCTTACCCCGCTTTACTATATAAATTTTACAAACTAAAAAAACTTTTTTAATTTAATACTCGCAAACATTTTTTCAATAACCTTATTCTATTCGGGGCCCCCTGATAACCGGGGCCCGGGGCTATAGCCCTACCTAGCCCCCCCTTTAATCCGCCCCTGGTTGTCGGTAAGGATGTAACACTCAATTGAAGTAACAGCTGATACTCAAGTAACGATACCTAATTTTTAAGTCGTACTTAATACTCAAGACACGACTATAAATTCGGGCCTAAGTTCGGGACAAAGAAAAGTAACATGTAAAATATTTTGTAAATAGAATAACAAATATTAGTATTAAAACAGTATTACGAATATTATTATAAAAAATAAAATCCTATATTTATTAATTTTATATATTAGGTAAGGATTTATTTCTAACAAAATTGTAGTTGAAAAAGATAATATTATTTCATGGGCTATATTACAATATTAGAATAACATTGTATAATAAAAATTAATTCGATATTAAATGGTTCGTTACAATCATTATTGTAGATGTTAAACAAGATCTTTCGATAAAACATTAGGGCAAAATATTCGAATTATAATTTGTATATGGTTGACATAATAAATAAATAAATCACACGCTAGAAAAGGAACAGGAACAGATATAAGAAATACATTGCTTCTATATCTAGATATATATATCTATATATATATATATATATATATATATATATATATATATATATATAGAAATAAATGTGTTGTTCCTAGCAGCAACTCGCTATTCCTCATATATATATAGATATAGAAGTAATATACTTCTTATATCTGTTCCTGTTCTTTTTCTATCGTGTGATAGCCCTATATATTATCAAAGGTTTTGGACTTATTATCTCAACCATATACAAATTATAATTCGAATATTTCGCCCTAATGTTTTATCGAAAGATCTTCTTAAACATCTACCATAATAATTGTAACGAACCATTTAATATCGAATCAATTATTATTATACAATGTTATTCTAATATTGTAATATTGCCCATGAAATCATATTATCTTTTTCAACTACAATTTCGTTAAAAATAAATCCTTATCTAATATATAAAATTAATAAATATAGGATTTTATTTTTTATAATAACATTCGTAATACCGTTTCAATACTAATATTGGTTATTCTATTTACAAAATATTTTACATGTTACTTTTCTTTGGCTCGAACTTAGGCCCGAATTCATAGCTGTTACTTCAATTAAGTGTTACATCTTTAGCGACGACTATCTTATTTGTGTGATTTTGTTTCATAATTAACTATGATAACCTCTTCATGTACCACTCAATTGAAGTAACAGCTGATACTCAGGTAACGAAACTTAAGTTTTAAGTCATACTTAATACTCAAGACACGACTATGAATTCGGGCCATAATGTTTTTTTATGGCTCGAAATCATAGACCCAACTCAAGTCTAAGGCTAGAAGTTGTAGTTGTTACTCAGTTCTTAAATATTCTATCCTTGTTCTTCTTATGGAAACAGAGTAAGAACATAGATAGATATCTGAGAACTGACTAAAGACTATAACTTCCAGCCTAATTACATAATGTTAAAAATGCCAAAGCCAAGGTTCATATTATTAAATCATGATGATAATGTTTGTATTGATAAGTTTTTCTTACGAAATATAAATTCACATGTAATCTTAAGTTGATATTTTGACCGTACTTAATATAGCTGTACCTGTGAAATGACTTATTTATCAAAATATTTTTTTTTATTGAAGCAATATAATATTTTAAAGACTTTATCACATATAAAGTAGTAAAATATCAACAAAATCATGGAAGAAGTTTTTAAATACCTAATCTAAAATGTGGATTCGTGCAAAAATATGATGCGGGTATTTGTAAATCTCATTTTTCTGACTTGATTGCATAATTAAATTCATAAATAAAGTTCTAGAATACAATTTCATAATATAAATAATAATACAAAGTCTGCAAATAAGCTACAATCAGCCAAAAACGTCGAAAAAATGAGTTTTTTGCATTTTCAACTATGGCGCACCAACAGGAAATATCTGGAAAAATTCAGGCAAGTAATTTTAAACAAAATACAAGTTTTTTTGCAAGAATTGGCCCTGTACCGCATTTCCACCGAGATGACTCTGACACGATGATAATTACTTTTCTTAATCAATAACATCTAATTAGCTTCGTTTAGATTTGTACCACCGAAAAATTACTATTACATATTTTGCACCCCCCGGGAAAGTAAAAAAAATTTGAAAATACCGAGATCTCGCAAAATCTATGCTCTTAGCACGAAAATTTTTGAATTTCAAAAAAATAAAAATACAGGTAGCTTCTTTTCAATTTATAACATTCAAAAATCCATTATTTTTTATTTGTACCTCTGTGGAAATTAAGAAAAATAAGATTTTCGCAGTGCAGCCCATTCGTGCTAATGATCATATCATCGGCGCATGAACAGTGGGTAATCCTGACTTTAGCATTTAACTAAAGAAATAATTTCTCTTTATATTATCGAATAACCCAAAAACACAAATATCCTTCTCTTATTGATTTTTAATTGTGTGAACTGTGATTGATTTGAAAATAGAGAGAAATTATTTGTTTAGTTAAATTTAAAACCAATAAGGGGGTACAAATTAAAAATTATGCATTTTTGAATGGTACAAATTGAAACGAAGCTACCTGTATTTTTATTTTTTTTTAAATCAAGAACTTTCGTGCCAACAGTATAGGTTTTCCGAAATCTCGGTATTTTCAATTTTTTTTACTTTCACGGGGGGTGCAAAATTTGTAATAGTGATTTTAAAGTAGTACAAATGAAAACGGAGTTAATTAAACATTGTTCGCAAAGAAAACTAATTATTATCGTGCCAGAGTTACCCCGGTGCATTTCCCGTGAAAATAGAAAGGGTTTGAATTTTTTTTCATCCTTTTAGGTTATATAGCATTATCAAATCTTTATGAAAAAATTCTACGTGATTTGTAACCATTGAAGCTATGAGCACGATTTTCTTGGGGTTTTTTTACTGACTAGATGCGGAGGAAAAAAATAAATAGTGAAAAAGTCATTTTTTCCATGATATGGACAGGGGGAGGAGGGTCGCGGTCTGCAAATATGACAAAAACTATTTTTTTTCTATCCAAAACAAAGTTACAAGGTCAAACAAAAATTTCAGGGACAGGGCAAAATTGGCTATTTTAACGGGGGGTACCCTTTATGCTAGAAAAGCACGACTTTTACTAAAACATTGGCGCACTCTTGAGCCGGATCGATTAGAATGGGATAATACTGGAAGCGTTATCGTAGATGGCAAACTTATACCACGATCTAACATAGTTGAATTACTTAACGATGTTTTACAAAAGAAAAACGCTGCCAAGTGCTTTGGCGCAATGCTTTCTCATAGAGTACATTGAGTTAGAGTAATTTGATTTTATTTTTTTAAATACGATTTTAATATAAATGTCCCTATCCTCTGTATTGAAGGCTGTCTTAATACCTACGAAAACTATATGAATTTTACTCTTTCTTACTTTTGCCATTTGCATAATGTGATTTTATGATGCTCTAAAATTAAAAATGCGTTTATAAGATTAATTTTCCCAAGCTTGTCTTCTTAACACTATAGCCAATAACTTGCATACAAATTTTGGAACATTTTCATCGAATAGTTTACAAAAAATACCAAATAATTGAAAAATAAAAATTGTTTTAAAATTTTCAAAACGCTTTAACGTTACAACTACGCTAAGAAAACAAGTTTTAAAAAGTTCATTTTATTTAGGCAATCGTAAATAATTTCTATTCATAATTTTAAGCTACTTCATCAAGTAGTTTACGTAAAATACCAAAAAATAAGTAAAATTCTATTCAAAATTTAGAAAATGCTCTAAAATTAAAACTGCACTAAGAAAATAAGTTTTTCCAAGCTTGCTTTAATTAGGCAATAACAAATAATTTGTATGAAAATTTTTGAGCAAATCTATCAAATATCTTTTGTGTAATAGAAAAAAAATGGAATATAAACATTTTTTCCAAAATTTTGAAAATGCTCCAAAATTAAAACTGCGTTGAGAAAATAAGTTTTCTAAAACTTGTTTTATTCAGATAATAGTGAATAATTTGCATAAAAATTTTTGAACAAGTTTATCGAATGATTTTTGTGTAATAAAAAAGAAATTAAAAATAAAAATTTTTTTCAAAATTTTCAAAATGCTCTAAAGATAAATGTGCGCCAAGAAAATTAAAGAAAATTAGTTTTCAAAAGTTCATTTTATTTTGACAATCATAAATAATTCCCATACATAATTTTAAGCTCCTTCATCGAGTAGTTTACTTAAAATATAAAAAAAATCAGAAAAATTTTATTCAAAATTTTCAAAATGCTCTAAAATTAAAACTGCACTGAGAAAATAAGTTTTTTAAAGCTTGTTTTATTTAGGCCATTGCAAATGATTTTCATAAAAATTTTCGAGCAAATCTATCGAATGGTTTTTGTGTAATAGAAAAAAAATGAAAAATAGAGATTTTTTCCAAAATTTTCAAAATGCTCTAAAATCAAAACTACGCCAAGAAAATAAGTGTTCCAAAGCTTGTTTCTTTTAGATACTAGCGAATAACTTGCATATAAATTTTGGAGCAAATCTATCGAATGGTTGTCGTGAAATAAAAAAAAAAATTAAAAAAAAATTTTTTTTTTTAATTTTTAAAATGCTCTAAAATTAAAAGTGCGGTAAGAAAATCAGTTGGTAAAAGTTTTTCTTCTTTAACATTCGCAAATAATGCCCATAGAAATTTTCAAGCAAATTCTTTGAGTAGTTTAGGTAAGATACCAAAAAAATTAAAAATTAAAATTTTTCTAAAATTCTTAAAATGGCTCTAAAAAAAATAAGCTGAGAAAATTAATTTTCAATAGCTTCCCCCCAGTTAGACAAAAAACTAAATTGCATGCAAAATTTGAAGCAAATCCATCGTGTAGTTCTCGAGATATTATTGGCGTACTGAAATCATGCACACACATACACACACACACACCCATACACACAGACATTTTCTGAAAACCACTTTTTTCGACTTCCTGAGTCTAAATATGTACAAATTAATGAAAAAATAGAAAAAAATTTTTTTCATCGATACAATGCTTTCTCTATGAGAAAGCAAAAAATAGAGGAGGAGGATGATGAAGCACCTATTGGTAGATTTTAATTCGCAAAGTTTATTGGAAGTTCGGGAACCCCTAATAATTTGATTGGAAATACAGAAATTCTAAAAATTGCCAAAAGACTAACGTCTCCTCTAAATACTGCGAAACGGAAAACCTCGTCACCAGTATTTACACCACCCGTAACGAGACATGCTGTTAAGCAAAAATTGTTAAAAGCAATAATCTGAAGAGAATGTCTTTAAAAAAACAGTATTACCAGCCTTGGCACGAAGCAGGTTATGCTGGAGCCCGAAATTTAATACGCATCAATATAAAAGGTGAATCATTGATAAACGGGGAAAAAGAGCAAAAACGAATACACGAGTGGTTGTGTAATCAGGATCCTTACACGCTTCACCGCCCTATACGAAAAAAATTTCCTAGATTATACTATAACGTAACTAACGTAGATGACGTTTGGGAGGCAGATTTGTGTCAGTTAACGAGTCTAAAAAAAGGAAATGATGGTTATTCGTACTTACTAGTGGTGATCGATGTGCTAAGTAAGTATGCATGGGTAGAACCACTGCGGGATAAAACAGCACACGCTGTGTCGGCTGCATTCAAAAAAATTCTTAAGCGGGCCAAAGGTCGTAAACCTGTTTACTTACAAACTGACAAAGGTAAAGAATTTGTTGGTGCAGGTTTGCAGAATACTCTTAAAATATGTCATACAGTTTAGAGTGGCGAAGAACCCTAACATTAAGGTGGCAGTGGTAGAACATCTTAATTAAACTCTCAAATAACGTGTTTGGAGATATTTTACTCATTGCAATACATATAGGTACATCGATGTAGTATAAAAGATAGTTTATGCATACGACAATACAGTACATTCAAGTATCAAGATAAAACCTTTAGAGGTTAATTTATATAACGCGGCTGAAGCACGAGCGAATCTACAGAGGCGCGCTCTTTAGCAAAGAAAAAATCAAAGGCAAATAAAAGACCGTAAATACGAGGTTGGTGACTACGTGAGGATCAGTCGCTCTAAGGGAACCTTTGCGAAAGGATTTGAGCAGAATTATAGCAAGGAAGTATTTAAAGTCAAACGCTTTTCTACCAGGCAAAATCTATATACCTACAAGTTACATGATTTACAAGGAGAGGACATTGACAGATTTTTTTATACAAAAGAATTGGCTCCTGTAGGATCACAACGACTGTTGGAAGATCAACATTTTAAGATTGAATGCGTTCTTCGGACCAAAGGAAGCGGAAATAAAAAACAGTTATTTGTAAAGTGGGAAGAATATCCAGATAAATTTAATTCTTGGATGAAAGCGTTAGACGTTGAAAGAGTTTGAAAATAATGGATAATCTAGATGATTTTTATTTAGTATTATCGAGTAACAGTAGCATGCGTTATTTTCCTGACAATACGACTACTTGTTTTACCACTTACTTATGTCGTGAAATTAGATTAATCGGTAACTGATATGTCGGTCTAGCTGAAATACACATACCCTGTACTATCATGCATATTCAAGAACCTAAAGCTTATTATACTTGCAAATTAGGAAGCGCTAAATCCAAAGTTTCGAAAAATAACGGGTTTTGTAATTTTCCTCACGGCGTATAAAGTAGCATCGAACAGCTTGCGGAAGAAATGAATAAAGTACACGAGGTGCGTGAACATCAGGAGCTTGAACCGACTGAGTTTCAGAAAGGTTATTACATCTTTAAAAGGATTTGCAATTGCGAAGAGCCGCACTACACGACTTTCAGCGAAAAAATTAGTCGAATTTTTGGTTTTGAAGATATTGTCCACAGAGAAACAGGAACTTTTGTCACTTCCAACTCAGGGACAAGTATAAATGTGGGCAATAGACCGGCTAGTTCAGCACGGGCTATACCCGATCAGCTTTACGTTTACACAGACATATGCGAACCTTATGCAGTCGGTGATACGGAAACGGCACTTTTACGCATTGTAGCCCTGGAAAATCCGAAGTATAAATTCAGATCAACCGTTGTCAAACAGTTTGCACCGATTCAATACATACCTCTACTACATTATACCTTTCGAAGTATTGTTATCGATATAAGAGATCAACATGGGCATAAAATACCATTTGAGTGTAGAACGCTGATGGTTGCGCTTCATTTCAAGCGCAGTCGTTAATTGCATAGCGATATGAGTTATTATATTCATTACTACGACGAGCAGGCTGGTGGTGGTGGTGGAAGCGGAATTAAAAACGTTTACTCTGGTTCAACGTTTTAAAGAGGCTCTGGAATTGGTAGCTTTCTTGAAGGAATATTTAGGAAAATTGTGCCATATCTTGCCAGTGGGGCCAAAGCAGTAGGCAAAGAAGCCGTCCGAACAGGTTTGAACGTGTTAGACGACGTGTCGAACAAGAGAGCGAATTTCAAAGAGTCTCTTAACACGCGTGTTCGAGAGTCGGGTCGAAATTTAAAAAGAAAAGCTGCTAATCAAATTTCCGATATTATTAAAGGTAGTGGATATAAAGCTGTTACTGCTAAGCGAAAACGACAGTCAACGCGAGCTCGTGTTCCCGCACACAACGCATTGAGCTAGAAAAGAAAGAAGAAGACAAATAGAAAGATAAATAAGCGTAGTATAGGCAAGAAAAAGAAAATATTGAGACGAAAGAAGAAAGTATTGAGAAGCGTATTTTACATTTTTGGACCTAAATAAATCATTCTTAAAACAAAATGGCTTTCCCACACGCGTGCAGTGGTGAGCGTATGAAGAGCAGACTAGATATTTTTACTCTTCTTCCGACGCAAACATCGGTTGAAAGCAGTTCTTTTCTCTACTACAAACCTGTATCATCTTTCAGTAATGAAAGCGATTCACCTTTAGAATTTTTGGTTCCTTGTTCGACCGAGCATTACATCGATCTAGCGTATACAATGTTACAAGTTAGCGTGGAAATTATACCCGTAGGAACCAACGTCGAGAATGCAAAAGTTGCTTCTATTAACAATTTTTTACATTCGTTGTTCGAGCAAACGGACATCTTTTTCAATGCAAAGCTAGTTTCACCCCCAAACAACGCTCACCCTTACAGAGCTTACATAGAAATGCTCTTAAATTACGCTTCTCTTGCCTTAACATCACACCTAACCTCTGCACTTTGGTTCATAGCAGGATGTATGGATGCATCACCAGCAAGTGCTACTGGAACAGCTGGGGCCAATGTCGGTTCTCAGAATCGTCAATACTTTACAGCTAGTGGTAAAGTTGTCGATATGATTGGCCACCTCCATTACGATGCATTCAATCAAGGTAAATTTTTAGTAAACGGAGTTGAAATGGGAGTAAGGCTCGTTCGTAGCAGGGACGCGTTTTGTTTGATGGATTTAACCAATGACGGAAAATTTTCAATACGCATCAAAGAAGCGACGCTAATCGTCCGTCGAGATAAAATAAGTCCAGTCGTACTATTGGCTCATGCTTTGGCCAAAACTACTTCAAAGTACCCAATAACGAAAGAAGAAGTGAAATCATTCACTCTACATAGCGGAATTCCAGGAGATACTCTTGATAATGTTATATTGGGCCAGTTGCTGAAAAGGATCATCATAGGTTTTGTAACCGAGCCTTCAACGGCAATCGACAATTGAATCCTTTAACTTTCAACATTATTCTATCAATTTTCTCTCTCTTAACGTCGATGGAGTACAAATACCAAGCAAACCCTTACAGCCAAAATACACAGGGAATAATAAACTCTATATAGACGCTCATCACACGTTATTCTCCGGTACTGGTATACATTTTCTCAACGAGGGTATCGATATCAGCCGAACTCCTTATCCAGAAGGCTAATGTCTCTTTGCATTCGACTTGATGCCTGATTTGTCGGCTCATTTTTCATCACATTGGAATCTCGTATGCTCGGGTGTTCTGTGCATTGAAGTTTACTTTGAGCAGGCTCTTAGGGAAACAATCAATTGCATCATTTATGCAGAATTTGATAACGTGCTAAAAATCGATTCAAACAGACAAATTATTACGGATTTTAATGCCTAAGGTGGGGAGAAAAATGGTGGGAGAAACATTATAATACCATTTGGCTCATTTCCCACTGCTTCAGTTACTTGTCACTCTCAGCTGTAGCACACACGCACTCACTTTCTCACCACAATGGATTACGTAATAGATATTCAAGGCTTAAGAGATAAAAATAATAAATTTTTACCCAAGGAAGTGGCAGTAATTTCTCTACAAGAACAAGTTATTGGTCATTGAATAATTGCACCACCTTACGAATTTGATAATTTGCAAGAAGATATAAAAGCCAGTAACGATTACGTGTCGTCACGCCTTCACGGCTTACAATGGATCGATGGGGATGTTATTCTACGAAAATTACGCTATCATTTTTATAATATAGCGAGAAACGCTACAAGAATTTATGTAAGAGGTGCTAAAAAGGCTCACTATATCGAATCTATTATGGCCCGTAACGTTATAAACATAGATTACACTACAACGGATTTCACCGACTTACAAAGACAATTCTTTTCTCAAAAAGTAGTCTGCTTTCACGCCTGCCAAGAAAGCCTCTATAAAAGGGAGTATTGTGCCATGCAGAGATAACATCTATTGAGAAAGTGGCTTCATTCACTACTCTCTCAAAAATCTCAACAAAATTTGTCATCGATGCCACGTTTATCGATGAAAATGGATACAGAACGTATTTTGACAGTTACGGTTTCCCACCCATCTCGAAATATCATCTTAAACGACTCACAAGGAGAGTGCATTGCATTTGGGTCTTAGATTTTCTTCTGGCTTTGGGATCTTTTTTCTTACATGAAATCATGAAAAAAGCCGCGTCCGTTCGGTCCAACGCTCGATTTTTTCCGAGTTATGGGCAGTTTTGTCTGTCTTGTTGGAAAATTTGCATCTGCTTTATAATTTTACAGTTTTTAAACTACTTATTCCATAAGGTTTTTACTGATTGCATGTTAAAGTTGAGATTAAAATCTTTTGATTAAAAAAAAATGTGTCCAAAAAAACTCAAGTTGTTAAAAAGTTATGAGGGAATAAAAATAGCGCAAATATTTAGCTAAAAATATGTATAGAAAATAAATGCAACATTTTAGTCAGAAATTCATTTCATTTTTCATCTCTTCATAAGTTTTTAACAACTTGAGTTTTTTGGACACGTTTTTTTTAATCGAAAGGTTTAAATCTCAACTTTAATATGAAATCAGTAAAAACCTTATAGAATAAGTAGTTTGAAAACTGTAAAATTAAAAAACAGAAGCAAATTTTTCAATATATCAGACAAAACTGCTTATAACTCGGAAAAAATCGAGCGTTGAACCGAAAGGACGTGGCTTTTTTTATGATTTTATGTAAGAAAAAATTTCCCAAAGCTAGAAGAAAATCCGAGACCCAAATGCAATGCACTCTCCTTGTCAGAAGAAACTGCAAAATTTTTCGATGAAATACCACTAAACTGCAGAGCATCGATTTAACGTGTTGTGGTCAATATACTATTATGTTTTTATATCATATGTGTCGCGTTAGTTTGCGATTGTTTTGTAGCATCTTTTCAAATAACACGAAAAAAAATGATCGAATAGCTGAAAATTTTTATAAAAGAATTTCAAATAAAATTAAACATAAAAGATGTAAGCACGTGGGTACATTCGGCAGAGAACGTTCTCAAGGTTCCAGCCATTGTAATTAAACATGTACTTCTAGGTTAAGATATTCATAATATATATAATTTTACTTTAAATATTATAATCAAATGTGTGTTTTAAATTTAAGCATAATCAATGTTAATTTTGGAATTTATATTTGAATAAATATACTATTGAGTACACAAAAAAATATTTCTAAAATTTTTTCCCTCAATTTCACCCCTTCCCTCCCTTCTATCCATGAATGAAGAAACACCTGTCCTGCTGACTAGCTGTCTGTACGTTTTCCCCAGTACACCTGATCTTCTGATAGCATTCCCCGCCACATCCTACATATCTATCCTAAATAAACACCTGCCCTGCTGCTACTATTCTATTAAAAACGTATTTATCCCCTCTACATACTATTTTGTCTAATGCGTGGTAGAGAAATATTCTTTCCAAGTTTCAGTAAGAGTTTA
Source organism: Anastatus disparis (assembly GCA_017163975.1). Lineage (NCBI taxonomy): Eukaryota > Metazoa > Arthropoda > Insecta > Hymenoptera > Eupelmidae > Anastatus > Anastatus disparis. The sequence continues at coordinate 1,569,465 of JAFFSR010000394.1, read as the reverse complement.
GCTTCAGTACGATCGAGACGTAAAAATGGCTCGTTGTGAATTACGTAAGTCGGGAAAACCCGAGTTGCCAAAACTTTTATTATCTACTACCTAGGCACTCAATAAGTCTAACTCGAAAAGAATTTGTATCGGTCTTGAATGTAGTAGTGGATATTATCATAAAGTGATTAAACTAGTTTCTTCAGGCGGCTCGCACAAAAGTGTCTCTCTTGATCGCCATAGCTGGGATATTCTCAAAGATCAATTTGACAACATAACAGCTTATTTTCAAAATTCTTATTCTTTTTATCAAGATTTTAAAAGATCAACTAAACTATTTCTTTCCAATCATGATTTGAATTTCACCACATCGTACGGTACCAAATCTATCACCATCGACGAAAGATCACAACCGAACGAGATAAGAACGAGGAAGAAGATACTCCTGGACAATCACTTTGCAAAAAAAGAAAAACTTTTAATTATCCACCAGGTATAGTTATGCAACAGTCAACATTTGAAGGTCTTCGTCAGCAAAGTGTCTTGGTAGATCTTCTTCTCAACGATTTAAGTGAGCGCTTCGGTAAAGTCAACCGTATTACCGATCATATTCTAGACTTTTTAAAAATTAACTTCGACAAGAAGGACTGGACAATGCAATAGTAATTCTTAATGACTTTGAATCACTCAAACAATACTATTCTATTCTTAATAGCGAATTAGAAGGTTATGTCATGGAAAATATGGTAGACGATACTGATCATTATAAAAGTTTATTTTTAAAATTTATTTTACATGAAATTTTCGCATTTAGTCTACCTATGATTGCAAAAGATTTACGAGATATAATGATCCCTGTATAAAAAAGTTTGTATTTAAAATTTGTCCGATCTGAATTTGCGTTATATAACACGATACCTGTATAAAAAAGTGTGTTAATATCAATTAATTGGTTTAATGCTACAATTGACTTCATTTTTTTTACTATAAATACAATTATTCTTTCCAATCATTCTTCATTTATTATATAAGAATTGCTCGAAACAGACATGGGACAATGTGCTGGTAAGATTGCTTCATTACGTTCTGCAGACAATGGAATAAAGAGAGAACGATACAAAGAAAATTATAAAAAAAAACGGAAAAAATAGAACGTTTTCGAAGGTGTAACAAAAAAGACAATACTCTTGAAAATATTAATTTAAAGAATAACTTTTTGCAATAAATACTTTTCACGCAAAGTCTCTTATCATATTCGTCTAACGCATACTCACGATGGGTCAACACAGCTCCAGCAACGCCAAAACACCTTTATTACAGCCTGACGAAAAAAAAAGAAAATTAACCATTATCTACCTGGAAACAATATTCTGAAAAATTTTCAACCAATACTTACTCTATTTCTGAAAGAAAAGGATACAAAAAATTTTAATTTAAAAAAATTTATGTATATATATATATATATATATATATATATATATATATATATATATATACATACGGTCCTTTTTAGGACTAACAAAATATTCTTACACGTAGGAAATAACAATTGTTCTCACTACACCTTTTCATATATGTTACAACAGCTCCAGGCGGGAGAAATATATAAGATAGCAAGGGGAGGGAGACGGTTAATGGAGAGAAGAAATCGATAAAGGGTTACGCTATATCACCCCTTGTACGCTATAACACCCAGACAGGGGAGGGAGACTAGGAAGGAGGGAAAAATCGTCTCGCTATACCACCCCGGAGGGAGGGGAGGGGGAAATCAATATGTCTCGCTATAGCACCTCATATACTACTGTCATTTTTTTATTGAAAAACAAGATTTTACTTGTACCCCCCTTAATTCAAGAAATATAATTATTGGTGGTTCCCCCCCAATAATAAAGATTCTATGTGTAAGTACAGAAAATATGTTTTTCAACAAAAATTATTAATATTATTCCGTAAAAAATTAGAACAAAAATACTTATTAATTTTTATAATTTTACTTCGACGTTTTGTTATAATAAATTCTTAAAATTTTCGTTTATTTTATTACAATAATACAATAACAACATGTGTCAAATGAACAATTAAAATTAGAAACAGATATTAAAATATTTGAAGATTATAATGTTAATTGTACACTAAAAAACTTTTGCACATAAAATACGTTCAAATTTTATATATAAATTAGCAATTATTATTATTGAAATAATTTTAATATCATTCTTGTGAAAATATTTAAATCAAATTTAGGTGATGTTTCCCTCAGCAGAAATGAAATTGGAAACCAGTCGTCTATGCATTTAATATATACTCAATATGTATGTTGACTACATTCGAGACAGTCGAACAGCCTTCGTATTCAGACTTGATCGGGATTTAGCTTCAACTGAAAAAGTTAATAGTAACCGAGCGCGTGTTTTGAAAGGAGGTAGGAGAAAAAGAAAAAGAGGGAGTAACCAAAATACATTCTTATTATGATGGTAAAATAGTAATTTTTTAAAAAATTAATGAATGTTAAGATTTTAATATAATTTGTGAGTCTTTAAAACTATTAAAAAAGAATTTAAACTCAAAATCTAATTATTTTAAACAACTAGGGGGCAGATTAGCATGTATCATTTCATGCCAACGATATTTTGAAGTAGGTTTGGTCGAGTGCGCAACGTTCACGCTTTTCTTTTTGGGTGTGCAAGTTCAACTCTTGGTCAGGATCACGTTTTTTTTTTAATTTCTTTTTATTGTTTTAAAATTTTTTATTAATTTTTTTATTTATATTTTTTTTCTTATAATATTAAAATCTAATTTTTCACGAGTATATTAAGTATACTCGTTTTTTCATTGAATATTTAAAAAAAATAAATTATTTCTTGGATGTAATGATGAAAAATATTAATAAATAAATAATAATAATGTTTATTTAGGCACGACCGCTATACGGAAGTGCCTTATATTTTCGACATCGCGAAAAATGTAACCCTTTAAAATATGTTTTTTTATGATGAAAAACTTATTTTTATAGCAAAATAAGACTATTACGAGGCTTTCTTAAAATGTATGTATGGATGTATGTGTGTGAGAAATCAAGTTTATGAATTTTCTCGACGAGTTTTTATCCGATCTGAATTACTCAAACGGGAAATTGTTTCAAATAATAACACAAGTAAACGTTCCTATTTTGAAAAAAATCGTTGCAAGCGTTTTTAAATAGGCGCCTTTTAAATGGTCAAAAAAATGGATTTTTGGTAATAACTTGAAAAATCAACGCTCTAACTTTGGGAAAAAATAATATTTTTACATGCTATAACTACTAATTCGAAAGGATTTGAGCTCAGCTTTAATTTAAAAAAAGTTTCAAGCTTGTAGCTATCAATGCTAAAGAACTATATGCGTTTAAAAATATAGTAACTTTTTTAGTGATTTTCTTTAATTGCCTGTAACTAGGGAAATATTGAGTATTTATGACTATAACTTTAGCTTTTTCCATATTTTATCATCTAAAAACTTATCCCGAAGTTTGAGCAAAATCCGTGATCCGGAGGTGTGACACTCTCCTAGTAAGTAAACCTCTAAGTAAACATTTTTTGTCAAAAATATATTGTTTTTCGAAAATTGTTGGTCCACCATCTTGGAGTTAGGAAATCACAATTCTGATAGCATATTCGTTATCAGCGACCCCAAAAACCCCTGTAAGTAAATTTTCATGAAAAACGAAAAACAAATAGGCAAAATGATTTTTTCCGAAAAAAATACGGTTTTTTGCACTTTATTTATTTATAACAATTCATAAACAAATATATATATATATATAACAAAGTATAAATAAAAAGTTTTTTTGGAAAGGAAAACGTGTAAGTGAATAAGTGTACAAATGGATGAAAAGACTCCAAGAGACAGGCAAAAATTTTAGAAACGTTTATGGTATTCGAAATCAAGAATCTCGTAACCTCAAAGATAATAACAGGTGCTACGAATTGATCGAAGGGAGACATATTGTTCATTTGAAAACACTCTCTGAACAGTTGTTTTGCCGTAAATGCTGTGAAATACTTTCTTTAGGAGATTCAGTTGAAGAAGTACGTGTTGGATTGGTTTCTTTATTTGGCATCAAATGCCGTAAGTGTTTGGAAATCACAAAAATCACCGAAATGAAAATACCTTCAGTGAGCGAATTGAACAGTATGACGTTAACACTAGAGCAGCTATAGGTAATTTATAAGACATACAAAAATATGTAAATGACATTATATTATAAATGTTAAAAATTTCATAAATATTTTAGCTACACTCCATGCAGGCATCGGACACTCTCATTTCAATTCTATATTGGCTTCATTCAACATCCCACTGTATTATCCTAATTGTTTTTAAACACACGAGAAAGAAGTGGGAACTGTTTTGGAAGAGATGACTAAGCATAGTTGCTTCAGGGTGACTCTTTCAGAAAGAAAACTTTCAATTGAAAATGTTAAAAAACTAAATCAATTGTTGTTAGCAATCCAGTCTTACAATTAAAAAAAATTATCAACATATTCAATAATTGTATTTAATATATATTTTGCAATTAATTTTAATTACAAAAAATAAAGAATATACAATTGTTGAATAAAATTATTTAAGCATAAACAAATTACTTAAATAATGGGAATGCACTAAGCTTTTTGAATGAATTTTTTATTTTAAAATGAACAATGAAATATTGACAGTGTAATATATTTTGATTTAATAATTTTTGAATCTTTTGATTTTATATGATAATGTCTAACTTTATTATTGCTTAAATTATTCAAGGAGTATTGTAAATAAAAAATTTTAATTTTTCAAATACAATTTCTTTATTTTTATTAATTCTTTTATTATGATACTTTTATAAATAATAAAGAAATAGATTATGGAAATATTTAAAAAAATCTTATATCAATGGCAATGTATAATTTTAATACAACTATTAAAAATTCTGTAAAAATATATTTTTATTCTTTCTTTGTCTACATACCTACCTTTCATTTTAGGCCTGATCATCTTAAAAAAAATTTCATTATTCCTCATCCTTTACCTGACGTATTTGTCCAGACTATACGTATCGCCGCTTCATTCGACATTGGCTGGACAACTCGAGGCACTGGTCGTAATTATGACAGTCTAACGGGTTCTGCTGCACTCATAGGATTTTTCAATAAAGAAGTTCTATCTTACGTCTCAAAAAATCGCAAATGCCGTATGTGTGATCTCGAAAATCATTCCAAAGATCATGATTGCAGGCGAAACTTTTCTGGTACGGCAAAAGCTATGGAACCGAGAGCTGCTGTAGGATTGGCAACGGAAAATAAAATATTTACAGTATGTCACGGTCAATTAGGCATTGTGATTTCTGATAATGATAGTAGTTCCATTGCGGCTATGCGTGCAGCTTTTAATCATGAAATTATAAAACACGCTGATAAAAACCACACTAGTAAAGGACTAACGAACGAGCATTACAAAATAAGAAAAGAAATAGTGTTTTATAGTAATATATAAAAACAATGTTTGATTGATAGATCTATATACTAATTGAACTATTCTTTAATTCATTATGTTACAGTCGATGTAGGTATTCTTTTTATTTAATATTCTACGTAAAGAAATAATATTTATTTTCTCTAAAAATACATTTTTAGAAATTTGATTAGATTCATTGAAAGATCATTAAAGATTAACCTAAAGAAAACTTTTGAATAATTAAAATTATTTAGTATATTATATAAGAGTTATTAAAAAAATTTCAAATTCTCGGATATTTTTTTAAAGTTATGAAAGCAAGATGGGGGTTGGCGCGCTTGCGCACAAGGGGCTTGCCCCCAAGTAAATACATATATATATATATATATATATATATATATATATATATATATATATATATATATATATATATATATATATATATATATATATATATATACGGAGACGGAGAGACGGAGACGGAATGACGAATATTGCGTATGTATGTATGTGTATATGAGTGAGCATATGTATATGGATATGTGTATATGACTCATCACATTCAGATTTATGTAGGCCGTCACTGATCGAATTTTATTTTCTCTTCCAAGTGATAAAAATACCTTCTAATATGTATATAATGATAAAATTTACCTCGTAGAGCGCCCAAAAAAATATTTTATCTTTGCTACAGCGTATTTAGTATTGAGTGTAAAAATGAAAATTAAAAAATTGAAAATGAATTTTTAAATGGCTGTAGCTCCGTAAATTTTCAACCTTTTTGGACGTTCGTTAGATAAAAATGTGCTAAATTAGGTATGTTCTACCTATTTTTAAGATACGAGTTGATCCCTTTGAATTATTCATGAAAAACCGAAAAAAAACTATTTTTTTCAAACGCGATTTTCTCAAAAACTACATTTTTTTTGTTGATATTTTTATATGTTTTCAGACATAAAAAATAACAACTTTTAGAATGGGTGAAAATATGCCATTTTGCCTTTTTTTTAAACAGATTTTCAAACGTTTTTTTATATTTTTTATTTTAAAGCATTGATACCATGAAAGTGAGAAAGAAAAAAAAAGAGTAAGAGATAGCGTGGAAGAGCAAGAAGGGATGATAGAAAGAGGAATAGAGTAAGGGAGCGTAAGGGAGAGCAAGTGAAAGTGAGAGAGAGAGCGAGAGGAAGCGAGGGAAAGTAAGAGAAGATTTGATTTGATTTGACTAATTTTATTATGCCATGGGGTACAACCTCGTATAGCTCAAAAAGAACATATTTCGTTGAATAAAATTCAAAAACATATCACAACAATTATGAATAGTAAAAAAAAACAATAGAAAATAAAAAGAAATTTAATAAACATTATGAGTTGAAGTTAGTTACAAAACTAAACATATAATTACAAATTAAAAGAATGAAATAGATTTTAGCATGAAAATCAATATTTTATAATTTAATATTCGATTTGCATTGCTGATCTCTCAAACCATTTCCCTCGGTCGTCATCAACAAGCCAATCAAATGCATGCAACTTGAACGTAGAAACTGATCCCACATCGAATGACAATGAGTTGCCTGTACAGGTGACGTACTCATTAATGTATCTTGTAGCAACGTTAACAAATGAGTTCAATAAGATGCTAGTTCGCACTGGAGGACAAATAAGCACTCTAGGTTGCTTACGAGAGGAAGATCGTATAGATGGATCATTATCAACTCGTACGAAGTGATCAGCTAAAAATGATGGAGTTCCAGAGACAATAATTAAGTAGGCAAATGTAAGAAAAAAGTACTTCCTTTTCCTGTTAACCATGAGCTAACCGAGATTAATTCTGTGCGGTAACACTCGCTCACGGAAATTTATGTTTCCATAAACAAACCGCACACAGGCATCTAGTGCTCTATGAAGTTTAAGATTCTGGTATTAGAACCAATCATCATAAACAGTAGATGCATAATCAAAAATGGGGAATATAAGCGACTCAACCAGACGCTGCCTAAGAGTCATAGTTAGGGAATGTCTATAGAATTTTAGAGAATGCAAGGTACCATAAACTCTGCGGACAATTTGAATAATCCAAATTCCCAAACTTTTTACCTCTGTTGATTAGGGTATAGGCTGGCCATAAATAAACATAGATAGGATGGTTACAGGATCCAATCTAGAGAAAAACTGCTCGCTGCCCAGAACAATAACCTGTGTCTTAGATGCATTCAGTCTCAGTCCATTCGCAACTGCCTAATCTTTGATAGCAGTAACATCATTGTTCAAAAGAGAAATATCAACAATAAAAACAATACTTATGTCGACTGAATAATAAATAAGATGACAAATATTTCCATCGGTCTTACAGTCAATTTAAAATCTATATAATAAAATAATAAAATAGATATGGACATTCAGACTGTCCTTGTTTATAATCACCCCGTAGAATAACCTGAAATGGAAACTTAAAAATTAACTGGAAAGAAACCTGAAAATAAATAAAATTAGTAAAGCACAATCTGACTGTCCCCCACCACCAAAAAACCTTTTTTCGATTGTGATCTTCAAAAATGTCCGACGTTTCGAGCACGCTACTGCTCATCCTCAAGGATTGCTCCAGTTGACTGTAAGACCGATGGAAATATTTGTCATCTTAGAAATATCAGCTGTTAAATTGCTGGGAAAGAAGATCTATAGATTTACAGATCATCTGAAAACAACATGAATTATAAATGGCGCAGAACGTCAGGAAGGTCATTGATAAAGACCGAGAATAGTAATGGGCCAAGCACACTACCTTGTGGAACACCTGTATTAAGACTAACCCTGCCCTCCGATGCGTTTTGGTCCAAAGCATCAATAGACTGTGTTCTACCATATAAATATGATGCAAACCATTAAATAAGACGGGAAACAGAGAAAGATGGAGAAGAGGAAAGAAGAGCGAAAAGGAATGAGAGAGAGAGAGAGCAGGAGAAGGCGAGAAACAGAAAGAGGGTCAAATGAAAAGAGTGAACAGAGCGGGGGGGAGCGAGCAAGAGAGCAAAAGAGAGAGAGCAAAAAAGAGGGAGAAAAGAAAGGGAGAGGGGAAGGGAGGATGGAGGATGAGAGCGAAAAAGAGCGATAGAGAACGAGAGAAGATGAGAAACAAAGAAAGAGAGAGAAAAAAGGGAGAGGGAGGATGACTTTGACTTTGACTTATTTATTTTGGCCTTGGGAACCAGCCCGTATAAATTATCAGCGTAAGTCATCAGCAAAAATTATATGTTTGGCTGTGTGTAATACTGCAGTGATATCGTTGATAATAACTGAAATAGTAGAGGCCCAAACACATTAATCTGCGAAACTCCGGCCGTGAGACTGGACCACTCTTGGCTGATTTGCCTTATTTATTACTGAATAACTATAACGTGACAGGTAGGACGCGAACCACCTAATTACCGCATCAGAGCAATTCATTCCCTTGGGCTTGATGAAAAGTTCACAATGAGGAACTATATTAAAAGCTTTTAAAAAATAAAAAAGCAGAAGTAGAGTGATCATACGCTAATCAATAGCTGATCTACAGTTTTCTTATAAATGGAGTAAGTACTATGACCCTTTCTATATCCTGCTAATCTTGAAAATTGTCAAGCAATTTATCAGTTTCCAAATAATGGCTAAGCTGAGAATGCACTAATCTTCCGATTACTTTGGAAACTTCACAGAGCATGGATATGGAACGAGTCTGTGATAGATTTTCAATATTAGCTTGTTTAGCCACTAAAAGACTTCTTCTGCTACCATTCGTTAATTTGATTTAATTAGATTTGTTAATAATAGAAGTCATAGTGTCGGTCATAGCAGCATCTTCTATCTTAAGCATATCTGCTGATATGTGATCAGGACCAACTGGTTTTAAGGTAGCTGAACAAATCAGATTGAGTACGCTTTTTGGAGTTGCTGGAGCACAGTCAAAAACTGGCATATCACTTCTGAGAGGCATGTTCAACACTTGATCAGTTTGAGTATTAAGTAAAGCTGAACTATTTAAGGAAATATGGGTATGGTTTAGAAGCGTTGCCGAAGAGAAAAGCTTTAGAGGTGAAGGTAACACCCTATTAGCTAAGCCTAGCTTATGCAGTGCTGACCACTTTTTTTTAACAGACATAGCAGATGCTAACTTGCTAGCAATGTATTCATTCTCCGACCTGCTCAACGAATTTGCAATTTCATTCCGTGAGGTTTTAAAATAAGAGTAATTTGTTACTGAACCAGTTCTCTGCACTAATCTATAAGAATAGTCTCTTCTTTTCATTTTCATGCGTTATTCATGAGAAACCTATAACTTTCTTTTAGTAGAAACTTCTATTACTTTTAAAGGTGCATATAAATTGAATGACGTTTTGATGCATGAAAAAAGAGCATCAATTTTTTCATCGAGCCAAAAATTGTTAGATCCGAGATTAAAATTTCAGATATTCAAGAATTAAGAACAAAAATCACTATCAGAAAACTTTAAAATATTAAAGGACGAAACATTACATTGATGAGAAGCAAGTTACTTATAAGGATTCGCAGAAAATTGAATAACAAAAATAAAAATAAAATTGTTCATAGTTTTTATTGAGAAATTTTAAGCCAACTCTGAACTACAATGAAAAATAACAAAAATATGCGTAAGTTCAACAATTCAATAAAAAATACAATTATACTTTTGCAAATTAATCAGTCGAGTATGTGTTTTTTGATTGCGCTGATAGAATCCAACTGAAAGGAGATTAGATGTATAGCCGCAGAACTTAATTCATTGACGAAATCAGTAGCAAGATCCCTGAACAAGTTCTGCAAATGCTTGTACGAATAGGTGGACAGAAAAGAACTCTTAGTGGTCGAAGAATAGAAGAATGAATGTTAGAGTGCATGTCAACTTTAATGAATCGGTTAGCCAAGAAAGCCGGACTGCGTCCAGAAGTAACAGAATATGCCAAAGAAATCAGGAAATAGGGTAAATGTGAGTATTGCTGTCGCTGTCCCAAGTACTGTCAATTTTCATTAAACATATTCTTTTTAATATTTTTTAATACTTGATTTTAGAAAAATAAATTACAAAATAATTTTATTATTTAATATTAATAAAAAAGTATATTGCATTAAAAAATAATTCCATTTTAATACTTTTTTCCGATCTTTAAACTTTGTACTACAGCAAAAATTCTGATAATTTACTATTTTGTCATTTTGACATTTTGTAAAAAACAATTCACAAATTAAAATATAGCTTTTATAAGTGATTTTTATTTATATATATATAGTTGAATAATAAATTAGCAAATTAGTAAAGTGTGCTCGTTTTTTTTAGTTCACGCCCATTACTATCGAGTCAAGACGAGGTTTCCTAACCTATATTCAACAAAGTTACAAAGACGCAGCAACTTTTAAGAGTGATAAAAAGATTTATTATTTATCCTATTCATTTAACATGAAAAAATGGCCAAAGCAATGAAAAGTGTTAATAATAAAGTGAAAAAAGCTGTGAAAGGAGAGTATTATATAGTACTAAGAAATATTGTTAATTAAAAAGTTACTTTTGTTTAGTTTTGCTTACTAATAAAGAATTATTAGAACCTATTACTCTCTTTTATATTTTAATTTTACGTTAAAAACTTAAAAATATTTATTTTAAATGATTACAATTTACATTACGTAAGCACAATAACAGGCGTGCGATAGTTAAAATTTTAACAGTAAAATGGCGTGCAGTAAATCGTACAAGATGACATTAATACATTTATGGACCTTTTAAATTTAATTTATTTTTATTCAATTAATCATAGGTATATTAAGGCACTATGTGAACATTTTCCAATATTTACATAGAACAGCTTTCATTTAAAAAAAACGTAGCAAATTAATTTAAAAAATTGCCATATTTAATGCTTTGAAATTTATCTTCGATAAAAACATCAGTGATACCTTCTTTTAATCTACCTCTTTCTCATCTTGACCGAAAGACCACCAAGATTAAGACTATTGGAAGTCACATTATCGCGAAAAGCAATATTACTATAAACGAATCTCATACCAGCGATGAAGGCTCTATGAACTTCTAAGTTTTGGTAATTAAAGAGATCGTTGTAGACTACAGAGATATATTTAAAGTAAAAAAAAATGAACGTTTTAACAAGGTCTTTCTTGAGCTTCTTCGAAAGCGAGAACCTATAAAATCTTAATGAATAAAGTACTCCATGCACTCTACCAATAATAGCATTCACTTGTCTTTTCTAGTTGAGAGTCTGATCCAACCATAAACCGAGGCTTTGGACTTCATTAGAAAAAGAAATAAGCTAACCGCATACTACAATGTGTGAAACTTAAGAAGAATCAAGCCTAGATATGAACTGCTCATTACCAAGAATACTAACCTAAGTTTTGAGAACATTAAGTTTATTACCATTGACTGATGCCCACTCGTCAATGGCCTGAACATCATAATTGATAGCGATACTGACTCTTCTCTTATCGACTGCCAACCTAATATCTTCTATAATACTAAAGAGAGTTATTTAAGTGTTGTGCCCCTAAAGCCAAACTGATGCTCGTTAAAAAAATTATTCGATTCTAGAAATTGTGAAAGTTACTCGTGAACAACTCTTTCAAGAACCTTGGAAATCTCTTAAAGTCTAGCAAAAGGTCGGTTTTGATCCGGTTAGGAAAAAAATTTAGACTTTACCAAAGACAAAAAAAGCTTTTTTCCAATTAGTTGGGATATGTGCATAAATAAGAGAGCTATTTACAAGCGCTGTCAGTGGTCCAGCGTCAGAAGGCATAGCAAGCTTAAGCATATCACCAGAAATATCGTCATCCTGAGGACTTAAAAGAAACAGCTACGATAAAGCTACCAATCGAGTATCGATCACGTAAAAATCAATACCTCGTCAATATCTCTCTGAGGAAGGACAGTCATTAAGGACAGTAATTAGCAACAGATGAGTGGTACATCAACAAATCCTTGAGGAAATGTACTGAAGAGAAGAATGCAGCGACTTCTTAATCAAACCCAGCTTTTGAAGTCAGGACTATTTTCTTTTGGCACCAATGGCAGTATCTGACTGACAAGGAGAGCACGCCACCTCCGAAAAACAGATTCGGCTGAAACTGCAGGATATGATTTTTTGATGAAAAAAAATGAACCCGTGTTTTTTCTTTTCATTGAATAGGCCCCCTAGACAAGGATATAGACATTTTTTTAAAAATATGATGAATAAAAGCCTTCTTAACGGGATGTCGTAGTTGTTGGAATCGAGTTTTGCTTTTTTTATCTTACTGATATCTTTTTAAATTCACTATTTGGGCAAATATAATGACTTGTCCGCGCTAAAACTATATTAATACAATAATTTTTGTTAAATTAAAAATTCAATTTAGCTTCATATTTTTTTATGAACTTTGAATGAAAATTAGATATCAAGCTCGATAAACCTAACCTCAAAATAGTATACATCGAAAGTTTGTTTATAACTTTTTATGTATATTATTTTGATAAATTTCTTGACTTGTCCGCGCTAAGGATTAATCTTACGAATTTTCTTACTGAAGTGAAAGAATTTGATTAGACGCACTGTTTACTTATGAACTTTGAATAAAAATATTATTAGGAGGAGCAGAACTATGATATCCTCTTAAGAACTTAAATAACCAAAGAACTAAGACTCTTACAAAAAAATGCATGAAACATAAAATGAAGCACGAATTGAGTGCTTTAATTTAAGTTTGTCGCCTTTAATTTTTGAACCACTAAAGATTTTTTAATGCAACAAAGCTTAAATTAAAGCATTTAATTCGTGCTTTATTTTATCTTCCATGCATTTTTTTGTAAGAGTCTTAGTTCTTTGGTTATTCAAGTTCTTATAAAGGCTCTTATTTACCATATTTCGAAAAAAATGCCTATACTCTTATCTAGGGGGCCTATTCAACGAAAAGAAAAAACACGGGTTCATTTTTTTTATCAAAAAATCATATCTTGCAGTTTCAGCCGAATCCGTTTCCCGGAGGTGGGATGCTCTCCTTGTGAGTCGATATACAATTAAGTTTAGTAGGGTCAAGACTTAAAGATTTGGCTCCTCAAAGACCAATATCTCTGAATGTCCTGGACATAGCTATTGTTGCAGTCCAGTGATAAGCTTGATCGCGCCTTTTTATCATCAAACTGATTCTGTGAGAAACCCAGGGCTTACTCCGAGGACGTACAACATTCAGCTAAAGAGTAGCATACCTGTCAATGATATCAACATTAGTTTTTGACAAGGTATTCCTGATCATTAAGGACTTAAACTAGGAAAGCTAGAAATAAAAGAAGAAGAGGACAATATAGAATTCCTGAAAGTACTATGAACAAAACAATTGATCTTACGTGAGCTGGCCTCGAAGGAATTTCTGAGAAAACTATTAAGAAAATCAGTATTTACAGAACCCAGCCTACGAGCGTAAAACTTTTTCGGAAAACTGAAAAGTCTGGAAACTTTGAACTCCATCACTTATGATTAATGCAGTAAAGTTTAACTTTAAAACTTTGATTGTTTCTATTCCTTTATTAATTTAAAAACAACAATTCATATTATTAATTAGGTGAAATCACCGACTTATTGAAAATCATCGATTTAATTGCTTTTGGCTGCGAGGAAATGTAAAGTATTAATTTATGCAATGGTAATTTTCGGTATGTACTTTTAAAAAATATAAATCTGCGGTGGTGTCATAGAAAGTGCTTATATTCACAAAAGCATTCAAAATTTATTACTTTCCATTAGAACGTTCTTAAATGTTTTAGTTTCTGCAGCGACAAATAAAATATGCTACTCTTTCTTAGAACCGACGATAATAATAGCAATCTACGTACATATGATCATAAAAGAAAAGAGTTACAGTAGTTGAATTTACATCATCATTCATATCTTATTAATGTGATAAAATTTATAATGATTTCGGTGAACTATTCATTTATCAATTACTTATTATTAATGCTCCACCTATTTTCTATTTTATATCTCACAAATATTTTCATAGCTATTGAAAATTAAAAAATATCTTTCATATCTAAATATTTTTGATTTAATAAAAATATTACATAATCTAATACTTTATCGTAATGAACATGAACCACTATTATTTTAATACAATATATGAGTACAGTTTATTTTACGTGATTTCAAAATCATAAGTATGTTAATTATTATATATATATATTTTTTTTTTTTCAGATTTGATGGTTGAATTTATTGCTACGCACATGATGAAAAAATTTCCCCTTGAACTCTATAATTATTGCATTGGAATCTTATTAAGAATATTGTGTTACCAAAAACGATGTCGTGTAAGGTTAAATTATCAATGGATAAATTTATGGACAGTTCTTATAAACTTGTTGAAATTTCTAGTATCACATGAAAGCTGTTTGGTAAAAAGAATGAATATTTTTACTTTAGCTACAAAAGTTGTTAATATCTTAAATATATTTATCACATATGGAGATATGTTCTTACTATTGCCCAGCACGTACGATCAATTGTTCTATGAAATCATTAGGATGAAATTAATTTTTATCAATTTGAACTCATTAGGTAAGTGTGTTGCTAAAATAAAAAAATCAAGTGATTCCCCTGTAACTATTTACGTAAATTTTTATTTCTTATTCGTTATTTCGACACATTATAATTATACCAATTCCATCTCAAATTATGCAGGTTGACTACACCTATCTCTTAAAATGATTTAGGAATTATTTTTTATTATTCTACTCTGAAAATAAGTGTACAAATATTTTTTTTATTTTTTTGGTATTATAAAAAATGCATTTTTCATGCACTTATGAAAATTGACTTATAAATTTTTAATTTGCAAGATGTAATTTTTTCTAACTTTTTAATTTTTGCTCCTCGAATCAGTACGCAGCCAATCGTAAGCATATCTATGGGCGAGATATGATCACCCATCCTCACGTCTAATACATATCTCTCATATGAATTTAGCATTATCTGGAGTCGTCTTCATAGCTCCTGTGAAACATCAAGCAGAACTACCGAGCCGTTGTTAAAATGCTGAAACAGCAGGGCAGTTGCGAGTTGTTTACGCAGAGCCTTAGTGGTATACCGACGGAAAAACCCGCAGATTATACATCACTCTATTAAATTTTTTTATCATATTAACGTGTGGTTCCCACGACAGTTTAGAGTTAAGTACAACATCAAGGCTCGTAACAGAATCAGAGAAAGGAATACCGACACCACTCCCAAGGTCAATCGTCCTTGGTTTACCAGTATAAAAATTTTTAATAAAACGATTACCACCAAAGCCGATCGCCTTCGTTTTAATAGAATTCAATGTGAGAAAAATATTAGCAGCCCATCCTTACACGGCATTGGCTGCTCCCTGTAAATTACAAATACCCTTATCCACATCATCATAAGGAACCTGTATATAAATTTAAAGACCATTTGTATACAGCAGGTGCTCGACACGACCGGAGTCCAGTGCGTCATGTACGTTATTAATATAAAGGCAAAATAACAGAGGCTCCAGTGCCGAACCCTGAGATACTCCTGGATTAGTTGTTAGCCAGTTCAATTCCTCTTTTAAATACGTGGAAATAATTTGTTTCCTATCTGATAAATAGGAGTTAATCCGTCCAAGTGCGGCTCTGGAAAACCCCATCGACCAAAATCTCACAGGAAGTTTACGGGGTGAGATCGTATTGAATGCCTTACTAAAGTAAGAAATTAGCAGTAACGTGACTAGCTTTTTGTCTAGACCCGACCTTATATCGTCTGTAAGTTTGAGTACAGCAGTCTGCGAGAAGTGGTGTTTCCTAAAACTAGTCTGCTCAGGATCGAGCAATTTTTTAGAAGTGTACTTCTGCAACTGATTATGGGTAATATTCTCGAAAACCTTTAAAAGAAAACATAAGATGACACACCTTTCAAACGGTATGATACGTGCTCGGTTCCAAGGCAAGATTTTCCGTGCAAAAGAGGAATTAAACAGAGTCATAACATGTTTACCAATAGATGGTAAAACTTTGACTATCACACTTTGCGAAATGCTATCCTTACCACGAGTCTGGGAGGAAAAATGTGAGGCGACAAGAACAACATCATTAAAATTAATTGGTTTGAAGGTTAACTCACCACGGTGTGCCTGAACGAACTTTAATTGGGGGCATGAAGAAAGGTCTTATGTTAATGTTGGATTTGATTCTAGAATACTTTAGAAATAATTTGAAAAAAGAATTAAAAACATTCTTAGAGCCGATTTTTTTTCGTCAACATTTTTGTCGATTTTTTGAAAAATTTTATAAAACGTATATAGGGATATCTCTGGAACTTTTTAATTTTGAGAAATTGTCTTCACAACAATTAAAAAGTCTATAATACAAGTTTCTGGAGTGGCACACACTTCAATAAGGGCTTAAATTACTCGTTTCTGTAAGTAGAATATGTAATTAAATTTCGGTATCGATTAAACAACCGTTGTTCACGGTACATAATTTTATACGTCAAAAATGATACTTTTTTCATATTTTTCTACGTGTGTTTCTTGAGCTATAAAAAAAGTAACGTACTTTCGATCATTCTCAAACTTTTTGAGCATAATGAATATGGTAAAAAGAACAGTTTAAGCCTACTCTGGTACATGTGCCCCTCTTTAGGAAGCTGTTAGACTATTTTTAATGTTAGTGTAATTTTTAGGTGAAAATCATACTAACATTAAAAATAGTCTAACAGCTTCCTAAAGAGGGGCCCATGTACCAGGGTAGGCTTAAACTGTTCTTTTTACCACATTTATCATGCTTAAAAAAATTTGAGAAGGATCAAAAGTACGTTTCTGTTTTTATAGCTCAAGAAACACACGTATAAAAATATGAAAAAAGTATCATTTTTGACGTATAAAATTATGTACCGTGAACAACGATTGTTCAATCGATACCAAAATTTAATTACATATTCTACTTACAGAAACGAGCCATTATTGAAGTGTGTGCCACTCCAGAAACTTGTATTATAGATTTTTGAATTGTTGTGAAGACAATTTCTCAAAATTAAAAAGTTCCAGAGATATCCCTATATATTTCCAGAATAAAATTTGTTTAAAGTACAAAAATAATATTTATTAATTTTCAACAGGATTCGAATAGTTAATTTGATATTTTATGTTTTATCGAAACTTTGGCGATGAGAAAATTTTCTATGAATATTTAGCTGAACAACTTGAGCTTTTTGGATACGTTAATTTTTTAATCAAAAGGTTTTAATTTCAACTTCAATATGCAATCAGTAAAAACATTATAGAATATGCAGTTCGAAAACTGTAAAACAATAAAGCAGACGTAAATTTTTTAACAAAACAGACAAAACTGCTCATAACTCGGAAAAAATCAGGCGTTGGAGCGAATGGACGCGGTTTTTTTCATGATTTTATGTAAGAAAAAAATATTCCAAAGTTAGAAGAAAGTCCGAGACTCAAACGCAATGCACTCTCCTTGTAAGTTTAACTAAAAACTGAATTCAATTCAAAACTTAGCTAAATTGATACAAATTTTAGTTTAAACGTAGCTAAATATTAGTTAAGCTGAATCTATACTATGTTAAATTTACCCGAAATGTAGCTGAAATTTTGTTAACAGTAGTTGAATTCAACTGAAAGTTAGTAAAAGTTGATTCAAAAGTTAGCTAAATTTATTTAACATTGAGTCAAAATTGAGCTAAATGTTACCGAAAAGTTAGCTATATATCAACTAAAATTTAGCGAAAATAAAGTTAGATTTTGATAGAATTATTTAAAATTTTGCTAAATTAGAGCCAAAAATTAACGAAAAATTAGCGAAAAATTTTAGCCGAGAGTTAGCTTAATTTAAGGGTGTTAAGTATTCAAACTTATTTGATTATTAAATTGAAAATTTGACTATAGACTGAAAGTTAATGTTTTAAAATTTAGTAAAATTTATACACAAATAATTTATGTTAATTCGCTTTACTACTAATAAATCTTTAATACTTGAAACTAGTTATTTATTTCTGAATTTAAAATTGTATTTAACGTACGAGAGTAAAGCTTGATCGAATAAACCATTCCTTACTGTAGTTAACCGCTAAGGTTAGAAAGAGAAAGAAAACAAAATGTCCGACATATTGGATTTTCTACCTTATGTTACACTTGTTTTAATGTGACGTAAGGTACACACGGCGCTGGCTATCTGCGCCACTGTAAGACACTCGTCAGCTTGCTGGCTCTTTACATCATTCGTTGCGAGCCCAGATTTTCAAGAGCCACCGGCACGAGCGCACATACTAGACCTTTGGTCTTTGTTACAATTTTGTTCATTGCTGTAGCGTGTTGCGTGTTAAGCACAAGTTATTGTGAATTTGTTCTCAATAAGTGAAAGTGCAATAAAGATATAATAAGGTTTCACTTTTATATGTAAACATTGTTACCTAAATCCTGAATTCCTTTGTCCTAACCAATGAGTCATTGGTCAAACATTTGCTCGAACCAGTAAAGAGTTATAGCTTCAGATTAATTATAAAGGCCAATTCTACACAAAGGGACTACATACGTATTCAAACCTGAAAAAATTAAAAATACTACTATGATCACTCGATGAACCTTCCCAGGAATCCATAATTCCTGGACCGTTAAGTTTCTGATGACCCAATGAACTTATTTGACTTTACCAAGTAAAGGCTTTAGTATTGATGGCATTCTTGCATGAGTGTAAGGTTTTAAAATCAAATAATTATAAGTAGTGGAAAAAATCCAAAAATAAGGTAAAATATTGAAATTTATTTAGAAAATTTATGTTTTTTGTTGAAAAATTAGTAATATTTGGTTTTTATAAAAATTCCTACATTAATGCAAGAATGGCATAAATACTAGAAACAAATCTATTTGGTAAATTCAAATTAATTCAGAAGATCATCGGAAACCTGACGGTCCAGGAATCATGGATTCGAAAGTTCATCAAGTAATCATGGTAGTATAGCTGGAGCAAAATAACCGTAATAGGGCTTGAAATAAAAGTATTGTCTACTTTAAGGTGGTATTTTATATATTTTAAAATTAATTCAAATACTGATAAAGAAATTGTATTTTTTCAGGTTCCAATATGTATTTACTCCCTCAAATTTAATTAAATTTCAGACAAATTAAGATAATTATAGCTTACGTAAGAGCAACTTTCAGCTGAATTTATCTTATAAGTTTTGACTTAGAAGATTAAAGTATTGAAATTCTGTTAGATTTCACGCGAGAAATAGTTCGATTTTAGCTGAAAACTAGCTTAATATAAGCTAAGTAACACCTTAATTTTATTTAGACTATAGAATAAGTAAACTTAAGCTGAGAATTACTTAAATTCAGATTGATTTAAGGTAAATAGCTAGATTAACTAAATTTGAAGTTAGAAATTGCGAAAAAAATAAATGTCAATAAATTCCTGAAACTAACTAAATTCGAATGAATAGCTAAAACGCATGTAATTTTACAATAATTAACATTAATTTTACTTCATTCAAAAATGATCATTCTAGGATCTAGCAATAGCTTACAATTATGTTATTTTCTCATTTTTTCACGTCATTTTAGGATATTTTAAGTTATTACATTGATTCGACATTGTCCTTAATGATTACTTTATTTTTGGAATATTTTTGAAAGTATCCATCACCGTATCAAGTTTACATTATTTTCTCGAATTTTTATATTATTTATAGTTTTTTATGATTCTTTAGCTTAAAAGAACTCCATTAATTTCATATTATTTAAAAGTTTTTATTTAATTTCGATTTGAAATCGACTTATTTTATAGTTTGCTACAATGTTTTGTCAAAAAATAGGTCGCCTTTTTTGTTGTAGAAAAATAAATATCACAAGAACCAGAGAAATATATATATTTTAGAATTTATTAATTATTTGAAAGCATTTTGAATTTTTTTAATTGACATAAATAATGAAAAAGTATTATTTTTTATTTTATTTATTACTAGCAAAAAATACCTCGTTCGGTTAAATTTTCATGAATTATATATATATATATATATATATTATTGTGTATAAATCAGTTAATTTTCAAGTAAAAAGAAATTGCCTTAACTCATGAATTTCTATATTGAAGTTTCCTACTAAATTCAATTTTTTTATTTCTATAAGAAAAGAATAATTAATGTTTAAATATGCATAAAATTTGTTTAAGCAGAGAATATGTGGAGACCTCGAAATCATTTTTATTTTTTTTTATTATACGCTTTTATTAAGCTTGCCTTCACGTCTGTCTGTCTGTAATCTAATCTTGCACGCTCGATTTAAGGCACTTTTTTTGATGGAAATTTCTGTAATTTTACACAGACCTTGGTCTTCGCTGACAATGCAATAATCAGTTGTCAGGTCAGCGATGACGGGTGTGCAAAGTCATCTCCGAGGAAGTTTAAGTGGAAAGGCTATCTTTGGGTCGAGGCGACTTAATAGAATGTTGTTGAATTGATAGTTGTAAAAAATGCATAGAGGATAGGGGAATGTATAGAGGATAGAAGAATGTATAAGGGAAAATATAGAGGATAGAAGAATCATAGAAGATATGGAAATGCATAGGGGTAGGGGAATAATTAGGGGATATGGGAATGTATAGGGGATAGGTGAATATATAGGGGATAGGGAAATGTAGAAGATGCAATTAAATACAAGCTTTAAAAAAAATTACCCATAGAAAATGCAGTTTTAACTAAAAAGTAGAAAATAAAAAATTTAAAAGAGAAACATTTTAAAAACACGCTTTTATAATGGAAAAAATACACTAAAAAGTATTAAATGAATTCATATACTTCCTTGAAATTACTTTTATACAATTAATTGCAATAATTAAGAGAAAATATTACAACAAAAATTTTCTCTTGATTATTGCAATAAACTGTATAAGAGTAATTTCAAGGGAGTAAATTAATTTATTTAATACTTTTTAGTGTATTTTCTCCATTATAAAAACGTGTTTTTAAAATGTTTTTTTTTAAATTTTTTATTCACCTTTCTTTTTAACATTTAATACTAAATAGGCTCTAGCGTTGTGAAAAATATTTTCTAAGCCAGATTTCGGGGTCTCCTCGTTTGCTCTTGAGTATTAGAACGTATTCACATAGTTTTTAGCTAAATAACAAATTCGACCCGTGACGGCCTGCATGAATCTGCATAAAATCAGCCACGTATGAGTCTGAATGTATGTAATTTTTATAGAATTTCATATTATTTTTATTCTCAATTAATTCAAGATGAATTTCGGGATATTTACATTTCAATGAATCTATTAAAGTATTTTAATCATTTTGTAATTAAATTTTGAAATTTTGTCTTAAAAAAATAATTGCTTCGAACTATGTATTTTTTAATTCTAATTTCGTACTGGATTAAAATTTTGTATTTTAGTAGCAAAAAGAATAATTCAATGCAGAAATGTGCATAAAGATAATTTAATTGTATCATTATGATAAATATTAAATAATGAATATAAAATTGAATATAATAACATCGATAAATCTGAAATCTTTTTCAATAATATTGAGAAAGAACCATTTTTGACATTTGAAAAGCAATTAAAAAATTATCAAAAATCAATGAAGTCAACAAAAGTTTTAGTTATAATAATTAAAAAATTTAAATGTAACACAACTAGAAAAAAAATATTTTCTCAAAACAACAATATTATTTAAAAATTTAAAAAGTATTTTAAAAAGAATAAAAAGTTAAAGAAAATCACAAAAGTTACAACTGAAAAAAAGATAATACAACAAAACAACCAAATATTATACTAAAATAATATCATAGATAGCAATCAAGAATCTTTGAAAAATAATAATAATGATGAAAAATTAGTATAGTAACAATATTATAGAAATAATTATGACAAATTATATTATAAAAATAATTTAGGACTAATTCCATTCAGATTCGTGCAGGCCGTCACTGATCGAATTCGTTTTTTCTCTTCTCAGTGATAAGAATACTTTTGCTTTTTCGTAGAGAAAGCATTGTATAGATTAAAAAAAATTTTTTCTATTTTTTCATTAATTTGTACATATTTGAACTCAGGGAGTCGAAAAAAGTGGTTTCCAGAAAATATCTGTGTGTGTGTATGCACTGAAAAAAATAGAATCTAGGAGTAAGAAGAAAAATCTATTTGATTTTTAGTTCTTGAATCAAATAGAAATATAGTTGTACCTAATAACTATAATCAAGATGAATATTCATCATATTAAAGTTTAGTTGCTTCAAAAATATTTCTGCTAGGTGGTAGCAGAATATCTATTAGAAGGAAGTCGATATCATTAAAGCAGATTTTCCTCTAGAGTCAAGTGGAATTCTACTATGGCTTAAAACAAAACGAAAATCTTCTACCACCAAGCGGATTCTCATTGGTTCTAGATTCTATTTTTCTCAGTGTGTGTGCGTGCGTGCGTGCGTGCGTACGTATGTGTGTGTGTGTGTGTATGATGTCAGTAAATTGTATCTCGAAAACTACTCAATGGATTTGCTTCTAATTTTGCATGAATTTTATTTTTTTGTCTAACTTGCTGGGAAGTTATTGATAATTGGTTCTTCTAGCGTAGTTTTAATTTTAGAGTCGTTTATGAAAAAAAATGTGGTTTTTCATTTTTCTGGTTTTTTTCGTTTATTACTCGATGAATTTGCTTCAAAATTTGCATGGAAATTATTTGCGATTGCCCAAATAAAATAAATTTCTATAAACTGATTTTCTTAGCTTGGCTAAATATTCATTAAGCCAATAAAATCTTAAAAAATACCCGATGAATTTACTTCAAATTTTCCATACAATTCAATTTTCCGATCAACTGGTGCGGAAGCTATTGAGAATTGGTTTTCTTAGCGTCGTTTTCATTTTATAGCCATTTTAATAATTTTAAAAAAATTTCGATTCTACATTTTTTTTGTATTTTACGTAAACTACTCGAAGAATTCGCTTCAAAATTTGTATGGAACTTATTTTCGACTGACAAAAGAAGAAAAACTTTTGGAAACTGATTTTCTTAGCGCACTTTTAATTTTAAAGCATTTTAAAAATTTTTTTTAAATTTTTTATTATTAATTTTTTTTCTATTTTACGAAAACCATTCGATAGATTTGCCCCAAAATTTGTATGCAAGTTATTCGCTACTGTCTTAAGAAAACAAGCTTTAAAAAACTAATTTTCTCAGAGCAGTTTAAATTTTAGAGCACTTTGAAAATTTTCAAAAAAATTTTTATTTTTCATTTATCTTCTATTTTGCGTAAACCATTCTATAAATTTTTTCCAAAATTTTTGTACAATCAATTCGTTATTGTCTGAAAAAATGAGCTTTGAAAAACTAATTTTCTTAGAACGGTTACAATTTTAGAGAATTTTAAAGATTTTTAAAAAAGTTTTGATTCTTTATTTCTTTTTTTTTTATTTTACGTAAAGCAATCAAAAGATTTGTTCTAAAATTTGCAGGGAAATTATTTACAGCTGCCAAAAAAAGGAAAATTTTCAAAAATTGATTTCCTTAGCGTAGTTTTAATTTTTAAAAATTAAAAAAATTTTTTTTTTACCCTGGTAGAAAGTTTAGCATAAATTATGGCGTGTCCACCAACATATGACCATATTTGTACGGTGTAATTACACTGTCAAATTTCACCATAAGTTGGCCATAATATGGACTTATTCTAATGTATGATTTGTGCGCACTATTATAATAAACTTATATTTATAGTATAACAAGTTTAACTTTAATTGTGAACTTTCTCTACTCTTCTCTATTATTTTTTATTCACTATTCTTCAGATTTTAATAACAAATGAATTTTTTTTTATTATAACCTAATTTTCTGATATGACTTTATATTCGACATCTTAACCTAACCCTAATCTTTAAAAATAGACGCGCTAATGTAGTTCTTAAGTTTTGTTAGTTAGTTGAAAAACTCAATATTATGTTATATAATAAAACTAATTGATTTGCATTAACATTATGTTATAGCGGGATACTTTAAAATTATTTGCAAAATTTTAGAACTTTGAGTACCAGACTTTCAACACGAATATGTGTATAATGAAATATTTTGTTTGTAACTAAACCAAAAATGAAACTTAACACCAATTTTTTCAAAGTGAAATTACAATACAATTCCCAATATATGGATTTATATTGATATTATGCTAGACAAAACATTCTAAAGTTATTTACAAAATTTCATGATTGTAAATGCTATAATTTTAAAAACAAATAAGTAAAAACGAAATTATAATATCACTTTAAACAACTTGATGGCCAGTTTCATTTTTAGTCCTTGTCGAATGAAATGTTTCATGTGGTACTTGTTAGATTTTTTTTTAACTATAGTACTTAGCTATGATACTCTGTATATTGCTTTAAAATATCTTCCTCGAACATGGCATCAATTCATATAAATGTAATTTATATTGTACTGTTGTTTTGATTTAAAAAGTTGGTAAGCAGTTTTATATTTGATTCAGTCTATGATGAGTCCTTTCATATTATACGTACCAGACTATACTTCTTTTCAAACTATAGAATTCAATGTTATGTTTTATTATACAACCTAGATTACATTGATTTGCATTGACATTATGTTACAGTAGGACATTTTAAAATTATTTGCAAAATTTTAGAACTTTGAGTGCCATAATTTTAAAAAGAAAATTCTAACATGTGTATTCTTAAATATTTTAGTTGTCGCTAGACCAAAAATTAAACTTGCCACCAACTCCTTTAAAGTGAAATTACAATACAACCTACATTACATGGATCTGTATTGATATTATAATAGACAGAATATTCTAAATTTATTTACAAAGTCTATGAATAATTTTAAAATATCTCATTCAATGCTTAAAATCCTTTTGATTAGTCAAAAATGTGATTTCTTCAATTTGGTGATTGTCGTAAGCTTTCTCAGTTATTTTTAACCAATTGTTCGACAAACTTTTAAATCCTTTTTCTTTTTCTTTTAAATAAAAGTGTTATTTTGTGAATACATATAAATTAAAGATCTCTGGAAATTTTGAAGTCAATTCGTTGAAAATTGGCTGAGGAAGCTTGCAGTGACCACCAAAATCAAGTGTTCGAATAAAAGAAAGAATTTTAATCATTTCATGAGATTATTTAAAATTATTCATGGGCCAAAGTCTTATATTTTATATATCTAAGGTAAAAAAACTTTTTTTTAAATAATATTATTATAAAAAAATTATTATGACATTTAAATTTAATTTTTATTTTAGGCTTGAATTTGGGCTTGATACCTTAAGTTCTTAATTAATTGATATTTTATATGAGTGTAACTACAATTAATATTAAATAATTCTAATATCTCATTAATTTATATTAACATTAAATTTATTTTTATAATAAATCATAACCTATAAAGTTTGTATTGTTCATTATAACCTTTGTCTATTCGAGTGATATACTAACAAGTAATTGTTATTAATTGTAAATAATGTCAGACCATTAACTATAACTTTATAAATGAAACTTTAATGTGTTATTGTTAATTATAAAAATGAATAGTTTATAAAAATGAATAATATATGATGATAATTTATTAAAATGAATCATTTTCTGATAATTTTAAATTATAATTTCCTTAATTATTATTCCAAAATTTTAATTATCTTTTCAAAATTATAAATTTGTATTCCTTGTCAAGTCCATAAGCTGACCATATTCCGTCAAAATAAGACTGGGTTTGTAGCCTTGTCAAGTCCATAAGCTGGCCATATTCCGTCGAAATAAGACTGGGTTTGTGACCATATTATGGTTGCAAACCATAAAATACACCATAATGACACCGTAAATCCAGGCTTTTTTCTACCAGGGTATTTTAATTTTTTTTTTCTTACATTTTACGTAAACTACTCGATAGATTTGCTCTAAAATTTGTATGCAAGTTATTTGCTGCTGTCTTTATAAAACAAGCTTTTAAAAAATAATTTTCTTAGCGTAGCTCTTTGATCACTTCTTTTGATTTCTGATCTAACGCTTTTACTAACTCTTTTTTTACTTCCTCACTTCCTCTTTGTCCTTTTTTCTCATTTTTACCCTATGTTTATCCATCCTCGTCTCTCTCTTCCTATTTACTAATAACTCTTTCACATTCACTAATTTTTCTTGAATAGAAATTGTGTTTTATATTGAAATCATATTAAAAAAAATAAAATCAAATTACTTTAACTCAATGAGCTCTATGAGAAAGCATTGCACCAAAGCACTTGGCAGCGTTTTTTATAAGTATAAATAGATAAAATTCACCTCGTACACTGAAAAAAAAACCCGAAGCCAGCGCTGCGAAGTTAATCTGAGCGGTTGCATGCGAACAACATTCGAAGCGAGTGATTACAGAAAATCGTAATGTATGAATGCGTAACCATGTCGCTGTAAATAATTACGACTTTCTGTGTAAACGATTACGCTAATCCAAGCAGAGCGCCACAACTGTGTTGCGAGCATGCTTGCTCCGACTCTCCGGCATCGCACGTGCAGAAAGCCGAAACCAAGCACTGCGGCAGAGCTACAAGCTTGCTTGCTCCGACTCTCCGGCATCGCGCGTGCAGAAAGCAGAGACCAAGCACCTGATTATAACCTCAGAATCATAACTTCTTGGTAATATTTTGGTTCATGTAGAACAAAATGCAATTTACAATTGGTACATAAAGTCTTTTTTATGAAACTCGTTACAGCCCTCACCTTCTATGTTCTATTTTCTCCTTCTAACTTTTATTTCCGCTCTATATATATATATATATAAATAAATATTTTGCCAAGTTAATAACATTGCCGTTTGATTAACTATGGATGTCTTTGTATTCAAAATAATTTTTTTTGTTAAAATACAATTAGCCTGTGATTTCAATAAAATATAACCAATCTGAAGAAATAGATTCTTCAAGTCTAAAAATCAGTTCCAATGAATTCATCAAAAAAAATCAATAAAAATTCGTTTTAAATTAAGAAAGAAATGTTAGGCTTAATATTTCCAATCATTAACTTCAAAAATGAAAATTTAAAAGTAATAAATTATTATTTTATAAAATATTTACTCAATTGAATGAATTATTTTGTTGCAATAACCATTTTATAATAAAAATTTAAAAAAATAAAGTACACAGTGGAAAAAATTTGTAATTTTAACACACATAAGTGTTACAAATGAAACACAAATTTTTTTTATGTAATTTTCAAAGTTAAAATGTTAACATAAAAATTTTAACTTTCTTAAATTTTTTAACAGAAATATTTTTATTGTTTAAAGTTTTTTAAAAATTAATAATTTAATGAATTTTTTATTCAAAACTATCAAACCAAAATAAAAATTTAATAGAAACATCTTTGTTAGAAATATCTAGAATGTAATTGAATTTTTGGAAATTACAATATGTAGATTTTTTAGCTTACTTGATTAGTGAAAAATTACTATTCAATATACACAATAAATGCCCAAGTCATTTTATTATTCAACTATAACTATTAATTATTAATTATAATTATTAATTTATTATAACGACTTAACTAATTTTTTTTATTTTTAAAGAATAATTAAATTTTAGCGACAACGGGGAAATAACTGAAAACTTCTTAATTCATAAAAAAGTATGAAAAATAGTCATTTTATAATCAATCATAATAATTTTTTCTCCAAACGTATTAAATTTTGAAGAAAACGTAATAAATATTTTATCAGATATCATGTAGATATCATTGTATTGTTATAAATTTCGTATACGAATGTAGTTCTCTTGGTGTATGAGGGAAGATATAATATTTACAATTGATTTTTATGTCGTTTAATGGTATTATTATTATTATTATTATATATATATATATATATATATATATATATATATATATATATATATATATATATATATATATATATAATAATAATAATAATATATATATATATATATATATATATATATATATATATATATATATATATATATATATATATATATATATATATATATATAATAATAATAATAATAATAATAATAATAATAATAATACCATTAAACGACATAAAAATCAATTGTAAATATTATATCTTCCCTCATACACCAAGAGAACTACATTCGTATACGAAATTTATAACAATACAATCATATAGTTTATAAAGAATAACTTAATAAATGACTACTTATAAATATCTAGACAAATTTTGTTGTAAATTATTTTGAATTATCTAAGTTTAATTTTATAATTATTGGAATTGTAACTTTACCATCTATAAGAGAAACTGAAATCGTTACGCATGACGAGTACATTTTATTCATCATCAGCTTTATAAAAATATGAATTTATAAAAATACGAATGATTAAAATAAAGTTAAAATCAATTCAAAGGTATAAAAGCATTAATAATCGCACAAATAAGGTATTAAAAATAAATCAAAATTATAAATTTACATTATTACATTAATATACTTAGACAAATAATGGTAAAAGTAAAATATCACATCAATTTTTAAGTTAGGAAACATTTTAAACAAAATTTTTAGAAATAAAATTTAATTTTTATAATATTATAGTATTTTACTTAAATAAATTATACTTCACTTCTAAAGTGTTAAAACTTACAAAAAAAGAAAAGAAAAAGAAATTTTGCTTTTTTAAATGTAAAATTTTAACGTTTAGAGTGCTTGGCCTCGCTTTTGGTACGTCGATGTTCAGAAATTCAAAGTGAACAAGCCTGTAACTCTGTCGTTACCCTTGGTCTCGGCTTTCTGCATGGAAAATGCCGCAGAGTCAAAGAGAGGGTGCTCGCAACTCTGCCGCCGTGCTTGGTCTCGGCTTTCTGCACGCGCGATGCCGGAGAGTTGGAGCAAGCAAGCTCGCAGCTCTGCCGCAGTGCTTGGTTTCGGCTTTCTGCACGCGCGATGCCGGAGAGTCAGAGCAAGCGTGCTCGCAACACAGTTGTGGCGCTCTGCTCGGATTAGCGTAATCGTTTACACAAAAAGTCGTAATTATTTACAGCAACATGGTTACGCATTCATACATTACGATTTTCTGTAATCACTTGCTTCGAATGTTGTTCGCATGCAACCGCTCAGATTAACTTCGCAGCGCTGGCTTCGGGTTTTTTTTTCAGTGTAGAACGCTCGAAAAAATGTTTTTTCCTCGCTACAGCGTATTTCGTGTTGGGTGTAAAAATGAAAATTAAAAAATTGAAAATATACCTTAATTTTTAAATTGTTGTAGCTTCGTCAATTTTTAACCTCTTTAGACGTTTTATAATTAAAATGTGTTAAATTTAGTCTAGTTTTAAATGCCGTTCAAATTTTTGTGATTTAAGCTGATTCCTTTAAGTTATTCATAAAAAAACAAAAAAAAGATCTTTCTTAACCTTTAGCTGGCATGCCTCTCCAGCCGATTATAGCTGGCCCATGGGGTACTATAGTACCCCAGCGCGAAAAATTGTCGTAAAAACTAAAGTATTGGTTATCTCAACTCAAAAACATTCTGGAGGGATCTTCAGAGGTTACTTCAAAGGGTAGCATAGTTTATAAGAGGAAAAATGAAACGGTTTCAAAATTTGATAAGAAAGAGCGTGGGGTACTATAGTACCCCCCCCCAGCTAAAGGTTAAACGCAATTTTCTCAAAAACTATAATTTTTTTTAAATTTTTGTATCTTTTTATACATAAATAATACTAACTTTTAGGATAGGTGAGAATATGCGATTTTTTTCAAACAGATTTTTAAACGTTTTTTTTTATATTTTCTATTTTAAATCATTGATATTATGGCATATCATGCCATTTTCACAAGTATTACATCTTCTTACAATCTGTTTATGCTTTTATTTATTGATGTATCAAAAATATTCACAAAAATCTTTAAAATAAACCCCTGATTAAATTTTTTTATCAATTAGAACCAAAGGTATAAAGATTTAAAGTTTAAAAAGATATTAAAATCAAATAAAAACTGATATTTAAATTAGAGAATACATCATTCATTCTTGATTTTGGATTTTGTTAAAATAAAATTTTTATTTTATTTATTAATATTTTTAATTTGTAGAAAGGTAAATTTTTTAATGAAGACATTTTTAATAAACAATAAATTTACAAAAAAATTAATGAATCAAAACTAATAAAGGGTCCAGCCGGGTAAGATAGGTGAATTGGCCCCAGAAGCAGAGAGAAAAACTGATATAGCCATTATATTCTATATAAAAAAATATACCTCTATACAAATTTTCAGCCTTCTAAACCTAAACCTAACCTAAAAAACGCAATTTTTCATTTTTTGAGTCTCTTAGCTCTATCTCCGTCAGTTTTTAAGCAAGAATATTTTTTTTTGTAAATTTAGATTTTTTGAAGCCCTATAAATTAGTCTCTGATGATTTTTTTGTAGGTGCAAAATTCAAATTTCTAGAGACGTTTGAAAATTTTTTTCTTGAGATATTTCGAAAACTAAGATAGACGACACTTTGGAAAAAATACATAATATTTATTTATGCACCAAAAGTATGTAAAAATTTTTTCAGATCCTTAAAAGTGGTGGAACAACGTCAAAAAGGAAAAAAACGGTTTTTTGCGTATTTTTGCCTATACACGGCCTAGCCCACGTATCTTAAACTTCCGTTTGCAATATTTTTGAGTAAAATTTTATTTTTTGAGACACTCTGGGCTGTAATATATCGAGATTAACTCGGTATTTTCCAATTTTCACGTTAAGGCGCTCCCAGAGACCTTAAAACCCCATTATATTAATAAAAAAAAATGTCCCGGTAGGTGAAACTCGTATCATAATCCATAAAACTATGCATATATTCTTCTACAGTATATCTAATAAAATATAAATAAAATATATATAATTCAATACTATAAACAGGAATATACAGATATACTGAATGTATTGTTTCGGATTATCACTCAAACACGACCTAACGGGAGCAATCATCCTAATTCTTCCCAGTACGCCCGAACTCATGTGTACTGCATTTCTATTTACAGAAACCGGATTCGCAGGAGCTTTAACTACCTATTTGCTGAAAAAGTTATTCGATCACTTGTTTCAAGGCAATGGATGTCTAATTTTAAGATTAATTAATGATTAAAACTATCATTTAAATATTTGCAATACCTGAGATGAAACATCTTTGCTTGAGAAAAATTAATGTAATTTGATAATTAAATTAATTTTTCTCATGCAAGGATCTTTTATCTCAGGTATTGCAAATATTTGAATGATTTCTTTATTTTTCATCTATAACTTTAACTTGCTTATAATAAAAATAATTAACCATCTATATTATTCTATTTTTGATTACTAAACTCATTTGATTATCGAATAAAAAAGTATTGATTCAAAGAAAATGCTTTTTTGTTACGTAATCTAAAAAAGTTTATAAAATCAGTTACATTTATTGTTATCTAAAAACATGTAAGAAATACAATTTTTTGGTTATAATATATATATATATTCATACTTACACATACATTAAAATATGTATAATTATAATATAATTCAGTTTAGTTAATACATTCATACAACACTTAAATCTAATACTTGATTTCTTCGCTATAGCAGTGGACCATTGACCACTGCTCTAAAGTAATAAACGTTAAAATGATTTTCTGAGTTTATATTTATTTTATTTAGGTACAGGTATAAAATTGTAAAGGGGTTTGTAAAAAATAATAATAAAACTAATTATCTAGGTGGATCTATTATTATTCTTTAATATTTTAATATCTATTTATATTTTTACATTTTTTTCTTCATTAACGAAAGGATATTTTTTTATACAAGTTGCAGTTTTTTATATCTACTTGACATGTAGATAGTAATGACTGTAACTACCTTGCCTCTCACCAAATTATATATATGAGAAACTTACATTTGAATATTGTAAGTCATAACTATCATTAAATTAAAAGTGAAAATTCTTATGTAAATACTTGACTAAGAAGAAAATCAGTAATAATTATTTTTATCTAAATATACAGTAGATATTAAAAAATAAAAGTCCTTGCAACTATCAGATCTTTTGTAATGTCATGCAAAGAAATATACTTCCATAAGTAAAGAAGCACGTATAAGATTAAAGATACATATTAAAACAAACAAAGAATATCAATATCTACCTAGATAATAGGTCTCATCATAATTTTTGTATAAAACTCAATAGAGTTGTATTGGACTCTTACTTATTCTCATAAAATATAATAGATATGATAAAATGTAACCATTGTCATAATAAATTTCAAAGATTCTGCTTGAATAAAGATTTTTTTCTGGTAAATGCTTATTTAGTAAGTAATATTTACAACAACTTTTTAATAAAAATTAACAGATACAAAATTCTATAATAATTTAATTTACTATAATATTTACAATCTGGTTCATTAGCTTTTCTTTGCACTATAAAAATGAATCAAAAGTCCAAAAATGGTATCAAAATAATATAGGCTACAATGCAAATGATAGTTTTAAACCAAAATTGCGTTTAAGTCTTCCGATGGATCAACATACAAAAATATTTCAGATACTTCTATATAATTTTTATACATTTTTTCATAGTTTAAAATGCATATTACATACAAACAAACACATTCACAAATATAATATAAATTATTTTAATTAAAATTGTATACATGAAGGTTATTTTTTAATTTTTTTTTGTGTGTAATTCAATATTTATAATCCTACAAAACATAAAATATACAGAATATTAACTTATGAAATAAGTAACCAAATATCACTTGACAACAAATTGCCAATAATCAAGTCTAATTTGTAGTTGTTCTAGTTTGATTAGTCTTATGACGAGTCTAATTTATTCACTAATTGGAATTACACATGCAAGATATAACATGAATACTAGAGAAAACAAACTATTTGTTGTTGCTATGGACCATGGAGACTAAAAATAGAAGACCTATGTACTAAGTAGAATACATCAATAGTTACGCCTGGAGCTGCCAATAAAGACAGACATAGATCGTATAGACAAAGTGAAGCTCCCTGATTAAGGCTCGAATTAATAGTCGTGACTTGAGTATTGAGTATTACTTGGAATTTAAGTATCGTTACTTGAGTATAAGCTGTGACTTTAATTGAGTATGACATCTTTACCGACGACTATCATATCTGTGTGCTTTTATATTTCATATAAAAAAATGAAGTAACAGCTGATACTCAAGTAACGAAACTCAAGTTTCAAGTTGTACTTAATTTTCATCGTACCTACTTATTATGCATGATTCGATATAATAATATATGCTTTCTGTAATTCTACATACAGGGTGAAATTTCCATCTTTGAAATAGCATAAAAATGATGAAATTCCATTAATTCCAAAACAAAAAATAATTTGAATAATTAAAGTATACAAAATTGATAGTATCAATTAATTTTTTAAATTATAAAGTATTAACTTTATAATACTGTTGGGAAGACTATTAGCACGATGGATGTAAAAATTTGGCTGATCACACCCTGGAAGGGCGCTCTAAATTACCATGTCGTGCACTTTAAAGATAACAAGTATCTTTAAAAGATAGTAATAAAATAATATCTGATATAAGTATTATTTCAATAAAAAAAACTTATTCTAAACTAGATTTGTGCAACTACCAGCTGATTTATCCTATATCTACTATCTGTTTCTGTAAATAGAAATGCAGTACACATGAGTTCGGGCGTACTGGGAAGAATTAGGATGATTGCTCCCGTTAGGTCGTGTTTGAGTGATAATCCGAAACAATACATTCAGTATATCTGTATATTCCTGTTTATAGTATTAAATTATATATATTTAGATATACTGTAGAAGAATATATGCATAGTTTTATGGATTATGATACGAGTTTCACCTAGCGGGACATTTTTTTTTATTAGTATAATGGGTTTTTAAGGTCTCTGGGAGCGCCTTAACGTGAAAGTTGGAAAATTCCGAGTTAATCTCGATATATTACAGCCCAGAGTGTCTCAAAAAATAAAATTTCACTCAAAAATATTGCAAACGGAAGTGTAAGATACGTGGGCTAGGCCATGTATAGGCAAAAATACGCAGAAAAACCGTTTTTTTCCTTTTTGACGTTGTTCCACCACTTTTAACGATCTGAAAAAATTTTTACAAACTTTTGGTGCATAAATAAATATTATGTATTTTTTCCGAAGTGTCGTCTATCTAAGTTTTCGAAATATCTCAAGAAAAAATTTTCAAACGTCTCTAGAAATTTGAATTTTGCACCTACAAAAAAATCATCGGAGACTAATTTATAGGGCTTCAAAAAACCTAAATTTAAAAAAAAAGTATTCCAGCTTAAAAATTGACGGAGATAGAGTTAAGAGACTCAAAAAATAAAAAATTGCGTTTTCGAGGTTAGGTTTAGGTTTAGAAGGCTGAAAATTTGTATAGAGATATATTTTTTTATATAGAATATAATGGCTGTATCAGTTTTTCTCTCTGCTTCTGGGGCCAATTCACCTATCTTACCCGGCTAGACCCTTTACAATCAATTTGAAAAAAAATAGTTCAATTTTAAATAAAACATTTTAATTTCCTTCTTGCCACTTACGCCTCGAAGTTCTAGTAGTGTAGGTTTAATAGTGCTCATTTTTCCAACAGTGAGAGCACGGTGGCTTAATGGATAGAGCTCTTGCCTTCAACGCGGAGGGAATGGGTTTGAATCCTGGTCAGGTACCTCTAATTTTTTTTTAAAGAAAATTAGTGTATGTGCCATTTATATCGCGACTCTTAAAAAATCCGATCTCATTGGGTATCGGTTTATTGTTGGTCATAAAAGTGGCTGACCATCCATCGGTAGTCAAAGTTTTCGGTATGGTGGGTCTGACAGTCTAGCCTGATATAATGTGTTAAACGGGAACCGGGCTAGGCTCCCTTGATATCACCATATGAAAAGGTTAATCATGCAGAGGACAATATCCTTTATATATTAATCTTTTTTCTTTAACTAAAAAAAAAAAATTCTTCCAACAATAAATTTTTTGGCTACTTCTAATTACTTTTGCATTTTCTAACCATTCCATTTTTTTGTTTGTCAAAAATTTCTAGCTTATCCTTGTGGATAACAAGAATGTTAATTGACGGCGTATACTTTGACACATAAGTGGCAAAGTATATCGCCGCATTTCTGATAAAATCAGCACTCTTCTCGGACAGATTATGTGTAGTAGCATAATGTTTGACCAAACCCCTAATGTCGTTACAAGCACCTTTACCATGACCTGTTAGAGAAAAAAATAATTTTGTTCTTATTTTTGAGATTTTAAATTCATGGAATTGATATCTGTTTTTGAAATGACTTGTAGCTTCATCGGAAATAGTTATAATTTTATCAAACTCTTGCAAAATGTGTTTTTCTTATAAGCTGTTGATGAATAAATTTATAGTCATTAAAGAATAAGACGAATGATGTTTAATATCGTCAGAGATGATGACATAACTGACTGTCTTATCATTTCCAAAATAACATACTGATGTGAATATTGATAATTGGCTTTTACTCTTATAGTAGCTTTGAATTTCATTTTGAAGTGAAACTGTCCCATTTTCTGCAAAATCTACATAAATTACTAAATGGGATTGACTTTTTTTTCTAAAAGTTCAACCTCTTGAATTGCAACACGTTGAATTCCTTTATCTATTTTATGAGTGCTTACAGCGAGAGCATGTTTTCTTAACTCAATTAAAATATCTTCAATTGTGCTAGTTTTGTTCAATAAATCTGATTTTTCCCAAACATCGTAAGTCATTTCTTCATATAAATCTTCTTCTGTTAAAGAAATCACTTTTAAATTAATACTATCTCCAATTGGGCATTCTTTCCATTCTCTTAGTGCACATTTCATATCATCTTTTGAACAAAAAAGTAGAGAATATATTTTCAATTTCGCATCCGCAATGTCATATTTATTCTCCTTTTTATATTTATTCAAAGCACCCAACATAAGTTTCAGGTTCATGCAATAAACGCAGACACGAATCGTTGGGTAGATGTGGTATACCCCACTATGGTCTTGAGACATAGAATGCTGATTTACCGATTTTTGCTTTAATTTCAGAATTTTCTTCTATAAATAATTGATATATTTCTTTTATGCTTCGCGTAAGAAAGCATTTAACTTCTTTAGTTCTTATACAATTTTCTTTAACAGACATTGTGTAACTTTTGTTTGCACTTTGACGAGAATAGTTTAAATCATCTTTCAAATAATAATATTTCACTCTCATCATAATTGTACTATCCAACGAATGGCCACAATAGTTCTCAAGCTTGTTGTAAATATCTTTATTATTTACTAATGACTTGCTTGATCAATTATGTAAACAGTGACATTCGGTAAAACTAATAATAAATAATTTTTGGAAATGCTGCTTGGTAGAAGACTTAACAACCGCACTTTCTCAATAATATTTGAACAAGTATTTAAAGCAATTTTGATATTTTCGAGCCATTTATCACATGTTTCACATTCATTATTTTCATTTAATGTGAGAAAATCCGTTATATTGTAAACTTTCATAATTTTACTTGCTGTTTGTGAATCAAATGCACCATTCATTTGTTTTCTCTTTCGAAGAGCATACGATTTTTGCATCTTAATAGTTATACTCTAAAATATTTCAATTAGTGAAATTTTTTATTCTAAATTACTTGAAATCTAATTGAACTCTTCTACCACAGCTTCACTATAAAAAACGTCTTCCAAAGATTGTTGACTGCTCAAGGTAGATAAATTAGACGTATTTTTCACTTCATCTAAAAATATTTTGTAACACAAAGGACATACTTTATCTTCTCTAGAAAAAGAAGTATTCGGATACAAGCGCTTCAAAGACTCCGTTGGATGACCTAATTCTCTAAACGTATTTTTGGATCAATTGCAAAGAATTTTTTTGCGTCTTTGTTTTAAATCCTTGCACTCAGTCTTAACAACCAGTGATGCCATTATTATTAATTGATTTTTCGATAGAGCAGAAAAAAATTTTTTTGTTAGACGATTCTATTTTTGATTTTACTCTTCTTACATACTTGAATGCGTCACATTGTTAATGAAAACGCAAAAAGCAAATCGTCATAACCTAGTGGTGGCATATTTCAACTTTCTACAAACTAAATTTAAATCGTAAGGGCAAAATTTAAAGTAAACAAAAAATTGTAATTTTTAACAAAAAAAATGTCGTTTTTTATAAACTTAAAATCGTCATAACTTCGGTTTCAATTGATAAAAAAATTTTATTGGGGATTTGTTTCGTTAATATTTTTGATACATCCACAATAAAAAAGCTTAAAAGAATTGTAAGAAGACGTAACAGTTGTAAAAAAGGCATGATGCACCAAAGTATCAGTGCTTTAAAATGGAATATATAAAAAAAATTTCAAATCTGTTTAAAAAAAATCGTATGTTATCACCTATTCAAAAAGTTAGTATTATTTATGTGTGAAAAGATAAAAATTAGAACAAAAAAATAGTTTTTGAGAAAATCGCGTTTAAAAAAATCGCCTTTTTTTGGTTTTTTATGAATAACTCAGAAGGATCAACTTGTATCACAAAAATTTGAACGGCATTTAAGACTAGACTGAATTCCACACATTTTAATTATAAAACGTCCAAAAAGGTCAAAAATTGACAAAGCTACAGCAATTTAAAAATTAAGGTTCATTTTCAATTTTTTAATTTCCATTTTCACACTTAACACTAAATAAGCTGTAGCAAGAAAAAAAAATTATTTTTAGCGTTGTGCGAGGTGAATTTTATCTTTATATACATATTAGAAGGTATTTTTATCACTTAAAAGTGAAAAAAAATCAGTGATGGCCTGCATGAATCTGAATGGAATCAGTCATAGACAGAATTTTAGAAGATAAAGAACAATACTATTCAAATGACGAAAAAAATGTAACGTTTTAACAAATTTTATGGAAAAATGATGATAAATTAATTACTTAAATAAAAAAAAGTTTTATAAAAAAAAACAAAGTTGAATTTTAAACGAAACAAAATCAAAATAATCCTATCTATCATATAAAAGTGAATTCCAGTTCTTCAATCCTCCGCTTTTTTAGGTATTTATTTGTAATAGTAGTAACAATTTTTATTCCGTTCTATAAAAGTAAGTCTTGACCGATTCCATCTCAAAACATGCAGGCCAACTGCACCTACCTCTCTGAATCGATTAAAATTGAAATTGTTTTTCTATTATTCTCGTTTGCCCTTTTAGTGACCTTTATAAAGAAATCTATGTTTATTCAATGCTATAGGGAATGCTTTTTCGATTTCAGCTTCTTTTATTATTATTATTTTTTTTTTGTAAAAAAAAAAACTAAAGTACAATTCCACTTTTTGTAAAAAACAAAAAAATGCATTTTTCTCAAAAAAGTTATTTTTTTCTCTCAAATTTTTTTTAAGGGTAGGTAGCCCACCTGTATTTTAATCTGTGTAGAGTTTGTAATATTTTGGTTTTTCAGAAGATTAAAAAAAAAATACAAAAAATATTTTATATTCACATAACAAATGTACTACGTGCATATATATATATATATATATATATATATATATATATATATATATATATATATATATATATATACATACATATGTAGTTTTTATTTTTATACATATGTATATATCTATAAGTTCTATGGATTTAATGTTATAACTAAGAGTATTATCTAATATATAAACGAAAATTATATAAAATAAATTTCAAAGACATATTGGTACATCTTTAGAAGTTGAAACTTTAAATATCACTTTTTTCAAACAATTTTCAAACAGTGGTTATTCCATCACATTAAAAAATACACAACTGTCTGCGAATGAATTATTCTTTTTTGAAACTAACTAACGAAATTCGTTTTTTTAACAGCTATATTGAACGGTACCTCCAAAATTTTATTGATAGCATCAAATATTTACGAAAAATGATATGAATGGTTTTTGCATAAATGGTATGGAAAAGAGCAAATTTTCGGAGGTTCTTTTATTAAATATAATTTAAACAACGCAAATAATTTTCAAGAAAACTAATACAAAAAATGTAAGAGCAGGTCGAGTACATTTGTCTTTTTCTAATCAAAAAATGTTTTTTTTTTATAACAACCAATATAATCAAGAAAACGTGGAGACTTAAAACATATTTTTTTCCTTATTCCTTACATTTCATTTATATAGTGAATTAATGTTTAAAATTAAATGAGTATAAATATTTTAATATTTTGATCTAAACTGTTAAGACGTGCGCATTCACAGTATCCAAGTCAGTATAACTCAGCAGTTAATGAATCTCCATATACTGTAAGTCATTTATTTTCTCATAGTATAACATTGCGTAGAAATTCTTTTTGAATTTCAAACAAATATTTTATTAAAATTTTGATTCATGAATGCAATTATATTTATATTTAAAAATTTAAGATAATGTTTTTTAATTAAAACCTATGCCTTATAATCATTTATATTATTTGTTCAAACGACATAAATATTTAGTACTAACCAATAATACGTATTTTTAATTAAATGCTTTATATAACTGATTTAGCAAAACATAAATTAAAAGACTGCGTAAAAAAAAACACCAAGGTAATAAAATCTACAGATGATAACGCATCTTTTATTGAAAAATTATTTTTTATAGATATTGTACAAATAGATACGCGCTGGTTGAAATAAGGGTTTATTTTTTCCTGTACGATGTTTAATTATTATATTAATAGTAGATTTTCTTACAAGGAGATAAAATGAAACTTCCGCAAGTACGTGTTATGACGGTCGAGGCTGACGCCTACACACGTACGTGCGGGCGTTTCATTTAGTTTCCGTGTAAGAAATGATGCTTTTCTTTATCCCAAGGCGAAACCACGTTATATAAATTAACAATTAATTATTTGCTTTTTTTTGCTTTTGCGCGTGAATGTTTTATCGCGCGAGTGAAACGAGCGCGAACTAGCTGGAGGCGGCAGGAATGGAAAATGCATGCACAAGCCTAAATGACGAGAGAAAGAAAGAATTAATACGATGAAAAAAAGGGTGTAAGAGAAGAACAATATACATAAGCCTCTATTATACATAAGAGAGAGAAACACATGAGAAACACGCGCACAAGAATCCTTTCTTTTTATTCACGAGAAAGAGAGAGAGAGAGAAACACATAAAAACACACGCACAATCCTTTTTTTTTATATGAGTTAAAATGAGAAAAAAGAGTGTGTACACTTTTTATAACACTACACTATTTATAAGATAAGATTTTAAAGTTTAGAGAATATAATTCGTTTGAAATTATAAACGCAACGCACATATTATCTTTTGTCTTTTTTTTTGTTATGAGAGAGACAAAGACAGAATACAATCGTTGAGTTCGTAAACACGAGCCTACGGCTTTTAGCAACAGTTTTGGTCAGGTCAAGTCTATGTTTCTCCTCGAGAGATATTTTAACGTGAGGTAAGGAAAGTGCTAACAGGAGGCACGTGAGTCGTTTTAACTGTAGCTAAAAGTGCTACTTATTCTAGTGTAAGGGGTCGGCGAAACCGCGTGGTTCCGTCTAAGGGATAGAGTTAAGTTATTTTTGTATGCTTTCTTGTTATTTCTTGTGAACTTTTATGAAAAATTCGAACATTCGTAGGAATATGAGGTTAACTTAATTTTTTTAATCATCAATAACTATTTAATTATACATTACATCAACTATAATTAGTGATGTAATGTAAAATTTTTGTGTACTTTCAAAATCAATATAAAAATTTTTGTAGAATTGACACACGAAGTTTGTTATTTTTACAAACATGTGTGTACTTACAAGGAGAGTATTTGACCTCCGGAAAATAGAAATCAATATATTTCCACTATATAAGACGGATTGTCAAAATATTGTATGGCAATTCCGATACCAAACGCAAAAGCAATGTACCGATATAGACAATGAATAGGACGAATGGATTGACCTAACTACTTTTAACTATAATAATTGTGTACACGAAAGTACTAACAAGGAGAGTATTTGACCTCCAGGAAAGGGGTTTGGCTAAAACTGCAGGATATAATTCTTTGATGAAAAAAAAAACTTGTATTTTTTTCTTTTGTGATAATAGGCCCTATAGGCGGAGATATAGACATTTCTTCAAAAATATAGAGAGAAGAAGCGTTTATAAGAACTTGAATAGCTAAACAACTAAAACTTTTAGAGAAAAATGTATAAAGAATAGAAAAAGCACTAGTTAAAAGCTTTAATTTAAGTCTTGTTACATCAAAAAAGCTTCTGTAGTTCAAAAGTTGTGCTCAATTGAAAATTACAAAATATTTATTAATATTTTTAACATGTAACATGCGTTCAAATTTTTACCCTATTTCATTAACATTTTTTAATCGCCTGTAACTTTCGAATTATGAGACTTTTTAATGCAACAAAGCTTGAATTAAAGTTTTTAACCTATACTCTTTTTTATTGTCCATACAATTTTCTGTAAGAGTTTTAGTTGTTTAGTTATTCAAGTTCTTATAAAGACTTCTTTTTACTACATTTTCGAAGAAATGTTTATATCTCCGTCTATAGGGCTTATTAGCACAAAAGAAAAAACACGGGTTCATTTTTTTTTAACAAAAAATAATATCCTGCAGTTTCAGCCAAATCCATTTCCCGGAGGTCAAATACTCTCCTTGCTAGTTATTCAAATAATCTCATACTTTTAATAATTATATATTAGCATTATTATTATTTTATGCAATTAAAATGCTTTGAATGCAAGGTATTTTAGTTTGTGAATATTAATTTCTGCTAACAAGGAGTCCATGAAATTTGGGTCTCGGATTCCCTAACTTTCAGATATTGTTTCTCATATAAAATTATGAAAAAAGCCTTATTCCTAAGGTACAATTCTCGATTTTTGCCAAGTTATTAGCACTTCGCTACTGGAAAAAATGACATGAGATCTTACGTGAGTTCTCACGATCGAAAATGAAACGAGATCTTATATGAGAACTCACTTGAGATCTTACGTGATAAAATAAAAACCTTCTAGAATAAGTACTACGAAAAATGTATAACTATAAAAAAGATGCAATTTTTTAAAAATTCAGACCAATTGATAACTCGGCAAAAATCGAAAGTTGCACCTTAGGAATAAGGCTTTTTTCATAATTTTATATAAGAAAAAATATCTCTAAGTTAAGAGAAAATTTGAGACTCAAATGTCATGGACTCTCATTGTAAGTCCAAAAATTTGTATACTTTTTTTTTCTTCTTTGACGTTGCTATATTTATGCTATTTATGATTCTAATCAGCGATGGAGCTCGATAGTGTATTTGTCAAGAAAGCACATGTAACCCCACACAGCATGGAAGATTTCACTGAAATATTTCGAATTATTCGACTGGAATATTTCAATAGAACCTTCCATGCAGATTATCGAAAATCTCCATGGAATATTTCAAAATATTTTACTGGAATCTTCCATTGAAAGCTTCCAGGAATATTTCAGGAATATTTCAAAAAAATGTTCAAATAGTTTTTCGAAATATTCCATGAAATATTCACGGAAGATTTCTGAAATATCTCATGAAATATTCCATGTAATGTTTATGGAATATTCCAGTTAAATATTTCATGGAAGATTCCAGGAAGATTCCATAAACATTTCGCTAAAAGATTCCGATAAACTTTAAAATCGTACAGCAGAATATTACATAAATCTTCCAAAAATAGTCAACGAAATATTCCACAGTAAGATTTAAGTAATCTTCCAGTGGAATATTTCATGAAAGATTTCAGAAAGATTCCATAAATATTTCACTGGAAGATTCCAAAAAATTTTAAAATCGTACAGCGGAATATTACATAAATCTTCCATAAATATTCCACGAAATATTTCACAAAAAGATTTAAGTAATCTTCCGGTGAAATATTTCATGAAAAATTTTAGGAAGATTCCGATAAACTTTAAAATCGTACAGCGGAATATTACATAAATCTTCCAGAAATATTCCACAGAAAGATTTAAGTGATCTTC
The DNA here is from genome assembly GCA_017163975.1 of Anastatus disparis. Classification (NCBI taxonomy): domain Eukaryota; kingdom Metazoa; phylum Arthropoda; class Insecta; order Hymenoptera; family Eupelmidae; genus Anastatus; species Anastatus disparis. The sequence goes on along the minus strand of JAFFSR010000394.1, from coordinate 1,525,967 downwards.
CAGTGGAATATATCATGCAAGATTTCAGAAAGATTCCATAAACTTTTCACTGAAAGATTCCATAAACATTTCACTGAAAGATTCTATAAACATTTTACTGGAAGATTCCAAAAAACTTTAAAATTGTACAGTGGAATATAACATAAATCTTCCATAAATATTCCACGAAATATTCCACAAAAAGATTTAAGTAATCTTCCAGTGAAATATTTCATGAAAGATTTCAGAAAGATTCCATAAACATTTCACTGGAAGATTCCGAAAAACTTTCAAATCGTACAGCGGAATATTACATAAATCTTCTGTAAATATTGCACGAAATATTTCACGCAAAGATTACAGTAATCTTCCGGTGAATTATTTCATGAAAGATGTAAGGAAGATTTCATGAACATTCCGATAAACTTTAAAATCGTACAGCGGAATATTACATAAATTTTCCAGAAATATTCCACGAAATATTTCACAAAAAGATTAAAGTAATCTCCCAGTGGAATATTGCATGAAAGATTCTAGAAAGATTCCATGAAGTTTTCGTTGGAAGATTGTGCGGAACGTTACGAGAGGTTTCCAGTGACGCTGATAGGGGGATGTTCGGATTAAATGGGAGTTTTATCCCCAAGCGGTTGGAAGATTCCTCACTTACTATATAAGCGAAAGGGTATCGGCGCTTTGATGTGTACAGTCGAAGCGAATACGTAAATGCGATTTTATAACTAAATGTTCATGTATGCGTATATGTATTGATGCATAAGTTTAATGTGTTATTATATAATATATATATATGTATATACTATCCCCTCACAGCATTTTACATCTTCCAAAAATCTTCCAGGAACATTTCATGAAAGATGAGAGATTACCCAAACCTTTTATTGAAATTTTCTTGAAATCTCTCAAGAATATTTCATGGAATATTCCAATGTAGGAAGAATCAAGGACATACGAATATTAAAGGAATATTTCATGGAAGATTCCTGAAATAATCCAAATTTTCCGTGCCAATATTCTGCGAAACTTCTATAAATATTCCACGGAATATTTTACGATAGATTTATAAAATCTTCCAGAAATATTTCATGGAATATTTCATGAAAGGGGCTGTTCACAAATTACGTAACGCACTTTTTTACAAAAATAGACCCCCTCTTCCCCTTATGCAACAAAATTATTTTACCTCCCTCCTCTGTATAGTAATTACGTAACATAAATATTTAGAATATAGTTGAGAATTTTATAATTTATAGTATGATTTATTAAATTTCTTATAATCAAAAAAATTAATATAATAAAATAAAGACTTGAGAAAAATTAAAAAAATAAATATTTTGGGAAATGAAAAAAAATACATTTAAAATATTTTTACACGCCCAAAAACGCAAAGCTACAGCGGAGCTCTTTTTTTCTTCTTCTAATCGTGAAGAAAGCTCCGCTGTAGCCTTGCGTTTTTGGGTGTGTATTTTATTTTAAATGTATTTTTTTTATTTCTCAAAATATTTATTTTTTTTAGTTTTTCTCAAGTCTTTATTTTTTTTATCCCTCCAGGCTTTTCTTTCTTCTTTTCTCAAGTCTTAACTTTTTTTCCTTACATATTTTTTTGATTAGTTTTTTAACGCTTAGTTCCTGCGCTTTATACAAAGTTTCGCTTCTTTCGGGCGACCCTAGACGGCACTGTTCTTTTTTCATGTCCTTCAAGTAGTGAAAATGTTAAAATAATTTGAATACTGTAATTTTTGCATGATAACATTTATTAATTAGTTTTATGTACAAAGCTTTGACATACAATAATAGAATCATTCATAAATTTGTATGTTCATCAGAAGTACATTCAGTAATTTGTACACCACTATTATCATTTTTGTATTGTACCAAAGTAACTACTGGTTGATGGTAACTAAATTATGGTACAAATGTTTTCAATTCTATTCTTATAGAATTACAATTTACACGATTTATTAACAATTGACAGAAAGCGGGATAAACGAAACAGTACATCGCAAAGGATATTCAAGAGAAAGAGATAGAAAGCGATGACTAATATAAGTAAGAGAGAGAGAAAGACAGAAGGCCACGCACACTGAGTTAGGGAGAGGTGGGCATGGGAGGTAGTGTGCACGTACTGGCACGATACGTATACACTCGCGCCGCAATTGCCACTCTGTATACCTATATATACCGTATAACGCTTTTAAAAATATAAACAAATTTTTTTCCCGTGATATCTAAAATATACTAAAAAGAAAATATACTTAAAGAATTTAAAAAGATTTTCAATCAATAATAAATTTACTCGCATCAAGTGGATTTATTTCGAATGAAGAAATTTTGATGTTTGAAACAAAATCCTCACGATTTCGATTTAAACATTTAGATACTTGAATCTAGAAAATTTTATTTTGCATTAAAACGATTTTTTTCCCTTGTTTCAAGAAATCTTTTTTCTCAGTGTACTTATTAGTAGAAAATTTTTAAATTTCATTCCTTGACAACTCACACCCTTAATTCAATATAATATTGGATTTATTATTCCCGCAAAAATTAGTTCATGAAAGTAGAAGCTTTCATAAATATCATCAACACTATAGAACGAAAAAGTTTTTGAAAAAGCATGTCTTATTTATATTGTGAGGTGTACACGTGCACGTATCAAAATAGAATTATAAAATAAAAAAAAATTCAAAATAATAAAAAATAATTAAAAATTTATCGAAAATAAACGCAGGTGGTAATGGGATGTTAGCACGCTTTGTTTAGAACTAATTAAATTTTACATTGAAAATTTTTTATTTATGTTTCATAACACGCATTTATGACCCCCTATAACCCAGCATAATATTTAAGCAACCCCCTCCCCTCCCTCATGGTGTTACGTAATTTGTGAACAACCCCTTATAGAAGCGTACTTTTAAATGGGAAATTTCGTCCAAAAATGAGTTAATTTTGTTATCCAACTACTTGGAGACGCCAGCAAATCCCATGTATTTTTATATCTATATATATTATATATAGCACATTTTTCATATGTATAGATATACAAACAATGTTAAAGTGTTATCCAGGAATTCGGACGAAAAATGTTACCCAGAAGAATCCTTCTATAAGAGTCTATCTTCTTTGGCTCTACCGACTGAGCCACTAGCCAGCTCTATTTCTATGATATTCTTATATTGAAAAATGATCGGCTCTTTTCGTAATCATTCGTTTACGTTCGCCTTCAATCGACAATGTAATATTGTCAAATGAGTCTAGTTTGTTTATGATTTTATTGATCCACGCCAACATCCATCATTTTATCCTTTTTTTTATATTTCTTTATCTCTCTTTATTTTTAAATATACAAATGTGTAAAATTTACAAATTTTATTATTCATGAATTTTTATGTTAAAATTTTAACTTCGAAAATTATACAAAAAAAATTTGTAAATTTTAACACAAAAAGATTTGTGTTTCATCTGTAACACTCATGTGTGTTAGAATTACAAATTTTTTCTCACTGTGCAGTAAATTTAACTTAATAACATGGTAATTTTTTGCTATAATAGCATACTGTGACTACGCCACAATTGTACCATCAATTTTTATGAGAAAATTTTTCTTAGTGTATCACTTGTATTGAATGCTGCAAATATTAATTGTTATATGGAAAAATCTTCAAAACATTAAACTTTGTATATCAATTTTTCAAATAATCTTTAAATGCTTACTATTCTAGATGTGTATAAATATACATAAATATTTTTGGTTTAAAACTATCTATTTCAAACTAAAGAACAAAATTTGTTGTCAGCCTATAATGAACAGCGCTTTCAAAATTTTCTTAAGATTGTATAATTTTTTTTTTAAATCATGATTTTTGCATTATACCTTTTAAGAGTAGGCCGGTGTAAATTTGTTTACCGACCGAGAAGTAAAGATGTTATTTTATTATAATTATATTAATTACTACGTTTTTAAGGAAATTTTCATCAAGTGCAATTCTTTACGCATACATGATTGTATAATAGATTTGATTTTCATAAGATTCACCATGTTTTGAACAATAAGTTAAAAACCGTACGTAAAGTTTTATTAACAGCTGTAGTAAATAATTTTTTAATTTTTGGGAATTCGCTACAGTTATTTTTAGCGAGCGCAATAGGCAAATAAATTTTATAACACTAGGGGCGTAAAATGGTCATTTTATGCCCGCAAAGCAGCATAAAATGACCATTTTACGCCCCTCGTGTTATAAAATAGTATATGCACCGCGTGCGCAATGTACTTTCGCACTCGCCGCGAAAGTACATTTTACGCACTTGGTGCATAAGGTACTATTATAAATGTATTTAAAATTAGAATGCATTTCATTTCGTATAGCAGAAGAAAATTAAATAACGGATTTCCGATTCTCAATCAGTATCAAATCTGCTCCGGTCTACTCTTAAATAAATTTTAATAAAATTATAGAACTATAATTATAGAAAGCAAACATTAGTAGAGTCATGTGTAACTTTGTACAGCCCAAATAATCTATTTTTTTTATGAACATCATTAACCAACTTGGAATTGTTCTTACTTGCCCTAGCGGAAATATAAAATGTTTAAAAATGTTTAAAACTGTTCAAAACTATTTAAAACAGCTTATAAGTGTAGAATTTGGGACATTTGAAACAGTTATAAACAGTTTTGAACATTTTTAAACAGTTTTAATGAATTTTGAAAAGTTTGAAACGATTTCAAACAGTGTTCAAGAGGAGGTCACGTATCTCTGTCCTTTTCTAATCAAAGAATTGAGTTTTTTACAGAAACTAATAACCTTATCAAAAAATGAAGAGAAAGCCGCATCTCGTAATAAAAAAAGCAATATTTTCTTTGATAAGAAAGAATTAATTTAATTGCTTCGTTTTCAAGAAAACCTTGAAAAACTTAAATCATAGAGGTTAGGGTAAACAATTTGGTTTTTCAAGGTTTTCTTGAAAACGAAGCAATAAAATTAATTTTTTCTTATCAAAGAAAATATTGCTTTTTTTGATACAAGATGCGGCCTTCTCTTCATTTTTTTATAAAGTTATTAGTTTCTGTAAAAAAATCATATCTTTGATTAGAAAAGGACAGAGATACGTGACCTCCTCTTAATAGTTTTGAATTTTTTATGTTTGAAGTTATAAATTATTTTAAATATTCAAAATATTTCAAAACAATTTTAAATCAATATAAATTATTTTTTATTAACTTAAACACTTTTAAAAAGTTTTAAACTCTATGTTTTAAGTCTTTCAACGTTTTCTTGATTACATAAGTTGTTGTAAAAAAAACAACTATTTTTTTATTAGAAAAAGACAAATGTACTCGACCTGCTCTTAAATTTTTTTTTTTAGTTTCCTTAAAAATTATTTGTATTGTTTAAATTATATTTAATAAAAGAACCTCCGAAAATTTGCTGTTTTCCATACCATTAATGCAAAAACCATGCATATCATTTTTCGTGAATACTTGATACTATTAATAAAATTTTGTTTAGTATAGCTTTTTTAAACAATGAATTTTGTTTATTAATTTCAGTCATATATTTTTTAATGTAATAGAATAGTTACTATTTAAAAATTGTTTGAAAAAAATGATATTTGCTTAAACTTTTAAAGATGTACCAATATATCTTTGAAAGGAGGATTCCCATGGGTATAAGAAAATTTCCCCCAAAGAAGGAACGTACGAGAGCTTAATCATTGTTTAGAACATCAAAAAACTAGCCGATTAAAAAAAAAGAAGGGTGCTAACTCTGGGAAAAGTAAAAAGAAAGAAGATTCAAATTTTTGTATATTTTAGATAGTTTTTGTACAAAAATCAACTAAAAAGTAAGCTTTGCACGCTTTGTCATAGGTCGAACAAAGCTTAAAAGTAAGTTTGGAAAAAATAGTACCCTATACAATCAGTTTTATTACATAGCAACTCCACAGATTATCACATTTCTGAGGTAAACGTGTAGAGAGTAAACTACCCTTTCGTCACTTCAGTATCATATTTAACAGTTTGGACGTTATTTTTGAGTGCAATCACACATTAAATTAAAGAAGACCATTTTAGCAACTGATATAAAAATAATCTAGATCCGAGCATCTTTTTTGAATGACTTAAGACTTTGTGAATACACAAAAATAAAAATATTTTTTTTTTACGGAGTTGCTATTTGCACGACAGATTTTATATTTAGTTGCAATCTAGGGAATTTTATTTACTAAGGTTTATTCCCTTTATTCTATTATAACCTTAGCTACGTTTAGAGCAGTCATGACTATGTTCGTTTCCGCGAGGTCCCTCATTACCATAAAAGCGCTTCAAGTATTATAACATCGCGGTTACCCAAAAGCGCGTTTTAAAGTATGGATACACGAAAACATTAATTCGTACACTTTTTAACAAAAAAATATTTACGTTTTAATTGTAGTGAAGTATTTATTCGTTGAAAATTAACTAAGATTGTAGTACGATGTTTTATCGAATAATAAAAAATAAAAATAAATAATAAATAATAAATAATATTAATATATAATAATATTATTATTTATTATAATAAATAATAATAAATATTATTTTATAATATTTTATCGATACACCTAATTTCAAAATTCCCCCCCCCCTGGTTTTGATACACCTAATTTCAAAATTCATAAATTGATTTATTGTATAAACGTACTTAAACGTTATTGTCTTATTATAAAAATATTTTTATATAACTTTACGACAGTTTACGACGGATTTTTTTTTGTCTAAACTATTTAATACTTTTTATCTTATTTATATAAAATTTAGTATATTTTATAGTTTTGTAATTTATTTTAGAATATTTTCCATTAAATTTAACGTTTTTAAATTATTTTTACGATAGATATCTGAAAATAAACATCTGTCGTAAGTTTAACAACGGCCTATTTTCTTTATTGTCATTTATTTTGTTTGTTTTTATTATTTTCATATTGATTACTGCAAATTATTCATTTTAATAGTTTTAAATATATTATGTTTTAATTTCTACAAATTTTAATATTTTAAACGACATTGATAAATTAACTTCCCTTACTGCTTTCCCCATTCGAGCGCCTTGAATGTAGCAGCTTTCTACGTTATGTAGAAATATATGTCATACGTTCAGTACAAATTTCCTAGGCTCTGTGACGGAAACATTTTATAGGTTAGGCTATTAAAACTTTTATATTTACCGTTATTAAATAAATATTACGCTATTTATTACTGTAAAATTGTGTTTTTTTATTAATTTGTACGTCAGAATCAGTTTAAAAGTGTACTAATTAATGTGGTTATTTCTGAGACTTTTTTTTTTTTAAAAACCAAATCTGTCGTGCAAATAACAACGGCCTTTTTTTATTGGGATAACCAATTTAGATTGATAAGAGCGCTTGCACGTTTTTTAAAAAAAACAAGACCAAGAATATATACAGAGAATGGATATCTTTGGAATTAATTTGTTTCCGAACCGGAACACCCCTCAAACCATAACGTTTGGAGCATAAAATGTTAGGGGTTGCTACATACCCCATCTAATATCACTAAAATAATCAAGTATTGCACGTTTTTCTTCAATGAATGCTTGCATGTAATTAAAGAAAACCATGTCAGCACATAGTTTAAAGATGATTTAAACCATAGCAGCTTATCTAAATAACTAAAAATTTCATACATACACGAAAAATGAAAACAAGACTTTTCATTAAAATCATGATTTCCCATAGAAAAAGGTCTTTGCACGTTTGTCTAAAAAATTAACAAGACCAAAAATGTATACAAAAAATAAATATTTTTGTAATTAATTTGTTTCCGAACCAGAGCACCCCTCAAACCATAACGTTTGGAGCATACAATGTAAGGGGTTGCTACATCCCCCATCTAAAAGCACTGGAATAATGACGTATTGCACGTTTTTCATTAATGAATTCTTGCAGATAGTTAAAGTAGACCCTGTGAGCACATAGTTTAAAGATGATTTAAACCAGAGCAGCTTATCTAAATAGCTGAAAATTTCATATATACACGAAAAATAAAAACAAGACTATGTATTGAAATCATGCGTTCCGATTAAAAAAGGCATTTACACTTTTTTTTAAGAAAAAAAGATCAAGAATGTATACAGGAAATAAATATTTTTATAATTAATTTGTTGCCGAACCAGAGCATCTCTCAAACCATAATGTTTGGAGCATCCAATGTTAGGGGTTGCTACATCTCCCATCTAGAAGCACTGGAATAATAAAGTATTGCACGTTTTGCATTAATGAATTCTTGCAGGTAATTAAAGTAGACCATGTAAACACATAGTTCAAAGATGATTTAAACCATAGCAGCTTATCTAAATAACTAAAAATTTCATACATACACGAAAAATGAAAACAAGACTTTTCATTAAAATCATGATTTCCCATAGAAAAAGGTCTTTGCACGTTTGTCTAAAAAATTAACAAGACCAAAAATGTATACAAAAAATAAATATTTTTGTAATTAATTTGTTTCCGAACCAGAGCACCCCTCAAACCATAACGTTTGGAGCATACAATGTAAGGGGTTGCTACATCCCCCATCTAAAAGCACTGGAATAATGACGTATTGCACGTTTTTCATTAATGAATTCTTGCAGATAGTTAAAGTAGACCCTGTGAGCACATAGTTTAAAGATGATTTAAACCAGAGCAGCTTATCTAAATAGCTGAAAATTTCATATATACACGAAAAATAAAAACAAGACTATGTATTGAAATCATGCGTTCCGATTAAAAAAGGCATTTACACTTTTTTTTAAGAAAAAAAGATCAAGAATGTATACAGGAAATAAATATTTTTATAATTAATTTGTTGCCGAACCAGAGCATCTCTCAAACCATAATGTTTGGAGCATCCAATGTTAGGGGTTGCTACATCTCCCATCTAGAAGCACTGGAATAATAAAGTATTGCACGTTTTGCATTAATGAATTCTTGCAGGTAATTAAAGTAGACCATGTAAACACATAGTTCAAAGATGATTTAAACCATAGCAGCTTATCTAAATAACTAAAAATTTCATACATACACGAAAAATGAAAACAAGACTTTTCATTAAAATCATGATTTCCCATAGAAAAAGGTCTTTGCACGTTTGTCTAAAAAATTAACAAGACCAAAAATGTATACAAAAAATAAATATTTTTGTAATTAATTTGTTTCCGAACCAGAGCACCCCTCAAACCATAACGTTTGGAGCATACAATGTAAGGGGTTGCTACATCCCCCATCTAAAAGCACTGGAATAATGACGTATTGCACGTTTTTCATTAATGAATTCTTGCAGATAGTTAAAGTAGACCCTGTGAGCACATAGTTTAAAGATGATTTAAACCAGAGCAGCTTATCTAAATAGCTGAAAATTTCATATATACACGAAAAATAAAAACAAGACTATGTATTGAAATCATGCATTCCGATTAAAAAAGGCATTTACACTTTTTTTTAAGAAAAAAAGATCAAGAATGTATACAGGAAATAAATATTTTTATAATTAATTTGTTGCCGAACCAGAGCATCTCTCAAACCATAATGTTTGGAGCATCCAATGTTAGGGGTTGCTACATCTCCCATCTAGAAGCACTGGAATAATAAAGTATTGCACGTTTTGCATTAATGAATTCTTGCAGGTAATTAAAGTAGACCATGTAGACACATAGTTCAAAGATGATTTAAACCAGAGCAGCTTATCTGAATAGCTGAAAATTTCATATATACACGAAAAATAAAAACAAGACTTTTTATTGAAATCATGCATTCCGATTAAAAAAGGCATTTACACTTTTTTTTAAGAAAAAAAAGATCAAGAATGTACACACAAAATAAATATCTTTATAATTGATTTGTTTCCAAACCAGAGCACCCCTCAAACCATAACGTTCAGAGCGTACAATGTTAGGGGTTGCTACATCCCCTATCTAATCGCACTGAAATAATGGAGTATTGCACGTTTTTCTTTAATGAATTCTTGTAGGTAATTGAAGTAAATTATGTTTGCACATAGTTTAAAGATGACCTGAACCAGAGCAGATTATCTAAAGAAATGAAAATTTCATTCACGAAAAATAAAAACAAGACTTTTCATTGGAATCATGAATTCCGATAAAAAAAGGCGTTTGCACGTTTTTTTAAAAAAAACAAGACCAAGAATATATACAGAAAATAAATATCTTTAATATTAATTTGTTTCCAAACCAGAGTTCCCATCAAACCTATCATTCAGAGCATACAATGTTAGAGGCTGCTACATCTCCGATCTAAAAGCACTAGAATAATGAAGTATTGCACGTTTTTCATTAATGAATTCTTGCAGGTAATTAAAGAAGACCATGTGAGCACATAGTTTAAAGATGATTTGAACCAGAGCAGCTTCTCTAAATAACTAAAAATTTCATACAAACGCGAAAAATGAAAACAAGACTTTTCATTGGAATCATGACTTCCCATAAAAAAAGGTCTTTGCACGTTTTTCTAAAAAGTTAACAAGACCAAGAATGTATACAGAAAATGAATATTTTTATAATTAATTTGATTCCGAACCAGAGCACCCCTCAAACCATAACGTTTGGAGCATACAATGTTAGGGGTTGCTACATCCCCCAGCTAAAAGCACTGGAATAATAAAGTATTGCACGTTTTTCATTAATAAATTCTTGCATGTAATTAAAGTAGACCATAATTAGCACATAGTTTAAAGATGATTTAAACCAGAGCAGCTTATCTAAATAACTAAAAATTTCATACATACACGTAAAATGAAAACAAGACTTTTCATTGAAATCATGATTTCCAATGAAAAAAGGTCTTTGCACGTTTTTCTCAAAAATTAACAAGACCAAGAATGTATACAGAAAATAAATACTTTTTTAACTAATTTGTTTCCGAACCAGAGCACCCCTCAAACCATAACGTTTGGAGCATACAATGTTAGGGGTTGCTACATACCCCATCTAATATCACTAGAATAATAAAGTATTGCACGTTTTTCTTTAATGAATTCTTGCTGTAATTAAAGTAGATCATGTGAACACATAGTTTAAAGATGATTTCAACCAGAGCAGCTTATCTGAATAGCTGAAAATTTCATATATACACGAAAAATAAAAACAAGACTTTTTATTTAAATCATGAATTCCGATGAAAAAAGGCATTTACACTTTTTTTAAGAAAAAAAAGATCAAGAATGTATGCACGAAATAAATATCTTTATAATTGATTTATATTTAAACCAGAGCACCCCTTAAACCTCAAGGTTCGAAGCATACAATGTTAGGGGTTGCTACATCTGCCATCTAATCGCACTGGAATAATGGAGTATTGCACATTTTCTTCAACGAATCGTGGCATGTAATTTGAAAAGACCATGTTAGCACATAGTTTAAGGATGACCTGAATCAGAGCAGCTTATCTGAATAACTGAAATTTTCATACATACATGAAAAATAAAAACAAGACTTTTCATTGAAATCATTAATTCCGATAAAAAAGGTCTTTGCACGTTTTTTTAAAAAAAAAAACAAGATCAATAATGTATACAGGAAATGAATATCTTATATTATATTAAAGTGAAACTACTTTTTTCTCCGTTTCTCCGGTTTTCCGGTTCTCCGTTTCTCCGGTTCTCCGGTTCTCCGGTTCTCCGCATTTTTTGAATGTGTCTTTCTTGGGCCTTATATTCTCTTGGACCTTATACTTTCTTGGGCCTTATATTCTCTTGGACCTTATACTTTCTTGGGCCTTTTATTTTCTTGGGCCTTATATTTTTTTGGGCCTTATATTTTCTTGGGCATCATAATTTTCTTGGGCCTTGTAATTTTTTGGACTCAATATTTTTTTGGGCCTAATATTTTTTTAGACTCAATATTTTTCTGGGCCCAATATTTATTCCATCTCTATTTTTTTTGGGCCTTATATTTTACTGAGCCCAATACTTTCTTGGGTATATATTTTTTTGGGCCTCATAATTTTTGGACTTAATATTTTTTGGGCTTAATATTTTTTCGGTATGTATATTTTTTGGGCCTTATATTTTATTGAGCCTTATACTTTCTTGGGCCTTATATTTTTTTGGGCCTTATAATTTTTTGGACTTAATATTTTTTTGGGCCCAATATTTTTTTGGTCTCTATATTTTTTGGGCCTTATATTTTCTTGAGCCCTAATTTTTTTTGGGCCCAATATTTTTTCGGTCTCTATATTTTTTGGGCCTTATATTTTCTTGGGCCTTAATTTTTTTTGGGCCTTAGATTTTATCGAGCCTAATACTTTCTTGGGCCTTATAATTTTTTCGACTTAATATTTTTTTGGGCCCAATATTTTTTCGGTCTCTATATTTGTTGGGCCTTATATTTTCTTGGGCCTAACACTTTCTTTGGCTTTATATTTTTTGGGCCTCATATTTTCTTGGGCCTTATATTTTCTTGGGCTTTATATTTTTTTGATTCCTACATTTCCTTAGTCAATGTGTTTTCTAACGTAGCTTTTCATCTTAGCCTGTATACTTTTACATTGGATTCTTCAGTGGAGCGTATTTTTATAATGTTTTATACAGGCTCCGCTCCAGACGCTATAATATTTTTTTTATTTCAAATGCAATGTTTTAACGTCTTATTATTACACTAGACATTGCAAACCTAATAGCGCATCTCCATATGCAGGCTATTAAACAGAGCGTTTCAATATGCAGCCGTTTGAACAGCGCATCCCCATATGCAGCCGATTTAACAGCGCATCTCAATATGCAGCTGATTCAACAGCGCATCCCAATATGCAGCCGATTCAACATCGCATCCCAATATGCAGCTGATTCAACAGCGCATCCCTATTTGCAGCCGATTCATCAGCACGTTTCCTTATGTAGCCGATTCAACAGCACGTTTCCTTATGTAGCCGATTCAACAGCACGTTTCCTTATGTAGCCGATTCAACAGCGCGTCCTTTATGCAGCTGATTCAACATCATATTAAACTATTTTGAAAGCGGCAGTTGATATTTATTTTTATTAAATATCATATATTTTATTATATTTCGAGTTCAACTATTAACACAATCTAAAATATAAATATTAAATACATATTGATATATTATTTATAATATCTCTTTATAAACAATGTTTTTTGTATATATATTCTGATCATTTTTATTTTCTCCGTTGACAATAGCGTAGTCACCTTAAAATAATTTTAAATTGTTTTTGAATTTCGTCCTTGAAAGAGCAACATATGATTGCCCATGACTGAAAACTGGTGACGGCAAATAAACACCAATTTTTTCATAAGATTGTCCTTGTAATTTATTAATAGTCATTGCAAATCCTAATCTAATACGAAACTGTTTTCGTTGCATATTGAATGGAATTTCTTCCGTAGATGGAGATAAATTTATTCTTGGAATAAAAACTTATTTACCTTTGTTTTGACCAGTTGCTAATTCCGCTTGAATGGAATATTTAAGCATTCTTTTACTATCAACCTTGTTCCATTACAAAGTCCCTTATTGACATTTAAATTTCTTAAAAGTATTATTATAGCCGCTACTTTTAAATGTAATTTATGTGGTGAAGGCCATTAGGAGTTAACTTATTTAAAAATTCTGTAGGTAACATAATATCTAAATTTTCTTTGTTATCATCTTCAGCAGTATCAATACTCAAATATTCAACATAGTTTCCTTCCATTAAGCTCAAAACATTGTTATTGATTTCAATATCATCATTACTTTTAGGAGCCAAAATAACTTTTTTTGTTAGATTCGTATAGTTTATTTTTATTGTTTTTCTGAATATTTTTTCGACAAGATTTTCTTCAATGATAAAATTATCTGGTATAGCAGTAACTTCATTATCATCTTCAAAAACATCGCGGCGTTTTCCTTCTCCAATGTCTAATAACCATTGTTTAAAATTATTATCATTATCCGAAACTCGCAGATTTTCATTGAACTTCATTTGCTTAAAATTTTGCCATAATAAACTAAATTTAACTGAATTTTCAATAATGTTCATACGGCTATCATGTCGTACAATTGGTAATGTTTACCTGAAATCTCCTGATATAATTACAGTTTTACCACGGAAGGGTTGGTTTACATTGTATAAATCTTGAAAAAGACGATCAACCGCTTCAAAAGCAAATTTTGAAGTCATGGATATTTCATCCCAAATAATTATTTGTGTTTCCTTTAATTATTTGCCTTCTGCAGAATTAGGCTTAACATTACAAGTTGTACAATCTGTTATATTTAACGGTAGTTTAAATGTTGTATGCACGGTACTTCCATCGACTAATGAATTCGCTGCTATACCTGTCAAAGCTACACATAAATAATGTATGGTATGATATTTAGAATAAGCCATTAAAACGTTAAGTAAATGACTTTTTCCACTTCCACCCGGTCCATCTATAAATATATATTTTTCTTTACTTTGGTTGTTTAAACTTTTTAGTGTAGAGTCGAATATTTGCCTTTGTTTATTTGTTAAAGAATTTATTTTCATTTCTAATTCATTAAGAATATAATTATCATGATTTAAAATTGTTTCATTATTATCTTCTTCTATAAATGTGCTTATGTTAGGTAAATTAAAATCGTTTAATGAAAATTCATTAACTTGTAAATTATTTTTAATAACATTCAATGCAAAATTTTCACCTACATTTTTTTCGTATTTAGGGTGGTAAAATTCATCTTTATATTTTTCATATAAATCTCTTGCACTTATGGGATTATGAAAAACGCAAATAAAAGCAAATAATTCACAAAGAGCATAAGGGAATTCTGTTGAAGATGCTTTTTCCAAGCATCTATCCCATTCTTTATCTCTATTAAGAGGAGGTCACGTATCTCTGTCCTTTTCTAATCAAAGAATCAAGATTTTCACAGAAACTAATAACTTTAGCAAAAAATAAAGAGAAAGCCGCATCTCATATCAAAAAAAGCAATATTTTCTTTGATAAGAAAGAATTAATTTTATTGCTTCGTTTTCGAGAAAACCTTGAAAAACTTAAATCATAGAGGTTAGGGTAGACAATTCCGTTTTTCAAGGTTTTCTTGAGAACGAAGCAATAAAATTAATTCTTTCTCATCAAAGAAAATATTGCTTTTTTTGATACAAGATGCGGCTTTCTCTTCATTTTTTGCTAAAGTTAGTAGTTTTTGTAAAAAAATCATTTCTTTGATTAGAAAAGGACAGAGATACGTGACCTCCTCTTAATTAATTGCTTTGCCTTAGCTGCCACATAAAACGAATTGTACATCACATTATCAACAGTACGCAAAGCTTCAAAAGACGTGGCTCCTTTAACATGTAATAGTAATAACCTAATAAAATAACGTTCTCTATCTTTCGGACTTACTAAGTACATTCTACTGAGTATTGATTTTCTTTTTTTTTCTTTTATTCCACTTTTTCAGTTTTTCATCAAATGTATAAAAATTTGGTATTTCTGAATATAAGTAATTTCGTGCTTCGAAATCTTCTCTATTCGATTCAAAATATGCTCTTAATGTTGTTCCAACATTTTTTTGCATGTTCATTTCTTCTTTTCCTTCTTTAAAAAATACGTTTTGTTGATTCTCTTCATGAACGCTTAGACGTTTTATAGTATGTGGAATAACATGTTAAGGATATTCTAATAATCTGTGCATTGCTACAGGTGGACATAAATATCGTGTATTAATGTATTGTTTGATTTCGTCATATTCATATTCAACATTTTCACTATTGTCATTTTCAAAAGTGTCTTAATTTTCTGATCTAAAATCAACATTTACTTAATGTATTTCAATGTATGCACAATCATGACCTTCGTATTAGTATTTGCATAAATATTTAATGCATTGTACAGTGGAACAAATTTATACGTTTATGTGTGCATTAAATTTCAATAATGAGTAAGGATTATAAGGAACAACGAATCCATTATCTGCAATTCTTTCTGTAAATTTATTTTTAAAAATATCATTTTTGCGTTTGTATAGTGGATACCTATTTGATTTAAATGTTGTTGTATTATTAAATTTTTTTGGAAAATTTTTCGTACATTGTTTCGTATTTTTATCCATACACGGACAATTTATATTTTGCATACCACAGGGACCGTGTATCATAAATTGTTTAACAATACTATATAATTTTGGATAAATATCTTTATTTGGGATTTCTGCACATATTATTTTATCAACTTTTTCAGGAATGTCGAATTTATCATTTTTATCTAAGAATAACAACATATGCATATATGGTAATCCTCGTTTTTGAAATTCAATTACATAACTATATGCAATACATTTTCCTAATATTCCCGTTTTTATTACTGAATTTTTTAATTCTTCTACTTTTTGATAAAATACTTTTGTTATAATATCTGGTCTATCTATTCCATTTTTATAAATTTCCAAGTTTTCAGTTATTTCTTCCCAATGTTGGTCACAGGTCATAGTTATAAAAAGGTCAGGTTCACCATGATAATTTACAAGTGTTATTGAATCAATGTAATTTTGTTTTAAAAATCGTGGACTTCCTGTAAAGTTTGTTAGTAATATTACCATTTTTCCAATTTTTGAATAATCCAATTCTTTTTTGTTATGTAAATAGTCCATAACACCTTTGTAACAATCACTTCTTAATACGTTTTGGTTTTTTCGTATAAAATATAATCTGGAGGTTTCAACTTTCACAAACGCATCAACAATGAACTGTTGAGATAATTTTCTTAAATTAAGAAATGGATTAAATTCATTTCTAACACTAAATCTATAATTATAAAATTGCAAATTTTCAATATTAGATTTTCCAAATTTATTTTTTATATTTGACATCCATCCAAAACCACCATTAGGATAAATAAGCGAATATGTCATAGGATCTGTGTGTTTGCTAATTTTTAGTATACTAATTGGTTTATCAGACTTAGGGTAAATGACAATATCACTTTCAATAGGAGGCATATCGTCTTCTCCAACGTATACTATTGCTACATCATTACAGGTAGGTAGATTATATCTATTTTCTATCTCAATTATTATTGCGGACAATAGGCATAGTAACAGTTTTCAGAAGACAATTGATTTTTGCACATCGTTGTAGTTCTTCTCCTGCTTCATGCATCATTTTATAGGCTTTAGCATGAGGGTTAATATCTCTCATTAAAGTATCTGAATGTTTTAATAATGTTAAGTTTGTATTAAACTTATGACGTTCAATCGTTGCCATTTCATTATCTAAAATATATAATTGTCCATATTTAAGTGCTTCATCTTTATTAGGATGTAACGCATATACATTATGGTAAATTTGTCCATATATTCTAATAACTTGTGGTCCTTTACTCGGCAATGTATCAAAATTGAGATCAAAACTTGCGAATGCTAAAGCATTATTGTACAACCTAACATTTCGTCGAAAATCAATACTTTCTTCCGTAAATTCAGTTGCTCAAAACATTAATCGTTCTGGGTAAGGTGGATTTTCTAACAATTCTACTTTACCTTTATGACAACAATTGGAGAAATCGTTACTTTTAGTATGTTAAAAAGCGAAATGTTGCGCATCACAATAAACACATGTATTCGTCATGGAACCAATGTAATTTTCAGATATGAGATTTTCATCAAAATATATATTTGCCATACAACTAATCAGTTTCAAATTAATTTTTTCAGTTAATATTTTTTCATTTAATTTCTTTAATTTTTTTTCTACTTTGCCCTTTATTGTTTTATCAATATCTTTGTTTAATACAATATTATGATTGTTATTATGATTATTATTATTCTAATTTTCATTACAATTATTTCCTTCAATTTTTAATCGTTTATACTTAACATTTTCTAATTTTTCTTCATATTTTTTTGGTTGATTTTCTTTAATTTTTATATAAGCTTCTTTCTTACGTAAAGCCTCATTTGCACGTATTTGTTCAAGTTTATCAGTACTCATTGTTTCCTTGAATAGCCATTTTGTTGTGTTAGTATTTTCTAATTTCTGTTTATATTTATTTGGTTGTCCTTTTTTCATTTTCATATAAGCTTTTTTCTTACGTGAAGTTTCTTGAACACGTCTCAGTTCTAATTTATCATTACTTTTTTGTTTCTCGCATTTCCATAATAATGTCTTTTTCTGAAATTTTATTATATTTATGTGATTCTTCTCTTACCATTTACCTATTAACGGGATGTCGGAGCTGCATCACTTGAGTTTTGCTTTTTTTATTATATCAGTATCTTTTTAAATTAATAAATTAAACAAATATAATGACTTGTCCGTACTAAAGCTATATTACTACAATGATTTTTGTCAAAATAAAAAATCATTTAGACTTGTTATTTTTTTATGAGTTCGGATTGGAAATTAGATATCAAACTTGATAGACCTAACTTTAAAATACGATACATTGAAAGTTTTTATTATAACTTTATGTCTAATATTTTGGTGGATTTCTTGAGTTGTCTGCACTGGAGTCTAATCTTACAAATTTTTACTGTGTAGCAACAAAACTTGATTAAACGCATCGTTTATTCATAAGTTAGGATTGGAAATATTATTAGAAGGGGGCCGCTTCGTCAAGCTCTTAAGTTTTGTTACAAATAAAGTTTCTTTTTCAACTATTTCTTTTGATTCTTTTTTTCCTTCATTTAATTTAATCTCAACTGCCCCAATTTTATTATCGTTATAATTCAAGTGGATGTCATCGATTCCCATTATATCATTATCTGGTTTTTAAAAATTTTTATCTGAAATGTCATTGTCAATTTCCATCAAAATTGTTTCATGATTCAAATTCTTTTGTTTACGATACGTTTCCATGATCTTTTTTTGTTCTGGCAATAAATGCATTTGTGAGTTTTTTTTATAATATTTCAAGCTCGGCGAAATCTGAATTAAATGGTATTTGATTAAGACCTTGCTCATGACAAAAACTCCTTTTTATCATAACCGGTGGATTATCGTAATTAATTTTTGCATTATTATAATTTTGTAAAACTGGAAACATTTTTATTTTTTGCGTTTTAAAAATTCTTTATAAACGTAATCGCATTTGAGAAACATTATATCTTAAACAATATGGACCTAAATTATAAAGTACTGCAACAGCAAAAACCATCGCAAAAACGCTACAATCATAATTATTCGTTTGTGTTTGTACTGTTTCGAATACTGTGCTTAATTCTGATTTGTTTGGAAATAATCTGTTTATATAAATCTTATACTCATCTTGTAAATATATAAGATTCAAATTGTCTATATATATGAATTACCTTATTATTATAATACACACGAATCCGGTGACTCTTTTCTAAATTTTCGGTGAGTAATAACTGTATAAATTCTCCATCAATCAGTACTGAATGAACATATTGTGAATTAGTGAAGTCAATTGCATGTCGAATGAGGTGCACTGGTTTGAAATGTTATTAAATTCTAATATATGAATATCAGTTAACATGAAAGCAATTCCACTATACAATCCCTGTCTTTTAACAATTAATTTATCTTCCTCAGTCAAAACCATTATTGAAAAAAAAAAATTCTCTTATGAATTTTCATTCATTTTTAATGAACTTTTTCCAAAGATATTCACAAAAGAATTGCTTTTATATTAACTGATTTAATTTACTGCCTTTTTACTTTAAAAGCTGAAAAATTAAAGAAATTATGAAGAATGCTATGAATTAATTGTTATATGATAAATAAATAATAATGAAATTTGTAAAAATAATATTATGATAAAAAATGATTATTTTCGGCAATTATTTATATATATATATATATATATATATATATATATATATATATATATATATATATATATATATATATATATATATATATATATATATAGGATCAATCCACGTCAAACGGATAATGGCTCTGTCCAAAATTGTAGATCACCAAAAAAATCGTATATAAGCTCAAAATTTTCGTCTTACACTCTACTTTCTTTTGCAATGTGGTGATTTTGAAAAATCCGAAATGGCGGCTCAAACCTAGAGATATAATAAAAAATTTTCAAAAATTGATTTTAATTTATTCAAATCAGATCCTACATATTTTTTTACATCAGAAATCAATTTAGCGTTCAATTTTACATAGGAATAAAGTATTGCACTCGAGGTGAAAAAAATTTACAATGTCATCGGAAGGTCATATCGGGAAATAATAGTTATTTCTCAAATTACTCATTGATCAATGTTGATTAGTGAGAAAATGAAGATACCGATAGATAACTCGAGTTACTAAATTTAAATCTGATGTCTGCTGAACCCTACGAGATCTGTATAAAAGTCATTTGAAGGTCAAATCGCGAATATCTTTTATTATTTGATAACATTAGGACACCTTCAAGTTTTACGTGTCGCTGAATCCGAAACCGGGGTCTGTTGGAGTGTCAAACGACGTAATAACGTAAAAATTAATCAAATATTGATACTAAAGACTAAAAGAAAATTTTTATCCTCCAAGAAACCACAGTTTAAAACGAATTTTTCTGTAATTACGTCGTTTGACACTCCAACAGGTCTCGGATTCGGATCCGGCATCACGTAAAACTTATAGGTGTCTGAATCTTATCAAATTTGATCTTCAAATGACCTTGATAGAGACTGGTAGGGTTAAGCGGATATCAGATTTGGATTCAGTGACTCGAGTTACCTATCAGTGTCTTCATTTTCTTACTAATAAACGTTTATCAATGAATAATTCGAGAAATAACTATTGTATCGCGATATGACCTTCAGATGATATTGTAAAATTTTTTTACCTTGAGTGCAATACTATATTCTCATGTAAAATCGAACGCCAAATTGATTTCTGATATAAAAGATATGTGGAATCAGATTTGAATAAATTGAAATTAATTTTTGAAAAGTTTTTATGAAATTTCTAGGTTTGAGTCGCCATATTAAGGCCGCCATTTTGGATTATTCAAAATGACCACATTGCAAAAGAAAGTAAAGTGCAAGAAGAAAATTTTGAGCCCATGCAAGACTTTTTTAGTGATCTACAATTTTGGACAGAGCCATTATCCGTTTGACGTGGATTGACCCATATATATATGCGACATTTTACACCAACTGGAAGAGCAGAAAAATAAAAATTGCTGAAACTCTGAGAATATATTCTGTCTATTACTCAAAATGTGTAAAAAATATTCAAGGATTTAGATTTGAAGGATCAAGAGCCATAAATCCTTGAAATTTGGAAATTTTCAAAATTTTTGGAAAAGTACCAACTTTATGATTTTTTTTCTGAAAATCTTGATGTTTTAGAGAGAAATTCATGAGAATTCTTCTTGTTCTAGATAAAGAGGAGAGTTAGCAATTTTTTTTACACAGCTAAATTTTGAAGTTTTCTATTGGTTCTTACATGTATTACATGGTAATTGAAATTACTCATTGTCTGCTACTTCAGAAATTGCTTTTCGAGGGCTTATTTCCTTCTATTTTTCATCAACTTAAAAATAAATTTTTGACTGTGTAAGAAAGAGCCACCAATAAGGAGTTATAACAGTTTAAAATATATATTTTTATGTCTAATTTATTTTCAATATAAAAATCAATCATACATGATAATATATATTTTAAACTGTTTAACTCCTTATTGATGGCTCTGACTTACATGATCAAAAATTCATTTCAAAGTTCACGTGAAATAGAGGAAAATAAGCCCGCGAAAAGAAATTTTTGAAATGGGGAGCAATGAGTAATTTCAATTACCATGTAATACATATAAGAACCAATAGAAAACTTCGAAATTCAGGTCTGTAAAGAATCATGCTAACTCTGCTTTTCATTAACGACAAGAAGTGTTCTCATGAATTTCTCTCTAAAATATTAGGATTTTCAGGAAAAAAAATGATCAAGTTGGGACTTTTCCAAAAATTTTGAAAAATTTCCAAATTTCAAGAATCTATGGCTCTTGATCCTCCCAATGTAAATCCTTGAGAATTTTTTTACACATTTTGAGTAACAGGCAGGATATATTCCCAGAGTTTCAGAGATTTTTATTTTTCTGCTCTTCCATTCGGTTTGAAATGTTCCATATATATATATATATATATATATATATATATATATATATATATATATATATATATATATTTATTCATTAAAAAAAAGTTTGTTGTAAAAAGAACTAAAATCAAAATTATTTTGAATTATTCTTAATAATTGTATTCTTCAATTTATTTACAGTTGTTTATGGTTATTCGCAGTATCTACATTTAAATAATGTATAAATGATCATAAACAACCCGCACAGCATAAAATATTTATGGAAGCTTCCTGGAACATTGGCAGCGAAGATTTGAAATATTTTATGAATCTTCCATGGAATATTCCTGTTATATTCGTATGCCCTTGATTCTTCCTACATTGGAATATTCCATGGAATAATGCTGGAAGATTCTAAGAATATTTCATTGGAAGATCTAGGACATCTCAGATGTTTTATTGGAATATTTCAGGAATCTTGCAGGAATATTTCATGAAATATTCCGTTGGAACATTCATTGAAAATTTCCGGAATATGGAAATGGTAGATTTAAAACATTTTATGAACCTTTTATGGAATATAAACGAAAGATCTAAAGAATCTTTCATGGAATATGCACAAAAGATTTAAGGAATTTTTCATGAAATATTCTATGAAATATTTCTGGAATATTTTAGAAATCTATCGTAAAATATTCCGTGGAATATTTATGGAAGATTCGCAGAATATTGGCACAGAAGATTTGGAATATTTCAGGAATCTTCCGTGAAATATTCCTGTAATATTCGTATGTCCTTGATTCTTCCTACATTGAAATAAACCATGGAATACTCTTGAGAGATTTCAAGAATATAAAAATGGGAGGTTTGGGTAATCTCTCATCTTTCATGAAATGTTCCTGGAAGATTTTTGGGAAATGTGAAATGCTGTGAGGGGATGGTATATATATTATATAATAACACATTACACTTATACATCAATACATATACGCATACATAAACATTTTGTTATAAAATCGCATTTAAATATTCGCTTCCACTGTGCACATTAAAGTTCTGATACCCTTTCGCATTTATAGTAAGTGAGGTATCTTTCAACCGCTTGGGGATAAAACTCCCATTTAACAAACATCCCCTTATCGACGTCACTGGAAATCTACCGTAACGTTCCGCGCAATCTTCCAACGAAAACTTCATGAAATCATTCTAGAATCTTTCAAGCAATATTCTACTGGAAGATTATTGTAATCTTTGCGTAAAATATTTCGTGGAATATTTACGGAAAATTTATGTAATATTTCGCTGTACGATTTAAAAGTTTTTAGCAATCTTCCAGTGAAATGTTTTTGGAATCTTTCTGAAATCTTTAATAAAATATTCCACTGGAATATTACTTAAATCTTTTTGTGGAATATTTCGTTGACTATTTATGGAAGATTTATGTTATATTCCACTGTACGATTTGAAAGTTTTTCGGAATCTTCCAGTGAAATGTTTATGGAATCTTTCTGAAATCTTTCATAAAATATTCCACTGGAAGGTTACTTGAATATTTCTGTGGAACATTTCGTGGAATATTTATGGGAGATTTATGTAATATTCCGCTGAACGATTTTAATAATCATCGGAATCCTCGTGAAATCTTATATGAAATATTTCATCGGAAGATTACTTTAATCTTCCTGTGAAATGTTTCGTAAAATATTTATGGAAGATTTATGTTATATTCCACTGTACGATTTGGAAGTTTTTCGGAATCTTCCAGTGAAATGTTTATGGAATCTTTCTGAAATCTTTCATAAAATATTCCACTGGAAGGTTTCTTGAATATTTCTGTGGAACATTTCGTGGAATATTTATGGGAGATTTATGTAATATTCCGCTTTACGATTTTAATAATTATCGGAATCTTCGTGAAATCTTATATGAAATATTTCATCGGAAGATTACTTTAATCTTCCTGTGAAATGTTTCGTGGAATATTTATAGAAGATTTATCTAATATTTCGCTGTACGATTTTAAAGTTTTTTGAAATCTACCGCTGAAATGTTTATGGAATCTTTCTGAAATCTTTCATGAAATATTCCACTGGAAGATTACCTAAATCTTTCTGTGGAATCTTTGGTTGACCAGTTCTGAAAGATTTATGTAATTATCCGCTGGACGATTTTAAAGTTTATCGGAATTTTCCAGCGAAACGCTTATGGAATCTTTCTGGAATCTTTCATGAAATATTTTACTGGAATATTCATAAACATTCCATGGAATATTTTATGCAATATTTCAGATATCTTTCGTGAATATTACATGGAATATTTCGAAAAAGTTTTCGAACATTTCTTTGAAATATTCCTAAAGGATTCCTGGAAGCTTTCAATGGAAGATTCCAGTGGAATATTCTGAAATATTCCGTGAAGACTTTCAATCATCTGCATGAAAGGTTCCATTGAAATGTTCCAGTAGAATAATTCGAAATATTTCAGTGAAATCTTCCATACTATGTGAGAACCATTATTTATTTCTAGCTTAACGCTTTTTTATTGTTATTTACAGTTTTCAATATTTTCTTATAGTCATTTGTTTATTCACAGCATTATTCTACTTTTACAAAATAATTTCCATACAAGGTGATAAAATTTTTTACTATAAGATAATATATATATATGGGACGTTTCACGTCAACTCACCTAACAAAAAAATAGAATTTGTCGAAAATCTGTGGAATTGTTCTATTTGATACCCAAAATATACAAAAAAAATTTTAGAGGTCCAGGTCAAAGGGGTCAGGATTTAAACGTGATGGAACTTTTCGAATTTGCCAAAGTTTTTGCTAAATAAATATTATAATGAATTTTTTCCTCAAAAACTATTAATTTTTCGTTAAAACTTAATAGAATACTTTTTCTTGGAAATTAGATGTAGCATTCACCTGAATTTTTGCAAATTATAATATACTGATTTTTATGCTTACTTGATCGATTTAAACATACTATTTGGTATATCTAAAAATCGAGCAGGTTAAATTGGCTTTTCAAAGTCTTATTTTTTTTGTTTTTTTATGAGGAAATAATATACGAAGCCTCCAGTTGGGCAGCCTTCTCAAAGTTACTTAATTGTGCAAAAATGTCTGTAAAAATCGTTATTTTGGATCAATGATGAGATTCGTGATTGTTTTTCTAAAAAAGTATTGATTTTTGGGACAAATGTTTAAAAATGTTTTTTCAAAAAATCGAAAAATAAAAACAAGACTTTTCATTGAAATCATGAATTCCGATAAAAAAAAGCGTTTACACTTTTTTCTTTAAAAACAAGACCAATAATATCTACAGGAAACAAATATCTTTATAATTTATTTGTTTCCGAATTAGAGCACCCCTAAAACTATAACGTTCAGAGCAAACAATGTTAGGGGTTGCTACATCCCCCATCTAATCGCACTGACATAATAGAGTATTGCACGTTTTTCTTCAATGAATTTTTGCATGTAATTTAAAAAGACCATGTTAGCACATAGTTTGAAGATGACTTAGATCAGAGCAGCTTATCTGAATAACTGGAAATTTCATACATACACGAAAAATAAAAACAAAACTTTTATTTGAAATCATGAATTCTGATGAAAAAAAGCGTTTACACGTTTTTAAAAAAAAAAAAAAGATCAAGAATGTATACACGAGATAAATATCTTCATAATTGATTTGTTTCCAAGCCAGAGCACCTCTCAATCCATAACGTTCAGAGCATACAATGTTAGGGGTTGCTACATCCCCCATCTAAAAGCACTGGAATAATGGAGTATTGCACGTTTTTCATTGATGAATTCTTGCAGGTAATTAAAGTAGACCATATGAGCACATAGTTTAAAGTTGATTTAAACCAGAGCAGGTTATCTAAATAACTAAAAATTTCATACATATACGAAAAAGGAAAACAAGACTTTCCATTGAAATCATGATTTCCCATAAAAAAAATTCTTTGCACGGTTTTCTCAAAAATTAACAAGACCAAGAATGTATACAGGAAATAAATATTTTTATAATTAATTTGTTGCTGAACCAGAGCATCCCTCAAACCATAACGTTTAGAGCATACAATGTTAGGGGTTGCTACATCCCCCATCTAGAAGCACTGGAATAATGAAGTATTGAACGTTTTTCATTAATGAATTTTTGCAGGTAATTAAAATAGACCATGTGAACACATAGTTTGAAGATGATTTGAACCAGAGCAGCTTATCTAAATAGCTAAAAATTTCATATATACACAAAAAATAAAAACAAAACTTTTAATTGAAATCATGAATTCCGATGAGAAAAAGCGTTTACACGTTTTTTTAAAAAAAAAAAGATCAAGAATGTATACACGAGATAAATATCTTTATTATTGACTTGTTTCCAAGCCAGAGCACCTCTCAAACCATAACTTTTAGAGCATACAATGTTAGGGGTTGCAACATCCCCCATCTAACCGCACTGAAATAATGGAGTATTGCAAGTTTTTCTTTAATGAATTCTTGCAGGTAATTAAAGTAGACCAAGTAAGCACATAGTTTGAAGATGATTTAAACCGGAGCAGCTTATCTAAATAGCTAGAAATTTTATATATACACAGAAAATAAAAACAAGACTTTTTATTGAAAACATGCATTTCGATAAAAAAAGGCGTTCGCGCTTTTTTTTTAAGAAAAAAAAAGATCAAGAATGTATACACGAAATAAATATCTTTATAATTGATTTGTTTCCAAACCAGAGCACCCCTCAAACCATACGTTAAGAGCATACAATGTTAGGAGTTGCTACATCCCCAGCTAATCGCACTAGAATAATGGAGTATTGCACGTTTTTCTTCAATGAATTCTTGCATGCAATTTAAAAAGACCATGTTAGCACATAGTTTAAAGATGACTTGAATCAGAGCAGCTTATCTGAATAAATGAAAATTTCATACATACACGAAAAATAAAAACAAGACTTTTCATTGAAATCATGAATTCCGATGAAAAAAAGCGTTCACACGTTTTTTCAAAAAAAAAAAAAAAGATCAAGAATGTATACAGGAGATAAATATCTTTATAATTGATTCGTTTCTAAGCTAGAGCACCCCTCAAACTATAACGTTCAGAGCATACAATGTTAGGGGTTGCTACATCCCCATCTAAAAGCACTGGAATAATGGAGTATTGCACGTTCTTTATTAATAAATTCTTGCAGGTAATTAAAGTAGACCATGTGAGCACATAGTTTAAAGATGATTTGAACCAGAGCAGCTTATCTAAATAGCTGAAAATTTAAAATATACACGAAATATAAAGACAAGACTTTTTACTGAAATCATGCATTCCGATGAAAAAAGGCGGTTACATTTTTTTTTTTTTAAAAACAAGACCAATAATGTCTACAGGAAATAAATATCCTTATAATTAATTTGTTTCCGAATTAGAGCACCCCTTAAACTATAACGTTCAGAGCAAACAATGTTAGGGGTTGCTACATCCCCCATCTAATCGCACTGACATAATAGAGTATTGCACGTTTTTCTTCAATGAAATTTTGCATGTAATTTAAAAAGACCATGTTAGCACATAGTTTGAAGATGACTTAGATCAGAGCAGCTTATCTGAATAGCTAGAAATTTTATATATACACAGAAAATAAAAACAAGACTTTTTATTGAAAACATGCATTTCGATAAAAAAAGGCGTTCGCACTTTTTTTTTAAGAAAAAAAAAGATCAAGAATGTATACACGAAATAAATATCTTTATAATTGATTTGTTTCCAAACCAGAGCACCCCTCAAACCATACGTTAAGAGCATACAATGTTAGGAGTTGCTACATCCCCATCTAATCGCACTGGAATAATGGAGTATTGCACGTCCTTTATTAATAAATTCTTGCAGGTAATTATAGTAGACCATGTGAGCACATAGTTTAAAGATGACTTGAATCAGAGCAGCTTATCTGAATAACTGAAAATTTAAAATATACACGAAATATAAAGACAAGACTTTTTACTGAAATCATGCATTCCGATGAAAAAAGGCGTTTACACTTTTTTTTTTTAAAAACAAGACCAATAATGTCTACAGGAAATAAATATCCTTATAATTAATTTGTTTCCGAATTAGAGCACCCCTTAAACTATAACTTTCAGAGCATACAATGTTAGGGGTTGCTACATCCCCCATCTAACCGCACTGGAATAATGGAGTATTGCACGTTTTTCTTCAATGAATTTCTGCATGTAATTTAACAAGACCATGTTAGCACATAGTTTGAAGATGACCTAAATCAGAGCAGCTTATCTGAATAACTGAAAATTTCACATACACGAAAAAGAAAAACAAGACTTTTTATTGAAATCATGAATTCCGATGAAAAAAAGCGTTTACACGTTTAAAAAAAAAAAAAAAGATCAAGAATGTATACACGAGATAAATATCGCTATAATTGATTTGTTTCCAAGCCAGAGCAACTCTCAAACCATAACTTTCAGAGCATACAATGTTAGTGGTTGCTACATCCCCCATCTAAAAGCACTGGAATAATGGAGTATTGCACGTTTTTCATTGATGAATTCTTGCAGGTAATTAAAGTAGACCATATGAGCACATAGTTTAAAGGTGATTTAAACCAGAGCAGGTTATCTAAATAACTAAAAATTTCATACATATACGAAAAAGGAAAACAAGACTATCCATTGAAATCATGATTTCCCATAAGAAAAATTCTTTGCACGGTTTTCTCAAAAATTAACAAGACCAAGAATGTATACAGGAAATAAATATTTTTATAATTAATTTGTTGCTGAACCAGAGCATCCCTCAAACCATAACGTTTAGAGCATACAATGTTAGGGGTTGCTATATCCCCCATCTAGAAGCACTGGAATAATGAAGTATTGAACGTTTTTCATTAATGAATTTTTGCAGGTAATTAAAATAGACCATGTGAACACATAGTTTAAAGATGATTTGAACCAGAGCAGCTTATCTAAATAGCTGAAAATTTCATATATACACAAAAAATAAAAACAAAACTTTTAATTGAAATCATGAATTCCGATGAGAAAAAGCGTTTACACGTTTTTTTAAAAAAAAAAAAGATCAAGAATGTATACACGAGATAAATATCTTTATTATTGATTTGTTTCCAAGCCCGAGCACCTCTCAAACCATAACTTTTAGAGCATACAATGTTAGGGGTTGCTACATCCCCCATCTAACCGCACTGAAATAATGGAGTATTGCAAGTTTTTCTTCAATGAATTCTTGCAGGTAATTAGAGTAGACCAAGTGAGCACATAGTTTGAAGATGATTCAAAACGGAGCAGCTTATCTAAATAGCTAGAAATTTTATATATACACAGAAAATAAAAACAAGACTTTTTATTGAAAACATGCATTTCGATAAAAAAAGGCGTTCGCACTTTTTTTTAAGAAAAAAAAAGATCAAGAATGTATACACGAAATAAATATCTTTATAATTGATTTGTTTCCAAACCAGAGCACCCCTCAAACCATACGTTAAGAGCATACAATGTTAGGAGTTGCTACATCCCCATCTAATCGCACTGGAATAATGGAGTATTGCACGTCCTTTATTAATAAATTCTTGCAGGTAATTATAGTAGACCATGTGAGCACATAGTTTAAAGATGATTTGAACCAGAGCAGCTTATCTAAATAGCTGAAAATTTAAAATATACACGAAATATAAAGACAAGACTTTTTACTGAAATCATGCATTCCGATGAAAAAAGGCGTTTACACTTTTTTTTTTAAAAACAAGACTAATAATGTCTACAGGAAATAAATATCCTTATAATTAATTAGTTTCCGAATTAGAGCACCCCTTAAACTATAACTTTCAGAGCATACAATGTTAGGGGTTGCTACATCCCCCATCTAACCGCACTGGAATAATGGAGTATTGCACGTTTTTCTTCAATGAATTTTTGCAGGTAATTAAAATAGACCATGTGAACACATAGTTTAAAGATGATTTGAACCAGAGCAGCTTATCTAAATAGCTGAAAATTTCATATATACACAAAAAATAAAAACAAGACTTTTCATTGAAATCATGAATTCCGATGAAAAAAAGCGTTCACACGTTTTTTCAAAAAAAAAAAAAAAAATCAAGAATGTATACAGGAGATAAATATCTTTATAATTGATTCGTTTCTAAGCTAGAGCACCCCTCAAACTATAACGTTCAGAGCATACAATGTTAGGGGTTGCTACATCCCCATCTAAAAGCACTGGAATAATGGAGTATTGCACGTTCTTTATTAATAAATTCTTGCAGGTAATTAAAGTAGACCATGTGAGCACATAGTTTAAAGATGATTTGAACCAGAGCAGCTTATCTAAATAGCTGAAAATTTAAAATATACACGAAATATAAAGACAAGACTTTTTACTGAAATCATGCATTCCGATGAAAAAAGGCGGTTACATTTTTTTTTTTTTAAAAACAAGACCAATAATGTCTACAGGAAATAAATATCCTTATAATTAATTTGTTTCCGAATTAGAGCACCCCTTAAACTATAACGTTCAGAGCAAACAATGTTAGGGGTTGCTACATCCCCCATCTAATCGCACTGACATAATAGAGTATTGCACGTTTTTCTTCAATGAAATTTTGCATGTAATTTAAAAAGACCATGTTAGCACATAGTTTGAAGATGACTTAGATCAGAGCAGCTTATCTGAATAGCTAGAAATTTTATATATACACAGAAAATAAAAACAAGACTTTTTATTGAAAACATGCATTTCGATAAAAAAAGGCGTTCGCACTTTTTTTTTAAGAAAAAAAAAAGATCAAGAATGTATACACGAAATAAATATCTTTATAATTGATTTGTTTCCAAACCAGAGCACCCCTCAAACCATACGTTAAGAGCATACAATGTTAGGAGTTGCTACATCCCCATCTAATCGCACTGGAATAATGGAGTATTGCACGTCCTTTATTAATAAATTCTTGCAGGTAATTATAGTAGACCATGTGAGCACATAGTTTAAAGATGACTTGAATCAGAGCAGCTTATCTGAATAACTGAAAATTTAAAATATACACGAAATATAAAGACAAGACTTTTTACTGAAATCATGCATTCCGATGAAAAAAGGCGTTTACACTTTTTTTTTTTAAAAACAAGACCAATAATGTCTACAGGAAATAAATATCCTTATAATTAATTTGTTTCCGAATTAGAGCACCCCTTAAACTATAACTTTCAGAGCATACAATGTTAGGGGTTGCTACATCCCCCATCTAACCGCACTGGAATAATGGAGTATTGCACGTTTTTCTTCAATGAATTTCTGCATGTAATTTAACAAGACCATGTTAGCACATAGTTTGAAGATGACCTAAATCAGAGCAGCTTATCTGAATAACTGAAAATTTCACATACACGAAAAAGAAAAACAAGACTTTTTATTGAAATCATGAATTCCGATGAAAAAAAGCGTTTACACGTTTAAAAAAAAAAAAAAGATCAAGAATGTATACACGAGATAAATATCGCTATAATTGATTTGTTTCCAAGCCAGAGCAACTCTCAAACCATAACTTTCAGAGCATACAATGTTAGTGGTTGCTACATCCCCCATCTAAAAGCACTGGAATAATGGAGTATTGCACGTTTTTCATTGATGAATTCTTGCAGGTAATTAAAGTAGACCATATGAGCACATAGTTTAAAGGTGATTTAAACCAGAGCAGGTTATCTAAATAACTAAAAATTTCATACATATACGAAAAAGGAAAACAAGACTATCCATTGAAATCATGATTTCCCATAAGAAAAATTCTTTGCACGGTTTTCTCAAAAATTAACAAGACCAAGAATGTATACAGGAAATAAATATTTTTATAATTAATTTGTTGCTGAACCAGAGCATCCCTCAAACCATAACGTTTAGAGCATACAATGTTAGGGGTTGCTATATCCCCCATCTAGAAGCACTGGAATAATGAAGTATTGAACGTTTTTCATTAATGAATTTTTGCAGGTAATTAAAATAGACCATGTGAACACATAGTTTAAAGATGATTTGAACCAGAGCAGCTTATCTAAATAGCTGAAAATTTCATATATACACAAAAAATAAAAACAAAACTTTTAATTGAAATCATGAATTCCGATGAGAAAAAGCGTTTACACGTTTTTTTAAAAAAAAAAAAGATCAAGAATGTATACACGAGATAAATATCTTTATTATTGATTTGTTTCCAAGCCCGAGCACCTCTCAAACCATAACTTTTAGAGCATACAATGTTAGGGGTTGCTACATCCCCCATCTAACCGCACTGAAATAATGGAGTATTGCAAGTTTTTCTTCAATGAATTCTTGCAGGTAATTAGAGTAGACCAAGTGAGCACATAGTTTGAAGATGATTCAAAACGGAGCAGCTTATCTAAATAGCTAGAAATTTTATATATACACAGAAAATAAAAACAAGACTTTTTATTGAAAACATGCATTTCGATAAAAAAAGGCGTTCGCACTTTTTTTTAAGAAAAAAAAAGATCAAGAATGTATACACGAAATAAATATCTTTATAATTGATTTGTTTCCAAACCAGAGCACCCCTCAAACCATACGTTAAGAGCATACAATGTTAGGAGTTGCTACATCCCCATCTAATCGCACTGGAATAATGGAGTATTGCACGTCCTTTATTAATAAATTCTTGCAGGTAATTATAGTAGACCATGTGAGCACATAGTTTAAAGATGATTTGAACCAGAGCAGCTTATCTAAATAGCTGAAAATTTAAAATATACACGAAATATAAAGACAAGACTTTTTACTGAAATCATGCATTCCGATGAAAAAAGGCGTTTACACTTTTTTTTTTAAAAACAAGACTAATAATGTCTACAGGAAATAAATATCCTTATAATTAATTAGTTTCCGAATTAGAGCACCCCTTAAACTATAACTTTCAGAGCATACAATGTTAGGGGTTGCTACATCCCCCATCTAACCGCACTGGAATAATGGAGTATTGCACGTTTTTCTTCAATGAATTTTTGCAGGTAATTAAAATAGACCATGTGAACACATAGTTTAAAGATGATTTGAACCAGAGCAGCTTATCTAAATAGCTGAAAATTTCATATATACACAAAAAATAAAAACAAAACTTTTAATTGAAATCATGAATTCCGATGAGAAAAAGCGTTTACACGTTTTTTTAAAAAAAAAAAAGATCAAGAATGTATACACGAGATAAATATCTTTATTATTGATTTGTTTCCAAGCCAGAGCACCTCTCAAACCATAACTTTTAGAGCATACAATGTTAGGGGTTGCTACATCCCCCATCTAACCGCACTGAAATAATGGAGTATTGCAAGTTTTTCTTTAATGAATTCTTGCAGGTAATTAGAGTAGACCAAGTGAGCACATAGTTTGAAGATGATTCAAAACGGAGCAGCTTATCTAAATAGCTAGAAATTTTATATATACACAGAAAATAAAAACAAGACTTTTTATTGAAAACATGCATTTCGATAAAAAAAAGGCGTTCGCACTTTTTTTTTAAGAAAAAAAAAGATCAAGAATGTATACACGAAATAAATATCTTTATAATTGATTTGTTTCCAAACCAGAGCACCCCTCAAACCATACGTTAAGAGCATACAATGTTAGGAGTTGCTACATCCCCATCTAATCGCACTGGAATAATGGAGTATTGCACGTCCTTTATTAATAAATTC
This sequence comes from Anastatus disparis, assembly GCA_017163975.1. Classification (NCBI taxonomy): domain Eukaryota; kingdom Metazoa; phylum Arthropoda; class Insecta; order Hymenoptera; family Eupelmidae; genus Anastatus; species Anastatus disparis. Next base: position 1,492,201 of record JAFFSR010000394.1, on the reverse strand, counting down.
TTGCAGGTAATTATAGTAGACCATGTGAGCACATAGTTTAAAGATGACTTGAATCAGAGCAGCTTATCTGAATAACTGAAAATTTCATACATACACGAAAAATAAAAACAAGACTTTTCATTGAAATCATGAATTCCGATGAAAAAAAGCGTTCACACGTTTTTTCAAAAAAAAAAAAAAAGATCAAGAATGTATACAGGAGATAAATATCTTTATAATTGATTCGTTTCTAAGCTAGAGCACCCCTCAAACTATAACGTTCAGAGCATACAATGTTAGGGGTTGCTACATCCCCATCTAAAAGCACTGGAATAATGGAGTATTGCACGTTCTTTATTAATAAATTCTTGCAGGTAATTAAAGTAGACCATGTGAGCACATAGTTTAAAGATGATTTGAACCAGAGCAGCTTATCTAAATAGCTGAAAATTTAAAATATATACGAAATATAAAGACAAGACTTTTTACTGAAATCATGCATTCCGATGAAAAAAGGCGTTTACACTTTTTTTTTTAAAAACAAGACCAATAATGTCTACAGGAAATAAATATCCTTATAATTAATTTGTTTCCGAATTAGAGCACCCCTTAAACTATAACTTTCAGAGCATACAATGTTAGGGGTTGCTACATCCCCCATCTAACCGCACTGGAATAATGGAGTATTGCACGTTTTTCTTCAATGAATTTCTGCATGTAATTTAACAAGACCATGTTAGCACATAGTTTGAAGATGACCTAAATCAGAGCAGCTTATCTGAATAACTGAAAATTTCACATACACGAAAAAGAAAAACAAGACTTTTTATTGAAATCATGAATTCCGATGAAAAAAAAGCGTTTACACGTTTAAAAAAAAAAAAAAGATCAAGAATGTATACACGAGATAAATATCGCTATAATTGATTTGTTTCCAAGCCAGAGCAACTCTCAAACCATAACTTTCAGAGCATACAATGTTAGTGGTTGCTACATCCCCCATCTAAAAGCACTGGAATAATGGAGTATTGCACGTTTTTCATTGATGAATTCTTGCAGGTAATTAAAGTAGACCATATGAGCACATAGTTTAAAGGTGATTTAAACCAGAGCAGGTTATCTAAATAACTAAAAATTTCATACATATACGAAAAAGGAAAACAAGACTATCCATTGAAATCATGATTTCCCATAAGAAAAATTCTTTGCACGGTTTTCTCAAAAATTAACAAGACCAAGAATGTATACAGGAAATAAATATTTTTATAATCAATTTGTTGCTGAACCAGAGCATCCCTCAAACCATAACGTTTAGAGCATACAATGTTAGGGGTTGCTATATCCCCCATCTAGAAGCACTGGAATAATGAAGTATTGAACGTTTTTCATTAATGAATTTTTGCAGGTAATTAAAATAGACCATGTGAACACATAGTTTAAAGATGATTTGAACCAGAGCAGCTTATCTAAATAGCTGAAAATTTCATATATACACAAAAAATAAAAACAAAACTTTTAATTGAAATCATGAATTCCGATGAGAAAAAGCGTTTACACGTTTTTTTAAAAAAAAAAAAGATCAAGAATGTATACACGAGATAAATATCTTTATTATTGATTTGTTTCCAAGCCAGAGCACCTCTCAAACCATAACTTTTAGAGCATACAATGTTAGGGGTTGCTACATCCCCCATCTAACCGCACTGAAATAATGGAGTATTGCAAGTTTTTCTTCAATGAATTCTTGCAGGTAATTAGAGTAGACCAAGTGAGCACATAGTTTGAAGATGATTCAAAACGGAGCAGCTTATCTAAATAGCTAGAAATTTTATATATACACAGAAAATAAAAACAAGACTTTTTATTGAAAACATGCATTTCGATAAAAAAAGGCGTTCGCACTTTTTTTTAAGAAAAAAAAAGATCAAGAATGTATACACGAAATAAATATCTTTATAATTGATTTGTTTCCAAACCAGAGCACCCCTCAAACCATACGTTAAGAGCATACAATGTTAGGAGTTGCTACATCCCCATCTAATCGCACTGGAATAATGGAGTATTGCACGTCCTTTATTAATAAATTCTTGCAGGTAATTATAGTAGACCATGTGAGCACATAGTTTAAAGATGATTTGAACCAGAGCAGCTTATCTAAATAGCTGAAAATTTAAAATATACACGAAATATAAAGACAAGACTTTTTACTGAAATCATGCATTCCGATGAAAAAAGGCGTTTACACTTTTTTTTTAAAAACAAGACTAATAATGTCTACAGGAAATAAATATCCTTATAATTAATTAGTTTCCGAATTAGAGCACCCCTTAAACTATAACTTTCAGAGCATACAATGTTAGGGGTTGCTACATCCCCCATCTAACCGCACTGGAATAATGGAGTATTGCACGTTTTTCTTCAATGAATTTTTGCAGGTAATTAAAATAGACCATGTGAACACATAGTTTAAAGATGATTTGAACCAGAGCAGCTTATCTAAATAGCTGAAAATTTCATATATACACAAAAAATAAAAACAAAACTTTTAATTGAAATCATGAATTCCGATGAGAAAAAGCGTTTACACGTTTTTTTAAAAAAAAAAAAGATCAAGAATGTATACACGAGATAAATATCTTTATTATTGATTTGTTTCCAAGCCAGAGCACCTCTCAAACCATAACTTTTAGAGCATACAATGTTAGGGGTTGCTACATCCCCCATCTAACCGCACTGAAATAATGGAGTATTGCAAGTTTTTCTTTAATGAATTCTTGCAGGTAATTAGAGTAGACCAAGTGAGCACATAGTTTGAAGATGATTCAAAACGGAGCAGCTTATCTAAATAGCTAGAAATTTTATATATACACAGAAAATAAAAACAAGACTTTTTATTGAAAACATGCATTTCGATAAAAAAAGGCGTTCGCACTTTTTTTTTAAGAAAAAAAAAGATCAAGAATGTATACACGAAATAAATATCTTTATAATTGATTTGTTTCCAAACCAGAGCACCCCTCAAACCATACGTTAAGAGCATACAATGTTAGGAGTTGCTACATCCCCATCTAATCGCACTGGAATAATGGAGTATTGCACGTCCTTTATTAATAAATTCTTGCAGGTAATTATAGTAGACCATGTGAGCACATAGTTTAAAGATGACTTGAATCAGAGCAGCTTATCTGAATAACTGAAAATTTCATACATACACGAAAAATAAAAACAAGACTTTTCATTGAAATCATGAATTCCGATGAAAAAAAGCGTTCACACGTTTTTTCAAAAAAAAAAAAAAAGATCAAGAATGTATACAGGAGATAAATATCTTTATAATTGATTCGTTTCTAAGCTAGAGCACCCCTCAAACTATAACGTTCAGAGCATACAATGTTAGGGGTTGCTACATCCCCATCTAAAAGCACTGGAATAATGGAGTATTGCACGTTCTTTATTAATAAATTCTTGCAGGTAATTAAAGTAGACCATGTGAGCACATAGTTTAAAGATGATTTGAACCAGAGCAGCTTATCTAAATAGCTGAAAATTTAAAATATATACGAAATATAAAGACAAGACTTTTTACTGAAATCATGCATTCCGATGAAAAAAGGCGTTTACACTTTTTTTTTTAATAACAAGACCAATAATGTCTACAGGAAATAAATATCCTTATAATTAATTTGTTTCCGAATTAGAGCACCCCTTAAAGTATAACTTTCAGAGCATACAATGTTAGGGGTTGCTACATCCCCCATCTAACCGCACTGGAATAATGGAGTATTGCACGTTTTTCTTCAATGAATTTCTGCATGTAATTTAACAAGACCATGTTAGCACATAGTTTGAAGATGACCTAAATCAGAGCAGCTTATCTGAATAACTGAAAATTTCACATACACGAAAAAGAAAAACAAGACTTTTTATTGAAATCATGAATTCCGATGAAAAAAAGCGTTTACACGTTTTTTTAAAAAAAAAAAAGATCAAGAATGTATACACGAGATAAATATCGCTATAATTAATTTGTTTCCAAGCTAGAGCAACTCTCAAACCATAACTTTCAGAGCATACAATGATAGGGGTTGCTATATCCCCCATCTAACCGCACTGGAATAATGGAGTATTGCAAGTTTTTCATTAATGAATTCTTGCAGATAATTAAAGTAGACCAAGTAAGCACGTGGTTTGAAGATGATTTGAACCGGAGCAGCTTATCTAAATAGCTGAAAATTTCATATATACACGGAAAATGAAAACAAGACTTTTTATTGAAAACATGCATTTCTATAAATAAAGGCGTTCACACTTTTTTTTAAGAAAAAAAAAAGATCAAGAATGTATACACGAAATAAATATCTTTATAATTGATTTGTTTCCAAACCAGAGCACTCCTCAAACCATACGTTAAGAGCATACAATGTTAGGGGTTGCTGCATCCCCCATCTAACCGCACTGGAATAATGGAGTATTGCACGTTTTTCTTAAATGAATTCTTGCATGCAATTTAAAAAGACCATGTTAGCACATAGTTTAAAGGTGACTTGAATCAGAGCAGTTTATCTGAATAACTGAAACTTTCATACATACACGAAAAATAGAAACAAGACTTTTTATTGAAATCATGAATTCCGATGAAAAAAAGCGTTCACACGTATTTTCAAAAAAAAAAAAAGATCAAGAATGTATACAGGAGATAAATATCTTTATAATTGATTTGTTTCTAAGCCAGAGCACCCCTCAAACCATAACGTTTAGAGCATACAATGTTAGAGGTTGCTACATCCCCATCTAAAAGCACTGGAATAATGGAGTATTGCAAGTTCTTTAATAATGAAGTCTTGCAGGTAATTAAAGTAGACCATGTGAGCACATAGTTTAAAGATGATTGGAACCAGAGCAGCTTATCTAAATAGGTAAAAATTTAAAATATACACGAAATATAAAGACAAGACTTTTTACTGAAATCATGCATTCCGATGAAAAAAGGCGTTTACACTTTTTTTTTCTAAAACAAGACCAATTATGTCTACAGGAAATAAATATCTTTATAATTAATTTATTTCCGAATTAGAGCACCCCTTAAACTATAACTTTCAGAGCATACAATGTTAGGGGTTGCTACATCCCCCATCTAACCGCACTGGAATAATGGAGTATTGCACGTTTTTCTTCAATGAGATTCTGCAAGTAATTTAACAAGACCATGTTAGCACATAGTTTAAAGATGACCCAAATTAGAGGAGCTTATCTGAATAACTGAAAATTTCACATACACGAAAAAGAAAAACAAGACTTTTTATTGAAATCATGAATTCCGATGAAAAAAAGCGTTTACACGTTTTTAAAAAAAAAAAAAAGATCAAGAATGTATACACAAGATAAATATCTTTATAATTGATTTGTTTCCAAGCCAGAGCACCTCTCAAACCATAACTTTCAGAGCATACAATGTTAGGGGTTGCTACATCCCCCATCTAACCGCTCTGGAATAATAGAGTATTGCACGTTTTTCTTCAATGAATTTCTGCATGTAATTTACCAAGACCATGTTAGCACATAGTTTGAAGATGACCTAAATCAGAGCAGCTTATCTTAATAACTGAAAATTTCACATACACGAAAAAGAAAAACAAGACTTTTTATTGAAATCATGAATTCCGATGAAAAAAAGCGTTTACACGTTTTTTCAAAAAAAAAAAGATAACAAATGTATACACGAGATGAATCTCGTTATAATTGATTTGTTTCCAAGCCGGAGCACCCCTCAAACCATAACTTTCAGAGCATACAATGTTAGGGGTTGCTACATCCCCCATCTAAAAGCACTTGAATGATGGAGTATTGCACGTTTTTCATTAATGAATTTTTGCAGGTAATTAAAGTACACTATGTGAGCACATAGTTTGAAGATGATTCGAACTAGAGCAGCTTATCTAAATAGCTGAAAATTTCATATATACACGAAAAATAAAAACAAGACTTTTTATTGAAATCATGAATTCCGATGAAAAAAAGCGTTTACACGTTTTTTAAAAAAAAAAAAGATAAAAAATGTATACACGAGATAAATCTCGTTATAATTGATTTGTTTTCAAGCCGGAGCACCCCTCAAACCATAACGTTTAGAGCATACAATGTTAGGGGTTGCTACATCCCCCATCTAAAAGCACTTGAATAATGGAGTATTGCACGTTTTTCATTAATAAATTCTTGCAGGTAATTAAAGTAGACCATGTGAGCACATAGTTTAAAGATGATTTGAATCAGAGCAGCTTATCTAAACAGCTGAAAATTAAAAATATACACGAAATATAAAGACAAGACTTTTTACTGAAATCATGCATTCCGATGAAAAAAGGCGTTTACACTTTTTTTTTAAAAACAAGACCAATAATCTCTATAGGAAATAAATATCTTTATAATTAATTAGTTTCCGAATTAGAGCACCCCTCAAACTATAACGTTCAGAGCATACAATGTTAGGGGTTGCTACATCCCCCATCTAATATTACTGGAATACTGAAGTATTTGACGTTTTTCTTCAAACAATTTTCGTAGGTAATTAAAGTAGACCATTTTAGCACATAGTTTAAGGACGATTCCAACCAGAGCAGATTATCCAAAGAACTGAAAATTTCATTCACCAAAAATAATAACAAGACTTATCATTGGAATCATGAATTTCGATGAAAAAAGGCGTTTGCACTTTTTTTTAAAAAAGACAAGACCAAGAATGTATACAGAAAATAAATATCTTTACAATTAATTTGTTATCAAACTAGAGCTCCCCTCAAATTACAACGTTTGAAGCATACGATGTTAGGGGCTGGTACATCCCCCATCTAATAACACTGGAATAATGAAGTATTGCATGTTCTTCTGCAATGAATGCTTGCATGTAATTAAAGTAGACCATGTTAGCACATAGTTTCAAGATGATTTAAACCAGAGCAGCTTATCTAAATAACTAAAAATTTTATACATACACGAAAAATAAAAACAAGACTTTTCATTGAAATCATGAATTCCCATAAAAAAAGGTCTTCGGACGTTTTTCTAAAAAATTAATAAGACCAAGAATGTATACAGGAAATGAATATCTTTATAATTAATATGTTTTCGCACCAGAGCATTCCTCAAACTATAACGTTTGGAGCATATAATGTTAGGGGTTGCTACATTCCCCATTTAATAGCACTGGATAATATTGCATGTTCCCTTTTAATGAACTGTAATAAGTATTGCATGTTCTCTTTTAATGAATTTTTGCAGGTAACTTAAGTAGATCATGTAAGCACATAGTTCGAAGATGATTAGAACCAGAGCAGCTTATCTGAAGAACTGAAAATTTCATACATACACGAAAAATAAAAAGAAGACTTTCCATTGGAATCATGAATTCCGATGAAAAAAGGCATTTGCGCGTTTTTTTCAAAAGACAAGACCAAGAATGTATACAGGAAATGAATATATTCATAATTAATTTTTTTCCGAACCAGAGCACCCCTCAAACCATAAGGTTTGGAGCATATGATGTTAGGGGTTGCTACATCCCCCATCTAATAGCAGTGAAATAATGAAGTATTGCACGTTTCTTTTTCATGTTTTTTTACATGTGATTCAAGGAAGTCATATTAGCAAATAGTTCAAAGATGACTTAAAGCATAGCTTTTTTTTCAGTGGCTAAAAGCTTTTTATGTATGCAAAAAATAAAATTAACACTTCTTATTGAAATCTTGAATATAGATGAAAAACGTATCATTACTTTTTTTTAAAGAAAATGATATCAGGAACGGGAAATGTTCATCTTTTTAATCAGTTTATTTCTGAATCAGAGCATCTCTAAAATCATAAGCTTCGGTGATGAATAGTGATGGGTTGTAATATCTGTCACTGAATTGTACAGAAGTAATGTAGTATTACACGTCTTTTTGCAATATCTTCTGATAAATATTTTCTGCACTTTTACAAAATTATTCCTGCAATTGCGCTTCGCTCTTAGCGTTATTCAAAACCACGAACGAGGACATGGCAAAGCTTGGTTTCATTTATTTATTTATTTTTTTTTTTTTTTTAATATTTTTCCTTATGGTAGTTTTGTCAATGTTTTTTTTTTCATTTTTTGATTTTCCTATGATTTTTTTGTATTTTTAATCATTTTTGTTTTACTTTTTTTATCTATAAAAAAATTGTTTCTTTCTTATTTTATTTAATTTAATTTTAGAATTTTTTTTATTTCATATACTCTCTGTCTCACATGGTTTATTAATTTCTTGTATTATAATTTTTTAGATAAAGTAGCACATGTCAAATATTTTAATGTTCACGTAAATGAAACGGGTGGTGTATTGTTACAGATTACAATTTCATTATTTTCTTTACGGGGTAAGTTGTTTTCGATATTTTTAAGATGTAACTTATCAAATGATGATTTTTTTTAACAATTCTTGACAATATTGGATTCAACTAAAATATTAGAAATTCCTTTCTGTGCATAGTTCATATCTTTTTCATCAAATGATTCGGATTTGCCAGTACATAATATATACATCGAAGAGCAAATATGTGTGCCGCAATTATTTTTTAATCTTTTTATAGAATCTTGTAGAGGTATATCGCGAGGTATGTAAAAAGACCATTCGCTCCATATTATTTTCTCGCTATTGAAAACGTCCATAAATGAAAGTAATTGATCAATCCAAATTTCGGATGGAGAGATGTGTAGTGAATCTAGATAAATTATGATTTTTTTATTCAAAAAAACAATAAACAATGACCAGTGTTTTAATGTTTCTTGATGTACGGGCAAAATCTATACGTCGTACTCCTATAGTTTAGATATTAAAATCGATTTCTTGTAGCCCTCGCTAACAAAACCTTTATTTAATACAATAGAAATTAAAAACGTTTAAAACGTCAAAACATTTGTACCTTTGTTGTTTTGATATAGTAGTTATAACTAAAAAAAATGAATTAATTTTATTATCGTATAACATTTTATTTGGTTTCAAGATTTCAAAAGATTTTTCCGTAATCAGAATACCACCAATTAGTTTAGTTATATGAGGGTAATTGTCTGGGCATTCCAGTGATTTATTAAACAAATCTATAACATTCGATTGCAACTCATTCATATTTTTATTCAAGTCTTCTTTAATAATAATTTTATCGTTTTGTAAATTAATTCCATCGGAAAATTATTTTATATTATAAGGACTAAGTTGTTTTGATTCTACAATTTTGACGTATTCTTCAGTTTCAAATTCTCTTCCATCTGCCACTTTAGAATTAAGATTTGTTTTCAAATCAAAGGTACTTTTATGAGTGTCTTGAGTATTTATGCGATTCTCATCGTCATTTAATAACTCCAGATAGTGCTTTTTAATAGACTTAAATTGTCTTCTGTAGACATCGTATGATTTTTTGACATATTTTTTCAATGTCTTGTGATGTAATTTTTCTCTTTTTATAATGTGATGACAGACATCAATCCAAACCGTGTCATCAGAATTATAAATCCTTGATGTCTGTGACTTATCAAATAATTCTAAATCCTTGTTTTTTAAATAATCATTAGACGTATTATGAAATAGAGCTTCAGCAATCGACTGGGGATTAAAATCTTTCTTGCAGTTATCATACCGATTCATTTTTCAAAAGTCGATTACTGCAATGGATAGTTTAGAAGGAGAGTTAGATAATAATTCAAGTAATAAGTCTAATTTTGAGACTCAATTTTGACTATTAATAAAAGATTGTTAGAATCACCAAATATTTCACAAGCAGACAATTATAAATCAAAAAAAAATTGCATGTGTAGCATATGAAAAGATTTTAAAAAATAAAGCGAGGGCTGAATATGTTATATCCAATAATGAATATTATTGTAAAATTTGTTAAAGGAGCACGGTGGCGTAAAAGAACCGTGGTGGCGTAACGGATAGAGCTCTTGCCTTCAACACCTCTGACTTTTTTTCGAAAGAAAATTAGTGTATGTGCTACCCATATCGCGACTCTTAAAAAATCCGACCTCATTCAGTATTGGTTGATTTTTGGTCACAAAAGTGGCTGACCATCCATTGGTAGTCAAAGTTTTCGGTATGGTGGGTCTGACAGTCTAGCCTGATGTAATGTGTTAAACGGGTACTGGGCTGGACTCCCTCAACTTCACCATATAAAAAAGGTTAATCATATAGAGGACAATATCCTTTATATATTAATCTTAAAAAAAAAAAAAAAAAAAAAAAAATTGTAAAGTTTGTTATAGACAAATTTCCAAGATCAAATGTTCTTCGAGTTTAAAAAAAGATTTGCCTGTCAAAGACAGGGAAAATATTAGTTATGAAGAACTTTCTTTGAAAACAGAAGGTACATCAAATAAAGAATCATCTGGATACTCGCAAGAAGTTGAAAATGAATAAATTATTGTTAATATAGCATCAACACTTTATTCCCATAAAACTTGTATTTTTAGATGTATAAATCCTAAAAATCTTCGTACTATTCTCGACAAAACACGAATACAAATATTTGTTATTGAAGGTCTATACGTTTTCTGCACTTCTTGTTGTTGTAGTAAGCAGTTTTTAGAAAATGATGAAATAGATGAACTAGATGTTAAGTCATTAATTGCTGAAAATCCAACATCGAAATTAACTCCTGATGAAGTAGCTTGATATTTAAATTGCTTGCGACAATTAATTCCAGAGACTCAATTAATACGCCAAACTGGACTCAATAGATTTAATTTTAATGAAATGTTACAACATGTAGATGAAATAAAAATCAACCGAAAAAAATCATTTGCCTTTGGACTGTATCTTTGGAGATTGAAACATGGACACACGGTTGAACTATTGTCTCTAATATTGAATGTTTCAAAATCAACTACTGAACGGTATATCAACTCAGTAAGACAAGCACTAACCGAGAATTTTGTCCCATTACATTTAGGTGAAGTGAATTTAAATCGAACTAAAATTATAGCAAACCAGACTCCGTTAGCTCGAATGCTGTTGGATACAGAAGAAGACGTAATAACTATTTGGGATGGGACTTACATCTATTTACGAAAAAGTTCTAATTATTATTTTAAAAAATTGTCTTATAGTATGCATAAGCATAGGTGTTTAATGAAGCCTATGGTTGTAGTTACAACTAATGGAATTATAGTTGATGTCTTCGGTCTATATCCTGCGAACACTTCAGATGCCAATATTTTACAACAACTAATGAATATGAAATGGTTTAAACAATTATTTCTTCCTGGTGATATTTTTATTATTGACCGAGGATTCACAAATGTTGTTGCTAAATTAACTGAAAAAGGTTTTATTGCTAAAATGCCATCTTTTATTGAAAAACATGAAAAACAACTGTCTACAGAACAGGCAAATCATTCAAGATTTGAAACAAAACTGAGATTCATAGTTGAAATTGTAAATGGAATATTAATATCACAATTTCGATATTTCGACAAAGTGTGGTCAAACAATAGTCTACCTCATTTACTTGCAGATTTTCGAATCGCTTGCGCTATTTATAATGCCTATATGACAAAAATACAATCTGATACAAAAGATTACAAATTTATCGTTGAAAAAATAGAAGAAAATCTGAATAAAGAGAATAAATTAAAAAAATTAATTAATGCCATGGGACTCGTCAGAAAAAGAAAAGATTTTGTAAACATGGATGCCACAAGCATATCTAACTTTCCAGTACTAACGGATACTGACCTATATCACATTGCACTTGGTACACTGATAGACCTTTAAGGGCAATACATTCTTTGAACAAGCAAAATGCGTTATTATACCTAAGAAGAAATCATTGATAGTCCAGAGCGCTCTCGTTTCAGACAAGCGCCCTGCGATCTCGTATCTACGAGCCCCTTCCTCTTGTGCTTAAGAGCGTATAGCTCTTAGAGCCCCAAAACACAGAAGCAGTTCTTGAAAATTTAGATAACGGCTTTCTTACACTGTAAGAAAAACGCCATCTAACGTAAGACGGCGGCGCTCCCGCTTAAGAGCTATACGCTCTTACAGCGAGAGAGGCGCATTCTTAGGTTTCAGAAAGCGGTGTACCCAGTCGTAAGACCGATGCGCATACGTTAAAGAGAAAATCGCGCTTAAAGGTCTATCAGTGTACGTATCAGATAAAGCAAGCAGTTTCATACTATGGAGAACATGTAAATGATAACGGCAAGTATGAATTTCAAATCCATCACGAGCAAGAAAAATTAAATTATGAAAACTACAATATCAATATTGAAAAACCTTTGTTAATACGTATTCATATACTTTCGCAACATTCGAAAAAATCTCGATACTATGGTTTTATATTAATTGATGAAGATCGACAAGGTAAAGAATCGATTCTCGAATTTTACTGCCAGTTTAAAAACGGTGCACGAACCGTAATTTGCTGTGCCCATTTAATGTCTGTTATGTGGTACTTGGGTTATGGTTGATATCTTCCAACAATCAAACAGCCTGCCTATTTTTTGCAAGATTTTTTTCAAAATAATAAAATTGTAATAGATTCTGACCTGTCTGAATCAGATGACTAAAATTCAAAAGTTAAAAACTTAAAAAAAAATATTATTATAATTATAATACGAAAATATTATGAAAACGAGATAAATATAAAATACAAAAAAAGTACCAAAAAAATCAAAAAGTAAAAAAAAAATATAAAATTACAAGAGAAAAAAAAATTAAAATACAAAAAACTAAAAAAAAAACATAAAAATGGAACCAAGCTTCGTCACGTCCTCGTTCGTGGTTCTGGGTAACGTTGAGAGCGGAGCAAACATGCGAGAATAATTTTCTCGCACTCAGAGCGCAAAATACTATTATTAACCAGCTGTTGTGAGGAAGCAAAATATCTCTTTGCCTTTCTAGGGAGGAAAATGAATTCGGACTTTTTATCGATTCGACAATGTAACCCGATACCCTTATATGCCAGCAAGTATGGGTAACTCGATATCCTTATATATATAAGTCATATGTTCAACCTCAAATTATGGACGGAACAAAAGGACACCTGGGTTTTGAACGTGGAAAGGAGATACGTTATTTATAATTCGGAAAAAAAGGACACGTCGTTTTTAATTTGGAAAAGAGGTCACGTCGTTTTTATTTATTTTTTTTTGCGTTTGAAACAGAGGTGACTCCTTTTTGAAACTATATTCGACGCGACGTAACTGTTTGTTCTGCCCAACTGACAAGCTGCTTATGATCCGTTCTTTGAGTGTCACTCGTACCTTATAGGTCGTATCGAAGATTTTCATATTCTTATATATCAGCTAAGTGCTTAATTCCGAATTGTGGAAAAAAAGCAACTCTGGTTCAGATCATCTTTCAACTATATGCTAACATAGTCTACTTTGAATACATGTAAGAATAAATTGATGAAAAACGTGTAATATTTCACTATACCAGTGTTATTAATTGGGGGATGTTGCAACCCCTAACATTTTATGTTACAAACTTTATGGTTTGATGGTGGTTTAGTTCAGAAACAAATTAATTATAAAGATATCTATTTTCTGTATACATTCTTGGTCTTGTTTTTTTTTAAAAACGTGCAAAGACCTATTTTTATGGGAATTTATGATTTCAATGAAAAGTCTTGTTTTTATTTTTCGTGTATGTATGAAATTTTCAGTTATTTAGATAAGCTGCTCTGGTTCAAATCATCTTTAAACTATATGCTAACATGGTCTACTTTAATTACATGCAAGAATTCATTAAAGAAAAACGTGCAATACTTCATTATTCTACTGCTACTAGATTGGGATGTAGCAACCCCTAATATTTTATGCTCCAAACGTTATGGTTTGAGGGGTGCTCTGGTTCGAAAACAAATTAATTATAAAGATATTTATTTCCTGTATACATTCTTGGTCTTGTTTTTTTTAAAAACCTGCAAAGACCTTTTTTTATCGGAATTCATAATAATTTTGCGTTTATATGTTATTTTATTCTATTATATAAAATCTTAATAAAATAATACTCTTACCCTGGTGAAAATTAAAACATTTTTTTACCATTTCATGGCCAGTAGAAATAGAAACGCTTTTTCTAACATTTTATAGCTATTTTTTTGACTTCAATATTACTTATGACCTTAAATTTTCATATACGTCATTTTTTATGTTCACATTTCTACCAGAGTAGTTATGACATTAACAGGATGTCAGAGTTGTTGAAATCGATTTTTGCTTTTTTTATTTTATTGAAATCTTTTTAAATTTATTATTTAAACGAATGTAATGACTTGTTCACACTAAAGGTATGTTGTTACAATAATTTTTGTTAAAATAAAAATTTAGTTGAGCTTGCAACTTTTTTATAAACTTTGAATAAAAATTAGGTATCAAGCTCGATAAACCTAACCTCAAAATATTATATATCTAAAGTTTGCTCATAACTTTTTATGTATAGTTCAAAATAAAAATTCAAAATTTTCTTACTATAACGAAAACTTTATTTGACGCACCCTTTATTTATAAACTTTGAATAAGAATATTATTAAGAGGGGGGAACTCTGACATGCCCTTAAATCCATAGAACTTGTAGATATATATTCATATATATGAAAAATTTTACTTGGATTTACACGGCTAAATAATAAGAATCAATAAGTCTGGGAATATGTTCCCTTTAGTTTCCTAATAAAAAAAAATTAGTTTTAAACATTCAAAATATTGAAATATTTTTATTTTTTCAAATTTTTTTGTTAAATTAATGTTTTTGTGATGTCTGAGGGACGCACTGTATTAAGCACCGATTTCAAAGGTTACTTGACGTTAATTTTAAAATTAACTTTTATTCAATATGAATTCAGCTAAGTTTATGAATTTAATCATATGCAGAGTCGCTGAAAACTATGAAAATTTCATTAAATATTATTCAGCAAACTCCGATTGTACTAGCTAGTAAAGTTATTGATATGCGTCAAAATCTTTCTCTATGTATTTGTCACTCCGTATCTCTCTCTCAAACTTATTTTGTTAAATATAATATAATGTTTTGTCTGCCGCAGAATTCTATTTTTAAATTAGATTATTAACTACTGTTATCGAAACTATTTTTGTTATTACTATAATGTAATTTTATATATATATACATATATATATATATATATATATATATATATATATATATATATATATACTATGTATCTCAAATGGGTTATACGGGGTTGAACCCGACGACCTTAAATAAGAAGTAGCAATCAATCAATCAATCTCTCTCTCTCTCTCTTACCCGATCGAGAGACATGTTGCCGGTAGCACGGTTTTCCTTATTTCTGAGGGTTTAATTGTTACTACTCAAAGCCTTTCAATATTCCACACGAATATATATGGGACATTTCACGCCAACTGATAGAGGAAAAAAATAAAAATTGTTGAAATTCTAAGAATTTATTCTTTTTGTTACCCAAAATATGTCAAAAATTTTCAAGGATCTAGATTGAAAGGATCAAGAGTAACAGGACCTTAAAATTTCAAAATTTTTCAAAATTTTTGGAAAAGTCCCAACTTTATCATTTTTTTTCTGAAAATCCTGATGTTTTAGAGAAAAATGCATAATAACACTTCTTGTTGTAAATGAAGAGGAGAGTTAGCAGGATTTTTTACAGACCTGAATCTCGCAGTTTTCGGATTGGCTCTTATATGTAAGACATGGCTATTGAAATTATTTAATATTTGCCGCTGCCAAAATTGGCTTTCAAAGGCTCATTTTTTTCTATTTTTTATTAATTTTAAAATAAATTTTGGTCCGTGTAAGCAAAAGTCACCAATAAGGAGTTATCACAGTTTTAAATATACATTTTCATGTAAAATTTATTTTTCTTATTGAAAATAGCCTGTTACACACTAAACATGATCATCTGGTTTTAATACTCAAAAACTATTAAAATAAGTTTAAAAATCATTTAGTAAAATGTCATTTATCAATTATAAGCCTAATTATTAATTAAACAACACTCGTTATTATTATAATTACAATTAATTTCAAAGGAAAATAAGAGTTATCCCAAAATTAAATAATTATTTTTAATAAGAATTTACTTATTTCAAAGAATTGATTCATCAATAAAAAAGAATAATTAAATAATTACTATTTTCCTTACCTTAACTTTCTAGAAAAAGTATCTGTTCAATAGAAAATGATGATAGAATTTTGGAACACACACTAAATGAATTTTTTGGGGTGATTATAAACAAAAGCTTTCTGACTACCCATCTTTATTTATTTATTTAAATATATATTTTTATTTTTATTTAACCGATAGAAGTATTCTTTAACTCAAAATACTATATATTGAATGTTAGTTTATAACTTTTTATGCATAGTATTTTAATGGATCTTTTGAGTTATCCGCACTTAAGTTTAATCTCATAAATTTTTTTACTGTAGCGAAAAACTAGATTAAACGCACCATTCATTGATAGACTTGGATTGGAAATATTGTTAAAAGGAGCAGTTTTGGTATGCCCTTAAGACCGTTACATATGAAAAGTAAATATTTTCCTTGCCTTAACTTTCTAGAAAAAGTATTAGTAAAATGGAAAATGATGATTTTGGAACATACGCTTAAAAGAAATGATAGAGGCTTTTATTACAATGAATTACATTAACCCTTAATGGTCACACGGGGTGTACCATACCCCACGCGATTTTTGAACTGAAATACGAGTCCTTAAATTAATGAATTTGCGGCTTTTCACTACATCTACCATTAGTTCGAAGTTTCTACTTAAAGGCCAGGTAGGCATTATTTCGATCGGCCCCTCAGTACTTGTTCCGCAGCTGTTCAAAGTGAATTATAACTTCAAAATTGACCGAGTTATAGCAATTTTAGTGAAAAAGAGGATTTTTTCAGTTTTTTTTTCCAATAATTTTTTTATAATATTTAAAATTAATTATTATGAAACCTACGAGATTTGTTAAAGGAAGGTTCAAAATATATGCTGGAATTTTTTCGTTCCATCATATAGCTTTTCACTATTTTTTGTCGCGTCGCAAAGTTGCTGGGGTATGCCATACCCCGTGTGACCATTACGTGATTTTTAAGAGGTGTGACCATTAAGGGTTAAATGAGCTGTTATAATTAGAATACTGATTTTTAGATTAGCATTAATAATTTCTCTAATACAAGGTACATCTTGAGTAATGTTCATAGGTGCTACACGAGCAAAATGAAAAGTTTTTAAGGTTATTCAAGTACCAGGTCCTCTAATACTTTGTGCAGCTAAAGCACCAACTGCAGTGACTGGTTCAATTTTTGCTTTCATATATTTTTTCTTGCTTGTATAAATAAATTCAAGAAGTTGTGACACAGTTAAACGTATAATATACCTGTAAACTGGGACATCTGGTTTAATATTTTGTCTAATCCTAGCAATTATAATTGCAACTGTTTTCAAAAATTGAGCTGATTCTTAACTTACACAAGAATATTTCTCTGACATCAGAAGTTCAGGGGTTACTTCAATAATACTAGGGCTGTCTAATGGACTTTCAATTTTGTACGTTGATGAAGATTTAATATATCATGAAGAACTCTTTTATAATCAATAAGACAGTCTTTGCCTTCCATATACGTTGGATCCATAGAATCTACACGATAAAGAATTTAAACAATATCAACAAAAGAATTTTCAACTATATTCATATCATAATGTAAACTAAGATCTTCTAAACTCTTACCATTCTTCTTTGCGTGTATCCAGTTTCAGCAATTCTAACAGCTGTATCTACAGCTGTTCATGGATCAAAATCCATTTTTCTTTCTCCACCCAATGAATATAATTTGAACTATATTTCTATTATTTGTTCTTCATAATATTCTGAAAAAAAACAATTTATAAAACTAAAAGAATTTTCTGGTAATTAACATCTTATTTACTTTTCATATGTAACGGTCTTAAGGGCATACCAAAACTGCTCCTTTTAACAATATTTCCAATCCAAGTCTATCAATGAATGGTGCGTTTAATCTAGTTTTTCGCTACAGTAAAAAAATTTATGAGATTAAACTTAAGTGCGGATAACTCAAAAGATCCATTAAAATACTATGCATAAAAAGTTATAAACTAACATTCAATATATAGTATTTTGAGTTAAAGAATACTTCTATCGGTTAAATAAAAATAAAAATATATATTTAAATAAATAAATAAAGATGGGTAGTCAGAAAGCTTTTGTTTATAATCACCCCAAAAAATTCATTTAGTGTGTGTTCCAAAATTCTATCATCATTTTCTATTGAACAGATACTTTTTCTAGAAAGTTAAGGTAAGGAAAATAGTAATTATTTAATTATTCTTTTTTATTGATGAATCAATTCTTTGAAATAAGTAAATTCTTATTAAAAAATAATTATTTAATTTTGGGATAACTCTTATTTTCCTTTGAAATTAATTGTAATTATAATAATAACGAGTGTTGTTTAATTAATAATTAGGCTTATAATTGATAAATGACATTTTACTAAATGATTTTTAAACTTATTTTAATAGTTTTTGAGTATAAAAACCAGATGATCATGTTTAGTATGTAACAGGCTATTTTCAATGAGGAAAATAAATTTTACATGAAAATGTATATTTAAAACTGTGACAACTCCTTATTGGTGACTTTTGCTTACATGAACCAAAATTTATTTTAAAGTCAATAAAAAATAGAAAAAAATGAGCCTTTGAAAGCCAATTTTGGCAGCGGCAAACATTAAATAATTTCAATAACCATGTTATAAATATAAGAGCCAATCAGAAAACTGCGAGATTCAGGTCTGTAAAAAATCCTGCTAACTCTCTTCTTCATTTACAACAAGAAGTGTTATTATACATTTTTCTCTCAAACATTAGGATTTTAGAAAAAAAATGATTAAGTTGGGACTTTTCCAAAAATTTTGAAAAATTTTGAAATTTCAAGGTCCTGTAACTCTTGATTCTTTCAATCTAGATCCTTGAAAATTTTTTTACATATTTTGGGTAACAAAAAGAATGAATTCTTAGAGTTTCAACGATTTTTATTGTTAAAATTAATAAATGCAGAGCACAATTTATATTAAATAAAAAGTCTTTATTTAATCCATACACAAAGAATTAAACTTATAGGAATTAAATTATCTCTCTATACAATAATGAAATATAAGTTCTGGCTTTAACAGACGGACTTGAACTGAACTGAACGACGACGAGACGCAACTTGATTCTCTTTAACTGTCTACTAAATATTCTCAATAGGTGGCGACACCTAGTATGAGTGTATATAATTAAAACACTCCCTCCCACACTCATACATATTTTAATTAAAAGAGTTGTAACATCTCTCTCGTTCTTATTGTTTCTGTTCTGATCGTTCATTTAGTTCCTGTAATATAGAGAAAAAGTTTGTTAATAACTCAACTAAAATACATATCAGAAATATAATCAGTCAATGTTATCAGTCATTAAATATTTGTTTGGTCAGTCGTTCATGTAATTCAAATGACAAAGGTTTTGTGAATACATCAGTTATCTGACTTTTAGAGGAAATTCAACTGACATTAATTAAACCTTTAGTTACACATTCCTTTACATAATGTTCTTTTATTTCGGTCATATGTCTTAATTTGTTTTCACCTCCAGTCTTAACGCTTGCTTCTGCTGCCTTGTTATCACACCATAATAGAATTGGTGCTAATTCTTGTTTTAACAATCTTTTAAAATTTGATATAAGAATATCAATTCTTGAGCGCATTCGTTTATAGAAACATATTTCTGTCTGTGGGTTCTTCAGGATGTTGTGTCTTCGAAAAACTTGATCACATAGCTACTGGTCGTAAGAGAAGTTTTGCAGTCGTCAAAACTTGCATCTGAAAATCCTTGTAAACAGTCCTTTATATCTAAGTTCAAAGTCTTTTGTTCTTCTTAATTATTCAAATACTCTTTCAATCTTCTACCAGTCATTTTTCAGTAAAATTGATTTGGTGTCTGCATAGAGTATTTACCTCATATGCAATTTCTGGCCTGCTTGCATTGGTTTTTTCTTTTCTTCACGCTGTCTTCTCTTCCTATTGGCTACCTGATTGATTACCATAGGTGTTCGTTGGGTGGGTAATTGATCCAAACTAAACTTCTTTAGCATTTTGTTTATTTATTGTTCTTGCTTAATGCTCAGTATTCTTTTTTTTCTGTCTTATTTTATTTCTGAGCCTAAAGAACTTTTAGTTTCACCAGTTTCTGTCATTTTAAATTCTTTCTTTACATTTGTCTTCATTCTTTCAAGCATCTTTACATTGTTGCAAACTAGCAGGATGTCATCTGCATACTATATCAAGATAAGAAATCCGTCTTTTTCTTGCTGAGTAAATAGACAAGGCTCATTGTTGAATGATGTAAGTCCAAATTTCTTTACTGTCTCTTTAAATCTTTCATTCCAACATTTTAGACTGACTTTCAAATCGTATAAAGAATTTTCCAATATACACATCTTGTTTTGTTTGATCCTTTCATAAGCAGTCATCCCTTCAGGTATTTCCATATATATCTCACTGTTTCAATATTCATTTAGAAAAGCTGTCTTCACATCCATCTGAAATATTTCTAAATCCAATTTGTTTGCCATTGCCAGTATAGATCTGATTAAATGTAATCGTGAAACCGGTGCATATGTTTCTTGTATATCATACTCATTTCTGTCTTTAAAACTATGAATTACTAGTCTGGCTTTATATCTTTTTTTACTGACTTCTTTCTTTTAAATACCCATCTTGAATGTATAATGTTTGATCTTTTTCTGTCATTCATTACCATTGATCTGTCAACTTATTTTCATACATTATTCTTATACATACATTCTAATTCTTCAATAATAGTTTTGGTTTATTTTTTTTTTTTTTTTATATCTTTTGACTTCATGGCTTCCAAGTGTGTACTCAGGTCATTATTTATTTCTGCTAATAAAACATAAGTTTCTTCATTTATCTTATTTTCTGTACTTGTTTGTGTTTCCATTTATAATTCAATCTGTCGTTTTGTTTTCTCTCCCTCTGATTCTTGCACTTCATATTCACTATTTTTCTTAACTTTTGTCGGTCGTCCTACAAATTTTTTTTTTATTTTCTCTCCCTGCAAGCCGTGTTACTTTTTATCAGTCTTATTATTTTCGTTTCTTGGTCGTCTAACTGGTCTTTTGACTTTCTCTCCCTCCGGTTTTTGTATTCGTGTTTCATTTTCTCTGTCTTCTAATACAAAATTCACAAACCATGTATCTTTATCTTTTCATAAATATGTTTCTTAGTCTTATATATCAGTTGTTGCATATCTGTCCTTGTAGACGAATTTTTCGTTGAATCGTACATCTTTGTTTTCGTATAGTTTACATAAAACCCATTGTGTCTGAATTTATTATTTGCAAAGGTTCAATTGTTCTATGCTTGACTGTCTTAAATGGCAATTTGTTAAACTTTGCAATCATACACACTTCACAGTCTTTCAACGTATCATCAAATACAGCCTGTTTTAAAGTTTTGATATTAGGAAATTTTAATTGTAATTTTCTTAAATAATCAACTGATGCATGGTCCATTCGAAAATGCCACAACATAGCATAGTTGTTTGTATTTATTTTCTCCGTTGCTTTTGTATTTTTAGTTTCACATTGAGATTCTTCACTGACTTTAATCTCATGTAATTTATAAATATTTCTGTCTGCAATCTATATATTTTTCTTCTTTGACTGTCTGAGTTTTTATTTTATTTTTTTTTTTCATTAAATTGATTATTTTCTTCAATATTCTGTTCTTCATTCATTCTACTTGTCGTTACATATACTAGAACCTGTCTTTGTTTTTAATTATTTTCTGCGCTCCTTATTCAAATTCAATCAATCAATATGGCTGATCATATATTGGTAAGGATGAAAAATTTTCATTTAAGTTTCCCATGCAGATTACTCCGTCTAAAATAATAAATTTTCCATCAGTCGTATTTGTTTGCACGCTTCCTTCTCCCTTAGATTTAAGATTTGCGCTGCAGTCTTTATTTGCGCATTGGACTCCATCCAGTTGTTTAATAAATGTCTTGAAAATCAACTTTGAATTTGTCAAACGTTCTGTCGCACCACTGTCAGCACTCGGTTTATTAGTCTTTTTGTTTCTAGATTCTAATTGGTTCAAACTGCCTCCTTTTTGATATTTTCCTCTGTTATATTTTACATAATTTTCTTGTCTCCTTTTATTGACAGATTTTGCTCGTTTTTGATTGACATTATTAATTAGATTAGCTAACTTATTTGTGAATGCTGTCCGACCTGTACTCTCTTTACTTTTATTATTATAATATTTTGATTCATACCTTTTTCTGTCTTTCTGTCTCGAGTGTCCCTGACGCTTTCGACATGTTGAGATCACATGATCACGAGTAAATCTCTGACAAAAGAAACACTTCTTTGTGCTATTTCCCTGTCGTGGGCAGTCACTGACACAGTTTCCATAGCTGTCGCATTCAAAACATCTCACTTTCTGTATCGCCTTTCATATGGCCGTCATAACTGTCGTTTGATGTCTTTCAACCTGTATAATAAGTAACTTTAGTTTATCATAAGATAACCCTTTCTCCATTACAATTTCTGTCATAAAATATATTCTTTCTACTTGATGTACTTTGCTTATGATAGCATTATAAAAGAGATCTCTTTCGTTTTCTTCAGGCAACGATTTAACTTTTGGCATGTTATTATAACTTCTTACTATTTCTTCAAATCTGTCTATAAAATTAACTGCCTTTTCTTTCGCTGAATTATACTGTATGTTGTATAATTTTCTTTATACTAGATGGAGTTACATTTAACTCACTTAATTTAATTTCTTTAAATTCTATTCAACAATTCAACTGGATCTTTAATTTCCATAAGTCTAACATGATAGTCTGTATCTATTCTATTTATTAAAATATCACGAACTTTCATTTGCTACAATAGTACTATCTACAACATACAATAAGTCCAGCGAACTTAATTCAGACAAAATAATCCAAAGTTTTCAAATGTGATTTAAGTCGTTAATTTATAATAGCGTTTTACTGGTCCGTCTTTTCTAGTTAGTCCGGTTTTAATAATTTCTTTCAATTGTTTAAAAACGTCTAAAATACTGTCATTTTCTTTAATAAGTCTTTTATCAATAATTTTTCTATTTTATTGACAAAACAACGAAATATTTATTTATAAATTTTTTTTTTTTTTTTTCAACTTTTTATTTGACTTTACCTGCCAATTTTGATTTAATCATTTCATTCATTTTGTTTTCTGTCTCTATCTTTATTTCTGTCGTTTCAATCGTAATGTAATCCCATACGCTCTTCTCTGTCTTTAGCTCCGTCTTCGTTCTTATTTTCATCTGTATTTTCCGTCGTATACATATTTTTCCAATACATCATTCAATTTCGCTGTCAAACCTTTGATTTGTTTTTGTCTTTCCTTATCTGTCACTATTTGACCTCCTGCAGTTACTTTGACTACAGTTTTCACAGAGCCGTCTTCAAAACCGTCACTTTATTCTACTTTCTGTTCTGTCTCGTTATATAGCCCCTCCGTCTTCTCAGTCTCATTGCTGTCGTTAATTCTGTCTTTTCTCTCTTTCTTATCAGTCATAGTGTGGCCACCTGTCGTACAATAGGGCATATATAATCTGTCTTCACTCTGTCTTCATCTCTGTGACTGTCCTTATCACCAGGTCAAATTCTTTACTCATAACGTACTTGTCAACTATAAAGGAATAGTAAACCAATATAAATAAAATTCATATAATTTTGCCGAACACAAGCAAAACTAGAAAATTTACGTTAGAGTTAATTATATATATATATATTATGAGCTTAATAGACCGAACACAAGCCCTTCAAGCTCAATATATCTATCAAAATAAAGTGAATCAACCTAGTATGCCGAATACAAGCAATATTAGGTAATTCATATTTATGACAATTTAAGAGAATCAATCTAACATGCCGAACACAAGCAATGTTAAATCAATCAAATTTGCCAGTTATTTATGTATATTTTTATATTTATAATAATACATATGTGCTATTATTCCCATACACAATATACTGAACACAAGTATTATTATGTATGTGAAAGCAGCAACTATAATCGATCAATATTATTTTTAAAACCATGGATATATTTATTAAAAAATATTTTTATATACGTACGTTCAAGCTTAATAAAATAAAATTTTTAATTTGAAATAATCATTATTCATTACTTAATTTGTATTCAACATGTCATAATTTTGAATATAATGCTGCCTTCAACAACTGTCATATACATATTCTCATGAGGATGTTTTGTGAAGTTGCAATAAACTTCTTTCCTCTGTATAATGATAATTTCAATTAATTAAATATTCTTAAATATATTTTTCTTGAAGTCGTTCTTTTCTGTCTTTTTTTTTTAATCGGTCTTTTGTATACATTTACGTAAACTTTATTTTTGTCCGCTTTGATTTAGTTCGTTTCGCTTCACTAATTCTGTCTCTTTCTTAATCTGTCATTTTTATCGCGACGACGCGCACGCTCCTATACATATACGATCACACTTATATACTGTCTCTTTTCTTTATGCTATAACCATGTTATACGTACATATGTATATGTATATACCTGCGAGTTTATTCTCGCCTTTTAGCAGTCACCGTCTTTCTATCTTTTTCTAATTGCGCACGCACGTCTTCACGGTCTCTTTATTGTACACGGCGTCGATGTCTTTTCATCAACTCGACTTGGGCCTATGGCCGCCATGTTTGTGTGCATTATTCTCTTTCAGTTTGAAGAAGTCAGGCCAATGCCTTTCTTCCTTCAAGCAATCATACTTAGTATTTCAACATAAAAACGCGTCCGTTTTTACATTTATTTCTAATTATAGCGAAATTTAACCAAATCTAAGCGGCATTTTTGCAAATATTAGTTTTTAACCGGTTTTTATTTATTTCTGTCTATACCGTCATAAATCTGTTCAGACCTTGCGCGTGCATCCACTATACATACATATATATATATATACACACATACATATATATATATATATATATATATATACACATACACATACATAAAAACCTTCTTCACTCCGTGTTGTCATTTATTCAGTCTATCCAATTTATTTTGTGCGTGCATGGTCTTTTCTCTCGTTCTATATACATACACACACACACACACACACACACACACATACACACACACACAAAGCATACAAAATTTTCTCATGCACGCATGAATCTGTCATACTGACACACATTGTGTCATTTCACCCAACATGGCGACTCATTTTATTTCTCTCTCACTTTCTCTCTCTATAGACTAGCGCACGACGCTATCTATTCTCTGTCCTTTTCTTTTTTTCTATAAGCGTGCATGCGACGCCATTTCTGTCTTATAGAATTGAGAGAGAATAAAGACAAATTCTTACCCGGAGTCAACTCCTTTTTCTTTTTCTTTCTTTCTCCTTTTTCTCCCCCAGCTGTCCTTCGTTCTGTCTTTTCGTTCCATGATTCGCCATCTCTGACGCTTTCACCAGGGGATAAAGAACAATACAACAATTCACTAAATAGACTGACGCACGCTCCAAACCACACAAACTCCTTTCTCAATTTTATTAAATAAAACGCGCAGTTAAAAGCACTTTGGGCTCATAACCTGTTAAAATTAATAAATGCAGAGCACAATTTATATTAAATAAAAAGTCTTTATTTAATCCATACACAAAGAATTAAACTTATAGGAATTAAATTATCTCTCTATACAATAATGAAATATAAGTTCTGGCTTTAACAGACGGACTTGAACTGAACTGAACGACGACGAGACGCAACTTGATTCTCTTCAACTGTCTACTAAATATTCTCAATAGGTGGCGACACCTAGTATGAGTGTGTATATTTTCAACATTTATTTTTTTGCTCTATCAGTTGGCGTGAAATGTCCCAAATATATATATATATATATATAAAGCATCTATTGTAGCCAATGTTTAGTGTGATTTATGCATCAGGTATACCTATTATGTTGTAAACGACTTATATCAATCGGTGCTGCTATGAGTGTATATGTTTACTCAATAATAATTGTTTCTTAAGATTACGGTTACGGAAAATAACAATATTTTAAGTTCCTTTCTAAATATATTCTTGTGGTAATGCAAAACTTTTATCCTAATTGAAAAAAAATCTTATAATGTAAGTAACTTATTATTCTGTGCCTTTTTACACCTTCGGATGTAGAAGGGCATATAGGCGTAACAAAAGGAATCAAAATGAATTCTTAAAATTTAGTTTTATAATAAAATGAGAAAAAATAATGAGCAAATTTTAAAGGGACGTGACACCCTCCACTGAAGACGGTTACTAGGTGCTAAAATAGCTAGCGATTGTAAGCATCAGTTGAATTTAAGGCAAAAAGGTGTGTTTGTTTTGTCTTCAATTTCATTAAGTTCTTGCGTTGGATAGATATGCGTTTCCTTTGGTTCTGTGGCGGTTTCCGTTGTTTTGGAAGCTGTATCTGTCTTATTTCTCAATTGTCCTAATTCAACGTTTTCTGTAGGAATCTTTTCTCTACCAAGGAGCGGAATATGAGCAATGGTTTCCCATAGGGCACTAAGGATGTATATCGACCATACAAAGACAGAATGTAGAGTATATTCTCTAATGATCATGTTAATTATCGATTCAATAAGTTGAATTATTAGTAATACACTCATTATTTCAGCGCTCACGGTTGTAAAGATCATAAATTGGTTCCAGACCTTCGACCATGTGGATCATACTATCTTTGTGATGACATCTTCATTCAACCATTTGATAATTGTTCCTTTCCCTTTGTGGATGCGGTGTCCGTTAATTTCTCGTGCTATGTCATTGAGAAATCTTGGTTTTTTGACAGGGAACATCATTCTTCCTCTGAGTTCATTCAAGTCCTTGTTTAGTGTAGATTCCACTGGTAGCTAGTTCCGCTGAGTTTACATACTTCCACGTAGGCCTGCTATTAGGCTTTAAAGTGATTGGCGATAGCGCTTTAATTCGTCTAAGTAAGATTTTATACCACGTATCTCCTATGTAATAGTGGGCAGATAACAAGACGTTAAATGCAATTTTCGTTCCTTTATTCTTCAGGACATGTGTCCTTGGAGTCAGATAATTAGTGTGGTTTTTGCGTGCAACTTGCGGTTCTGTATAACATGACGTACTGTGTTCTAATTTTACCTCTCTAGCTACAACTGCCATATAGCCTAGGCTTTTCATAAGGTTCTATGTAAATTCGTCTCAAGCCTGGGTCGCTATTGTAAGAGAATTTTTTAGCGTTTGTCTTTCTATATTACAACGTTGATATACAACATCGTGGTATAAATTTTTTATCTGAGTTCTACATACACGAATTTGCAGTTTATATATGCAAAAATATCTAGGTTTAATAGTGAAGGTTTAGAAACAGACGCAAATGTATCGCCGCGATTAGTTTTGAAGATTAACAATTTTGGATGTTCGGTTCTTGTTAATAAATACCTGCATACATTTTGTCTCGATTTCGCAGTCAAGGCGAACGTTACGTCCTATGTCGTGAGAGAATATATTGTCTCGAACTCTCCGATTTTATAATTATAAATTCAAAATACAAAATTAAAAATTCAAAATTAAAAATTCAAAATTCAAAGTAAATATATTTATTCAAAGTTACAGCATTTTTTTTTTAAACTTAATTCGTCATAACTTTGGTTCTAATTGATCAAAATATTCGATCCGGGGTTTATTTTAAAGATTATTGTTGATATTTTTGACATATTAATAAATAAAAGCATAAAAATAGTTGTAAGAACACGTAAAGTTTGAAAAATAGTACGATGTGCCATGGTATCAATGTTTTAAAATCGAAAATATAAAAAAAAACGTTTAAAAATCATTAAAAAAAAATAAGGCAAAATCGCATATTTTCACCTACCCTAAAAGTTAGTATTCTTTATGTATAAAATCATATAAAAATTTCAAAACAAAAAGAATATATAGTTTTTATGAAAATCGTGTTTGAAAAAATCGCTTTTTTTCGGTTTTTCGTAAATAACTCAGTGAGATCATTGTATTACAAAAATCGAGATTGCATTTAAAACTAGACAGAATTCTGCACACTTTCGTTAAAAGAACGCCGAAAAGGGTTAAAAATTGACGGAGCTATAGTCATTTAAAAGTAGAGGTTCATTTTTAATTTTTGAATTTTCGTTTTTACATCCAACGCTAAAATTGCTGTAGTAAAGAAAAAAAAATTTTTCGAGCGTTTTGCGAGGTAAATTTCATCTTCATATACATAATAGAAGGTATTTTTATTACTTAGAAGAAAAAAAAAGTTCGATCAGTGACGGCCTGCATGAATCTGAATGAAATCAGCCATATTATATTATAATCATATTGTGATAGCTTAAAACGCGATTTCTGTACACGAGTATTCAAATCGGCCGTCTTAAACCAAACTAATGGTTGTTGATCTGTATATATGGTAAAACCTTTCCCATATAGATATGATTTAAATGTATTTACGCTGTCCACTACGGCTAGTGCTTTCTTTTCGTATACCTCGTAATGCAGTTCTGGTTCTCTAAGTATACGTGAGAAATAAAAAATAGGATTGTCTTTTCCTACTTTACCTTGTGAAAGTACTCCTCCTATTGCGTATCCTGAGGCATCGGTAGTGATGTTAAAGGGTTTGGAAAAGTCTGGTGATTGAAGTATAGGTGCTTGAGATAATGCTTTTTTTAATAACGTGAATGATTCTTTGGCTTTATTATCCCATTCAAATGGTAAATCTTTTTGTCACAATTTCGTTAAAGGTTTTGAGATTTTTGCAAAGTCCCTTATGAAACGCCTATAATAGCCGACTAGTTCTAAAAATTGACGGACGTTTCTAACTGATTTCAGTGTTGAAAAATCTTTTACGGCTGATATTTTTCTTGGGTCGGGTTTAACTCCTTCTTCACTTAATATGTGACCTAAGTAAGTGACACTTCTGTTTAGAAATTCGCACTTGTCAGTTTGTAATTGGGAGTTCGCTTTTGTCAGTCTTTCCATGAGTAATTTGAATTTCTTATCGTGTTCTTTGATGGAATTTGCATGGATCACAATGTGATCTAAGTAAACGAATAATATATTTCCTTGTAGACCGATCAATCTCTCGTTTATTAATCGCTAAAAGGTGGCGGGATCGTTTCGTAGGCCAAAAGGCATTTTTTGAACTGATAATGGTCGTAAGGGGTGCTGAAAGCTGTTTTAGGAGCATCTTCTTCGGACATATTTATCTGATGGAATCCTGAGGTTAGATCTAGTACTGTGTAATATTTGGCTCCGCCTACCTGATCAAATCATCCATGATGTTTGGTAGTGGATACGAATCTGCAACTGTTTTTCCGTTAAGAGCACGAGAGTCTAGCATCATTCTCCATCTTTGAGTCGGGCTTTTTTGGTACCATCCATACAGGTGTGCTATATGGGAAGGTGGAGTGTTCTATGATTCCGGCATTTAATAGCTATTGAACTTGTTTATTAAATTCTACTTTTAATGAATAAGGTAGCCTATATTGTTTTATGTTAATACATTCTTCATCAATGGTATTTATAGAGTGTTTTATCACTTGTGTTCCAGGTAGTTCGTCTCCTGGTAAATAAAAGCGATCTCTATGTAAGGTTATTAAATTCCTTTCGTATTTTTGTTCTTCGAGATCTAAGTGATCTAATCTTAAATAATCTTCCAACTCTAATTTTTGCACATTAAAAATTTTCTTTTTGTATAATTGACCTTTAATACTATATATATATATATATATATATATATATATATATATATATATATATATATATATATATATATATATATACATCATTCGCTCGCCGACTGTCGTGCCGATAAGACGTGTTTGTTTACAGGCGCTCTTCGATACGATTAGGAGCGCGTCTTGCGCGCTAATGTGGTGCTTTTGGCTAGTGATCATTGTAATTGTGAAATATAAGGTTTTCCCTTTTATATTTCTTTTAACTTAAATTTCTTTCGTTTTCGGTTTTGTTTTTGATACGCTAAGTCTCTGACTACAGAGACACGCGTTATCGTCTAGTAATGAATCAAACTACTGAGATGTCTAAACCAAAGGAATCGTTTGCAAGTGTTACACAACAAGAAAAAGTGATACCAAGGGAACAAGCAATTATCGTCGACGCTATAGAAAATCATACATTAGAAGAGTATGCTCTCGCTCTGGTGAAAATAATTAATCCTAAAGACATATCACATATGTCTCGTATGAGCCAAAACCGAATTTGCTTCTATTTAAACAGCCAAGAAATAGCAAACAAACTCACGACTGAAAAAACATCAATTGTTATAGGTGATAAGCATCTAAATGTTAGATCCCTTGTCTCTAAGGCTAAAAGAGTCATGATCTCCAACGTTCAACCTTACATACCTTCATCAGTAATACTACAAGAACTACATAAACAGGGCATATCTCCAGTATCGCAGATCACTTCGATTAAAGCAGGTATCCAACATCCATCGCTGAGCCATTTACTAAGTTTTAGAAAACAGGTTTATATAAAACCTGAGGACGTCTCTAAAATGCCCTCCAACTTGCGCATTACACACGATAATGTTAACTATTGGATATATTTTTCGACCGATAAACTTACCTGTTTCCACTGCAAGGAAGAAGGACACCTCGCCAAGTTTTGCAAGAATGTTGAAGGTAATAGTACAACACAAACACAATCGTCAGAAGTCATAATAGACGGCAATATAGCAAGCATAGTTCAAACGCAAGACACCGACAACGACATTTATACATCTCAGTTTCCTTCACTACAAAAAACTTCCGGGTTCAAAAGACCACCCCCACCCAGTACAACGTCAGAAATATCGACTCAAGATGGAACGGAAAACATTAAGGTCATAGCTGAAAAAGAGGTAAAACTAAAAACACCTAATAAAAAACAAAAGAAAACCGCCAATGCCATTAATTTCGTTAAACACCTTGAACCTACGAAAGAATTTGTTAATTCTAACATAGATAAATACCCGCTTAATTACGATAAATTACTTGCGTTCTTAGAAAGTGCCCGAGGTGGTTCAAATATAATCGATCTGGCCAAAATGTACACAAAAGATATTAATATACTTACCGATATGCTTACTGATATATATAAATTTATAACCGACCGAAGTACTAAAACCAGAATCACGCGAATTAGAAACTCATTAAAAGCCGCCGATGCAAACAAAACATTTGAATTTACCGGAGAGTCTAGCCTTTCAGACACAAGTTAAGCACGGATATTAAATTCTATAAGCTATTATACAAATAATTTTTAAATTTAATCATGAATAATTTCGAACTTAAAATTCTGTATTGGAACGCTCGCAGTGTCCAACAACGACAAAATGAACTTTATGATATTCTGAGTAGTATTGATATTTTTGTTTGTGTAGAGACATGGCTTAAGCCCACGGATCTTTTTAATATTTCTGGATTTCAAGTTATAAGAAAAAACCTGATAGTTACTAATCTTACCCATGTCTCTAAACAAACTTCAGAGGTAGAAATTGCGGGAATTCGCATAGAAAATATAAGCCCAACTATTGACTTATTAGCATGCTACAGAATACCAGGCAGTACATTAACACAAACCAACTGGGATAATATTTTTTCATGTGTCGATCATAATTTAAATGCAATACTGGTAGGCGATTTTAATGCGCATAGTAGTAAATGGAACTGCGCTAGTACAGACGAAAATGGTATAAGACTAGATCAAAGCATAGAATTAAAAATCTGTTTCTCCATAACACAAACACTTATATACACACATATAGATATCCGCAATAATCACAAATTTAACATCGACCTTATTTTCTCTTCAATGACCCTTGCTGACAAAGTTAATGTTGAGATCTATGACGAAACGTTTGGTTCAGACCATTTTCCAGTCTTAATAGATATTGATACTAATTTACAAAAATATCATCGTAAAACATTTAAACTTTCTTCTCTTAAAACTAACTGGGTACAATTTAAATGCTTCTTGGATAAGGAATTTAATAATTTTATCTCTATTGATTACGATCTACTTTCACCGGCTGAAAAATATAACCTTTTCGTCAAGACCTTAACTGATGCTGTTCAAGAGGCGACACCACGTAAAAATACTATTAACAGAAAAAAAAATATTAAGGACCCCTCTCCTTGGTGGGACACAGAATGCAATGAAATCAAACACCTACGACGCGCTAGCTTTAAAAAATGGGAGCGTACCAAAAGTTTGAATGACCTGATTGATTACAAAAAATACTGTGCTTTAACCAAAAAACTTTTTAAAAAAAAGAAAAAAGATTACTTCAAAGGTTTTGCCAAAACAATCAATTTCCAATTTGGTAACTCATATGTCTGGAATAAATGCAAAATTTTGAACAATAGCTGGGTAAAATTAAAAAATTCTAGCCTTATAAATAAAGATACGCTTAACGAGAAATACATTTTATGCTTAGACAAACTTTGTCCCCCATGGGTGGATACGGATCCCAACTGGTTTCCTACTTGCAGAAAAGAGGAGTTTTTGATAATTACTTTTCTTTCTCAGAATTTAACAAAGTTTTATACTCCCGTAGAAATAAAGCTTCACCCGGTTTAGACGGTATTGATAATGAAATTATACAAAAAATTCCTATAAAGTATAAGCTCTTACTATTAGATATATTCAATGAAATACATCAGAAAAGTTCGTTCCCAGTCGATTGGAAACACTCATTTATACACATGATAAATAAGCCAGATGGCAACTCTGTTAGACCTATCGCGTTAACACCATGTTTATGTAAAATTTTCGAATCCTTAATTAAAAATCGACTGCAATGGTGGTTGGAGCACAATAACCTACTTCCCTCGGATCAGTCTGGCTTTCGAAAAGGTAAAAGCTGTTACGATAATTTAACTTATTTGACACTTCAAATAGACGAGGCATTCGCTGATAAACAACATGTCTTTGCTGCATTTTTAGATGTATCTGACGCTTTCAATAACGTTTCTGTTAAATGCCTCTTAACCAAACTGGCTAAAATTAATTGCTCTGAACAGTTGAATAAATTTGTCAAATTTCTCACACAAGAAAGATATATACACACTAATGTCAAAGAATATGAAATTAGGAAA
Source organism: Anastatus disparis (assembly GCA_017163975.1). Taxonomy (NCBI): domain Eukaryota; kingdom Metazoa; phylum Arthropoda; class Insecta; order Hymenoptera; family Eupelmidae; genus Anastatus; species Anastatus disparis. The sequence goes on along the minus strand of JAFFSR010000394.1, from coordinate 1,458,986 downwards.
GTAAGCAAAGGTCTCCCACAAGGAGGGGTTCTTAGTCCTCTTTTGTACTTAATATATGTATCTGACATAACACAATAAAGTCATAGTATAAAGTCTAGCGAGACAGTTCGTTTTTTAGGACTCATATTTGGCTATAGAATGACTTTTTCTTCACATATTGACTCAATTATGACAAAATGCAACTCATCGATAAACATCATTAGATACTTATGCGGTACGTGGTGGGGAGCTGACCCATCGACTTTGCTTACTCTGTATGTGAGCCTTTCTCGTTCCTTAATTGAATACGGCTCTTTCATTTATTTTCCAATGCAAAAAAAATATATTGATAAAATGGAACAACTTCAGTACTCTGCCATCAGAGCTACCCTTGGTCTAAGAAAGAGTACTCCAACTAACGTATTATTAGCAGAAGCTAAGCTACCTTTCATTCAGGAACGAGCGAGGCTGTTAGGTAATAAGTATTTAATGAAATCGCTATCTTACAAAAATAATATATTGTATAGTTACATATTGTATTTTACTAAACACCGCAAAAAGAGACAAAGAATGCTAACCGAATGTATAGAAAACGCAGCATCATTCATTGATAGTATTGAAGTGCAAGATTCAATATTTATGACAATAGTTATAGTACAAATTTAATTTCAATTCCCTTTGACAAAAATCTCGGCGACACCTTAAAAATAACCAAAAATCCTAACTCGATTTTCAAAAATTTTTTAAGCACTCATAAAAGTCTAAACATTTATACTGATGGCAGTAAAATAAAAAATAACTCAGCTGTGGGAGCCGCCTGTATAGTTCCTGACTTGAATATTACTATTAGTAAAAGTATCGATGCCAATGCCTCAGTGTACACAGCCGAATGCATTGCCATAAATTTTGCAATGGGTGTTGCTCTTCAATACGGAAACCAAAACATTTTCATTTTCACCGACTCCTTGAGCACACTTCAAACTCTTGCATCTACGAATCATGATACGGCAACTAATCGCTACATTTTCCTAATAAAACAAAAATACGAACTTTTCCAAAAAAAATATCGCGACTCTATAATTAAATACTTTTGGTTGCCTGCGCATATGGGACTTGATGGAAATGAAAATGCAGATAAAATTGCTAAACTTGCTACTGATAAAAAATTTATTAACTATCCGAGAGTTCCTTACACTGATGTATTTGAAAGCATTAAAAAAATGGCTCATGTACGAACTATTAATAGAATTAAAGAGCAAGGTCTCGAGAAAGGTAAACTGTATTTTAAACTATATTTCAAAGATAAAAAAAAACCTTGGTTCTACAATAAAAATCTCCCTAGGGAACTCATCGTCTCAATTAATCGAGCCAGATCTGACCATTACCATATGGCATATTCCCTTTTTAAAATAAATGTAGTCGACTCTTCATTGTGTGCTTGTAAACATGAAGAAGAAAATATCAATCACGTCTTGTGGCAATGTAAGCTCTTTGACAAACAAAGAATATGCCTAATCGATAAGCTAGCGAAACTTCGTTTGTATCTGCCTCTTTGTATAGAAATGCTAATTGCCACACCAAACGTCGAAGCCTGTAAATGTATTCTCGAATATCTAAATCAATGTAACTTTAAAATTTGAAAAACACTTTTGTAACTGCTAATATTGTAAAGCAGAAATAAGCCTATCTAATTTATGTAAAGGTTTAAAATGCTCAATAAAAAAAAAAAAAAAAAAAAAAATATATATATATATATATATATATATACAAATTTTCGTTTTCGATCTATATATTCTCTTAAATCTAATTCTTTATACATTTGGTTTTGCTCAATAAAGTATTGGCTTTTGATGTCGATATATTCTCCTATTGTTATATCGGATTCATTCAAATCAGTCTCAGAGGTATATATGGCATTGTATCTGTCCTGTAAAAGCATGCCATTGACGAGAAATTATCTTCAGATGTTGCTGAGCCTGTTCATTCTTCGTTAAATTCATCTGTAGTATCAGAAGTTGTTACGCAATTTGGTGTTATTAACTCTGTTTCGATTTCTTTATTTTCGAATTCTAGGTGTATTAAGACAGTTCCTACTCGTAACAATAGACTTTCGTAATATATTATTACTTTGGACAGATTCAAATATTCTGCCCCAATTATCCCTTCTGTTGGTAAGGTGAAATCTTCGGGGACTACGTAAAACGTGGATTCCTGCTCTAACATTTCAATTGTTACAGATTCTGTTGTCATTATTAATTCTGTTCATATTCCATTAAGTAGTAGTTTATTGTCATGATTAATTTTTAAGTCCTTAGGTAACAGATGTTTTTAAAGTAAATTAACTTCAGAATCTGAATCCACTAAAAATTTATTATTTTAATCGATTCCTAAGCCTAGCTGTACCATAGGTAAATAACTTTTAAAATTTTCTAGTTCTATGCGTACTAAGCGAGGATGTTCAATTTCTATTTCGTTATTATGATATTGAAATGTCACTGAAATTCGGTCTATCCTCAAAGCTTTTTTATCAAAATTTAACTTTGCTTTTGTATTTAAGAAGAATCCTGAGCCTAAAATTCCTTTAAAAGGTATAGGAAAGTTTGCAAGTACTACTAAAAATTCAGTCTTATAACTAGCTATTCCCATATTGATTACTACAAGTGTAGTGATAGGGAGCAGAATTGATACCTTTTAATACATAAGTGATGTCTCTATTAATAAATGGAAAATCAGATATGCTATTATTCTTATTAAGTTTGCTTCTGAACCACTGCCAGGCACTAAACTTAGGTTTGACTCTATATTAAATAAATAGATATTTATAAATGGTATATTCTTCCCTAGGAATCGTAACCGTATGGTAACAATTCGCAGAGTAGATTGTTGATTACTTTCTCCTCGGAAGGGCGTCTTGGGTAATGAGTCTTTCGTGTCACGCCCTGGGTCTGGAGACTCATCCCGTTCCCCTGATTTTCCTGGTCATTCTTATATTGCAATTTATGACATTCAGCTATGTCATGACCTTTATTTTTGCAATATTTACATTCTTCAATTGAATTATTTTTAAAACATGAAACTGCTGTGTGACCTATTCTTTTACAAATCTGGCACGTCATCTGTGATTTAATTTCGCGAAGTTTAAAATTTTTCGGACATTTTGTGGCTGAGTGCCCAATTCTGTAGCACAATTGACATACTGCAGAGTAAACTTGGTTGTAGTCCTTGGCTAAATGTCCAATCTTGTTACAAATCAAACTTGTTGTTTATTCCAATTTTCATCTTTACAAATTTGACAAACGTTAACCTTTCTCTTAACATTAGCGTATTTATCTGTGCTATATGCTTTCCTTAGGGCATTTCTTGCTTCTATCTGTTTCTCTATTTTTACCGCTTGTTTTACGATGTCGTCAATCTATTCTTGTGTAATGCGTTGTTCAATTTCTGGCTTTAGGCTTCTCTTAAAACATTTTATTATATTCTCATCCAAACTAGTTTTTATAGCTTCTGGAATGTTCTCTTCGTGATTTAATTGTTTCGCTATCTCACTGATACTCGTTTCCTAGTTCGCCAAGTAATTTATGGGCTATCTTAGAGGATCCATATATATCTTTGAAATATTTTTGTAATTGATCAATAGTTTCAGTTTTGACCGTTGATAGTTTGAAGTGCCTCTCCTTCCACTCAACCTATAATTAATTTTGCAAGTTTGCCTTCTGCGTTTGGGTTTATCATGGCTTTGCCTTCCCTACACGGGAAACATTTGTCACGTTAAGGAAGTGTGCTAGTGAGACATCGTGCGTCTGCTGCATCGGCACCGAAAAATACGGTGTCGATGTTACTTCATTACAGTGGCTATCTCTGTAGAATGTCGACGCTTACATCGAGGTGCACGAGGGACACTACTGTGTAAAACAAGGTAGAGTCACATATGTTAAGCGTGCGTTGCTATAGCTTTGACTGCCACGCCATCTTGATACCTAAATTCTAGTGCTGGCATCGTGCCGCACAACCTAGTCACCGTCGCTGTACGTGCGAAATGTTTTCCGTGTACATCCTTAAAGAAATCGGCTCAATGAAATGTTTGTTCCATTATACTTAGGAACCACTTGTAAGGCATCTTTAATGAAACTACCTAATTAGGTGCTAAAGGCGCTTGGACCGTAAATGGAATAATATTGTCTCCCGCTATTTCGCTAGATTTTCCAGATTCTATTATTTCTGAGATATTTAATATAGGGTTATCAATATTTTTTTTTGGAATTATTTTCTATAATTGTTATTTCGTCGTCTTTTAAAGCAGTCGAATCTTCTAAACTTATTGATGTAATTGAATTGTCTTTGTTTATATCTCCCCACTAAAAATATTATATGAGCTCTTAAGTGAGATCTCATATGCGATCTCATATAATATCTAATATAAAATGTCACATGAGATTTCATATAATTTTTTGGTACGCAAACTCATATGAGATTTCACATGAGATTTCATATAAAATCGCATATATTTAAAAAAAAATTTGTAATTGAAATAAAATGTATGAGAGATCCCATGTGAGATCACATATGAGACCGCATATGAGATCGCATATGAGATCTCATATATATTCGTTGATTTCAAAAATAAAATGAAATATATGCGAGTCTCATATGAGATCGCATATGAGATGCCATACACTTTTTTTGAATTTTATTTTATTTTTAAAATTGAGAAAAATATATAAGATCTCATATGCGATCTCACATGAGATCGCACATATATTTATTTCATTTTTAAAATTCAACGAATATATATGAGATCGCATATGCGATCTTGTAGACGATCTCATATGAGATCTCATATGCGATCTCATATGTGATCTCATGAGCGATCTCATATGTGATCTCAAATGGCATCTCTCATATATTTTATTTAAATTCAAAAATTTTTTTTAAATATATGAGATCTTATATGAGATCTCACATGAGATCTCATATAAGTTTGCGTTCCACAAACTCATATGAAATCTCATGTGACATCCTATATGAGAATACATATGAGATCGCGTATGAGATCTCACATGAGGGCTCATATAATATTTTCAGTGGGGCTGACTTTTTCCTATTTGATCTAGGAGTCGAAGTGTTAGGTGGTAAAAATTATCCTGCCTGACGTTTAAGTTCTTCGTTATTTTGAGCTTCTTGCCTTGTTATTCTTTATCCTGACATGCACACGGAGAAAGCGGAGTACCGTAAAAACACCTACTCAGTGTAGTACGGTAAAGTTCTATACTCAGTCACCAGGAAGACATGGGGTAGGCTGATTAAAATAGATACTAGTAGTGATATTGAAGCGACTCACATTAGTATTAATTTTTATACATCTAAGCTCGGGATTTTACCAGACTAGTACTAGAAATTCAGATACTACTACAAGTACTTTTATTTTTACGACTATGTACAGTATTTATTTTATACAGTATTTATATTTATTTATTCTTGCAACTCATTCTTTTTCTGTAATCAATATGAAATAAAGAACAATTGCAAAATTCTAGAAAATAAATCACTGTATATGGTGATATAATAATTTCAACAGTTGAGATTATTATATTAAATATTGACAATCAACATTACTATAATATAAACTACTCACAATGTTAAAATTAATTTGTGAATTTTTTTTTCATTCAAGTGTACAGACATAATATCATTTTTAATTTTTATTAGATAAATAATAGTTATAAATTCATAATATGATGAACTATAACTTTTGTATAATCAGATGAAGCATAAACTTGAAATATACATGTTTTGTCAAATGGTTTACTTACTTTTTATTATATTTGTAACTCTCAAGATATATGTAGAATTAATTGGAAAAGTAAGATTAATCTTATGTTTTATTGCGTAGATAGCTATAACCCTACTTTTAATTTTTATCAGACAAATAAAAGTTGCGAATTCATAATTCAATGGACTATAACTTTTGTATAAGCACACATCTTAACATTTTGATTAGAAAAGAGATACATTTGAATATTCTAACAATTTAAAGTTTTCATTTAACCAATAAAAATGTAACGTAACCGCTTATGTACAAAACTATAAAATAAATCTATTTTTAGATAATTTCTACTAATTATTCTTATATTATGTTAGTCACAAATATAATAAACAACAAAATTTTAGAAATTAAATCACTGTACATAATAATATAGGATCGGCTTAAATTAAACTCAATTTTTTTTCTTTTCTCGATTTCAATATAATCTCTTTTTTTACTGCAAGAAATAAAATTAATGTACTAATATATAATAATATATAGATACACTTAAATAAACTGCTTAATTGGTTTAACTCCTAATTTTCTAAAATTTTATTCACAAAATCAGTCATGTCAAAAGTTTATTTAAACTAAATTTTTAGTTCACAAAACAGGAATGCTTAACTGCGACTATATCCCGCGTTTTTAGGGTATTTCAGATAGTATACAAAAAACAGATACTATAGTACGTTTTAAACAAGTGACAGTATTTGTAAATCCACTACCCATCCCTTGTTTTAAAGATGCTCAGACGCGTAGATGTAATATACGTACTGAGACCGTTAAAAACACTACTAGTATAGTAATTTGACTGACTTTTTGATTTTAGTATAAGGTTTTATGGTACTCCGGTTTTTCCGTGCAGACCGTTATTGAAACTTTAGTTTACTTCTTGTTATTTAAATTTTTAAATTATAATATATATATATTAAAAATTGTTTTTAATTGTAAATTGTATTGTAGGAGTAGAAATATTAAAATAGTAATGATCAATAAATAATAAATAAAAGAATAAATAATAATACTTCAAGCAAAAAGAAAATATAAAAATGTAAAGTAAGCAGATACGAATGTTTCGAATTAGTAATAAAATATTCTTAAGGTGAAAACGAAAAATGTTAAAAATAAAATAATAAAAGTAATAGATATTATGTAGGAAGTATGTAAAATGTAAATATAAGATGTTATAGTAGAATAAATATCAGTGTAAATATATTGTTTATAATAATAACAATTAAAAATCGATAATTAAAGAAAACTAAAATGTTAAATAAAAATAATAACATTAACTAAAAGAGAAAGGTATCAAATGTAATATAGATAAATACAAAATTTTATAAATTAATACAAAAGCTTTGATCAATGAATGTTATTATATAATATCGAAATATAAAATAAAATGTTGTGCTAAAAGAATATATAAATGTAAATGCAAAATAGTAAATATTATTTCAATAATTAGAAGTAAAATACGAATATTGAAAATTTTATTATATTATTCTTAAGTAAAAAGATTATAAAAATTAGCTATAAGTAAATAAATACGAAAAAAAATTTGAATTAATTCGTATTTATAATAACCGTCTAAAATATATTATTAAAGTGGAATTCAAATAAAGTATTAATAAAGGAAAATAAATTTAAATAGCTAGTATATATAAAAATATTAATATTAATATTCATATATATAACGTTACTGAATAAAAGACCAATAATAAAAGTGTTAATAATATAAAGTAAGATAAAAGTTATGAATTAACTATATGGAAAACTGCAAATAATTTCAATTTTATTATATTAATAATTATTATTTCAATCCTTAAGAAGGGCCTGAACCATCTGTCTTTGTCTAATAGCGTTTTTCATCATTTATGTAAACACTATCCGGTATAACAAAAAAAAAATAGCAGCCCCCGCTAAATATTAGTATAATTAGTAAATTTTGTAATAACAACCAAATTTTTTCACTGCGTAGTTTTTGAATAATTAGAGACCTACCAAAAAAGATAGGTTATATTCTAGATTGCTAGTTGGTCTCTAATTAGTCAAAAACTATGCGGTAAAAAATTTGGTTATTATTACAAAATTTACTAATTATACTAATATCTAGCGGGGGCTGCTATTTTTTTCTTGTTATACCGTATAGTGTTTACATAAATGATGAAAAACGCTATTAGACAAAGACAGATAGTTCGGCCCCTTCTTAATCGAATAATAAGTTGTCTAAAGTTTTACTTATTTTTGTTATTTTATCAATTAATATATTTTTTTTTATTCGGACTTTTCTTTATCCTTTTTCATTTCGTTGAGAGTATTAAAATCGCTTATGGCGTAGCTGGTTATATACCTTAGATGAGCAGCTATTTTATCTAGTTTACTGCTGTGGGTATTTACAGCTTCAGTAATTAAATAATTTGTCTTTTTTAATTCTTTAATGTCTATTATTTGTTCTAAAATTTTTTATTCAGATCTTCGATATTTTTGTCGGCTATTTCTTGGCTAATTTGGTACGCACGTTCCAACCTTGATAATCATTCCGTAAACTGATTTAATCTGGTTACTGTGTAAAAATCGTTCGTATCGTTGGTCGGAATCATGAATAAAAATAAATCTATATCGAAAATATGATTAGCGATATTGGCTAACTGTTTGTCTACTTTATTTAATTTAAATTAGTTAAAAGACAATTAGATTTTGTTTAGTTTCAATTGTTTTTATTTATTTAAAAGACGCATAAAATTACATAGGATAGAAATGGAACTTTTCTATTTTCTTCTATTTTCGATTCTTTGTTTTATTTCCTTTATTGATAATATTATTCACTCTTATCTAATGACAATCTCGTTTTATTGGTTTCTTTTCGACCCATGTGTTAGTTTGCGTATAAATTTTTACTCCTGGTATAAATAAATATTTTTTTTTCTGCTCTTCCAGGGGTAAACTAGTTGGAGGTAAAATAACCACTTTATTGGTTTCAGTTCTTGTACCTTTTTTATCTGCACTTACTGGTTGCAGCTGGTCTGCAGCTTTGCTGGTTGTAGCTTCCTCTCACCCAACGATATTGTCGAGAGTTTATGCAGTTATGACAGTCTGGTTTGTAAAAATGAAGCGGCGAATTTTGTTGGCATACACCGTTTAAGAAAAAGGTTACTTTTACTTCGGGAGTTAATTGATTGAACTGTACGTTAACCCTTTTATGTTTCTCCCAATACTTTTTAATCCCTTCTCATTTTTCACCTCGTCGAACACTGTTTTTCCTCAATTTTTTTATGTGATGTTTCTGCTGTGTCCGTGAGAATTTCTTCTTTTTAGTAGTTTTTCTTGTTTGATATCTGTTTTCTGACACTATCAAAGAAAAGAAAAAGAGTAATTTATAACAAAGAAACAATTCATTAACTTCCCTCACACAATAAATTATCAGTTGACTTAGTGAAAAAAAAATTAACTAACGTTATTAAATTAGTAAAATAATAATCACTCGAGTATGTTCAAACTGCAAATAACCAATTTGGCAGGTTTTATTATAAATTTTTGGGACTTTGAAGTTTATTATTTTATAAGAAAAGTTTTATTAATAAGAAAAATTCATTTAATACCACTAGAAAATAAGATTAATTAAATTTGATAAAACTAGAATATAAAAATTTATTTCTGAAAAGTATAGATCAAGAAAACTTTTAATTTTTAAATAATAAATCTTATGAATAAAATAATTTTCAATAATTAAAATATAAAAATATTAAATTACATTTCACAATCACATGATTTATTATAAAAAGCATTTATCTTAAGAAAATATTTGTTGAAAGTATTTTAGATTGTTTGCATAGATATCTCTATATAATTAACATTCTGTTAATTATCTCAGAATCTTAATTGTTAAATAAAAACCTAATATAACTAAATAAATTTAAAAAACTCAAATTTTATTATGATAGGTATTAAATGTTTAATTAATTTTGTGTTGAAAAACAATGAGTTACTATAAATGAAAAAAGAACACATAGAAGATTACTTTCAAAATTTAACTTATTATTATAAAAAACTTGTTTCTTTTAAAACAACTTTAACTTGATTTTTATTTTCAGCAAGGAAAAATACCATTAATATTAATGTTTATTTAATTTTTCATAATTAATAATTGAAATAGTAAAAACAGAGATTATATTTACTCCTCCCTTTTCAAATGAAAGTTTAAAAAGAGAATGAAGGTTAGTAATGAATGAAAACAAAGAATTTTGAAAATGATAATTTTAGACCCTAATAAAACAAGAAAAAAAATCCTATGTGTAAATACCGATAATTAAAAAGATTATTTTTGGAGGGGTCACTATCTTATGGTACTACCTGAAAACATACGTATTGACACTGAAAATTTTTCTATTGACATACGGTATTACAGCGGCCGACGCATACACAAGGCGTCTTCATGCGTCCTTTATAGGTACGCTGTTCTACTTCCTACTTTACGAACTCAATCGACTCTTTAAAATGAACGTGAAAATTTTTCTAAGCTAAATCGTTAAAAATAAATTTTACTTAAAAAAAGAAAAAATGTAATTTTTTTTTATATTATAAGAATTTTTATATTATTATATTTCTGATTAAAAGTATGAAAATTTTCAACTTTAAATAATTTTTGTAGAAAAGTGAGGTTTTAATCTATGTTAAACGAACGCGCGGTCAAACCAAAAAATTAAAAACGGAAATTCTGCCTTTTATTTATGCTGATAAATTTTCCTTTAAGGATTTGTTAGTAATAGTTTTCCTCAAGGCAATTTTTTTTTGTAATTATTATTTTTTCTTATTAAACAAATTGTAAAAAGGTGTAATAGGTGTAGCCCTATGAAAATATCTCTTTTTTTTATTATTGTATTTTTATAAAAATAGTGAATTTATCAATATTATGAAATAACAAAAAAAATCATTAGTGCGTTTTTCTACACGGAAAGGAGTTTTTCGGCTATTTTACATAAACTTAGAAAATTTTACTGAGATGCTAAATTTTTCAAAAAAAACAATTAGATCTAATTATTCGAAAATTTTTTATTTTTAAACAACCGAAATGATTCTTATTTTTTTCCTTTTTTAAAAGGTATCAGCTTCGGGACACTCCAAAAAGGTACGTGACGTCCGAGGGACCCACATGTATTAAGCGCCGATTTTAAAGGTTACTTGACGGCCTAGTTAACCAACTAATAACCGCCGCTTTTGAAAAAGGGAATGCGCGAACTATCTTGGTTGTATGTTAGGTAGAAGGAAAGGAAAGGTTCGAGTATAAGTGGATCCTAATCTTGAGAATTCTGGGTACTTATACTGTCGAGATCCTGTCCAAATTGGCGGATCTCGGCGAAAAAAGGTAAACAGAATACTCTTAGTTGAATCGTAAAAGCTCTTTGATCTTCAGAGAGGTGAAATTACAAGGTTTACCTCGTTTTTGATTTTTACTTTGAAGCGAAATAAATATTGAGTTATTTCCTATTTAAAATATCCATGTGGATTTCCACGCAGATTTTTATTTAAATCCACGTGGATATCCAAGTAAAAAATCTACGTGGATTACCTAAAAATCCACGGGAATTACTAAATATCTACATGGATTTCTAAATATCTATTTATATAAATGTTTATTTATTCTGATGTCTCTTTTTATTTTTGAAAAATGATTTTTATTTCAGTGATTTTATTGAGTTGATTATTATTTTTTTTCTTGCTCTTTGTTAATAATGAATTTTAATGATTCACCTATAAAAATATACGTATTCTTTTATACTTACAGTTTCGGTTTTTCTGAGATTAGTTATGTATTTCTTCGGCGACAGTTTTTATAGCCCGTCGAGACAACTTTTATGACGGCCGTCTCGGCCGAAAGATAATTGTCGATCCCTTAGGCTATTTTTCCAATATACATGTGTTGAAAATTTGTACCTACAAAAAAGTGCTTTGTTGTATGATTTGTCGAGCGTAGAAAGAGAAAATATTTTTTTGGTATCATAAAATATTTTTTGCAGCCGTCCATACTAAACATTTGCACAAAAGATGTTGTGCGTTGAAAGTTTAGGTAAAAGAAATAATTTTTCCCGGTATAGAAGATTCTATTTTATTCAAAGTATGTATAAAGCAGTTGATATGCGCAAAGATTCAATATATATACAGCATCTATTTTAGCCAATGTTTGGTGTGATTCATGCATTAGGTATACCTATTATGTTGTAAACGATTTATATCAATCGGGGCTGCTATGAGTGTATATATTTACTTAATGATAATTGTTTCTTAAGATTACGGTTACGGAAAATAACAATATTTTAAGTTTCTTTCTAAATATATTCTTGTGGTAATGCAAAACTTTTATCCTATTTAAAAAAAGTCTTATAATGTGGGTAATTTATGAATCTATGCCTTTTCACACCTTCGGATGTAGAATGGCATATAGGCGTAACAAAACAAATTAAAATTAACTCTTAAATTTTGTTATATAATAAAATGAGAAAAAATAATGAGGAAATTTAAAAGGGACGTGACCGTTTTAATAAATTTTCTGTTAAAAAGTATCAAACTTTTGTAAAAACTTAATAGAACTATTTTTGTTGAAAATAACATGTACAATATAATTGAATTTTAAAAAATTACAATACGTATAATTTTTAACTTACCCATTTGGTAAAAAATCACTATTAAATATACACAAAAATTAACTAACAAGGAGAGCGTTTCACCTTCGGGTCACCGTTTTCGCTCAAATTTTGGGAACGTTTTCTGAATGTAGAAATATGAAGAAAGCCAAAATTTTAGAGGCCAACGCTTAATATTTTCCTAGTTACAGGCCATTGAAGAAAATCACTGAAAAGTTACTAGATTTTCAAACACTTATAGTTCCTCAGCATTATTAGTTAGAAGCTTAAACCTCATTTTAAACGAAAGCTGAGCTAAAACTCTTTCAAAATAGTAGTTATAGCATATCGAAATTATTATTTTTTCCCATAGTCATAGCGTAATAAAGATTGAATCCAATTTTAGCTTTTATTATTAATTAAAGTTTTAAACAAAAAATTCAGGTCCAATATTTATTACGCTCTAACTTTGGAAAAAAATAATATTTTGAGATGCTATAAGTGCTATTTTGAAAGTATTTGAGCTCAGCTTTCATTTAAAAAAAGGTGTAAGCTTTTAGCTAACAATGATGAGATACTATAAGCGTTTGAAAATCTAGTGACTTTTATAGTGATTTTCTTCAATGGCCTGTAACTAGGGAAATATTGAGCGTTGGCCTCTGAAATTTTAGCTTCCTTCATGTTTCTGCATCCAGAAAACATTCCCAATATTTGAGCAAAATTGGTGACCTGAAGGTGAAACACTCTCTTTGTAAGTTAATTTGATATTTAATGACTTAATTTAATATTTTTTTATAAAGAACGAATAAATTTCAGCGATAACGAAGAAAATTTCCAAAAATATTTGAATTTGCGAAAAAGTATTAAAAACAATCATTCTTAATCAAACATAAGCTTTTCTTTCTACAAACACACTTCGTTTTTAAGAAAACGTACAAATACATTTTCACCAGATATCATGTGTAAATATGTAGCGGCGATATTACCAATAAATCTTAGTTCTATCAGGTTCAGAGTATTTTTTACTTTAAAATATTTATGAATTATTTATTACGTATCTAAATTAATTAAAAATTTAAAATAGCATAAAAATCATTTGTAAATATTGTCCCTTTTACGGCAAATGAATGCAACGTGCGTATGAAATTTGGAACGATACAATTAAGGTACACAAATGTTTAGTAATAACTTTATAAATGTTATTATCCATAATTACATAAATTGTTTGAAAATTACAAAAGTTATTTTCTTTCTTAATTTCTTATTTGTTTTATTTTTAGATTTATTAAAAGATTTATTAGCATAGGTTTTTATCTATTTGACTTCAAATATCTCCTAACAAATCAAAAATAAAAAAAATAATCAAAGATATTAAAGCATTATTAACTCTACTTATAAATCATAAATTTTTAAAAATAGTTCAAAATTACGAATAGACATAATTACATGAATATTAAAAAAAATATAAAAGAAAGTAAAAATTATCATTTCTTCAGTATTATTTATTTATCAAGCAAGCATGTTCAAAGCGTTGTCAGATCAGCATTCAAAGCGAGCGACCACGCACTAAATCGCTGTGTTTGGATTCAGCTTTCTGTATATGTTAGAGTACGGAGAACCGTAGTGAGCAACTACATAGTTCATTAACAGTGTTTGACTTTGACATTTTGCATGATTCAATGCGAAGAGTGACAAAGTAGTTTACTCGCTGAGCTTGGATTCAGCTTTTGGTACGTTAGAGTACGGAAAGCCATAGTGAGCGACTACACAGTTTATGCGCAGAGTTTGCCTTCAGCTTTCTACATGATTCACTGTGAAGAGTCGTAGCGAGCCACAACGCAGCTTAGTCGGAGCGCTCTGCTCGAATCAATATAATCTTTCATACAGAAAGTTCGAATGATTGGCTGCGATATTATTACCCACTTTTATATTGGGATTTCCTGTTATTAATAGCTGCAAATTTTTTCCACATCATTCACAACAATCAACTTTGTAGCGCGTGAATTCGGTTTTTTTTTCAGTGCAGAGTAATGTACTAATAATTTTTCACCAATATATTTAGCAGATTTTAAAATGTTAAAGATGATATTATAGTACTTTTTGATACTAGTGCGTTGAATTATAAATATTCGTGTGGTTGATATGCATGAATGTCGACGAAGCCGCTCCGAGTCATAGCAATTTTTTTAACGCACTAGTATTAAAAAATATTTTTTGACACAGAGTGCGTAATTTTGCACATCAATAATGTAGCTGCGTTTCATTATATGCAATTTTACGCACGCCGTGTCAAAAATTTTATTATATTTATAAATATTATTTTTATAATATATCATTAAATATTTTTTTTTATAAATAGGGCTTAGATATTCAAACTGTGAAACATACGAATATAAATACAGTGCATACAACTTAACTAATGCATTAATAAATTTGCGGGACATTCTAAATCATTTTTCACCAAAAATTAGCGAATGGTTAACAATTCAAAATATTTCAACACCTACGGAAAAACAAATTATGACTATTATCATACAACATTATGACAGTCTAACTTTGAAACTTCAAGATAATCTGGATCAATTTGAAAGCTACTCAGAAAATCCAAGACATTCAGAGTTTTTTTATGATTTGGTGAGTAGATGTATGTATACATATATATAACTATAATCCTTAAGAGGAGGTCGAATATATCTGTCCTTTTCTAGTCGAAGAATAAATTTTTTTTTTAAACTAATAATTTTAGCAAAAAATAAGGAGATAGCCCCATCTTGTATCATAAAAAGCAATATTTTTTTTGATAAAAAAATCATTTCTATCGATTTGTTTTGAAAAAAACCTTGAAAAACTTAAAAAATAGAGGTAGGATGGATAATTCAGTTTTTTAAAGTTTTCTTAAAAACGAAACAATAAAAATAATTTTTCCTCATAAAAGTAAATATTGCTTCTTATTATACGAGATAGGACTTTCTTCTCATTTTTTGCTACAATAATTAGGTTTTGTAGGAAAATGAATTTCCCGGTTAGAAAAGGATAGAGATATACGATCAGCTTTTAAGGGCATGACAAAGCTTCTCTTCTTCTGATATAATTTAATAATTTTTGCAAGAAAATTTACAAAAACACTAAAAAAGAATTCCCAAGCCAATTTGTAATAGATTAGGTAATATGTATCAAATCGATATGTAATTTCATTTATAAAAAAGTAAAAATTTCAATTGACTTTTCATTTGACTAAAATTATTTTATCAACATAGTTCTAAAGTAAATAAATCATTATATTGACTCGAATAATAAATTTAAGGAAACGCCAGTAAACAAGAATTGTTTTTAGCAGCTCTGGTATTTGATAATTTCAAAAACAACAAAGAATAAAGAAAATTAGGAGTGATGAGCAAACGATATCGTATCATTATAAGCTATTTTAACTGTGGAATGTTTTTCTAATCTGAAACATTATTTTAGCACATTGATGAAGCATCACTCTATTACGATTGTTATTTACTGATAATAACTTTAACATGTGAAACTATTAGTAATTCTGTTCTTATCAACAAATTGCGAGAGGTGACAACGAAGAACAACCATAAAGTTATTAAAGGTAGAGTAGGCTAGTCTGCAAAAATGACATCCCGTCATTAGAAAGAGAACGAAGATAACATACAGCATGCGCTGTAAACATATTTGTAATAACTCTATGTGGCCCACTTATCGTCTTTGTTTTTTTATTGATAAGACGTTTTCACTAGGGATGGGACTATTCGAATAAAAATTATCCGAATAATAAATGCTTTTATTTGGAACTTATTCGTAATTTGAATATTGACTATTTGAATTTTTCATTCGAATAATAATACACTGTGAACTTTGAAAAGTGTAATATGTGAAATCGCAGTTTCAAGTTTAATTTTAATAACATGCATAAACAAATACACACACTCATACGCTCACGCACACGCACACGCACACGCATGCACGCACGCATACACACACGCATACACGCACACGCATGCGTACACACACGCACACGCCCTCACATATACGCACACGCACGCGCACGCATGCACAGACGCACCCACGCACACGCACACGCACAAATGAATTATTCGATTAAACTTATTATTCGAATATTTCTCGATTATTTGAATATTTCTCGATTATTCGAATATTTTTCGATTATTTGAATATTTTTTGATTATTCGAATATTTTTCGATTATTTGAATATTTTTTGATTATTCAAAATATTTCATCACGAATAGTACTAGTCGTTTAGTGGAATATTTCGAATAGTCGAATAATTCGAAAATAATCCCACCGCTAGTTTTCACTTTTGCAAGCCTCTTGTCTTGCTTACTATATCTATAATAACTCTATGAGGACATCACGAGGTAGAAAGCAACGAGGTATATTAAAACTGACATGACAGCACCATATGACTTAAAGTTATACTGGCAATACAGTCTGTCAAAAGTTAGTTTTTTTGATATCCGTTTATATTTTGCGATAGAAAAAGTTCATTCAACGTTTATCATAATAATTCATTAGATGATATTAAAACAATCATATTAAACTTTGTTTCATTTAGATGTAATCAATCATTAAAAAGTTATAGCATTTTAAAGCTTATCACTTTCACACAAAAATGGAATCATAAAGAATAATACGAAAGATTCAAAAATGATTTTATTCGACACCAACAAACTTTATTTTGTTTAATTTAAAATTTAGAATCTATTGACAAAGACAGAATTTCGATTTTTTTTTTTTTTTTTTTTTTTATTATATCCACGGGCATTACTGCCCTTTTTAACACATAGAAATTTATTTTTAAAACAACACAATTTGACGTATTATTTAACGTGGTGTCAGCCCACGGCAGAGACAGCGAAAAAGAGACCAGACAGGGAATCGATCCCGCGCCAACGGGAATACGAGTCACGCGCCTTAGCCACTACTCCACTGAACTCTACAATATTATTATTTTAATTTTTTATTCAAATTTATTGCAAATTTTCTGCAAAAAAATAAGTTTGTTTTAGACGGAACTCACTGTTTCATCGTAGGAAATTGGCAATAAATTTCAATCAAAAATTAAAATTAAAATTCTATCCTCGACAATAGATTCTAAATTTTAAACGGAACAAAATAAACTTTGTTACTGTCCAATCAAATAATTTTTTAAACTTTCACTTTATTTTTCATGATTGCATTAGGTTTATGTAAATTTTATGAACTTTAAAAGTTTTTAACTTTTTAGTAATGAAGGGGCTGTTCGGAATAAGGGGTTAAGTCGAAAAAGTCAGTTTTGAGATAATCAAGAAAAACTCAATAACTTAATACTGACATAAACTATTTTGATAAAGCTATATGAACTTTAAAAAATAAAATGAATAAAGCAAATTTAACAATGATTGCAGTTAATTTAACGTATATTAAAATAGTTATTGATTATTAAAAAAATAGAGTTAACCCCTTATTACGAATATCGTTTGAATTTTTCTAAAAATACACAAGGAATATCGTAAAAACATAAAAATATAACTTCATTATAATTATTAAACATCGTAAAAAATAAGAAAACTATTTAAACCACGTATCTATATTACCAAATCTGTAAAAAAAAATTGTTTTCAATAACAGATGAGTTACGGTCTGTAGATTCCATTTTCTTGATTTTTGGAAAAAGGAGTCAAGTCGACTTAACGCCTTATTAGACGCGGCCCCTCAATTTATATTTAAATCAAAGTTTACAATAATTGTTTTTATATTAGCTATGATGAAGACCTTTTACCGAAATATATAAACAATCATCGAAAAAACTAACTTTTAACACGGGCTGTACAGCCTCTATAGAAAAGACTGTACATATATAATAATTATGGAAAAAGGAACGGCACACAGTAATATACGAGCGTGAAACATACAGAGATGTGTCATAATATAAATACTATAAGTAAATTAGTAGAATAAAACAAATGCAAGCACATTACATACATGTAATTACATATTCAAATAACCCACCATTTTCACGCGCCGTTGCGTGTATGTAAAAAAAATCAACCAATGCCGCTATGAGTATAAATCATCAATAATCGTTATTTATACTTAGTAAATCAGTATAGCAACCTCAAGTACAATGATAATCCCATAAGAGTAACAGACTAGCGACCAAGAGTCAATTAAGAAATTGAGAGCGACTCACAACTGAAGGGATCAAAGAAGAGACTACAACGCAAAGTGAACAAGGAAAGGAGATAAAAAGTGACCAAAAGCAACAAAGATAGATAATAACACGCAGTGAGAACCAATTTCCTTCTTCTTGAAAGAGATTCATTCCATGCATCAACTGTACACCTGTGCGCATCAATTTGCCATTAAAAAAATTTATCTCGTATAGTTTCTAGGATCCTGGATAAATTTTATAACTATGTTTCTGGAATTCCAAATAGTTAAGTAGTTTATTTCTGAGATCTCAGATAATTTAGTTGTTTATTTTTAGGATTCCAAAGAATATTATTAGTTCATTTCTGAGATTTTAGTTGGGTTATCCTGCACTTTTGTCACGACATAGTAATGTCACATGAAATAGTATATTTCGATACTAGTGCGTCAAAGTGATTTTTTCCTCGTGTGGCGATTTGCTCCCAAGCGAAGCAAGGGTGAAAAAGTCACACGAGGAATAAATCACTTTTTCGCATAAGTATCGAACTGTATTTTTTGACACGACGTGTAAGAAGCTCAATTTTTGCACGTGTCACTTTGTAATTCGTGCGCGAAATCGAGCTTTGCATACGGAGTGTCGAAAAATATATTATTTGGAGTAAAAGCTTACACACCGAGCCAGAACAACGCAAAAGTTGAACAAAAATGATGACGAAAACTGGAAATGAAATTATGTTTGTAATTATCAAACATATGAAAATCCACTTTTATCAAAATCAGATTGGTAAGGATACTCGATTTTTATGTTATTTGAGGTTTTTGGCTAATTTTGAGATTTTTATCATTCATGTCATATTATATTATAAACCACGTGGCGAAATCATTTAATGAGCACAGCGCGGCTTAGGTTTCGTGTTAATGCAACGGTAGCCGGAAACTCTCTGAAGCGCCTCGTGGCCGGCATGCTTCTCTCTCGGGTGCCGATCGTTTTGATATGCGCTTCTTTACTCGTCTTAGACGAGATATATGACCAAGCGTTTATCTTATTTTCATATCTAAGTGCGCAGGATTCAAATACAATAGAATACCATTTCATTCCTTCGCCAGCTGCAGCATAACCGGGTTCTGCTGATCTGCCTATCGCGCGGTAGGTATGCAATTATTGCCCTAAGCAAGTTATAACTTTCGATATCCTATCACGAAATAATTTTCGTTGAAAACGTGTTTTTCCCGAGAAACAAACGACTATGTTTTCGCTACGCTCTATATTGATAAAACCTTTTGGCCTACCACGTTCACGTCTGATTGGTTCGTGCTCAACTTGACGTATATATTCTACAGTTTACGTTACGATAACAACTGTTTTACACGGATGATCTCGCTTCCTATTCGGTTTCTCGATCTGGGGAGGATCACTGCTCGCAGGCGGTTTCACGCGATCTAAGCCCGATCCTCCGTTGGCACACGGAGTCGTATCATCTATATTACGGGTTACTTTTGCTCTACTTGTAACCAAACTTTTTACCAAACCTAGTCTTATTTGATTTGTATCTTCTAAAGAACAAGTATTTTGCTGTTGGCTCTGTTGTTCCGAATCACCGTCCTCTTGAGAAGGTTTCTGGGGCTGCTTTTTGAAATTCCGTTGACGTTTAGCAGACTTCCTTTAAGCGATTGAGGCGTTGCAGGTCCTTGCACGTTGTTCTCATACTTTAGGAAAGCCTCTTTGAGCTTGCATATTTCTTGTAATGATTAGGTTAACGCTTTCCCTAAATTTAGCTGTCCATTAGCAACCTGTTCTTCTTGTACTACTGCTATTTGTATTTCATTATCTTTAGCCTTATTCGGTGGTCTATAAGCTACTTCAGGTAGCAATGACTGTTCTGGCAGAGGAGCGGGTTCATAGACTCTCTCCGCCTCGAGTACTCATTCAGCTTCTGCAGCTTTTTCTAATAAAGATTCAATATCCGTATCTTTGTCTCTTCTGATCATACGTTGAATTTCTGGCAAGAGGTTATGGTGCAATAAATCAAGCTGTTGATTAATATCAGGTAACGGAACTTGTTTTAAAATTGTAGATTGTAAACATATAATATAATCTCGTACAGGCTTATCTTTTCCTTGTGTACTTGTGTTAGCTTGTGCCAACAATTTCTGTTAGAAGCATCTGCTATATCCATACCATCGCAACGCAGCTTCATAGAACCGAGGTTTGCTACAAATGCCTGTTATTTCGATACTCGGTCGCAACAACCTCTATGAGCAGTTCAGAGAAAGAGGATAATAAATTGTTTTCACTTACTTTTGCCAGTGTTCGACACTTCTCAACTTTAGTTAGAAAGAGATCTATACTTTAGCCTCGCTCACCAGAAAATATAATATTCCAGCGGCGAACTATATAACCAATGTCCACTGTTCTATTTTTACTTATCGGACAATTAGTGTGCCTGGTCAGATTGATACTATTCGTCGAGCTGTTTTCAGTGCGAGGGGTCTCCTCCCGGGACTGCACGTGCTCCTGCAGTACCAGTTAACAATATATTTCCACCGTTGCTTCTTAGGTTTTGCAGGCGCGCACTTGCATTGTTACTAACTTGATTATTAACGGGCTACTAGTATTGCTGTAATGTATGCTAAACGCATCACGGAAGTTAACGTACTGTTTATTACTTTAATTTGTTTAGCAGTTTTCTCACCTAGGTGTTTCCTCATCTGTGAGCTGATCAAACAGCTGTCTGCTTGAGAATCCTAGTTGTGAAAGTACTTTAACCTTATGTGATAGAGAATTCATTCTAGTAGACATCTCCTTGACCTGATTATGTATGGCTATCAGGTAGTCTAATAGTTCTTTTGATATACTAGAGACATCCACTAGTAATACATTACTGTGGACATCGGAGTTTTCGATTCTCGCCTGTTTGTTACGCATTTCGTTCTGCGCAATATTTCTTAACGTGGCGTTTAAATTATTTGCCACTGTTGCATCTTCACTTAATATAATGAGCGGGTGTCCTTTATTAGAATTTACGTTATCGTCGCAAATCGTATCCCCTGATTTTTCAAAGATGATTTTTCCTATAAACTCTTTCCCCGCCGAAAGGCGGCGTTGTCGCGTCACCATTTCGTTTTCTCCAAGGTTTGATTGCTTAAAGTCTGACACTGTATAATTACCTAGCAGAGGGGTTGCTCTAGAAAATTGCACAACTTTGTATCACAGAGACAGAAGATATTGAATCAATATGCTGAACAAAGATAGCATATATCGATACACTAAGTTTATCGCTCCGGAGCAACCCCCCAGCAATCGCACTAATCGGTGTGTCTGCTCGAAAGATACTCCTACCGGCTTCAACCCTAAAGTTTGGAGAGAATCGGTTAAGTCATTCCTAGATAAGCAAGTTGTCCATTTATAGACTTTATCGCGTCAGCTTCATAATTTTCGTCGACCGTTTTCTGGTGTGTTGCCATCTTGTATAAATATTCCTATCTTCTTTCTTCAGATATTTTCTATGTGTTTTCGCTCACTGTTCTACTGACGCTGGCTGTGTATGTGTGTATTCGCAAGTTTGTTTTAAAAAGAAAATTATATTGCTGATCATTTGTATATAGTTATAATAGAACCACATACACACGTAGCAGTCAAAATTTACTAATTATGTATATGAGCATATTTCCACAACTTTTTTTAATTTTTTTATAATGTTTTTGAAAAGTCATTTTACTGCTGTTACTGGGTAGCGAATAATGCACACTATTCAAACTAGGTTTACATCTTTTGTACAATCTTGTTCCTCTATTTTTTATGTATATGGTGAATGTGCCACCAATGCTCCAGTAGATATTTCTATAAAACGAAAATTTTTACATGGATAAAATTTCCGAACTTTTATCCATGTAAAAATTTACGTTTTATAGAAATATCTACTGGAGCATTGGTGGCACATTCACTATATACATAAAAAATAGAGGAACAAGATTGTACAAAAGGTGTGAACCTAGTTTGAATAGTGTGCATCATTCGCTACCCAGTGACAGCTGTAAAATGACATATCACCAAAAGATTAAAAGTTGTGGAGATATGATCATATATATAAAAAATTTAATGTTTTGATTTTTGGATTCATACTACAATTTCCAGTAATTAAGATTGATTTATCAAATTAAAAATGCAATATATTACTAAATAAAATTTTTTAATATTAGTCAATTTAAAATATAAAGTATTAATATTACTGTTACTACTATTATATTAAAGTAAAGAATTAAGACTTTTTTTTCTTACGTGAATATCTTTTGCATTATAGTCACATACATACATACACATATACATATATACACATACACACATAAATATACACATACACACATACACAATATCTGTTACTCCGTCTCCGTCTCTCCCTCCCCGTTTCTCCGTCTCTGTCTCTCCCTCTCCATTTCTTCGTCTCCGTCTCTCCCTCTCTGTTTCTCCGTCTCTATGTCTATATCTCTCCGCCTCAATTTCTCCGACTCCTTTACATCTGCGTCTCCGTCTCCGTTTCCGTCTCCGTTTCTCCGTCTTCGTTTTTCCATCTCCGTTTCTCCGTCTCTCCGTAATTACAATTATATTAAAGTAAAGAATCAAAACTTTTTTCTCCCGAGAATATCTTTTGTATAATTGTCATATATATATATATATATATATACACACACACGGGCACCTTCACATATACACATATACGCATACATATACGCACATTAACATGCACACAAACACACACACATACACAAACATATGCTCACATACACAGACATATATTCCCATGTACGTTTCCATATATACATGTCACATACACACGCACACATAAACACATACACATACACATATACACATACACACATACGCATACACAATATTTGCCCCTCTATCTCTGTCTCTTTGTCTCCGTCTCTCCATCTTTGTCACTCCGTCTTTCCGTCTCCATCTCTCCGTCTCCGACTCTCCATCTCCGTTTCCCCGTCTCCATCTCCGTCTTCCCGTCTCTATATCTCTATCTCTCCATCTTCGTTACTTCGTCTCTCCATTTCTGTTTCTTTGTCTCCGTCTCTCCGTCTCTGTTTCTTTGTCTCTCCTTCTCCTTCCCTCCATCTATGTCTCTCCGTCTATATTCCTACGACTCCGTTCCTTCGTTTTTGTTTCCGTCTTTCTGTCTTCTTTTACCGTCTCCGTCTCTCTGTCTGAAACACATAATTAAAAAGAATGAATTCCTATCATATTTTTTTATTAATTTAAATGGAATTCAGTAAAACGAATTTTTAATTTAGCATGATGATATAATTTGTATTTAAACAATTATTATGTATATTGGAACTTTAATTAATTCTTTTTTTTCAAATATATAAAAATTAAATTTTAAATAGAACTGCAATATAAAAATTTATAAATTGAGGCAATTCTTTTCACTTTAAAATTAGCTAATTCATACAATAGTAATATAATATATGAAAATTTAACCGAGCGACGTTAGGAGCGAGGTTAAGTAAGCTGGTATATAATTAAATCCGAAAATCTGTGCGTTTTCAAATTTTTGTTAGAAATGCAAACCTAACTGTGTAGGGGCAATTTATTATTTTTACATGTGTATTTAACGTGTCGTGTAGAAATCAATTTTAATTTAGAATCTTCGAGAAAATTCTAAATTTCCTCTACAACACACACAGTGCCGGTCGATTACCACGCTGTTATCTGGTAATCTTTGATAAGAGAGAATAATAAAACAAAAATTTCCCAATATGTATAAAAAGATTTTTAACAAAGGAGAAGGGTTGATGTGGTCAGTTTTTGACCTGTTTTATTTTTTGGAAAAAAATCGAAAAAAAAAATTTCTATTATTTAATAACAAGAACTGATCGATTCAATCTGAAACAGAACTTCCATCTCCTCGCTACCCCTAGAATATACATATATATACGGGTTAATTCAGTTCTGGAACCGCCGAATAACTCTGCAGAAATGCATTTAAGATGAAAATGTTTCAGACTAAAATTGTATAAATCATCACAGGGTAATAAATGCTGACCTTGAACATGACCTTGACTTTGACCTCAAAGGTCATTTAATGGTGAAGGTGTTTATTTCTACAGAAACCCATATTTTTTAATTGTGTAATTAAAGGGGCGTAAAACTGTGAGTTCTGACGTGACCTTGACCATGACTATAATCTTGAAGGTCATTTGAAGACAAAGGTGTCTTTTTTACTATGACCTTTAAGGTCATTCGAAAGTGGAGATTTTTTTTTTGGCGAAAACCCATATTTTTTTATAAATATGGGTTTTTGCCACAAAAAAAATCTCCACTTTCGAAAGGCATAATTGTATAATCGACCGTGATTTCGAACACTTTATTTTAACCTACTCTTGTTACGTCTAGAAACATAACTTTTGCAATAGACTGTCAAGTTTTTAACCCCACGCATCTTATTCAACTGACAAATAAACACTGCTTTAAACCAACGATCTAAAAGTCCAAACCTGCTAATGCAATACGCTTTCTACAACAGGCAGGCGAACTAACCTCGATATCTTGAAATCTAAAACTCTCACTAAGTATACGTGGTTAACACATCAGTCAACCATACTCCAAACCTAGAACCTGTAGAGCCACAAAGTTTAAGCTCTTTACACAACATACCATCAAACCTAAAACCTGAAACACTAAAACCGCGAGCATTACGCAATAAACTGGCAAACTTAACATCAAACCTCAAACCTGGCATCCCAAATCCACTAATCCTACGAGTTTTACGCAACAGACAGGCAATCAACCAAAAAACTAAAACCTGAAACCTCAGAACAGTAGCCTTCTACTCCACACACAATAGACAGGCAATCTCACCTTCTATTCTGAAACCTGAAACTAACATAATAGACAAGATAAGTGATCTGACCTCAAAACCTCAAACCATAAATCTATTAACCATACGTGTCTGCATCCCTATGCGTTTGTCGTATGCGTGTGGTTACGTTTGCGTGTGTCTTTGTGTATAATAATGTATTTATAATATCCAAATATTTATACAATATCCATTACTCGGTATCAGGCTGATTATAGTAACTATTTATATAAAAAATAAATATAATCGTTCCAAATCGATTGTTACTTTATAGAACAATTTTTATGTAACTCTTATTACATTAATGTATTCCTATACAAAAGTCAAACTTAGGCAAGAAAAGATAGCTTAAACAATATTATATTATTAGAGCGTCTGTGACGTAACCGGCTAAGGCATACGCCTTATACGGTCTTTACACATTCGCTCCGAGTGGTCGGGGGTTCGATTCTCGGTGAAAACACCTGAAATTTTTTCAGACGTTTTTCCATCGGAAAAAGAACTTCTGAACGCGATGGGTAAATATTCCTGGCGTAGGTTTTCCCCTGGGAGAGTTTTCCCTAAGTCACAGGCTTAGGCCTGGGCAAATGTAGGAATCTACCGTAGAGATCTACTTACCGACTGTTCAAGAAACGCGGCAGTCCGAAGATTTCTCGGGGATGTGGGAACTAATTAATTTTAGATTTAATGAGTTTACAAAGAAAAAATAGTTGCGGGGAAAAATATTGTTGTATCGGAAAAAAATAGAGAGATAGGAGCACCTCCACACAAGGGTGGTAGAGGTGACCGCACATAACTGTAAGATGGTTAGCCGTGGGCCACAGGGTAAAATAATACGAAAGAAAAAAAAAATATTATATTTTTCTCACATGTATATCAATTTAAACTATTTTATTTTCAAGTTTTAAAAAAGATATTATTTATTGTTAGTCCTTTTGAATTTATTTTTCTTTTCAGCAATTATACAAATCATCAAGCTAAATCATTTTTCAAAAAGTACTGCTATTATTGATCATAACCAAGTTTGTAAATATTTTTAAAAGTGCAATATTCTTCCATAAAAAATATTATTCTATTAACGGCGTTGTTAATGTAATATACTATTTGAATTCGGAATATTCATTTATTCTCTATTTTTTTTTATTTTTATTTAATTGTATTTTTAAACTTACTCTCAGATCGATAAAATGGATGATTCTAATGATGAGATGGGTAATCAGAAAATCACTTTGCCTTTTGGTAGAACTACTAAATCAAAAGCAAAATGTCTCATTTGTAAGTCATCCGGCAAAATGGTTGTTGTACCATCGAAAGCTAAATTACGCATCTTTATTAACCGAGGACTGATTATTGAAGGGAATCCTCAATATTGCAAGAGACATTTACACGGAGAGTACTTCAAACCGGACGTAGAATCTACAATTTAAATAACTTCTAATACAACAACATGAACGGGAAAAGAAGTTTGTTATTTGCTTACTTCGACTAGCAGCAAAAAAAGGATTACTAAACTTTGAAACTCTTGGTGCATTAAATAATGATGACTATATGAGACTAACTGGAATAACGTCATCAAACTTCAATAATCTTTTTGAGTACGTCGAAGGATCTATTTACAACACAAAATATAGAACAGTTCCAACTTGCCTGGCAATACTGCTAATAAAATTAAAAACTGATTTACCGTTTTCTATTCTTTCGACTCTTTTTCAGATGCTAAGGAGATATATAGTTAAAGCAATCTCTTCCGCCAGAGAATCTTTAATGTTACAATTTGTTCCTTTTTATCTTGATTTAGATCACATAAGCAGAGAAGGCTTTATGCAAAAACACACAACAGATACGAGCAAAGCTTCATTTACAAACGGTGAAAGTATAGCCATTATAGTTGTTGATGGTACATATATATATATTAAAAAAAGTAGCAATTATAGGTTCTAACGACGTAGTTATTCTGTTTATGAAAGTAGATCTCCCAGCGAATTCATAGTGTTCGAAAAAATGATAATGCCAGCATTTTGAACGAAATATTAAAGGAGAAATATTCTTTTTTTCTGGAATGGATTATGCCTGAAGATATGTTAGTCATTGATAGAGAATTTTACGATTCAATTACCACCTTAGAACAATAGGTATTGTCCCTAAATTGCTTTACTTTCTAGAAAAAGGGCGGCAACACGATGCAGCAAGTGCTAATGAAACTCGCCTAATTACAAAAAACAGATGAGATCATGAATCTATTAATGGTTTAATAAAAACATGAAAAATCCTTGATCTAGTTATGCCTAATACCAAAAAAACCCTACATTGAGGATTACGTTAAAATTGTCTCAACCCTCTGCAATGCATGTAGGCCACCAAGAATTTCGGCATCATCACGTGATGATACGATAGTTGCCAAGAGAATGCTTGCTTTGAGTAAGAGAAATAATTACTTACAAAAATTAATTAAAAATAATAGGTGGTCCAGAAAAATAGTTATATAGCATAAAATGTAAGCAACTTCTCTTGGAGATTTCCTTCCTTTAAAAATCGATGATATCCAGAGATCAACGATAGGAGCTTATTAACTGAAGCAAGCGGCATCTTATACTAGAAAACATATCGACGATGACGGTAGCTATATTCTCTATGTTCATAAATAAGAGCATGACATATTAAGGGTGAAACTACAATCCTGTCACATAAGCTCGAAGAAGTATTAACTATAAATCAAATACAAACGAACCAGTTTTGACGCTATTAAGGACTGGTACTGCCAATGCAAAAACGGCGCGCAAGTAGTAGGTTGCTGTATACATATAGCATGATTTATTTAATTCTGGGGACATAACAGGCAGCTCGAAAAAATTTCGAAGTATAACAGAGATAGTTATCCCAAATTTTTATTGGAAGCTGCTGATTTCGATGTCTCAGATGAAGATTTAGAAGGTGTACAAGAAGAAGAGAAAAATGTTGATGAGGAGTAAATTAAAAAAAAAAATTTATTAGAGAGAGGCGAGGGGACTCACGTTAAACGAGCACCCCGGTGAGAGGCAAGAAAACTCACGTTGAACAAGTACCCTAGCGAGAGGCAAGAAGACTCAAGTTAAACAAGCACCTTAATGAGAGGCAAGAGAACTCACGTTGAACAAGCACCACAGTAGAAGAAAAAAAAATCACGTTAAACAAGCACCCCAGCAGGAGTGAAGGCCACTAACGTTAAACAAGCACCCCAGCAGGAGTAAAGGCCACTAACGTTAAACAAGCACCCCAGTGAGAAGCAAGGAGACTGAAGTTAAACGAGCACCACAGTAAAAAGCAAGAAGACTCACGTTAACAAGCACCCCAGAAAATGGCGAAAGATATCACGTTAAACAAGCACCCCAGCAAGAGAAAAGGAAACTCACGACCCATTAAGTCCGAACCGACCATTTCACAGTCGATTGGTTTTTCACTTTGAAAATATAGAAAATTAATCAAAATGAATAAGGAAATGGTTGTTTCCTACGTAAGATTTACTCCTCTATCCGAACCCAGCATCAGTTTTTTAATATTTTCAAAAGAAAATTCAATATGGCCGCCCAAAGTTGAAAAAAAATTCAATTTTTTGAAAATCGACTGTGGACCTTTATTTTTGAAATTATTTGATATAATGGGGTGGAAACCATCTATCTATGGGTTTTTGGGGTCGCTGAGTTCAAATCCGTTATCAAATTTCCATTTTTCCAAAATGGCGGTCACAAAATGGCGACTTTTAGTATGTGGAAAATACCATTTTCATCTACAAATGCATGTGACTATTTGTTTTATAGGTTTTTGGGGTCGCTGAGTTCAAATCCGTTATCAAATTTTCATTTTTCCAAAATGGCGGTCACGAAATGGCGATTTTTAGTATGTGGAAAATACCATTTTCATCTAAAAATGCATGTGACTATTTGTTTTATAGGTTTTTGGGGTCGCTGAGTTCAAATCCGTTATCAAATTTTTATTTTTCCAAAATGGCGGTCACAAAATGGCGATTTTTAGTATGTGGAAAATACCATTTTCATCTAAAAATGCATGTGACTAATTGTTTTATAGGTTTTTGGGGTCGCTGAGTTCAAATCCGTTATCAGATTTTCATTTTTTCAAAATGGCGGTCACAAAATGGCGATTTTTAGTATGTGGAAAATACCATTTTCATCTAAAAATGCATGTGACTAATTGTTTTATAGGTTTTTGGGGTCGCTGAGTTCAAATCCGTTATCAAATTTTCATTTTTCCAAAATGGCGGTCACAAAATGGCGATTTTTAGTATGTGGAAAATACCATTTTCATCTAAAAATGCATGTGACTATTTGTTTTATAGGTTTTTGGGGTCGCTGAGTTCAAATCCGTTATCAGATTTTCATTTTTTCAAAATAGCTTTTCTAAAATGGCACCGAAGTTGGTGAAAAATTGTATTTTTTTCAAAATATGCGTGCGACTACTTGTTTATAGGTTTTCGGGGTCGCTAAGTTCGAATCTTTTATCAGATTCTCATTTTTCCGAAATGGCTTTTCCAAAATGGCCCCAAAGTTGGTGATAAATAAAAGTTTTCTCACAATATGCGTGCGACTACTTGTTTTATGAGTTTTCGGGGTCGCTGAGTTCGAATCCGTTATTTAATTTTTATTTCATAAAACTGTCGGTTTGAAAATGATGCTTCACTATGTAAAGTATCAATTTTTTCCCTAAGCATGCATCGGAATATACTTTTTATAGACTTTCGAAGTCACTGAATTCGAATACTTTATCAGATTTTTGTTTTTCTATAATAGCAAATCTATAATCATGTCTTAGAGCGTGAAGTATAAACTCTTTTTGAAATACTAATGCGAATACTCATTTTATGGCGTTTTATTCGTTATTTTATGCCAAGTTCAACGTTTACACAAAAGTTTATATTTCTGAAAAGTCAATTCATTTGTATTCATTATACGATTCGAATTTTTCAAGTTATATTTCGCAAAACAGGTTTGAACTAATAAATTGAGTAACCAATCATCTATAAAAAGAATTTTTTATAAACTATTGTATGTTGTTCTTTAGTTACAAAATAAGGTAAATTCATGTCTTAGCGATAAAAATTTCTGCCAGTGTTTATAATATTATCAAGGTACGCGTCATTGTTTTTATATCATTTTTGTACCGCGTTCTAATTTGAGATGCATCAGACAACTTACACTGCATAAGCGATTTATTTGATAAATTGTTACACTATTACTAAATTCATTTGAATTATTTTCTTTGGTCATTTAATTGGATTTTATTTATACAATATTTTTATTGGTGCATATCACCTTGTAATTTACTGATATTGGGGATCAAACATTATGCCTCCCAAAAGAAAATCCACCGATCCTGCTTATAATGCAAATGATAGTGCCGACGATAGTAGTGACAATGAAGAGACTTCTGATGTTATTTTCACCCCTCGCAATGACAACAGTGATGTTGAGGAATTGCAAAGTGACTCAGAACAAACTGATGCTTTTGTAATGAATGAAGAGACGTGTTCAACATATGATAGATGTGAAAAACAACAGAACTCCAAAACAAAAAAGCTTCAACAAGCACATAGGTACCAATGGGTTGATGATGAAAAAAAACATGACTCTGTTCCAACTGCACACATATTTTTTATTGAAAAAATTAAAGAAAAAGTGGCAGGAAAAAATCCGGTTGAAATATTTGAAATGTTTTTTTGTGATAAAATGAAAAATTATATAATTGAAGTGACTGCAGAAAATGGATTAGAAATAGATGTGGATAAATTAAATGATTTCTTAGGAATATGTATATTTTCTATCAATAATAGTAGAAAATCTTATAAAGATTACTGGAGTCAAGATGAGTTATTACATTGTAACAATGTTTTAAACGTTATGAAAAAAGATGAATTTATAAACATCAAGTCCAAACTAAAAACCTCAAAATCAACAGATAAAAATGACTCAGATAGAGTCTGGAAAGTCCGGTATCTTTTAAATCTTTTTCGTACGAATCTGCAGCAATTTGGTTTTTTTGCATCAGTTCTTGCCATTGATGAAATGATGATTAAATTTTTTGGACGTTCGATTCTCAAACAGTTTATGAGGTTGAAACCTGTACCCTTTGGCATTAAATTATGGGCTCTTCGTACAATATTTGGTTTTTTATTAGACTTTGATATTTACTGTGGAAAAAACGATGTTTCTGAAGATGATAACTTATCCTGTGCATTAGGTTCACGCGCAGTTCTAAAGATGTTACAATCATTTTTAGAAAAAGTTGACAAAAATGATGTTTTGAAGTATATTGCTGGTTTTGATAATTATTTTACATCGCCAGATCTACTTGTACACTTATTGAGTAAAGGTCTTAGATGTGCTGGCACTGTTCGAGATAGTAGAGTTATGACTAAGGATATGTTCCCCACTGTACCTACTGTTCCCACTGATTCCACTGTTAGTGAATCTAAAGTTGCTAAAAGAAAAAAATCTACTGAAAATCCTGAAAGGAAAAAGTTCATCGACAAGCATAAGCTACCTAAAAAGTCTCCTAAAGGTACATATGTTGCAAGTCATGATCAAACTAGTGGGCTCAATTATGTCACTGTAGTGGATTCGAAACCGGTATCATTTTTATCAACAGCTGCTGGAGTAACACCTTTAGCTCAAGTAGGTAGGTTTGAACGGTCTGAAATGAAAAAAGTTGCAGTAACTGTTCCTTCAGTGTTTAATTTATACAATTTACATATGGGATTGGTAGATCTTCAAGATCAACACTGCAGTGATCTGGAAATTCATATAGGTGGTAAGGAAATGGACTTGGGCAGTATTGAAAAGGTTTATACAAATAGCATTGTCGAATGCACTAATTACATACAACATGGTAAATAAAGAAAAGTTATCTGCTAAAGAATTTTCCATGAGCGTTGCAAGGTTTTATCTATCTCGTTCTTTAGAAGCTTTATCAACCCACTTGAAAATACAAGTACCGCAAAGACGCAGAGTTTGTGAATTTTGTACTACAAGAACTATATCGTATTGCTTTGACTGCAAGAAACATATGTGTAACGAATGTTTTGATAAAACTCATAAATGTCACAATAAAATTAAAAACTCAAACCAAAAGGTTTGCAAGGCTAATCTCGCGTGCAAAAAGCGCACAACTATATCATGTAGTATTTGTGATATATACATATGTATCTCTTGTTTTGATACCTACCATGACTCTTTATGAGAAATATAAAATAATTGAAAAAAAAAAAATAAAAAAGTAAAAAAAATATAAAAATATATAAAAATACAAAAAAAAAGATGACTCTCGCGTACTTGTAAAGAAACCTTCTATACAAGTACTTTCTGTTCACCTCCCCGTGGTGAGAGTCGCGCATCGAAAATTACAGATGGCAAACGAACAGACACATTTTCATGCGTATTGATATATGAATACAAGAAATTCAATGTACATATATTATGCAAACTCAGCGACCCCGAAAACCTATAAAACAAATAGTCACATGCATTTTTAGATGAAAATGGTATTTTCCACATACTAAAAGTCGCCATTTTGTGACCGCCATTTTGGAAAAATGAAAATCTGATAACGGATTTGAACTCAGCGACCCCGAAAACCTATAAAACAAATAGTCACATGCATTTTTAGATGAAAATGGTATTTTCCACATACTAAAAGTCGCCATTTTGTGACCGCCATTTTGGAAAAATGAAAATCTGATAACGGATTTGAACTCAGCGACCTCAAAAACCTATAAAACAAATAGTCACATGCATTTTTAGATGAAAATGGTATTTTCCACATACTAAAAATCGCCATTCCGTGACCGCCATTTTGGAAAAATGAAAATTTGATAACGGATTTGAACTCAGCGACCCCAAAAACCTATAAAACAAATAGTCACATGCATTTTTAGATGAAAATGGTATTTTCCACATACTAAAAGTCGCCATTTTGTGACCGCCATTTTGGAAAAATGGAAATTTGATAACGGATTTGAACTCAGCGACCCCAAAAACCCATAGATAGATGGTTTCCACCCCATTATATCAAATAATTTCAAAAATAAAGGTCCACAGTCGATTTTCAAAAAATTGAATATTTTTTCAACTTTGGGCGGCTATATTGAATTTTCTTTTGAAAATATTAAAAAACTGATGCTGGATTCGGATAGAGGAGTAAATCTTACGTAGGAAACAACCATTTCCTTATTTATTTTGATTAATTTTCTATATTTTCAAAGTGAAAAACCAATCGACTGTGAAATGGTCGGTTCGGACTTAATGGGTTAAACAAGTATTCCTGTGAGCGGCAAGAGGAATTAAGTTTAACAAGCACCCCAGTAAGAGACAAGGGGACTAACATTAAACAAGCATCCGAATAAAAGGCAAAGGGACTCACGTTAAACAAGCACCCCCGTGAAAGGGAAGGGAACTTACGTTAAACAAGCACCTCAGTAGAAGGCAAGTGGATCCACGTTAAGAAAGCACCTTGATGAGAGGAAAAGGAAACTCACGTTGAAAAAGAAACCCAGTGACTGACAAGGGGACTTACGTTGAACCAACACCCAAGTGAGAGGCAAATAGACTCACGATAAACAAGCACCATAGTGAGAGGCAAGGAAACTCACGTTAAACAAGCACCCCAGTGAAAGACAAGAAGACAGATCTCCAAGAAGCACCCCAGTGATAAGCAAAGGAAATTAATGTTAAACAAGCGCCTTAGTGAATAGCAAGGGGACTTACGTTTAACAAGCGCATCAGTGAGAGTTAAATAATAGCACGTAGAAAACGCACCTTAGTGAGAGGCAAGACAACTCATGTTTAACGACCACCCTAGTAAAAGGCAAGAGCGAGCACGTTAAACAAGCACCTCAGTAAAAGGCGAGGGTACTCACGTTTAACAACGACTATAGTAAGAGGTGAGAGGATTACTGTTTCACAAGCACCATAGTGAAAGGGAAGAGCACTGACGTTCAAGAAACACCCTAATAAGAGGCAAGGAAACTCACGTTGGATAAGCACGTTAGTAAGAGGCAAGGGGACTTAAGTATAACAAGCACCCAAGTAAGAGGTAAGGGCACTTACGTCAAACCACTACCCTTGTAAAAGGCAAGAAAACTTACGTCAAAAGATCACCCTAGTGGAATTCGAGGGAACTCACGTCAAACAAGCACCCTAAACAGAAGCAAGAGGATTAACGTTAAACAACCACGCTAGTATAAAGCAAGAGGACTTACGTTGAACAAGCACCTTTGTAAGAGGCAACGAGACTCAAGTTAAACAAGCACCCTTGTAAGAGACAAGAAGACTTAAGTTAAACAAGCACTTCTGTAAGAGGCAAGGGGACTCAAGTTAAACACACGATCCAGTGAGAGGCAACAGGTCTAACGTTAAATAAGCTCCCCAAAAAGAGGTACGCGGACCAACGTTAAATAGGCACGCCAGTGAGAAGAAAAAGAACTCACGTTAAACAAGCACCTTAGTAAGAGGCACAGAGACTCAAGTTGAAAAGGCACCCCTGTGAGAGGCAAGTTGACTAACGTAAGATAAGTACTTCAGTGACAGCCAAGGAGAGTCACATCCAACAAGCGCTCCAGTGAGAGGCGAGGGGACTCACATTGAAAAAGTACCTTAATCAGAGATACGGGGTCTTACGTGAAACAAGCACCTTATTGAGAGGCACGGAGACTTACATTAAACAGGCACCCTAGAGAGAGAAAAAGAAACTCACGTTAAACAAACACCCCAGTGAGAGGTAAGGACGCTAAAGGTAAACAAACACTCCAATGAGTGGATGGAGTCTTACGTTAAACAAGCATCTCAGTTGGAGGTACAGGGACTCATGTTAAATAGGCACCCTAGTGGAAAGAAAAGGAACTCACGCTAAACAAGCACCTAAAATAGTCACCGCAGTGAGAAGAAAAGGAACTTACGTCAAACAACCACCCTAGTAAGAGGCAAGGTGACTGTCGTTTAACATGCAACCCAGTAAGAGGCAAGGGGTCTCACGCCAAACAAGCTACCCAGTGAGAGGTACAGAGATTCACGGTAAATAGACACCTTAGTGCAAAGAAAAGGAACTTATGTTAAACAAGCACTTAATTGAGAGGCAAGGGAACTTGAGTTAAACACGCGACCCAGTGAGAGGAAAGGGGACTAACGTTAAAGGAGTACGCTAGTAAGAGACAAGGGGACTTACGTTAAACTGGCACCCTACCAAGATTAGAAGGAACTGACGTTAATTAAGCACTTTCGTGTGAGGCAAGGAAACTTGCGTTAAACAAGCACCCTAGTAAGAGGAAAGAGGACTCAAGTTGAAAAAGCACTCCCGTGAAAGGCAAGGGGACTCACGTCGAACGAGTACCCTACTAAAAGACAAAAGGACTTACGTTAAACGGCCACCGTGATAGGAGAAAAAGGAACTCACGTTAAACAACTATTAAACAAGCACGCTAGTAAGCGGCAAGGAAAGTCAAGTCAAACAAGCACCTCAGTAAGAAGCAAGGGGATTTACGTTAAATAGGCACCCAAGTGAGATGCAAAGAAACTTATGTTGAACAAGCACTCTTGTGAGAGGTAAGAAAACTCACGATAAACAAGCACCTTAGTGAGAGGCACGGGGACTCACGTTAAACAAGCACCATAGTGAGAGGCAAGGGAACTTACGTTAAACAAACACCCTGGTAAAAGGCAAGGGGACTCACGTCAAACAAGCATTCCAGTAATGGTTAAAGGAATTCACATTAAAGAAGTACCTGGTGAAAGGCACAAGGACTTATGTTAAACAAGCATCACAGTAAGAGACTAAAAAACTCATGTTAAACAAGCACTACAGTGAAAGGCAAGGAAACTTACGTTAAACAAGCACTCTAGTAGGAGGAAAGAGGACTCACGTTGAAAAAGCCCCCCCGTGAGAGGCAAGGGGACTCACGTCGAACGAGTACCTTAGTAAGAGGCAAGAGGACTCACTTTGAACAGGCACTTTAGTAAGAAAAAAAAGCTCACGTTAAACAAGCACGCTAGTGAAATTTAATTGGACTCACGTTGGTAAAGAACCCTAGTAAGAGGCAAGGGGAGTCACGTCAAATAAGCACCCGAGTAGAAGGCAAGGAATCTTACATTAAAAAAGTATCCTAGTGAGCGGCACGGGGACTCACGCCAAACAAGCGCCTCAGTAAGAGGCAAGGGGATTTACATTAAACAAGCACAATAGTAAGAGGCAAGGGAACTCATGTTGAATAAGCACCCTGGTGAGAGGCAAGAAGACTCACGATAAACAAGCATTCCAGTAAAAGGCAAAAAAACTCATGTTGAACAAGCACTACAGTATAAGGCAAAGCGGTTCACGTTGAACAAGTACCCCAGTGAGAGGCACAGGGACTTTCGTTTTACGCGTACTCCAGTGAGAGGTAAAAAAAATCACGTTAAACAAGCACCCCAGCGAGAGTTCAGGGAACTCACGTTGAACACGCACCCCTGTGAGAGGCAAAAACACGTAAGTTAAAAAAGCACCTCAGTGAGTGGCAAAGGGTCTCACGTTAAATAGGCACCCAATTGAGACGCAAAGAAACTTATGTTGAACAAGCTCTTTTGTGAGAGGTAAAAAAACTCACGATAAACAAGCACCTCAGTAAGAGGCACGGGGACTCACGTTAAACAAGCACCATAGTGAGAGGCAAGGGAACTTACGTCAAACAAGCATTCCAGTGATAGTTAAAGGAATTTACATTAAAGGAGTACCCTGGTGGAAGGCACAAGGACTTATGTTAAACAAGCATCCCAGTAAGAGGCTAAAAACTCATGTTGAACAAGCACTACAGTGAAAGG
This sequence comes from Anastatus disparis, assembly GCA_017163975.1. Lineage (NCBI taxonomy): Eukaryota > Metazoa > Arthropoda > Insecta > Hymenoptera > Eupelmidae > Anastatus > Anastatus disparis. The sequence continues at coordinate 1,421,724 of JAFFSR010000394.1, read as the reverse complement.
CAAGGAAACTTACGTTAGACAAGCACTCTAGTAGGAGGGAAGAGGACTCACGTTAAAAAAGCACCCCCGTGAAATGCAAGGGGACTCACGTCGAACGAGTACCTTAGTAAGAGGCAAGAGGACTTACGTTAAACAGGCACTTTAGTAAGAAAAAAAAGCTCACGTTCAAGAAGCATGCTTGTAAGAGTTAATTGGACTTTCGTTGGTAAAGAACCCTAGTAAGAGGCAAGGGGAGTCATGTCAAATAAGCACCCGAGTAGGAGGCAAGGGATCTTACATTAAAAAAGAACCCTAGCGAGAGACACGGGGGCTCACGCCAAACAAGCTCCTTAGTAAGAGGCAAGGGGATTTACGTAAAACAAGCACAATAGTGAGAGGCAAGGGAACTTATGTTGAATAAGCACCCTAGTGAGAGGCAAGAAGACTCACGATAAACAAACATCCCAGGAAAAGGCAAAAAAACTCATGTTGAACAAGCACTACAGTGAAAGGCCAAGGGGTTCAGGTTGAACAAGTACCCCAGTGAGAGGCACAGGGACTTACGTTTTACGAATACCCCAGTGAGAGGCAAAAACACGTACGTTAAACAAGCACCTCAGTGAGTGACAAAGGGTCTCACGTAAGACAAGCACCTCGTTGAGAGACACGGCGACTTACGTTAAATAGGCACCCTAATGAGAGGAAAAGGAACTCACTTTACACAAGCACCTTAGTAAGAGGCAAGGGCACTTACGTCAAACAAGTACCCTTGTAAAAGGCAAGGAAACTCTCGTTAAAAAATTATTACAGTGAGAGGCAAGGGGACTCACATCAAACAAGCACCCCAGTAAGAGGTAAGGAAACTTACGTTAAACAGGCACCTCAGTGAGAGAAAAAGGAACTTACGTTCATCAAGCACTCTAGTGAGTGGCAAGGGAACTCACGTTAAACAAGTACCCTAGAGAAAGGCAAGGAGACTCAAGTTGAACAAGTCTCCGAGTGAGAAATATCGAAATTTACGTTAAACAAGTTTTTTAAATGGAACATCGATGTATCATGTCTACATCGTTGTTACTAAGTTACGTTAAAAATAGATCAATTCAGCTAATGAAAGTTTCGCAATTTTTTACTTTTCATCATATTCGTCCATTATATCCTACACTAGAATATTGGATTTTGTAAAATAAATTCGTAATTTCAAAGAAGAATTGCTCTATCTTAACTAGGTCTCACGCTTTTTTAATTTTAGAATTAAAAATATGAATTCTTGCCGAGAACCACCTTCACTTTTAGAGAACCTTTTAAGGCCATAGTCAAGGTCATGGTCAAGGTAACGTCAAAACTCACAGTTCTAAGCCCCTATAATGTTCGGAATTGAAAAATATGGGTTTGTAAAGAAAAAAACTCCCTTAACTTTGAATTACCTTTGAGGTAATGATCAAGGTCAGCATTTATTACCCTGTAATAATTTTTACGATTTTTGTTTTAAAGATTTTCATCTAAAATATATTTTTGCAGAGTTATTCAGCCGTTTTTGAACTCATGAATCATCCCGTATATATATATATATATATAGGGGAAGTTCCCCCCTGCTCGCTCCGCTTGCCAACTCCCCGAATACACACTGCTGACAGTCAATTTCAAAGTAAACAGAAGAGTAGGACATAATGAATCTAAATTTTATAATGTGAGAAAAGTTCAATAAAAAACATTAATACATAAAAATATAAGATATGAAGTTATAGAATTAGAATTAATAAAAAAAGATGGTTTAACGCGACATTCAAAAGTTCACAATGAATCGAACTTATGTATTTTTGAAATGAATTAAAAATAGAATAGTAAATAATAAAATTTCAAGTTATGATTGTATATAATAATATATAATAATAATTATGAGCGAATAATAAAAAATAGAATAATAGAATAATAGAAAATTATGATTATAAATAAATATTTCCATCTTTTTATGTCATAAATTTTATACATATCGAGAAGATGCAAAGAAAACGCTCCCTCTCTGCATTTTTTATTTTTGGGCTTGAGATCAACATATATAAATATATGGCTGCATTAAGAGTGCTTTTTTTTATTGTAGCTAAAAGAAGCTCACATTTTTATTTTTTACTGTCGCTAAAGAAGCCTACACTTTTTTTTCATTGTCGCTAAAAAAGGCTTACAAATTTATTTATTATTGTCGCTGAATCATACAGATCTATTGTTTGTTGTCGCTGGAAAAATCTTATATAATCATACAAATTTATTGTTTGTTGTCGCTAAAAGGAGCTTACAGATTAATTAGTTATTATTACTGAAGTAATTTCATTAACTTATTTTTTATTGTCGCTAATGGAAGCTTACAAATTTATATTTCATTGTAGTTATAAAAAGCTTACATATTTATTTTTCATTGTCGCTAAAGAAGCTTGTACAGTTGCTTTGTATTTTTACTAAAAATAGTTTAAATAATTTTAAATATTTATTCAATATGTCGTTAAATTTCATTGTTGCTAAAAGAAGCTTACAAATTAATGTTTTATTACAAGCTTACATATTTATTTTTTATTGTTGTTAAAAAAAACTTATACATTAATTTTTTCTGTAGTAAATCAATAATATTTTATATTTTGTATTTTAGTTATCATCAATTGGTTTTTCTGTAACCTTGAGAAATAAACATTTTATATTGAGAATATTGTATTTATTTATGTAATGAAATAAAAATATTAAATTATTTAATTTACCTTATTCAAAATTATTTCATTTGCTAATATAAGTTCTTCTAACTCCATGTTGTATCATTCAATACTTTATTAAATTCCAATCTTTTTACTTTTAATATCTATAAAATTTTTAAATATGTATATATATATATATACATATATCCATAAATATACCTGAATATTTTCATAAGTGTATATGCATATAATATATTATTATAATTGTTTTAACTATTTTCTTCTGTTTCTCTGATAATTTCTAGTTTTGTTCCTCTTTCCCAATTCACACATTCATTTTCTAATTTATTTAATTAAACGTCTAATTTATATTGTCCATCCGTTATTGTTTCAATGTATTCTGATTAATTTTTTTTTTCAGCAAAAGAATTTTTTAAATACCCTTGTATTTCTGAAAAATAAAAAATTATTTATATTATTATATTTTTTTTTTCAATAATATTTAATTACTTATTAATCCAGGTCTTAATTTTATTTCTTCGAAATTTATTTTAATTAGTTTGTTATTTTTCAATATGTTGTATTCATCTAAATAAATAATATTCGAATAATATTTTAATGCCAAGTCATATATATTATTTCCCTATTGTATCCTTTTGCTTTTAAAACATTAACATTCTCTAATAATATTTTCTGAAATAATAAAAAATGTTAAATATTATGTTGTAATTAATAATATTGTATATTATAAAAATTTACTTCGTTTAGTTTTAGATTTTTTTTTAATTTTTCAATATTTTCATCATAAATATTGCATTAAATTCTGAATCCTTCAGAATTATTTATTATGAATTCAAAGTCCTGAAATCAGTTTGTTTTTGTTTGTTAACAAAAGTTTGTTTTTCAGAAATTTCTTCAATATATGCAACCAGAGATTTATTATATGTAATCAAAAATATTTATAACATATATTATATTTTTGATTTTTTTAATAAAGTTTTCAACACATACGTTGATTGATCTCCTATTACAATTTTAGTTTTTAAAAATATTATAAATAAGTTATTTTTTTTATATATTTATTGTATTAATTTTTTTAATGCTATTAATATATACATTACATTTTTATGTATTTTTATGTGACGTGATAAATTAGTTTTTTGATTTTTAATTATTATTAAATGGGCCATGTACAAATTAGGTAAGGACATTTTCATTACATACGAATTTTCATTATTTTTGTGTAAGGGTCTGTATTTTTTTTTCTAATTTTGACCCCTCACTTTATTTAACGTTTTGTTAATTAAGTGGGGCTAGAATAATAAAAATTACATTTGAAAACAAAGTTCTTTTTATCATAGAATTTTTTTATTTATTAATAAATGAATATGGCTGATTCCATTCAGATTCATGTAGGCCGTCACTGATCGAATTTTTTTTTTCTCTTCTAAGTAATAAAAATACCTTCTATTATGTATATAAAGATAAAATTTACCTCATAGAACGCTCAAAAATTTTTTTTTTTACAACATCAATTTTAGTGTTGGATGTAAAAACGAAAATTCAAAAATTAAAAATGAACCTCTACTTTTAAATGACTATAGCTCCGTCAATTTTTAACCTTTTTGGGCGTTCTTTTAACGAAAGTGTGCGGAATTTGGTCTAGTTTTAAATGCAATCTCGATTTTTGTAATACAATTTGATCTCGCTGAGTTATTCACGAAAAACTGAAAAAAAACGATTTTTTTCAAACACAATTTTCTCAAAAACAATATTTTTTTTTCTTTTGAAATTTTTATATGATTTTATAAATAAAAAATACTAACTTTTCGAGTAGGTGAGAATATGCGATTTTGCCTTATTTTTTTTTAACAGATTTTTAAACGTTTCTTTTATATTTTCGATTTTAAAACATTGATACCATGGCGCATCGTACTATTTTTCCAACTTTACGTGTTCTTACAACTATTTTTATGCTTTTATTTATCAATATATCAAAAATATTAACAATGATCTTTAAAATAAACCCCGGATCGAATATTTTGATCAATTAGAACAAAAGTTATGACGATTTAAAGTTTAAAAAAAAATGCTGAAACTTTAAATAAATATATTTACTTTGAATTTTGAATTTTGAATTTTGAATTTTGAATTTGAATTTTAATTTCGAATTTGGAAAAGGTGAATTTTTTGAATACTAAAATATATTATTTGGTCATTTTCAATGAACAAATAATATGCGATACAATTAAGAAATGAACACTAATGAATTGAGAACTAATGTGAATAAAAAAATTTGAAGTCGAATAAAACCTTTCAATTTACTTCTTGCCACTCATGTCTCGAAGTTTTGGCAGTGCAGATTTGGTTTCGTTTACTTTTCCTACAGTGAATCTTTTGAATACCTTTAATTTCTTTTGCATTTCCTAACTATTCCATTTTTTTTGTCTGTCGAAAAACTTCTAACTCATCCTTGCGGATAACAAGAATGTTAATCGACGGAGTATATTTTGATACGTGAGTGGTGAAATTTCGAGCGTTTCTAATAAAATCTGTCCTTTCTTAGACAGATTATGCGTGGTAGCATAATGTATAACTAAACCACTAATACCGTCACAAGCGCCTTTACCATGACCTGTTGCAGAAAAAAGCCATTTCTGTTTACTTTTGAGTTTTGAAGCTCAACGAATTGATATCTATTTTTAAAATGACTGGCAGCTCCATCGGAAATGGTTATGATTTCATCAGGATCTTGCGTAATATGTTTTTGTTTCAAGTTGTCGATAATTAAATTTATAGTCATTAGGGCATGAGACGAATCATGTTTAATATCGTCAGAGACGGTGACATAACTGACTGTCTTATCATTTCCAAAATAGCATACTGACGTAAATATTGATATTTGGTTTTTACTCTAATGATAGCTTTGAATCTCATTTTGAAGCAGAATTGTCCAATTTTCTGCAAAACCGACATAAATAACTAATTGGAAGTTATTATTTTTCGCTCAAAGTTTAACCTCTTTAATTGCTATACGTTGAATCTCTTTGACCAATTTATGAGCTCTTACAGTAAGAGCACGCTCTTTTAACTCTATTAAGAAATTTTCAATTGTGCTAGTTTTATTCAGTAAATTTGATTTTTCCCAAACACCATAAATTATTTCTTTGTATAAATCTTCTTCTGTCAAAGAAATTATTTGTAAATCAATAGAATCTCCAATGGGACATTCTTTACATTCTCTTAGTACACATTTCATATCATCTTTTGAACAAAAAAGTGAAGAACATATTTTCAATTCCAAATCTGCAATGTCTTGTTTATTCTCTTTTTTATAATTATTCAAAACATCTAACATAAGTTTAAGATTCTCGCAGTGAACGCAAAGACACGAATGGGTGGGTGGATGTGGTATAACCCACTTCGGTCTTAAAGCGTAGAATGTTGATTTACCAATTTTGGTTTTCATTTCAGGATTTTTGTCTTTAAATAATTGATATTTTTCTTTTATACTTCAAGTAAGAAAGCGTTTGACTTTTTTAGTTTTTATACCATTTTCTTTGATAGATACTGTGTCGCTTTTATTTGCACTTTGACGAGAACAATTAAAATCATCGTTCAGATAATAATCCTTTACTTTCATTAAAATTTCACTATCCAAAAAATGGCCACAATAGTTCTCAGATTGCTTATAAATTTTTTTATTACTAACCAATGATCGTGCTTGATCAATCATATCAATAGTTACATTTGGTAAAACTGATAATAAATAATCTTTGGAAATATCACTTGGTATAATACTCAACAATCGCACTTCCTCAAGAAAATTTGAACAATTATCTAATGCAATTTTAATATTCTCAAGCGATTCATCATTTGTTTCACATTCATTATTTTCATTCGAAGCGGTTAAATCCGTTATATCGTAGACTTGCATCATTTTACTTGCTATTTGTGAATCAAATGCATCGTTCATTTGTTTTCTTTTTCGAAGAGCATAAGATTCTCGCATCTTGATATTGATACTTTGAGGCATTTTAATTGGTGAAATGTTTAATTTTAAATTACTTGAAGTCTCGTTGAGCTGTTCTACCACAGCCTTACTATGAATAAAATCTTTCGAAGATTGTTGACTGCTTGAAGTCGATGAAATAGGCGTATTTTTCACTTCATCTAATAATATTTTGTAACACAAAGGGCATACTTTATCTCCTCTAGAGAAAGAAGTATTTGGATACAAGCGCTTCAAAGACTCTGTTAGATCACCTAATTCTCTAAGCGGACTTTTGGAGCAATCATAAACAACTTTTTCGTGCCTTTCTTTTAAATCTTTGCACTTTATTTTAACAATCAGTGATGCCATTATTGATATTCTATTCAATGACAGATCGAAAAAAATAGTTTCTCTTAAACATCTTTATTTTTTAACTTCATTTTCTTATATTTTTAAACACGTCAAGTCGTTAATGAGAATGCAAAGAACGAATCGTTGCCACCTAGTAGTGACATGCGTCAACTCCCTAAAAAATAAATTCAAATTCTAGGCGCCAAATTTTAAACTGATAAAAAAATTATATTCTTCAACAAAAAAAATTTTATTATAATAATGTACCATAAAAAAGGATAAATGGTTATGTATACTTTCATCAAAATAACTTTTTTTTCAAATTAAAAAATTTATATCTTCAGATTTTATTCTTCAACGAAAATTGCGTTTCCTCAATGTAAATATCATATTTATTTAAAGTTTCAGCATTTTTTTTAAACTAACTTTTGTTCCAATTGATCAAAATATTCGATCCGGGGTTTATTTTAAAGATTATTGTTGATATTTTCGATATATTAATAAATAAAAGCATAAAAATAGTTGTAAGAACACGTAAAGTTGGAAAAATAGTTCGATGCGCCATGGTATCAATGTTTTAAAATCGAAAATATAAAAAAAACGTTTGAAAATCTGTTTAAAAAAAATAAGGCAAAATCGCATATTCTCACCTACCCTAAAAGTTAGTATTTTTTATTTATAAAATCATATAAAAATTTTCCAAAAATCGAGATTGCATTTAAAACTAGACCAAATTCCGCACACTTTCGTTAAAAGAACGCCCAAAAAGGTTAAAAATTGACGGAGCTATAGTCATTTAAAAGTAGAGGTTCATTTTCAATTTTTGAATTTTTGTTTTTACATCCAACACTAAAATTACTGTAGTAAAAAAAAAAAAAATTTTGAGCGTTCTATGAGGTAAATTTTATCTTCATATACATAATAGAAGGTATTTTTATTACTTAGAAGAGAAAAAAAAATTCGATCAGTGACGGCCTACATGAATCTGAATGGAATCAGCCACATGATAATCGTTAGTTTTAAATCGTAATTTCTAAACTTAAAATTATAGTGTTTATAAAAAATCATATGTATTAATACGTATTTCTGTATCATTAGGCTTCTTTGCATTTATTTATTTAGAATTATGTAGGGTCAATATTCTTATAATAATATAAACTATCATGTGAATATATATAAATATATAGATACATGTGAGAATATGTAGACTTATAGAAATTATGTATTATTATACAAAAAAAAGTATATATAATTGTACATAAAATATGTATAATTGTATATAATCCTTGTATAATTATATATAAATATAAAGGTAAACTCTTGTAAAATATTTTAAAACCTCCTCTTTCCATCTATGTAAGAGATTATAAGTCATTTGGACACCCATTGTCCCCCTATCAACCTTACGTAATTTGTACACGGGTCTAAAATTAATATTAAAAATTATAAACTTTTTGATTTTAATAATAATTTCAATAGATAAAATTTTTATATTTAAATTAAGAGCAGGCTGAATTCGCTGTTTTTTTCTAATTGATTTACATCGATTAATACTTGAGTAAATAACAAAAAACTCAATTGTTACTCGGTCGGTATTAGATTGTACTCCAGCTTGGTCTTAAAAGAAGAATATTGTACCGCGATGAGTTTAAATTTTGAAATTAAAATATTTTAATTAATTATATGTTAAAAATAATTAATAATCATTTGTCATTATTTTTATTTTATACAATTATTAAAAACCTTGTAAATTTAAATACAAGATTTATATTCATTTTGCTAATTAATAAATATTTATATTTTTGATATACGTTAAAATAATTCGTTTGTATAATAATTGTTACATAAATATATTGTTTCTGATTCCATAAAATGTAGCCGAAAAAAGGTTTTTATTTGTTATAATTTATGTCAAATAGACAAAAAAGCAAGGAAAAAAATTTAAAGCATGTTTTTTTGCTATATAGTAGCATTACTAATATGCTATGTATTTCTATATTTACATTTATTAATGTTTTAATCTGTATATAATGATAAACATAAAATGTTATAAACATCCATCAAAGTTAAAAATACTTTTTCATAAGCGTTTTTTCTTTATTGATAATATGTATGTTAAAAAAACGTTGCTCAGTGCTTTAGTGCAAAGCTTTCTCATAGAGCATATTAAGTTTGAGAAATTTAATTTAATTTTTTGAAAAGTGATTTTAATGTAAATATTTCTACTAACTGCATCAAAGAATGACTTAATATTTAAGGAAATTATTTGTTTGAAAAAAGGCTATGTTTTTTTACAATGCGATTTTAATGTAAATATTCTTACCAACTGTATCAAAGACTGACTTAAGATCTAAGGAAATTATATATTTTAAAAAAGTACATGTTTTTTACAATTCTTTTTGAAAATTTGAAAAAGACGATTGATTAAAACAAACATTTAGCAATATACTCATCTGACTGCACCCTTACATATTTCTTTTCTTTAGGGTAAATCGTATAAATGATGACATGTATTGAATTTTATGTTTAATTACAACAGTACCCACACAGCATGAAAGAATTTTGAAATAATTTCATGAAATATTACAAGTAATAATACGTTGAAAGCATTTAAAAAAACTTAAAAAGATAACTATATTCTTTCGAAAAGAATTTATGAAATAATACACAGGAAGATTACAAAGTCTTTACAAAAATAATACCAAGAAGGAAACGAAAGTTAAGACATGAAATAATACACAGGAAGATTACAAAGTCTTTACAAAAATAATACCAAAAAGGAAATGAAAGTTAAGACATGAAATATTACACGAATCCTTACTGAAAGGACTTTAAGAGGACTTCTTGAAAGGAAACAAGAAAGAACTCAGAAATCTTCTAACGATTCAAGTCATGAAATAATTTAGAAAGATTTTCGGAATGATCTAAGGTATTCTTTCAGCGAATCATTTCAAGATTCATTCAAAAAGCTTTCATGAAATAATTCATGCAATATTTTGGTAAAGTCTCAAGAAATCATACATGAAATAATTTTGAAATCTTTTTGAAATATTTCATGAAATAACTTATGATGAAAATAAAAGTTATTACATGAATCCTTACTAAAAGGACTTTGGAAAGACTTCTTGAAAGGAAAAAAGAAAGAACTCAGAACTCTTTCGAAGGTTCCAGTCGTAAAATAATTCAGAAAGATTTTCGAAATAATCTAAGTTATTCCTTCACCGAATGATTTCAATATTCTTCCAAAAAGCTTTAACGTAATAATTTCATGTAAGATTTTCGTGAAATCTCACGAATCCTTACATGAAATAATTTCAAAATCTTTTTTAAATAATTCATGAAAGAACTTATCATGACGAAAAAGTTATTACATGAATCCTTACTGAAAGGACTTTGAAAAGACTTCTAGAAAGGAAACAAGAAAGAACTCAGAAATCTTACGAAGGTTCTAATCATAAAATAATTTAGAAAGATATTCGGATTGATTCAAGGTATTCTTTCACCGAATCATTTCAAGATTCATTCAAAAAGCTTTCATGAAATAATTCATGCAATATTTTGGTAAAGTCTTAAGAAATCATACATGAAATAATTTTGAAATCTTTTTGAAATATTTCATAAAATAACTTATGATGATAATGAAAGTTATTACATGAATCCTTGCTGAAAGTACTTTGAAAGAACTTCTTGAAAGGAAAAAAGAAAGAACTCAGAACTCTTTTGAAGTTTCCAGTCGTAAAATATTTCAGAAAGATTTTCGGAATAATCTAAGTTTTTCTTCACCGAATAATTTCAGTATTCTTCCAAAAAGCTTTAACGTAATAATTTCATGTAAGATTTTCGTAAAATCTCACAAATCCTTACATGAAATAATCTTAAAATCTTTTTGAAATAATTCATGAAAGAACTTATCATGACTATAAAAGTTATTACATTAATCCTTACTGAAAGGACTTTGAAAAGACTTCTTGAAAGGAAACAAGAAAGAACTCGGAAATCTTACAAAGGTTCTAATCATAAAATAATTTAGAAAGATTTTCGGAATGATCCAAGGTATTCTTTCACCGAATCATTCTAAGATTCATTCAAAAAGCTTTCATGAAATAATTCATGCAATATTTTGGTAAATTATTAAATGTATGATTTCTTAAGAAATCATACATGAAATAATTTTGGAATCTTTTTGAAATATTTCATAAAATAACTTATGATGATAATAAAAGTTATTACATAAATCCTTACTAAAAGGACTTTGAAAAGACTTCTTGAAAGGAACAAGAAACAACTCAGAAATCTTCTAACGATTAAAATCAGAAAATTTAGAAAGATTTTTGGGATGATCTAAGGTATTCTTTCACCAGATCATTTCAAGAAACTTTTAAAAAGCATTTACACTACCCTCCAGTCACATTTGCCCACCCTACATGAAAATCGATACAACTTTAAAGTTTTGTGGCTCAGTGAAAAATAGTCGTAATCAAAAAATTCTAACTGGGTTTTAAAAAGGGTTCAAAAACCTTTAATTTAAGCCGAGTTGAGCAAAAAAAAATTAAAAAATGCATGCCTTATGCGTAAAAAACTAACTAAAAAATATTCAATTTTTTTCGCCCCTATTCAAATGCCTGCCATTTTTGCGGAAATTATCGAATCATAAAAAAACAAAATGGAGGTAAAAGCTAAAGGAGTCACCTTCAAAATGAGCTATTGAAAGCTAATTTATGATCGATTTTACGGTAGTTATGGTCATTTTTTATGAAAAAAACGATTTTTTTTTAATAGCTATTATCTCAAAAAATACGCATGATATCAAAAAATTTTTAATGAAAAAGTTGTTTATTTTTGAGTCAAAAAAATAAATATTCAGGTTAAACTGAGAATCAGTAAAAAAAAGATTTTATTCATTTTTGATCCCATTGAAAAAAAATCCATTTATTCAATATTTATATTTTAATGAATTTAAAAAAAAACTTTTCCTTCCAGATTTCAGTTAAATCTAAATATATATTTTTTTGACTCAAAAATAAACAACTTTTTTATTAAAAATTTTTTTATATCATGCGTATTTTTTGAGATAATAGCTATTTAAAAAAAAACGTTTTTTTTCATAAAAAATGACCATAACTACCGTAAAATCGATCATAAATTAGCTTTCTATAGCTCATTTTGAAGGTGACTCCTTTAGCTTTTACCTCCATTTTGTTTTTTTATGATTCGATAATTTCCGCAAAAATGGCAGGCATTTGAATAGGGGCGAAAAAAATTGAATATTTTTTAGTTAGTTTTTTACGCATAAGGCATGCATTTTTCAATTTTTTTTTGCTCAACTCGGCTTAAATTAAAGGTTTTTGAACCCTTTTTAAAACCCAGTTGGAATTTTTTAATTACGACTATTTTTCACTGAGCCACAAAACTTTAAAGTTTCATCGATTTTCATGTAGGGTGGGCAAATGTGACTGGAGGGTAGTGTATGTAATAATTCATGCAATGTTTTGGTAAAGTCACACGAAATATTCCATGAAAAAATTTTGGAAATCTTTTTGATATATTTTATGATATAACTTATGACAAGAGTAAAAGTTATTACATGAATCCTTACTGAAAGGACTTTGAAAAGACTACTTGAAAGGAAACAAGAAAGAACTTTGAAATCTTCCAACGATTAAATTCAGAAAATAATTTAGAAAGATTTTTCGGATGATCTAAGGTATTCTTTCACCAAATCATTTTAAGATTCTTTCAAAAAGCATTCATGTAATAATTCATGCAATGTTTTAGTAAAGTCGCACGAAATCTTCCATGAAATAATTTTGAAATCTTTTTGAAATATTTCATGAAATAATTATGATGAGAATGAAAGTTATTACATAAATCCTTACTGAAAGGACTTTAAATAGACTTCTTGAAAGGAAACAAGAAAGAATTCAGAACTCTTTCGGAGGTATACTCGTAAAATAATTCAGAAAGATTTTCAGAATGATCTAAGGTATTCTTTCACCGAATCGTTTCGAGATTCTTTCAAAAAGCATTCATGTAATAATTCATGCAATATTTTGGTGAAGTCTTAAGAAATCATACATGAAATAATTTTGAAATCTTTTTGAAATAATTCATGAAAGAACTTATCATGACGACAATAAAATTTATCACATGAATCCTTACTGAATGGACTTTGAAAGGACTTTTTGAAAGAAAACGTGAAATATAACAGAATCATTTAGAAATATTTTCGGGATTAGTTTATAATTTATCCGCTTGATGGCGGTATCTCTTACTCTCGCAAGCGGTAAGAGTGCTTCCCGTTTCATATATAAGGAAAATAATAATCTAAAATGGAAACTATAAATTGTTATGCGTGCGATGTCTGTGTTATGATAACTTCGATTTTAACCGCTGTGAAACTATTCGTAATCCTATAAATAATTATATCATCATATCCGTTTTATATATATATATATATATATATATATATATATATATATATATATATATATATATATATATGTGTGTGTGTGTGTGTGTGTGTGTGTGTATGTTTTAATTCTAAATTTATTCTTAAATAATGCAGGAAAGAATAAAGTTTCTACAACTTTAGACGTCTCTCAACTAAAGATATATGAAAAGATTAATGCATTATTACCAAAAGGATTCATGGATCCTTACAGAATTCTTTCATTGAAAGGATTCTGTAATGATTCTATGTCTGGGGTATATTTCTTTTAGAAATAATACAATGAAATATTTTAAAAATTTTCCATATCATTCTTACAGAATCCTTTCAATGGAAGATGTATGATAAGATTTACGAATTATTACCAAAAGAATTCATGGATCCTTATAGAATTCTTTCATTGAAAGGATTCTGTAATGATTCTATGTCCGGGGTATATTCCTTTTAGAAATAATACAATGAAATATTTTAAAAATATTTCTTACCATTCTTACAGAATCCTTTCAATGGAAGATATATGAAAAGATTAATGCATTATTACAAAAAGAATTCATGGATCCTTACAGAATTCTTTCATTGAAAAGATTTTGAAATGTCTTGTGAATTCTTTATGAAATATTTTTTTGTATTATTTTAAAAGAATAATACCTCCGACATAGAATTATTTCAGAATCCTTTAAGTGAAATATTTCTGAAAGATTGTAGTCCTTTCATGAATCCTTTCAAAGTCCTTTCATGCTGTATGGGTAAGCATCCATCTTTCTCAAATTTCATACTTAACCTAAATTATATTACAGATAAATTTTATACATTTTAAAATGTATTTATTTAATTTTAAAATTATAAATCATTATTGTAATTAGGAAACAAATAAAAGATTTAACAATTTTAATATATCTTTCAGTAAAGTTTATGAGAATTACTTGTCAATGTAAATACCAAACCTAGTAATATAATTTTTGCAAAAAAATTATTCAATATTAGAAGATGATTTAAGAGGCGGTCGGAACCATTTGCCGCTTGGTGGCGCTGCGGTCAGGTGAGAGAAAAATATAAAATATTTTTTATATAGCAATTTAAAATTTACTGAAACAATAATATACTTTTAATCTTGTCATTTCCTCTAGCCATATATATGTAGAATAATTATTAATATTAATTTTGTTTGAAAAGTCTAAAATATTGTTATAAAGCGAAAAATGCGGCGCGAGGTAGAGCCGACGTAAACATTAGCATACATCATTCTTTAGTATTGCTCTCTCTGTCGCACTAAGGGAAGGTGCACGCATGTTTACATCGGTCCTACGTTGCATCGCATTTTTCGCTTTATAACAATATTTCAGACTTTTCAAACAAGATAAGTATTAATAATTATTCTACATATAGATGGCTAGAGGAAATGACAACATTAAAAGTATATTGTTGTCTCAGAAAATTGTAAATAGCTGTATAAAAAATATTTAATAGATTTCTCTCACCTGACCGCAGCGCCACCCTATATGTAGCGGCGAATAGACCCGACCGCCTCTTAAGAAGTTTAAGCTATGTTTATTAATTTCTTTTATAAAATTGTAGGAGTATTTGAAGACTGCACAAAAATTAAAATAATGATATTGTGTTTAAATACCGAACAAAGTAGAATTAAATAAGTTTCTTGTATCCAATTCTGTTAAAACATTGTCAGTTCGTGATTAATGAATTGCATAAATGTTATGGTAACAATCTAAATTTAAAATATATTTTTATAAAAGATTTCTATGAAAATATTTTTTCTCACTTAGTTTTTCATATTTCTTTTTTATTTGTAAAAGTTAAGATGATTGAACAAAATGTCTTCCTGGAATATAACCTGTAATAATTTGTATTGATCAAGTTTTAACAGAAATAGGGATCTCAAATATATAATTTTTAAATAATTTCATCGATAAAGATACTACAAAAACGTAATTGGATAGGAGGTTTTCTGTTTTTATAAAAATATATGTCAACAGGCAATATAACATGATATAAAAGTTTTAAAATTAATCTCTTAGAATTGAATGATAGTGTTTTTTTTTAAATTAAAAATCAAGTACAAAGTATTGATATTGTTAGATGAGATTAAAGAAAATATATATTTCAAAAGAATGATAAATATTTTAAAAAGACTTAAAGTAAAATTACCAGGAGATTGGAATCAAATTACAGATGTAAGATGCATAGATATATATTTCAAATTTCTAAGAAATATAATTATTTGAAAATAAAATTCATATAGTTTCCTTAGATCTTAAGACAGCTTTTGATGCATTAGGTAAGAATAGTTACATTTAAATCACATTTAAAAAAATAAAATCAATTAAAATATTAAACAATGTTAACTTATTGCTAATATTTAAGAAAAAATCAAAATATGTAAGATGTGATGTTGTTTTAATTGTAATAAAGCATATAATATAATTTGATTCAAATTTTTATATTAATTTTTGTAAAATATTATTTTTAATATACTAACCTTGTAATAAAAATAAATATATATGTATATATATATTAGACAGGTCGTTATTTTCCAAAACTTACTGAGCATCACTCCCAACCCTTAGATCGATGTGTTTATACTAAAAATTAAAAAAGCAGCTGGAATACCTTGTTGGAATAGAGATTTAACCTTGCCGAATCGCAAAAAACGTATTTTTTATTGTTTTTTCTTATTTTTCTTTTTTCTACATACAGCTATGACTGAAAAAATTTTTTTGAGACCCTCTTTCACACTTTTTCTATTGCCGTCAGTTAATAGTACATTATTGACCAAGGATGCATATTGATCATTCTTGGCGAGTACGAACTTTTAGGGCCGAGAGTAGCGAGGCCTCGAAAGTTGCACGAGCTAGGATGATCAATATGCATCCATGGTCTAATATACTATTTTTTTGTCCCGAGGCCGAGATATTTAAAGTTTTTCCGTAGGACGCAAAATGGTCATTTTGCGGCCTGGGGCAAAAAAATAATATTTTATGAGATGATTTTAGAGCCAAGAATAATTTTTTTTCCGAACTGTTGCTCTTGAAATATTAAAAAATTTTACTCAAACGGGTTTATTCTCGTGTATTTTGAGATTAAAAGTACTTTATAATTAGTGTGCATTCAAACAACCAACATAACTTTAAAGTAGGCTTAAAGATCCTCAATTTTCTTTTTTATGAAAGTTTCTAGGTGCTTCTGATACTGAGATATGGCCATTTGGATTTGATAGGAAATTCGTAGAATAAAATCTGTAAATATCGTGAGCATGCAATTGACTATCAACTCGCTCTGATCACAAATTCAGTTTCAAAGCACATAGAAACGGTCTAAGTAAAGCAAAATGAAGGTCTTAATTTCAACAAAACAGTGGCGCTAGGTGTCTTTCGCACAGTTAGAGTTATGAAATTAGTAAATACCCATATAGAAATAATTTTCGTGAATATCTGTAAATATCTGTAAATATCTCTAAATAACTGTGAATAATTAATAAAAAGTATTGAGACTGAAACATTAATAAAAGTTATTTCCACTTATTTATTATTATTTACAATTATTTATAGATGCTTAGTTATTTACGATTACTATCTGATTTTAGAAGTTATTTACTACTATTTACAAACACTTACAGTTACCTACTCTTAATTACTATTATTTACTATTATTTACAATTTTCAAAATTTTTAGGTAAATAAATAGTTTATTGTTATTTATAATTATTTATGATGATTTACAGTTATTTATAGTTATTTACTTCCGTTGTCTTAGATAATTTTTCGGAAGGCATGTGCGCTTACCGTTAAATGATTTTTTCCGAAGGTGTACCTAAAATGACAACGTCGCATATTTAGTCTATGGCGTAAGCGAACTATGAATTATACATCGAGTTTCGAATCATCAATCTTTGCAACTTCGTCAATTGCACTCTGTTGGCAAAACAGCATCAAAATTTTTTAATTATCCTGTCAAATTTATAATTATATAAAAAATATGAATTAAAACTAAATTGTAATTTGAATTATGCTGTGAAATATATAATTGTATAAAAAAAATGAATAGAAAATAAATTTTAACAATTATAAATAATTCTAAAATTAAAAAATAAAGCAAAATTTGTCCTGTATTCAGAACTTCAAATAATATAATATCAAACTTTTATAATTTTTTATTATTAAAACTTTCGAGAAAATTTATGATTTTTTTAAAAATAATTAACTACGTTAATTTCAATACAATTTAAATTTATAATTGTAATACATAAACTATGTTTTAAGAGGAGGTCACGTATCTCTGTCCTTTTCTAATCAAAAAATTGAGTTTTTTACACAAATTAACAACTTTAGCAAAAAATAAAGAAAAAGCCGCATTTCGTAATAAAAAAAGCAATATTTTCTTTGATAAGAAAGAATTAATTTTTTTGCTTCGTTTTCAAGAAAACCTTCAAAAACTTAAATCATAGAGGTTATGGTCGACAATTTGGTTTTTCAAGGTTTTCTTGAGAACGAAGAAATAAAATTAATTTTTTCTTATCAAAGAAAATATTGCTTTTTTTGATACAAGGTGCGGCTTTCTCTTCATTTTTTGATAAAGTTATTAGTTTTTGTAAAAAAATCATTTCTTTGATTAGAAAAGGACAGAGATACGTGACCTCCTCTTAATACAACTTTTTATTTATTAAATATATAAATATGCATATATCTGAAAATAACATGATCTACAAATTTCATGCTTGAATCAACTTCCAATTTTTCTATTATGAATTATTATACTTATTTTAATAAAGTTAGTATGACATAATGAGTGCCTTCTGAATATAATAGTTGACAGAACCATTGCTTTCAACATTTACATAATTTTATTCAATTATTTTTAATAAAATTTTACATGAATTAATGATTCATGAAATTATTGTTGTAATTAATCAATTATGAATCAGAGTTATATATACGGGCTCCATTAATAGCTATTTCAACAGCAGCATCAAACCCCAGAGCAAATTCAGTGTCTGCAACTTATCGAGGAGTTGATAAACTGAGAAACAAGGAAACTGTAACTTCTTCGCTCGCAAACAGTTGAAGCAAGACATGCATCTCATTTCTTTCTATACGAATACTTATTAATTAACTAATCAGTAAATAAATGGACTCGTTCCAGTATGTTTCTGTTTAAATATCCTATCGAGTATCCACAAGGATATAAATTTTTACTGGATATAAATTTGACTCCTGAATTGTAAACTTTAAATTTCTTGACAAGTGTTTGTTATTCCAGTATTCCAATATTTACATCTCCTCGATATAACTAATACAACATCCATGGTTCTGTTAATGGCAAATGAAGGAATTTTACTCTATTTTACTCTGTTAGTAGCTTGCACCTGCTATCTAATCTTAGCAGCTTCAACATTATTTATGGTTCCAAAACATAATTTATTTTTGAATATTAATTTTTTAATTATTACAAATATACTTTTAGACATGATTTATTTAAAAAAAACATGATCCACAAGTCTTATGCTTTATAACACTTGATAATGTTTGATTAAATTTGTAATATTTTTGAATAATAATTATATTAGATTACATACAATTAACATGACATGATGAGTTTTCTATGAATACTTGTTTACATAATCAAAGCTTTTTATGATTCCATAATTTTATTAACCCATCGTCTCCAATCAAATTTGAAATTAATTTCTTACTTATTGAATTTTTATTTTTATTTATTCATTGTGAATCCATAAAAGCTATTGGTATGAAATTCCATTCTTACAATTATAAATTAGTCGAGGAGTTGATAAACTGTGAAACAAGGAAACTGCAGCTTCTTCGCTGGCAAACAGTTGAAGCAAGACATGCACCTCATTTCTTTTTACAGGAATGCTTATTAATTAATTACTGAGTAATTGAATGGACTCGTTCCAGTATGCTTTTGTTTAAATATCCTATCTTGCATCTGGAAGGATATAAATTTTTACTGGATACAAATTTGACTGAACAAGGAAGAAATTTAAACTTTAAATTTCTTGACGAGTGTTTGTTATTTAAAAATTTAACATTTCTTTAATACAATCAATACTGCAAACTTAAAATGTATTGAAAAATATTTTTTCAACATTATATATTTCAGGCACTTCATTTGTATTTGATATAACTATAAATACTTTGAAAACTTTATGATAACAAAATTTTTAAAGTATTCTTTGAAATATATAATTATATAAAAATGTTAACTTGGGACTACGTTTTAATGATTATAAATGACTTTGAAATAAAAAAATAAAGCGAAATTTCTTATATCATATCTTTATTCAAAACCTTAAATAATAATACATAAAACTTTTATAATTTTTAATCTTATGATCTCCTTTTATGAAATCACAACAGGTGTATTTTTTGCGCTGCTTGCGCATGTGCAGTGTGCAAACGAACTTTGAACGAAACTTTTAATTTTAAATTTTTACATATCTTATAAGAACTAATTAATAACATTAAAACTTTTATAATTTTAAATCTTATGAACTACTTTTATGAGATCACAACAGGTGTATTTTGTGCGCTGCTTGCGCATGTGCAGTGTGCAAACAAAGCTTGAAAAAAATTCAAAATCAAAATTTAATAGGTTTCTTAATCATTTCTAAAATAAAATCATCAAAAATCAATAATCAATAAATCCATCTTCATTATCTATCACTTTCTGCAAACTTCGTGGGACAGAATAGCATAAATTATGAAAATATTCTGGATTATCAAATAAGGCAGTCCATGCCTCTTGAACAAGTTCCATGAGCTGCTCACGATTTCGTGCCATTCCAGGTCTCCATCCTTTCACCATATATGACCAGACATTCTCGATAATGTTGAGATCTGGTGAACGTGGTGGCCAGTCAAATCTTTGAAGCTGGGGATGCGCTGCGTACTAATCACGCACTATATGTGCGGTATGTATAGGACTATTATCCTCCACTATATCAATTGGCACCTCATCGTCTGCGCATCGTTCTTGTAGACTCGGCAGAAGCTCATTTTCAAGAATGTTCACGTATGCTTGAGCATTGAGTCTTCTGTTAATACGAAAAATACGACCAAGACCATCACCGTTCATCAACGCTTCGAAAAATTATCTAAGACAACGGAAGTAAATAACTATAAATAACTGTAAATCATCATAAATAATTATAAATAACAATAAACTATTTATTTACCTAAAAATTTTGAAAATTGTAAATAATAGTAAATAATAGTAATTAAGAGTAGGTAACTGTAAGTGTTTGTAAAAAGTAGTAAATAACTTCTAAAATCAGTTAGTAATCGTAAATAACTAAACATCTATAAATAATTGTAAATAATAATAAATAAGTGGAAATAACTTTTATTAATGTTTCAGTCTCAATACTTTTTATTAATTATTTACAGTTATTTAGAGATATTTACAGATATTTACAGATATTTACGAAAATTATTTCTATATGGGTATTTACTAATTTCATAACTCTAACTGTGCGAAAGACACCTAGCGCCACTTTTTTGTTGAAATTGAAACCTTCATTTTGCATTACTTAGACCGTTTCTATGTGCTTTGAAACTGAATTTGTGATCAAAGGGAGTTGATAGTCAATTGCATGCTCACGATGTTTACAGATTTTATTCTACGAATTTCCTATCAAATTCAAATGGCCATATCTCAGTATCAGAAGCACCTAGAAACTTTTATAAAAAAGGAAACTGAAAATCTTTAAGCCTACTTTAAAGTTATGTTGGTTGTTCGAATAAAAAAAAATCATAAAGTACTTTTAACCTCAAAATACACGAGAGTAAACCCGTTTGAGTAAAATTTTTTAATATTTCAAGAGTAACGATTCGTAAAAAAATTTTTCTTGGCTCTAAAATCACCCTATAAGATATTATTTTAACTTACGGCAATAAAAAAAGTGTGAAAAAGGGTTTAAAAAATTTTTTTTCAGTCATAGCTGTATGTAGAAAAAAGAAAAATAAGAAAAAACAACAAAAAATACGGTTTTTTGCGATTTGGCAAGGTTAAATCTCTATTCCAACAAGGTATTTCAGCTGCTTTTTCAATTTTTAGTACAAACACATCGATCTAAGGGTTGGGAGCGATGCTCAGTAAGTTTCGGGAAATAACGACCTGTTTAATATATATATATATATATATATATATATATATATATATATATATATATACGTATATTTTTTTATATAAATTATTTGAAATTCAAATATAAAGATTTAAAATATAAATAACTAACTTTTAGTTTTTATTTTAAATATACTCAAAAAAAGTATATGTTTTTTACAATTCTTTTTTAAATCTTGAAAAAAGTTAACAAAATGAATTGGTTAAAATAAACATTTATAACTATATATTCATTGTATTTAAATGTAACTTACTTCATACAGTGATTGGTGGCTTCTTTTATGAGTGTGTATATTTATATACGTTGACATAGATTACATAGGGTATATTATATTTTAATTTAAATAATATTACACCTATTCTTTAATATTTCCTATTGCAAGAATTTTATTTTAAAAATAATATCATTAACTGTAGAGCTATGGATTCGTAATCTCGAGATCACAAGTTCCAAGGCTGATACAAGCACCACTGTACGTTGCATGTGCTTTGTTGACGAACGCATTGACGATCTCCGTCGCTAATTAGCATCGCAATGATGACTGAAATACAGCGACGTTACATAAAATTTAAAAAAAGTCAAGTATATTGTTCTCGTTTTTATTATAAAATACCGACATTACAGGTTTCTACATTTATCATTCTTAATCCGAAAATTGTAAATATATCTCATTATGATTTAGAAAAAAAAGTTTCTATTAGCAATTATGAAAAATAAATTTGCAAGCTTTTTTTAGCAACAAAAAACAATATATTTGTATGCTTATATGAAGTTTTTTTTAGCGACAACAAACAATAAATCTGTATGCTTTTTATAAGCTTTTTTTTAGCGACAACGAATAATAAACCTGTACGCTTTTATAAGCTTTTTTTCTAGCGACAACAAATAATAGATCTGTACGCTTCAGCGACAATAAGAAATGAATTTGTAAGCTGTTAAAGCTTTTAATGCAGCCATATATTTTTATGCTGGTCTCAAGGTCAAAAATCTTCTATTAAGATAAATATGTAAATATCTTATTTCTAGTTTAAAAAAAAACGTTTCATTTGAATACAAGTGTTAATAAATTACCTATGGATATAAAGTTAAATTCATTTTGTAATTTATAATTTACTTTTGTAATTAGTAAATTTTTTCAATAATAAAAATAAAGATTAAATGTATGAAAATAGAAATATTATATATTCATCTGAATAAAGGAAATGCAAAGAGGAAGCTTTGTATTATTAATTAGTTATGCTTGCAATTATATTGATGAAATATTAATGATAATAATTTTTTTTTTCATTATTAAAATTCAATATTAGAATATAAAAGAAATGCAGCGAAAAAACTTCATATTATTAATTAGTTACAGTTACAATTATAATAATAAAATATTACTAATTATAATAATATTTAATTACTTATAATTGTTATTATAATAATAGAATATTATTAATAATAAGAATATTTTTTTATTACTAATTACTTAAACATAATATCATAGTGAGGGGGGGTTATAAAAATTGAGGGGGGGCATATTAAGGAGGGCTGAGGGGGGGTTATAAAAATTGAGGGGAGGTTGAGGGGGGGCCTAAGTTACGTTAATTTTGAAATGACCATTTATAAGAGGAATTACAACGTAATTTGAGGGGGGGCTGTACGGACAGACATTTAAGGGGGGGCTGAGGGCGAGGGTCGGTTGAATCTTGTCTTATGACTATATATATATATATATATAGGGGAAAATAATACTTTTTCAAAAAAGTAGTCGCGCGTGGGTCACCGATTTTGCTGGCTTTGAGATATGTTTTAGTATTATTAAAGTTAGGAATCTGTGCAAAATTTCAGCTCTCTAAGTGCGAAACTCGCCGAGATATGGCCTTTTAAAAGTCAAAAAATCGTCTTTTTTCGGCTTTTTTTCACTTTTTTTCAAAATGCTGCCAATATTCGAGTTTTTAACATTTTTCAATTCTGCAGGCGGCATTTTTTAGCTCACAAAAAGAACTTTGAGAATTAATTTGCTGAATTCAATTTTATAAATTATGAGCCAGACATCACTTTGAACCAAGTCTGTTATTTTGCTATTTCACGTACCTTTGAATGATCGTAGCGTCTTCCCCTCTCAACTTTTTACAATTCTGCGAAATGGGTTCGATTGCTCTTGAAAAAAACCAATTTTTATTATTTTGGCGAATTTAATTTCGTTGAGAATTGGCCGAGATATGAGATGTTAAAGATAGTGAATTTAGGAAAAATCGCGTTTTTTGCGATTTTCAAGTATCTATTAATCGGTCTTAGCAAAATATTTTTTGATGAACCAAACGTTTTAAGTTAGTTTATATTATATACAATACCGGAAAAATATTTTGGTCATGATTATTTGGTTGTATAGGCTTCAAAGATATAAAAATCAGTATTTTTGCGAAAATCGCTCAAAATTGATGCTTATGTATTATTTTGAATTTTTTACTGCTAGCAACTTTCAAACTATTTCATAAAGAAGACAACTCCATCTTCTTTAGTTTAACACTATAAAAAGCTAGATTTTTTCCTGCTCTTTTAAATAAATTAATCCAATTCGGGTTGAATTTTTATCGACATTATGAAAAGCAGTTTAACATATTACGAAAATGGCAAAAAGTACCAATGTTAATGGAACATTCCAATACCCTTTTAAAAAATTTCGTCACATGATGGTCACGGATATGGCTACATTTTTAATAAATTACAGTACTATATAAAATTCTTTTAATAAAGATTAAAAATTCGGAAAACTGCAATATAGGTTACTATGTATTTAACATGTACCTTGTTACATCACCTTGAGAGGCGGTCTTAACTATTTGCCGTATAGTCCAGGCGGGATCTGTTTTAAAATGGATAGATTTGGATGTTTCGTATATAGTCGCTAATTTTGGTTTAAATGTCTCCAAAATTATGTTAGATATGATAATTTCGATATGCGCCAGTTGAAAAAGTTGTGCTAAATTCGCTATTAAACAAATAGTGAAAAAATCTCTTATTTATAGCTCCTTAAATATAGATGTTAAAGAAAAATGTAAGAGAAAAAAAAGTTAGATAAAAAAATTTTACATAAAAAATTAAACTTTTGAAATAAAAATTTCATTTTTTATGTTAAGAAAAGACAACAATTGCGAAAAAACTGCCCAAAAATTAATGTTTTGTTAAATGTTTTTTTCAATTATTTAAATTTATCATATGATCTTAATATTGGGCCACAGAAAACTTTTTGATATGATAAAACAGCCCAACAAATTTCATTAGAATCGGTTTATTCATTCACGGAAAAAGGTAAATACCATTAAAATCAATACTACACGTAGTATGTATTATTTCTGTGATAAAGTATTGAAAAAAAAATGTAATAGTATAATTTTAATCAATACTATACTTCAAATTTTAACTACTAATGCTGGCATAACTATATTACGAACTGAGTGCATGAATTTCCGCTACGTAGTACCTATTTTTTCGGTACTAGGACTGATATTTCACCTATCCGATCCAGGGGTAAAATTTTGCAGAAAATATAATTGCTATATATAGAACTGATTTTCCCATACTAGAATTAAAAATTGATGATTCTAAAATCATTTTTATAATATATAACCCTTTTAAATTACTAATAATTAATTTTCAACTTAACAGGATGTCAGAGCTGTTAGAATCGATTTTTGCTTTTTTTATTTTGTTGACATCTTTTTAAATTCATTAATCAAACAAATATTCTAACTTATCCGCGCTATAGCTATGTTAGTACAATTATTTTTGTTAAAATAAAAAGTCATTTGAATTTATTTCTTTTATAAACTTGGATTGAAAGTTAGATCAAGCTTGACAAACCTAACCTCGAAATACTATACATCGTAAGTTTGTATATAACTTTTTATGTATAGCATCCCGGTGGATTTCATGAGTTGTCCGCACTCAAGCTTAATCTTACAAATTTCTTTATTGTAGCAAAAAAATTCATCTGCTTTTTCCCGTTTATAATAATCAACTAAAGTTTAAAATTAATAATTAGTAATTTGAAATTTTTACATATTATATGATCGATATTATATTTATTGATTCCCTGGTAGAAATTTGAACATTAAAAATGGTGTGAACAACAATTTATGACCATTTTCAATAGTAATATTTTGTCATGTCAATATTGGCGAATAAATGGCAATTTTTTGCTGAATCTGCAGAGCTCAAATTTTTTGGTATATTGGTTAGCATCTTATAGGCAAAAAATGCTAATATAAAAATGTTGTTAAAAATTTTTGTATTTAGCCAAAAAAATACGCATTTTAAGTAAACGGAGAGAAAAAATCAGTAACAGTTATCTAAAAATTAGGTAAACTGTGGACAACTTTTTTTGACTAGTTATATAACTTTTTAGTAATGAGTCCTTAATTTTTCAGATCATAGGTAAAATCATAACCTCACTTTTGCCACGTGGCGAGAAAATATAGATTAGTATTTATTCACATTCCTTCGTCAATGTTTATTTTTATTGGAATTTATAAAAATAAAAATAATATTAAATTTTATTAAAATAAAAATATGAAACGCAGTACGAAACGAGTATAAAAATATCGTTTTTTAAAATAATAAATGGAAAATTTTATTAATCGTTTAAAAATAACCTCTAACAATCCGATCACAACTCAAAATATACGCGCGAATATATTAACAAAAGTGATTCTATTAATGATTAATGATAACTTTCAAGAAAAAACCTTAAATGATTCTTAATAGTAATCAATTAGAGCACAATTTGATAGACTCTACTGTTAACTATCTATATTCAAATAATAGTGGATCAGACTCAACATTTTATTAGCATTTTTTAGCACTATGAAGGTTGAAAAAAACGTTTCATATTAGTTCTAATAATGGCCATAAAACATTCCCATTTTCTGCTCTTCACTTTAAAGAAATGGCCATAAAATGGTAGAAAAAGCGTTTCATTTTCTACCAGGGTTGCTAAAAATTTTTATGCAATTTAATGGTTTTTACATTATGATAAATTAGCTGTATTGAAGTTTCATATTCGACAGCGCCGCAGTAAATATTGTATAGGTACTATGTTAGTAAAAGATAATTTAGTCCCGTAGTACGGAAAAATTCGGTACTATACCACACAATTCTTGGGACGAGTCGCGTTAAAAAATGTACTTATATAGGTCGTTTTAAAATATATACTGAGTATCAATTAAAAAACGACTGGTAATATTCTTTCTAGTACTGACTCAAATTAGTACATTCTTTTCAGGTATTTTCCTTTTTCCGTGTTGCTTCACAATAATTTAACAATTAAGCGTCCCGCAAAAAAATGCAAAAATTTCTAAACTTCATTGCAAATAAAATAATGCTTTCAGATAGGTGCTGATTTTTTTACATATAGCAGACTATTAAAGCTTCTAAATGCACTTTGAAAAATTGAAATCAAATTCAAAAAAGAAAAGTCAAATTTTGCTCAATAGTTTTTGAGCTATGACTCACTAAAGTTAACTTGTGTTTATTATTAAACAATAAACAATAGAAAGTCAATTAAAGCGTCATTAACTTTATTTGTCCAAGCACTTTTCAGGTAAAAGTTTTCAAAACATGCACTTTTTAGAAAGACATAAAAAGTATCGATTAAAATTATTCTAATCACTCGAAAAGTCGTTGAAAACGTAGAGGGTCACGTGATGGAGCAAGCTGATTTAAAAGTGAAATCAAGATCTCAAAACTACAGCGCGCTCTAAAAATGCGAGTGATCAGACTTTTCTTTTTTTAAAATGAGTGCCTTTCAGAGTATTTTCAAACAAAAGTTTTTGGGTTTCATTTGATTCAAAATTCAAAATGATATTCAATTTGTTTATAAGCATAAATTTAACTATATTTTTTAAAAACTTCCCAAGACTCTCCTAATCATCCGATTCTTAATTTTCAAAGTGCATTTGAAAGCTTTAATAGTCTACTATATGTAAAAAAATCAGCACCCACCTGAAAGCATTATTTTATTTGCAATGAAGTTTTGAAATTTTTGCATTTTTTGCGGGACGCTTAATTGTTAAATTATTGTGAAGCAATGAATAAACCGATTCTAATAAAATTCACTGGGCTGTTTTATTATATCAAAAAGTTTTCTGTGGCCCAATATTAAAATTATATGATAAATTTAAATAATTAAAAAAAACATTTAACAAAACATTAATTTTTGGGCAGTTTTTTCGCAATTGTTGTCTTTTCTTAACATAAAAAATGAAATTTTTATTTTACAAGTTTAATTTTTTATGTAAAATTTTTTTATCTAACTTTTCTTTTCTCTTCCATTTTTCTTTAAAATTTATATTTAAGGAGCTACAAATAAGAGATTTTTTCACTATTTGTTTAATAGCGAATTAAGCACAACTTTTTCAACTGGCGCATATCGAAATTATCATATCTAACATAATTTTGGAGACATTTAAACCAAAATTAGCGACTATATACGAAACATCCAAATCTATCCATTTTAAAACAGATTCCACCTGGACTATACGGCAAATAGTTAAGACCGCCTCTTAAGGTGATGTAACAAGGTACATGTTAAATACATAGTAACCTATATTGCAGTTTTCCGAATTTTTAATCTTTATTAAAAGAATTTTGTATAGTACTGTAATTTATTAAAAATGTAGCCATATCCGTGACCATCATGTGACGAAATTTTTTAAAAGGGTATTGGAATGTTCCATTAACATTGGTACTTTTTGCCATTTTCGTAATATGTTAAACTGTTTTTCATAATGTCGATAAAAATTCAACCCGAATTGGATTAATTTATTTAAAAGAGCAGGAAAAAATCTAGCTTTTTATAGTGTTAAACTAAAGAAGATGGAGTTGTCTTCTTTATGAAATAGTTTGAAAGTTGCTAGCAGTAAAAAATTCAAAATAATACATAAGCATCAATTTTGAGCGATTTTCGCAAAAATACTGATTTTTATATCTTTGAAGCCTATACAACCAAATAATCATGACCAAAATATTTTTCCGGTATTGTATATAATATAAACTAACTTAAAACGTTTGGTTCATCAAAAAATATTTTGCTAAGACCGATTAATAGATACTTGAAAATCGCAAAAAACGCGATTTTTCCTAAATTCACTATCTTTAACATCTCATATCTCGGCCAATTCTCAACGAAATTAAATTCGCCAGAATAATAAAAATTGGTTTTTTTCAAGAGCAATCGAACCCATTTCGCAGAATTGTAAAAAGTTGAGAGGGGAAGACGCTACGATCATTCAAAGGTACGTGAAATAGCAAAATAACAGACTTTGTTCAAAGTGATGTCGTCTGGCTCATAATTTATAAAATTGCATCAAGCAAATTAATTCTTAAAGTTCTTTTTGTGAGCTAAAAAATGCCGGCTGCAGAATTGAAAAATTTTAAAAACTCGAATATTGGCAGCATTTTGAAAAAGAGTGAAAAACAGCCGAAAAAAGACGACTTTTAGACTTTTAAACGGCTATATCTCGGCGAGTTTTGCACTTAGAGAGCTGAAATTTTGCACAAATTTCAAACTTTAATAATACTAAAACATATCTCAAAGCCAGCAAAATCGGTGATCCACGCGAGACTACTTTTTTAAAAAGAATATATTATGCGTCAAGGCCGCAAAACGTATTATTCTTGGCAAGTGCATGCTGAGGGGCTGAGCGTAGCAAGGCCGCTCCAGTTGCACGAGCAAGAATGATACGTTCGTGGCCGTGACTGCATATACTATTTTTTTCCCGAAGGCCGTTAAGCCGAAGCTGGGGCGGAGCCCCCATCTATAAAAAAATAATTGATAATTCTTAAAATATAAAAAAATTTATTACAAAAATTCGATTATAAACAATAAATAACTAATAATTCTTAAAATACAATAAAAAGATACAATAAAAAAAATTCTACTATAAAAACCACTAATAACTGTTAAAATATAACATTAAATTTAAACAAAAATAGAATAAAATATAAAATAAAGCTAAACTATAAAAATTATAATTAAAAAATATTATTTACAAAAAGAAAAGAAAGTTTTAAAAAGATGGAATGAAAAAAATTCCATTATAAAAACAACTAATAATTGTTAAAATATAATATAAAAATCAAACAAAAATACAACAAAATATAAAACGAAGATAAACTATAAAAATTATAATTGAAAAATACTATCTAAAAAAGGAAAAAAAAGTTTTATCACGTGAAACTTGTAACTATGTCTTTTCCTCGCTTTCTCCTTTTCTTTCATAATATACATATATTAAGTCCATGTTATTCGTTAACGCATATTCAGTATTGTATATGTAAGAAAAGGATAGCGATATTAAGGAAATCGAGCAGTTAATTCAGTTCAATTCCAAGAATCAGCAACGTCGAGAACGTTTTTCTGCGAACTTTTATTAAAATAATACATTAAATACGCACATTTTTCTTTTGCGACCTAGGACAAGAATACACTATTGTAATGAACCGAGTTCATTACCAATCAATGTTAAACCAAAAATTTTATTTTAATTAAAATTAAAATGATAAAAATAATAAAAGAAAGAAATAAGATGGATCAAGTACTAAATAAACGGACACAAGAAATAAATAGCACGACGCAAGAAATTGAGATCAAGCAGTGGCTGAAGGAAACCAAAAAGAAACATAAGCTGAAGTCACAGGGTTCATTATAATTTTTTAAAAAACAAAATATAAATAAGAACAACAATATTAATAATAAATAAAAGCGAAAATAATCGCCATAAAATAATAATAAATAAACAAATACGAGGGATAAATAACAACATATCCAGTTGACCTCAATGAAATCAATGCTCGGCGGCCGCATGAAACATCAAAGGAAGGAGGAGTATCAGCTGAATAGCATGCTAAAAGAAGATACGGGCAAGCGGCAAGCTTAGAAAAAGCGATAAGCCTGACAACGATGAACGGCTTCACAGAAAAACACGAAGTTAATTGAGAGGAGTATGAAAAGACTTCAGCAAAACGGTAGGGGAATAAAGCGCAGTATGAAAACAGATAAGGCCGTCTCTGAATAAAAGTACAGAGTGGAGGGACATTGAAACCAATTTATGGGTGTAATTATACAAGTACTGCAAAACTTAATAGAAAAGCTTTGGCGGAATATCAAAAAAACAGGAAACCGAAAAGATAAGGGCAAAAAGTAATTGCCAATAAACTTCGAGTTGACCTCTTTCCAGTCAACTGAAGTTATGATTTCCAGAAAGAAACCATACAGGGAGGGCTGACTGGCAACCAATCAGAATAGCTGAACATCGTACAAATGGGCAGAAACACAGACCGCCGCTAGCAATAACGAAACTTCTAGAAGCTTGACTTAGAGTATAAAGCTCTAAGCTTGCAGGCGTGGGCCCTCTTTTTTCCCGACCAACTTCTTGCTGACCACGTCAATTTCGCCCAGCAGCCAATACGTATTCAGAGCCTGCAGCAGCCAGCTGCCGCCCATCTATGAGTCATCTCAACCAAGGAGAGCCAGTTGCATTTAAGGAAAGAAGAAGTTTATTTAAATTTCAAGTAACCAGGAACTATATCTATTTGAGAGCAGGAAGAACGCGGGAGGAAGCAGAGATTCACACAAGGAATGACAAAATTAAACAAGGTGGAGAGTTTTTCAATATTTGTAAATTGTAAATTTCAAAAAAAAAAGGAGAAAGAAAAACATGTCTCGGGAACGCGTTGATTCTATTGCTAATTCGCTGAGTAAACGTTGAGCGTCACAAATTGTTGAAAATTAAAATTTAAATTAGAAAAAGAAAAATTCAGAAAGGGAATGCAAAGAAAATAAAAAGAAAATTTGGTATGGGGTAACACGGTTTGCCACGAAGTGCAACCAGTATAATATAAAAAAAAAATTTAATTAACTATGTACGAAGCAAGGCTTCTTAGGCAAATTGAAGAGGGAAAAAGAAATAAATTGTTAAAATTTTGGCAATGACATGGGTGTTTTTCTTATTGTTCTACCTATCCTTGCTGCATCTTTTTTTGAGACTTCCAACCCCGGAGACGTAGCGCTCGCCGTTAGTCGAATGGAAGTCGATGGATGGCTGGAATACAGTCATCCATTACAAAAATTGTTTGACTTATATACTGAACGTAACATATGTTTAGTTTATTATAAGTTAAAAACTGGTGCATCGGCTGGGAGAACAAAAGAAAAGAGAATGTAAGGATGAACAATAAAGTAAAAACTGATGTATCAGCCCATGAAACAAAACAGAGAGAGCAGAGATGAAAAATAAATTAAGAATTTCTTTGCCTTTTCTTTTGTGTGAATAAAAATGAAATGTATTTAAATAATATGTATAAGAAAAAATTTTTTTTTAAAGAAAAAGAAAATTGTAAAAATGAATATATGGGCATAAGTTAAATAAACTTTTGGGTCAATAAGAACAATTTTTGTAATAATGCTAAAGATGAAGATTTTATTTTTGAGAAATACGTTATATAAATTCTAGTGTCATATTCAAACACTGGTGACTCGGCACTTAGTAAAGAAAGAAAAGAGAGATAAAGTAAAAATTCAATTAAAAATGTTATAAAAAAATTGTTTTTCTAGCGTGTGAAGTACAATTTTTTGTTGAATAAATAAATTAAATCAATTTTAATATCATATTAAGATGGTTCTACAGTAATTTAAATAATAAATTATAACTTGGTAAAATTATGACATCCCATATGGAAATAATTTATGTGAAAAACTGTAAATAATAGTAAATAATTGTAAATAACTGTTAAAAAATGTAGGAATTGAGACATAAATAATAGTTATTTACAGTTATTTACTATTATTTATTATTAATTACTATTATTTACAGTTATTTACAGTTATTAACTGTTATTAACTGTTATTTACAGTTATTTACAATTATTTACAATTATTTACAGTTTTTTATAATTATTTACAATTATTCATAATTATTTACAGTTATTCATAATTATTTACAGTTATTTACATTTTCAAAAATTTTTGAATTAGTAGATAATTTAATGTTATTAATAATTATTTACAATTATTTATAGTTATTTACAGCTATTTACAGTTTTTTACAGTTATTTATAGTTATTTATAATTATTTACAATTATTTACAATTTTCCATAGTTTTTTACAATTATTTACAGTTATTCACATTTTTAAAAATTTTCGCCTATATATAAAATTATTGAATAAATTCGTGATAATTTTCGAAAATGTAAATAACTGCAAATAATTGTAAAAAACTATAAATAATCGTAAATAACTGTAAATAATTGTGAAAAAAGTGAATAAATGTAAATAACTGTAAATAAATATAAATAACTGCAAATAAGTGTAAATAACTGTTAATAACTGTAAATAAATGTAAATAAATGTAAATAACTGTAAATAACAGTAAATAATTGCAAATAATTGTAAATAACTGTTATTTATGTCTCAATTCCCACATTTTTTAACACTTTTCTACAGTTATTTACAGTTATTTACATTTATTTACATTTATTTACAGTTATTAACAGTTATTTACAATTATATCCAAAAATTTTTTCCATATGGGATTATGGGATTAAAATATCTACAGAGCTTTAACTGCAGTTTATTGTGTGAAATATATAGAAATAACTATGGAAATATTATATTGTAACAGAGAATTTGTATGAAAAATTTATGCTGGAAATTAATAAAGGGAACTATGGTGATTTGACGGATATTTAAAAGTTAATAGATTCATAATTTTAATATTTAAGAAAAAAATTTTTTTAAAAATATATCATTGTGTGAAATATTAAAAGAACAATCTTAAACTATAAAAAGAAGATGAGTGAAATTCTTATTGTAAAAACACCGTATGATTAGATCGTACACTGCAAAATTTTCAGAAACATCTTAAGTGAAACAAAAAAAAAGAGAAAAAGAGTTTTTATTAAATATAAAAGGATAAGACAAAAAGAATATTTTGCAAATTTAAATAAATTTTTTTATCATTTTTCTTATGTCTGAGGTGTTGTAAACAAGAAGAATAATATTTTCTTTTACTGATTTTTTATCAAAGACAAATTTTAAAGCATTGAATATGGCAATTTTTATTGAAAATGAATTCGCTTCTTTTTATGTATGAAAACTGCGCTATAGAAAATATAAAAACATACGCATATAACTAACAAGTTACTGCATTATTTAAAGAAAATAAAAGAAAAACATATTTAGAAACCTTTTCAAAGTTTAGAATTGCCCTTTGTCGTAATTGATAATTTTTATTATAAAATACATAACAAATAAATTAATGAAAAATATTCTTTTTCTTTTTCTTACAAGCGTCAAGACGACAAAATAATAAATCATAAAAAATTTGCAGGAGTAGAAGGTTTAAAGATCAAAAGAAAGATATTAAAATGAAATTATGTTTCTTTTGCAATATAGTTTCTTTTCATTAATATGAAATAAATAAATCACTTGTGAATTATTTTTCCGAAAGTAAGCAAAAAAAAAGAAGAAAATATTAAAAAGAAAATATTTAATGAAAATTGACGTGAGTTGGGTAGCAATAGCGATGCTCGCATTTACCCTTGGAATATGAAAATTAAGTTAAAATTTAATTTTCGCAATGGTCTGAACTTTTAAATTAATTATAATCAATTAGTGTGTTACAAAACTTCTATCTTTAGTTATAACTTAAATTTCGGTAGCATGAAAGAAATTCCGTCAAGTCTCCATCAAAAGAGTCTTCAATAAGCTTCAGCATTACGAATCTTGATTGAATATAAAATAGATAAAAGAAATCTTTTTTAATATTTTAACTGACCAAAAAATTTTTTTTAAATACGTCGTTCCTATGAGACTGCCCTAAGAATGAATCGTCGTTTTGAAATCTCAAAAAAAATTAGTTATGTAAAACATTTAAGGTTGGAAGGAGGTAAATTTGTAAATGGTGAAACAATAGTAGAATTATTCGCATAGTACCTCTATATATGCCTGCATGACAATCTTATATTGATGGCAGAAATAGTTTTAAGAATTTTCATTAAATATCAACTATGGATGCGAATCAAACTAAGTAAATTTGCGGAATCATTGATAAATTACTTTGTTAATCGCGAAGAATTTAAAACAATACGAAATGAGCAATAGGAGCGGCGCTTCTGGGGACATGTATGAGGAAGGTATATTTGCAAAAACTTTAATTGAACAATTAAAAAGTAAAAATATAGAAATCACTGAAGCAGTGAAAGAGTCAAAGCACCCGCGCGAAGTAGATAAAAAGATTGAAGAATACCTTACGATAAAAAAAGACTTGACCATTTTCTTACAGAGAAATAATTTAGAAGTAGGGGAATTAGAAGGGTTTAAATCCAGGCAGGACGCGTATAAAGCGTTAGGTTTAGAATTTAGGGAATATAGGGATAAAGTAAGTGAGTCAGATAGTAGTGAGGACGAAAGGGAGTCAGGTAGTAAAAATAGAACTAAAGAAAAGTTGCCCATTAATTATAAAAAAATAAGTCTTAGACCCGCGCAATTTAAACTTTTAAATAAAACATTTAACTCTTCGCCTTTAGCACTAGGCTGTAGCACACCTTTAAGTACCAAACCTAGTTTTCGATTAACAACAATATTTGAAAAGGAAGATTTATTAGATTTACCCCCAGAAGTCGCGGTAGAACACATTAAAGAACACTTGAACGTAAGTTTTGAGGACGAAGTAATTAATAATTATTTTTAAAGCCCCGAACATATCGAAGAATTAAACAAAAGCATAAATAACGGATTTGGATTTTTCAAAATCAGAAATTTAGTAAAGGAGAAAATACAGAAGTTCGTGAAAAACGAACAACATTCCTTGGCGGAGAATAAGAATAACGAGTTAAAGCAAGAAGAGAATAGTTCTGGTAACTTAGTAATTGCGCCTACTCTAGTAAAAGCCGACGGAGAAAAGGGACCTGCAAGTTTAGAGAAAACAACGAATTCTTTTGATTACAAAGGTTATTTTTATAATCACGAAAATAAAAAGACGGAAAATAATAAATTGCAGAATTCGCTAGATAACTCAATAAAAATGGCACAATTACAAATTCGTGGGTTATCCCTGAAGGATGCCCTTGATGTCATTCCGCGTTTTGATGGCAAAAATATTCCTATTTCGGAATTTTCAGATGGGTGCATGGAGGCACAAGCGATTTTACCTAGCCATGTAGAAGGAGAATTAGCTAAATTAATTAGAATTAGGCTATATGGAGATGCTTTAAATTGCGTAAGAGGACGCAGCTTCAAAAATTTAATGGAAGTGATGGAATATTTAGAAAATATTTTCGGATCAGCAAAAACGTATCACGAGTGGACAGGAGATTTAGCAAAAATCAAGCAAAAGACAGGTGAAAACGTGATTGTCTTTTTAAATCGCTTACGCGAAATTGAGAAAGAAATATTATTCACGGCAAGAAAAGAAAAGCGAATAAATGATATTGACGATTTTAAACAAGTATTAGAGAAAGATTGTGTAAAGTATTTCCTAAGAGGGTTGCGTCGGGAAATACGGGCTCGCATAAGTACTCCTGCAAATTTAGAAGAAGCTAGGGAAAATGCCATAGAGATCGAACGGGAATTTGCAAATAGTATGCAAGAGGAAGGAGAGGTGTGTAGAGAGGAAAATAAAAGAGGCAATTTTTTAAAGGACACACGACGCGTGAATATTGTCGAAACAGAGATATAGAAACTACAAGTAAAAATATAAACGCCAGTTATAACGAATTTAATTTGGAGAAACAAGAAAGCGTTTTAGAAAGCGGTGATAGTATACAAGAAGAATTTTAAGAAAGATATAAGCAGTTATATGACGAAGATTTCGATAAGGTCGAGGACGGAGAACCAGGAATCAGACATTCACCGCAAGAAGCATCCGATTCAAGCATCGAAAAATCGCGAGACCCAATTGATATTATCCATGACATTGAGAAGATAAACAGAAAACTAAATCAACTAAGCTTAAGTCAAAACAAGGAGAGTAACATAATATTAAATGAAGAGTTAAATAAAATAAATTTATTCATAGAAGCGATGGGGAAAAAATAAATGAAGGTCAAAGAGAAGTAAGTGAGAAAAACGATAAGATACCAGCGAAGTCAAGTATCAGAAACGAACCCAGAAAAGGAGGAAAGAGAAGAGCAGTGACGTTTAATGGCGAGATAATTATGATAAAGAAACCGAAGCCAAATAAAGAAATAAACAAGAGACTAATGAGGAAGGTTACTAAAATAAGACATAATGAAAATAGAAAGAAAAATGCGGTAGATATTCAAAAATTATATTATGATAAAAAAGAAGAATCTAATAAATGTGTAAATGGCAAAACCAAGGATGGGCATGCAAATGATGTTATTTTAAATAAGGAAAATGAATTATTAAAAGGAGGTAAATATGTGAATTATGTAAAAATAAATGATATATTTTATTAAAATGAGGAAAATGTTGTCGATATAAAGAAGGGCAGAGCCAATGAGGGGCATGCCAATGATGTTATTTTAAATGATGAAAAAGACGTATCAAAACAAGGTAATCATGTGAATTATAGGAAGATAAATGATAAATTATATGAAAATATAGAAAAAAATATTATGGATATAAAGAAAGCCGGAGCCAAAGATGGACACGCCGATGATGTTATATTGAAAAATGAAAATGAGTTATTAAAGAAAAACAAAGTTTTTAATGAAGATGATGAAATTATGGAACAGAATAAAGGAGATATGATATATATAAAGACGGACGAGGCTAATGAGGAGCATGTCCATCAAGCTATTGTTAATAATGCAAATAAAGTATTGAAGAATGAAAATTATGTGAATCATATGAAAATAAATGAAGTATTTAATGAGACGAATACGGAAAAAAATAGAATAAAGGTTAATGAAAATAATAGTGAAGACTGCGAAGCTCATGTAAATAAAGGTACGTTAAAACAAGAAAATAAGTTGTTTAAAGAAAATGAAAAATTTAAAACAAATGAATTAGTTATTGAAGAAGCTGAGAAAGATATTAATAAAGTTATCTCTGAGAATCAAGATGAACTATATAATGACGTGGACTATGTACATTATGATGTCAGTTATGAGTATAAAATGAAAAATGAATGTTTCAATGATTATGAGAATAAAGATATGTGTCAAGGAGAAAATAAAGATTTACGGAAACAAGGAGAAATTTTTATAGGTAAAAATAATGTGGTAAACCCAAAGAAGGGGAGTCGTGACTTGGAAGAAATATATATTGTTGAAGGTGAAGACGAAAGAGGAATCTCTCACCACGATGAAAATAAATATTATGTATTGAATAAAAAAGAAGTATTTAATGATATTAAAAATAATAGAAGGAATGATGCTTTCTATTTGAGAAATCTTAAAGTTGGGGATAAAAAGGAGTATTACGACGAAGAAAACATTACTTATGAAAGTACCTCAAGAGAGGAGTGTGAAAATAATGTTAATGAAGCAATGAAAATAGTTGAAACGTATAACGATAAACATAGAAGAAAGATTCATATCAAAAAGAAAAATATGCCATTAAAAGAGCTCGATATTGATACAGAGCAACAAGGAGAGTATGAAGAGAACGCGTCATTGAACACAAAAGTGGAAGTTATGATGACTCAGAGAGACGAAGGAGATAACGTACAAGATCAAGTAGCCTTAGAAAAGGAAAATATGCTAGGAGAATTCGAACAAAAGAATATTATTTATAAGAAAAAGGAGGAAACGTGGTACGAAGACCCAAATAATACGTTTTCTCGGATAAGAACAGAAAATCAGAAACAGAAAGAGAATAAATTATTTAATAATTACGAAAATGTTCCAAAAATTAATCACGATTGCAGTCAGGAGAAGGGATTAAAAGTAAAATTATATAATAATGAGAGAAATCTTGTTTATAAGGAGGACGAGAATAAAATTTTAACAAAAGAAAAAGATCTAGCGTTACACATAAAAAGAAATAATTCACATGAGATTGAGAAAGAAGTAAAGTTACGCACAGAGAAAGATACTGTTGTATACGAGACATACGAGATGAGCCCCAACGATGATATTCTAGAAGAGAGCCAGCGAGAAGGATTGAACTTGAAAACGATAAACGGAGAGATTGAAGAATTTTTACGTAAAGACTTTGAACCCGACGATTATTCTAGCAAGCATGATAGAGAGGGAAATGAATACGACGAAAATGAGTACTACAAATGCGACTTTGATGATCTAAAATATGATTATTTAAGACTCACAAATAAGCCTTGTTTTGACATATTATGCTATGATCTGTACCACGAGGACAAATTGGATGTAAGGAGTACACCGAACTCACAAGCTGTAAGATTAGAAAAATTAAAATCACAGTTATGACTACAACACCTAACCGTAAAAGAAAAAGAGCCTATAGAAAAATTAATCGAAACATACGCAGACTGTTTTTATCTAAAAGGAGAAACATTGGGTACAACGACGCTAGTCGAACATACTATACCCACGATAACTGATATACCGATATGCATCAAACCTTATCGCATCCCGCATGCCCTCAAAGATGAACTTGAAAGACAAATTCAAGAAATGTTGGACTCCGATATTATAGAGCCGTCAAGTTCAAATTACGCGTCACCCGCCTTTTTAGTAAAGAAGTCACCGGATAGCAAGGGCAATAAACGATATCGTGTAGTGGTAGATTATAGACAGTTGAATGAAAAGACGATTAAAGACAAATATCCGTTGCCGAATATTCTTGATACTATTGATCAGGTAGGAGGAGCCGAATATTTTTCTGTTTTTGATTTAGCACAAGGACATTTTTAGATACCCCTCGCCAAAGAAGATAGACACAAAAGTGCATTTTCGTCATGTTTTGGCTTATATCAATTTAAGAGAATGGCTATGGGCTTATCTAATTCACCTATGACTTTTCAACGCTTAGTCGATAGCGTATTTAGAATGAATAAGACGAAAAATTTCAAGAGCGTAACTAATAAAAGAAATATGTTTTTATTTCTTGATGATGCAGTCGTATATGGTAAATCACAAGAAGAGCATAACTATGTAATGGAGGAATTCTTTCAAAAATTGCGAGAAGCGAATCTGAAACTCCAACCGGATAAATGCGAATTTTTAAAGAAAGAAGTGATATATCTAGGTCACTTACTTAGTAAAGAAGGAGTAAGGCCAGACCCTCGAAAACTCGATGCTGTAAGGTATTTTTCCATACCAAAAACGCCGAAAAATATTCGCCAATTTTTAGGACTGGCAGGATATTACAGACGCTTTATTGAAGATTATTCAGGTTTAGCCAAACCCTTAAGTAATTTATTAAAGAAGGATGCTGCTTTTATGGAGAAAGAACAGCAGGCATTCGACATTTTAAAGGAAAAACTGTGCAGTCAACCTGTGTTGAAAATTGCAGATTTTTCAGAAGCATTTTTAGTTACGTGTGACGCGAGTGGAGTAGCTATGGGAGGCATCCTCTCACAAGGAGAGATTGGAAAAGATAGACCAATTGCATATGTTTCCAGGGTTCTCTCAGATACAGAGAGAAAATATGATACATATTCACGAGAAGCGTTAGCAATGATGTATAGCGTTTCGCAATTCAGACCCTATTTACTAGGAAGAAAATTTACGATAATCACGGACCATAAACCGTTGATATGGTTTAAAAATGCGACGGACCTTACCTCAAGAATTACCCGTTGGCGTATTAAATTAAACGCTTATGATTACCATATTATCTATAAATGCGGAAAGACGAATGTAAACGCCGATGCCTTATCAAGAAATCCGGTAGAGGAGCTGGTGCTGATTGTAACACGCACCTGTACAGGGAAGGTTAATCGTCCAAACTATCGCGAGAAGCGATTCAAAAGGCCAAATAGACAGCGGCTACTAATAGAAGAAGAGACCAAGAAAGAGCAAAGCAGGGAAACAAAGGAAAAAATGAGTGAGGATGGAAATATGTACGAGGACCCCAATCCATTAGAAAGTACGATACAAGAGGAAAATATAGAGAGAGAGAGACAGGAAACCTAATGGACGAGACATTAAATCATGAGTGTCAAGAAAATGAATCAGTCGAAAAAAGAAAGACACACAGTAAAACCCTTATTGAATGTAAGGAAAAAAATTTAATGCGTAAAGATAATTTAATGTATTTTATCACTACCACGGGAATACCTTGCGATGTGGGAGCGCAGCACCTTGATGAAAGAAAGGAGTTGCCTCGTTTTAGCGGCTTAAGCCCAGGGGAGGTCAAAATTATCGCAAAAGAGAAAATATTACAATTTGCAATGGTACTACGAAGAAACACCTCAGTAAGTACTATGGAAATAATAGCAAATTTATTAGCTTGTTTTCGTGTGTTAAAGGAAATTATAAGTAAAGAAAAGATACGCTCTATAAGCTTGACAAGGAGTGAACGAATCGAAAATGTTCCATGGGAAGAAATAGTGAAAAATCTAAGAAAAGTGTTGAAGGGAACACAGGTAAAAATTATTATATGCTTAGGAAGTATCAAATACGTTGAAGAACAACACCGATATAAAATACTAGAAGAACTTCATGCCTCTGTGGTAGGAGGGCACAAAGGAGTCACCAAAACAATGAAAAGAATAAGACAAAGGTATTATTGGGAAAATATTAAGAAGGATGTACAACATTTTATACGTAAATGCTTAACTAGTCAACTCAAGAAGCTTGTACGGGTAAAAACTAAGCAACCATTGACTATTACGGACACCCCGCATACAGCTATGGCAAAAATTAGCTTAGATATTTTAGGGCCTTTCCTTGTCTCAAGAAACGGCCATAATAATGTGTTAACCTTACAATGCAATTTTTCTAAGTTTTGCATGGCCATTCCTCTAAAGGATGCAACCGCCGAATCAGTAGCCGACGCTCTTATAAAAAGATTTATCTATTTTTGGCGCGCCGTTAATAATTCTTACGGATCAAGGCGCAAATTTTATGAGCGGGTTAATAAAACGAATCGCAAAAAAATTTAAGATTAAACAAGTAAAGACGACAGCGTATCACCCCGCGAGTAACAGAAGTTTAGAGCGCAGTCATCATTCTCTAAGTGAGTATATAAAGGTAATGATTGAACAAACAATGGGTTGGGACGAATACCTTGAATTAGCCACCTTTTACTACAATATCGTCCCACACGAGGCCCATCAATTTACTCCTTTTGAGTTAGTTTTTGGCAAAATGGCGCGTTTACGTTCAAATGAGCCTTTAGAACCCGAGGATCAATTACCTACTTATAATGATTTCGTAATTGATCTTAGTACTCATTTAAACGAGATACAGAAAATTGCGCAAGAAAAATTAATAGAGGCTAAATACAGATCCAAGGATTATTATGACAGAAAAATTAACGCGCAAGAATTTCGGATAGGGGATAACGTGTGGCTATTAAAAGGGGGCAAACAATATAAACTAGCTGACTAATACGAAGGACCATATCTGGTCACCGATGTCTTTAATGATAAATGTAATCTTAAAATAAGAATAAATAATCATAAAACTGATGTAGTTCATGCAAATCGGGTAAGAAAATCTTACTTGGAACCAAAGTAAAAAAAAAAAAAAAGAAAGGGAAAGAGAAAGGAGATAAGGAGTAAAATAACATGTTAAACAAATAAATTGAATTAGAATAAGGTAGGAAGGAGGATCTAACGTTTAAGTGTGACAGTCGTAAAAGTAAATATACACATATACCGCTAAGAAAAGAAAATATATATAATATACACATAAGGATGAAAAGGGGATAGCAATAAATAACGCTACAAGGTTAGTATAAGGATAAGTAAAAAATGTATATAAAAAAAAATAATGAAACTAAAAAGAAAAAGGGGGTAAAGAATGAGAAAAAAATAAATAACTAAATAAAAAGCAAAAAAAGAAAGGAGAAAAGAGAGGAACAAAATTTTTGAAACAAAAAAGGGGAGGAGAAAACTTTTTATTTAATTAAATAATAACTGCTTGTTTCAAAAAATATTTCATTAAGATAATCAAATAATTATTTAATCGATCTGATGAAGAAATTAATTAATACAACAAAATATTTAATTGGGACATAAATAATAAAATATTGAATTGTTAAAAATAATAATTAATTCAATTAATCACTGATTTCATAGACGCAATATAATTAAATAATAAAAGTAATAAAATAATTTTATAGAACAAAATAAATCAAATATTTGAATCAATTGAAAATTTAATTAATTTAATGCATCCAATTAATTATAATATAGCAA
The DNA here is from genome assembly GCA_017163975.1 of Anastatus disparis. Taxonomy (NCBI): domain Eukaryota; kingdom Metazoa; phylum Arthropoda; class Insecta; order Hymenoptera; family Eupelmidae; genus Anastatus; species Anastatus disparis. Next base: position 1,378,816 of record JAFFSR010000394.1, on the reverse strand, counting down.
TGAAATTATTTGAGTAAAAGACAATGAGATATTTCATAGAATCAATCATGTATTTCATAAAGAGAAAAAACGCATTCATCAAAGCAACTAAATATTTAATTAAAATGATTAGGTATTTCATTGGCTGGGTGAAATAATTTAATATAAGTCATACAATATTTATTTAAAACAATGAAATATTTTTTTGTTACTATTCAAAATTTATTGAAAGAATAAACCAATAATTTTGACATTATTAAATATTTCATTAATATAATTAAATATATTATTGAACAGTAAAGTAATTTAATAGAGGTGATATAATAATTAATTAAATCAATGTAATCTATTCTTCTTTTAATCAAAATTTGATAAAAATACGTTAGAATTAGTAAACATTTTATTAAGATAATTAAATATATTGTTAAACATCAAAGTAATTTAGTAAAAGTATTATAATATTTAATTGAATTAGTGAAATATATTCTTATGTCAATCAAAACTCGATAGAAATAATAAAATTAATGTATTTGGTTTAATAAATATTTCATTAAGATAATCTAATACATTATTGAACATTAAAGTAATTTAATGGAAGTGTTGTAACGGTATTCTACCGTGTTTGAATCTTGCGCGCTTAGGTATTAAAATAGGATGAACGCTCGGTCATACAGCTCGTCTGAGACGAGTAAAAAAGTGCGTATCTTGACGACCGGCACGCGAGAGAGAAGCTCGCTGGCCGCGAGGCGCTTCAGAGAGTTTCTGGCTACCGTCGCGTTAGCACGAAACCTAAGCCGCGCTGTGCTTATTAAAGAATTTCGCCACGTGGTCGTATAATACGTTAGACTAAGTTCGCAACTGATAGCGCGAAACGTTGTCTTAAATAAAAGTCGTTAATTTATATCGACTAGCGTATTATATTATATTGGCTAGTTGCAACTCTCAGAAATTTTTTCTGTAGAGTTTTGCTTGACCGCTTCTTGCGCGTCTTAGCGGTCAGCCATTAAGTGCCAACAAATACGTTGATCGGCGTGCATAGAATTCCACCGATCTACGTCCAGACAACCACGCTTGGCAGAGCTCAGCGTAATTCAAGGATCGGGAAGAGACGTGTTCCACCGATCTACTCCAGAGCATTTACGTATTGGTTACGTACAGGGGAGAAGCTTCGATAACGGGCGAGCGGCGTATACGTGCACGTAGGTAATTAGTGTAAGCTGGCCAGTGCGTTATTGTAAGTATAATTATACTGTACGATATCCAAGTGTCTCTTCCTCGAGAAATACTTGTGCGGGTATATTGTATTATCGGTGATATAACCGATTAGCGTCATAAGCGAGTGTCATTTAGTTCGCGACGCGCCCTCCCTTTGCTCACTCTCTCATTAGACGCGTAAACTACTTTTCTTATATTATTCAATTTCATTTTCGTTTAATACATACTTTATTTTATTACATTTATATTTTTGTCTTATAATAAATTAATTCTATTTTCTATTAAAACGTGCTTTCAATTAATTTATATTGCCTGACTATATTTAACATAATATATATATCTCCCGTTGCTTACTCCGACGCCTCCGCGGTCCTTGTGAGCAGTTATAAATTATTCAATTACGTAATATCATATATTTTAATATAACGTATTTTGGAACTGCCTCACGAAGGAAAACTGCGCTACCGGCCACGCGTCTCTCGATTAGGTAAGAGAGAGAGAGAGACGCGCAGCGACGGGTTGATAGAAAAATCTTCCGTCGCACATCAATCTAATATACTAACTAGCTTTACTGGAGTCTGTTGCTAGTTTGTCATAGTTAATATAAATTCTAGCAGCTCCGTATTCTAAAAAAAATACATAGACTTAGTCAAAGTTAAATTGGAATTAAAAAATCTAATTTCTTTTGTAACGTGTAGTAAATTACCGTTACAGTGTTAATATAATATTTAATTAAATCAGTGAATTATATTCTTGTTTCAATAACAACTTGATAGAAATAATAAAATAAATATATTCGGTTTAATAAATATTTCTTTAAAAAAAATTAAATATCTGATTTTACGTTGCACCTTTCTTGACTTTAAAAAAATAATTTATTGGTTTTCTTTTTGTGAATTCATTGAAATCGGATTTGTTGATTTTAAAGAACCTATTTCTTTAAATTAATTGTAATTTTTATTGAAATGCGGATCAAATTTTATGTGTTATATACAACAAAATATTTTTTTTATACAATCACATATATTATTAATTAAATGACAATGTTATTAACTTAGTGAAGCGTTTATTTACAATATAAGCTTTTTTAACTTAATCGGATGACCGTTAATTCAAGAAAATATTATATTGATGATTGACCAATATTTTTTTATTGTTATAAAAGATTTTGTAAATTTAACAAACGATTTACTAAAATAAATATTTAATTACTGTAACAAAATATATAGATAATTTACAAACATATTCTATTGTTACAAATAAATATTTTATAAAATTTTATCAGCTGCGTTAATGAAATTGATTTGATTAAATCAATCAAATAATTTAACCAAAACAATAAATTTTTCTTTATTTAAAAAAAATATTTATTTTTTTTTAACTTAGGTATCATTTTTTTTATCCCAACTAAACATTTCAGTGATTTAATAACTTTGCATATTACCTCAATCAAAATTAATTTTTATCAACAAAATATTTAATAACTAAATTTATTTCATTGACTCAACTAAATTTTTTTCTCAGTGTAACCGAGCGTTTATCCTATTTTAATATCTAAGCGCGCAAGATTCAAATACGGTAGAATACCGTTACAATATATATATTTATTTATTTACTTTAATCTGTTACATGCATTTTCCGGACAGACTGATCTTAGAATTTATTTTATTTAAAATATCAAAGTTTTCAAAAGTTTTCAATTTTTAGAATACCACCTGCGAAATATTTGTGAGATATTATACTACGAGGTGTAAAGAACAAAAAAATGCAAGTCCCGAAATCCTGAAACCTCAAGTTTTTTTTTAAATTTAATTTCTTTTTTTCTGAAGCATTTGTCTTAGGCGTTATGTTGCAGTGAACATAATATTTATTTTCATTTTCAGGAGAATTCATCATATTCATACATATTTCAAAGCCTATTATTTGAAGTCATTTTTGAAGTCATTTATTTGTTATATAATGTTAATATGCTATTTAGTATATGAGTATAATAGAACTTAATTTATATGATTAATGTTGTAATGGTTATTTTTCTTTAGTTACAAAAAAGAATTAACTTTTAATTATATATTAAGAGTTGGCCGTATAGCTTTGTCCTTGTCTAATCTAAATTTTCGTTATAATTAATAGATTACATATATAATCTATTAATAGATTACTAATGTAGGGGCTGAGCACTGTAGAGCAAAAAACTAGCAAAGGATTCTATTCTATGAAAAAATATAAAATTTTGATATTTTCCAAGTATAGTCCGAAACGGAGAAAACAGTCGAACTTGACTTTATTTTTTCCGTTTCGAACTATACTCGAAAAATTACGAAAATTTTATATTTTTTTATAGAATAGAATCCTTTGCTCGATTTTTGCTCTACAGCGCTTAGCCCCTACATTTTTATATACATATTTAATTTATTAATTATAACAAAAATTTAGATTAGACAGGAACAGAGCTATACGGCCGACTCTTAACTTAACTATATGCAAAGTCGCTGAAACTACAAGAATTTTGTCGAATACTATAAGGCGAGCTCCGATAGTGCTAGCTAGTAAAAGTATTGATGTGCGACAAGACCTTGATTGATATACTCGTCGTTTGCTGCACTCACTGCGTCTCTCTCTCTCTTTTTCTCTCTTACCTGATCGAGAGACGCGTTGCCGGTAGCGCAGTTTTTCTTCGTGATAATGTTTCCAAAATACGTTATATTAAATTATGTAATATTTCGTAAGTAATTAATTGATAACTAATTACAAGTACCGCGAAGGCGTCGGAATAAGTGAAGGGAAGTATATTTTATGCTATACATGATCAGGCAATATAAATCAATTGAAAGCACGTTTTAATAGAAAACAGAATTAATTTATTACTAGAGGGCAAGCGCGCCAACCCCCTTTTTTACTTTAGGAATGATTGTCAGCTAAGTTTTCTTGTCCTTATATACCTCTCAAATAATAATATTTTATTAATATTTTTAAATATTTTTTTTAACTTCATTTAAAAAATAAATATAATGCTTCAAAAATTTTTTTTTCTCACATCTTTTTTAGCTAATTTTTTTTCATTTACATTTGTATAGCACTTCATCCCATACAATATTCTTTATAACATCTTCATCTTCATTATTATTTTTTATGAAAATTTTTTTAGTATTCTTTGATCTCGAAATGGCTACATACAATTGTCCATGTGATAATAAAAGTTTATTTATATATAATCCTACGCTCACAAAACTTTGTTCCTGGGCTTTATTATTGGTCATTTCGAATGCTAGTAAAATAGGAGATTGCCTACGATATAATATAAAAGACAATGAAGTATGTTCATCTGTACCTTAAGTGATTCATGGTATAAAAACAATTGAGTCTTTTTTATTACTAGTAATAATTTCAGCTTTTACGTTAAATTTAAATAAATCAATTATTTTTAGTCTAGTATCATTACGAAACCCGTCACCTACACTTGAATTTCTTATCAACAGTACTATTGCATTTTTTTTAAGTACTAATTTGTTTGATGGAAAACCTGGGAATCGTAATGAATTTAAATATTCTGTTGGAAATTTTAATTCAACGTCAATTTCAGCTTGATCGATATCTTTATATTCAGCATAATAAATACCATAATATTCTGCTGCACTTGAATTTATTTTATTCAATATTTCATCATTAATTTTATATACATCTTCGTTGTGTAAAGAAATTATTATTTTATCGGATAAATCTTCATCTTCGTTTATATTGTTTCCATATATTTTTGAATATATATCTTTTGTCTTCCAAGGTTCAGGAATTTCAAACGACTTAATTAAACTACTTCCAATTTTGATTAGCGAATTTAAAAAATTTCCATCATTATTTCTCATATTTTTTGTTAGTTTAAAATTTTGAAAATTTTAAAGTTTTATTTATAATAACACCGGCACACAAAAAAAGTCGATGTCCACGCAGGCGATTTTTGGGGTTCTATGTTTTTTGGGTCGCTGATTCCGAATCATTTGTCGATTTATTCAGATCAGATCGCTTTCAAGGTCATTTGAAGGTCAAATGAAGAAAATATTGCTGAAAAAATTTGGAAAAATTCAGACGTAGGTTTTTTAGCATGCTGAATCCGAATCCGGTGTCGGTTGACCTTCATGAGTTCAAAGTCAAGGTCATTTTAAGGTCAAACTAACAAAATAACCTCGAAAAAATTTGGAAAAATTTATGTATAAGTTTTGAGGGTCGCTGAATCCAAATTCAAGGTTGATTTGATCATATGTGGTTATCTAAAGGTCATCTGAGGTCATTTGAAGGTCAAATTTGGAAAAAAGGCTAAAAAAATCAGAAAAAATTGAAATGTAGGTTTTTGAGCATGCTGCATCCGAACCTGGTGACAGTTGACCTTAATTAATTCAAGGTCAAGGTCATTTGAAGATCAAATCAATAAGGTACTATTGAAAATATGTTAAAAAAAATTAATTTAGAATCGTCTTTAGTTTTTCGTCTATATAGAAACTGGAAATATTAATTTATCTTTATCAACATTAGCTGCTGTGATTTTCTCGAAAGTAAGGCAGTGTACTTTCTTATCAATATTAGTTGCTGTAGATTTCTTGAAAGAGAAAGCGTTGTACTTATAAGAATAGTATATCTTAAAAAAGAAGTGGGTTCTTTTTGCCCTAATATGGTAAAAAATACATTTTTTATAAATGTACACATGTATTTGCGGTTATGAGTGAATGTTTGCGAGTGTGCATGTGTGGATCTGCGGATGCATGGATATACAGATGTGCGGATGTCTAGATGTTTTGATATATGTAATCGATTCTTTTTCAGCTGTTGCCTCGACTAGTCGTGTGACGATGACAACTGCCCCGTAAGGGAATGTGTAGAATGATTTGCTCATACGCTAGTCGGGGTATCGATGCCATTGGAAGTGCACTGCCTTACAAGGGGTCGACAGCGTGTAAAAATAATGCCGTAGTGTGTTCGTCGACGAATTGACATTGTCCTCGTCAACGACGAAAAGACCTTTTACTTAGCCCTCTTACGTAAAAAGGTTATTACCTCCAGGACGGCGGACTCACCTGCAATCGGACCAGGATCCCTGTCGAGCGGGCTCATGTATAAAAATATGGAAAATTTAAACAAATCTTCAACCTCATCTTCTAAACACGTGTGCCCGAAAGATGTTAACGCATTTTGCTTCATTTTTGGAACATTTATTCCAAACAAAAACGATCGACGATCGTTCAACGAAAATTTTTGGAATATATACAAAAAATGCTTTAATTCAGATATAGTTTCGGGAGATTGGGCTCCTGATAGTATTTGAAATAACTGCCGCAGAATGCTTTCTATTTGGAAAAAAAACTAAAGATGATTCTAAATTGATTTTCATTAAACCCACAGAATGGAATGAGCCATCCCACGAAGATGATTGTTATTTCTGTAAAACTGATATCCGTGGATATAATAAAAAAATGTACATAATCTTAAATACGCCCAGGTAAGATCAGTAAAAAAAGCCGTTGAGAGAACTCAAATGATTGATGAGGTTGATGTTGATAGTATAGAAAATTTATCTATGATGACAATCTAAAGATGATGATGATGATGATGACAAAAACACTAAGACCGATGATGAAAATCAAGATGAATATAAAAGCGATAGCAGTAAAAGCTCTGATGAAGTTTATAAACCAGGTGGAGTAAGCAATAGAATTCCTGAAAAATTTACACAGTCTAAACTTAATAAGCTCGTAAGAGATTTGGGACTACCTAAAGATGGTGCGAAACATTTAGCTTCAGTTTTAAAAAGTAAAAATGTATTAGAAAAAGATACGAAAAAGAAATAAGAGTTTTAAGCAGTATTTGGAAGAAAAAGTCTTTGATGAAAACAAATTAGTGTACTATTCAAATATTAAAGGACTGATGGAAGAACTTAAGCCAACTTAGAGTGAAAACTACAGGTAAAAAGCAAAAAAAAACCGTTACGTCGATCATTTGATAGTAAGAAAGTACGGTATGAGCGGAAAACATGAACACAAGTTGATACAAAAAAATATGTCTATCGTAATTGTTAATGAGGTATTTTTTTTTTATCTTATTATGAGCTTGTACGTGAATTGATAAAGGTCTATCAAACTCGATATATGGGTTGACATTTTCATATTTCAATGACCTTGAAAATACTAGATATGGTCAAAATGACCTAGGATTTAGATTATACGACTCTTAAAACGTATATATGATTTTTTTTAAATTATCATAATATCACCTTATTGATTAGACCTTCAAATGACCTTGACCTTAAATTAATTAAGGTCAACCATCACCAGATTCGGATTCAGCATGCTCAAAAACCTACATTTCAATTTTTTCTGATTTTTTGAGCCTTTTTTCCAAATTTGACCTTCAAATGACCTCAGATGACCTTTAGATAACCACATATGATCAAATCAGCCTTGGATTTGGATTCAGCGACCCTCAAAACCGATATATAAATTTTTCCAAATTTTTTTGAGGTTATTTTGTTGGTTTGACCTTCAAATGACCTTGACCTTGAACTCATGAAGGTCAACTGACACCGGATTCGGATTCAGCATGCTAAAAAACCTACGTATGAATTTTTCCAGATGATTTCAGCAATATTTTCTTCATTTGACCTTCAAATGACTTTAAAAGCGATCTGATCTGAATAAACCGACAAACGATTCGGAATCAGCGACCCAAAAAACATAGAACCCAAAAGTCGATGTCCACAGAGGGGACATAATTAATCGAATTATTTTCAATTTTATTCAGTACTCAAAACTAACTTAATTTACTGTGCCCTATACGTTACTTGGTTAAATTTTCATTTATTTTATTAAAATGTATAAATTAGCTAATTTTCAAATGGAAAAGTACTGTCTCAACTTCTGATTTTTTATATTGCAGTTATTTATTTTATTAAAATGTATATATTAGCCAATTTTTAAGTGAAAAAGTATTGTCTCAACTTCTGAATTTTTATATCGCACTTATGACAAAAAATTGTTTAAATGTTATTATGTTTTATATTCTACTCATATATTGTATTGGACAGTAATGTCCGTTTTTTTCTTAATAAATAAATAAATAAATAAATAAATAAATAAATAAATGAAAATCATATCATCATGATACATTTAAAATCAGTTTACTGAATTCTGTTTAAATCAATAAAAAAATATTATATAAGTCATTATTTCAAAAACACGTTTTAATCATTAACCATGAAATAATCAAAAGCTGTATGCTGTATTTGATTTTATTGAAAGTGCTAACTGTGCAATTACAATTTTATATCTGGAACTTGACAATCTTCATAATTCATAAAATGATAATTAATATTTGTCTATAATGCTGGAATTCATAAACTCAATTTAAGTATTAGTGTTTGCTACCTAAATTTTATTTTTTTTTTATCTCTATCAAGACGAAAAAAAAGATGGATAATAAAGCCGTTACTTGAGTTGGTCTATGAATTTCAGCCAAAAATTTAGTTTTAAAAACATAATATGAATATTTAGTATTACTTAAAACTCAAGTACCATTATTTGCGTATAAGTTATAACTTTCTTGACTGTTAATCACACTGATGAATTAGGCTTGAATTTATAGACTAACTTATGCCACGGTTGCATCATCTGCTTTTTTTCATTTTTAGAGAGATAAAACCAGAAAGAAATCTTCGTAGCAATCGTTACTTGAGTTAGATCCATGAATTCCAGCCTTAATCGTCGGTAAAGACGTAATGCTTCATTGAAGTAACTACTGATACTCAAGTAACGAATTTCAAATTTGAAATTATACTTAACACTCACGGTCATCTATAAAATCAAGCTTCAGTTCGAACTTTTGTGAATAAAACTTTATAAGTAAAATTTCCATTTGTGTATATAAACATATCAATGAAATTAATAATAATGTTGTAATTTTGTAAAAAGATAGTATCATTATTTTAGTAATTAGTCCAGTAGAATTAGCCGAAAAAGACCTAAAATTCAATGTAATTAGTAACAGGTGCACACCACCAAAAATGGCTTTGTTGCATGATTATAAATGAAATTCTTGAGAGACCTTAAAAATTTGAATCGTCAGGAATTTGTAAATAATGATTTAAGGTGCAAAATTCGTAAAATCCCTTTTTTTGAGGTAGCTTGAAATCGTTTGCGATTTAGTATATGAAAATTATACTATTTGTAGGTGTTTCAAAGACGATTAATTTAAGACGTCATTGATTAAAATTAATTAATAAATTTTATAAATAATGATAAAAAAAAATCGAAAATCGCGAAATTTTCAAATATTTGTCATTTGATAAAAAAAGGATGTACATGTTTGTAATTCAACAAAAATGTGCCTCTTATTATCCTTAAGTTACCATAAAAATTTCATCAAAAAATATTAATTATTTTATGAGATGTTCTATTTGTTTATTAAAAAGAGGTCAAATGTACGTTAAAAATTTCACCCAAAAACGTCATCGTAGAAACTTTACCATAATCATATCATATTTAGATATTGACGTAGATTTTATGAATTTGATATGAAATCGTGTCCATTTCAACCTAAATATGGCAAAAATAAAAAAGTGAATTTTTTCTTAACGATTTTTTTAATAGTTTTGCAACTAATAAAAATATCAATTAAAAGCCAAGATAATTTTTTTTTTTAATTTGCCAATTGTTTATTTATAAAGATTAAGGACTGATATTTCACAGCTAGTACAATACTTGAAGTTTATGATTCTATTATATCAGAGATGAAATAAACATTTTGCAATGTTAAAAATTAATATGAAAGTAATTAAGATTGCTACTAGTTAAACAGAGTCACCTTTCCTGCCTTGCAAGAAAATTGATCTGGCGAGTTATAATTCATGTTCCGTTTAAAAATTCATTGTATCTCGGTTAATTATTGTCCAATTTCGACGTTTTTTTCTTTAAATCGGGGTAGCACGTGAAAATAATAACAACTGTTGTATTTCTTTTTTTAAAATTTTTTATTTAACAATAATTATTGCAAAAAAATTTTTTAACATACTTTTTTAATTATTCATTTTAGCAAAAAGCTTTAGAAATAAAGTTTGTTCGTCTTAAAAAAATTAACAATATTTCATTTCACTGTTTTCATGATAAAATCAATATTAAGCCTGTTAATTTTGAAAACAAATTGGAAAATATTTTTTTTTTTTGGAATTTCAACACATGTAATACGTAAATTTACGTTCTCCTGACAAATTCATTGTATCTCCGTTAGTAACGGACCAATTTCGACGTTTTTTTTTTTTAATTGGGGTAGTTTGTATGAAAAATACCAATTATCGTATTGGTTTTCTTAAAAATTTTAATTAAACAATTGTTATTGCAAAAAAAATTATTTTTAACATTATTTAACAATTTTTTATTTTAGCTTCTACTGGACTAAATTTGAATTTTTATTTGTTAAATTATGTTATAATTAACTTCAACTAATATTTTTAAAAATTGTATTTGATTTTATGATTTTGTTAATACGTTTTTATTAATTTAATTTTTCTGAAAATATTTTATAGTTTAGTTTTTTAATAAAATTATTTATTTATATTATTATATGTAAAATACAATATATATTTAATAAATAATTTTTATATTATATTACAAGCGTATTATTCAAATGGTGAATTAAAAAAAAATAGAAAATGAAATAGTGAGCTTTTTAAATCTGTTGTGAGTAATAGGATATTTATTCAATTGATTGAATACACTAACTTAAAGAATGTGCAACCAATTAATTGAAAGATATTTCAGCTATAAATTAATCCTTTAGTACTTTAAATTTGAATTAAAGTTTTAGAGATAATTTTATTGTATAAATAACTGAAGTTTTTACTAAGTGTGAATAATATATATATTCTCAAGGACATTGAAAGAAGAACAACGTTGCAGAGCTGAAAATAGATTAGTGAAATTTTAATGGCTCCGAATCACTCAACTTTAAAAGTGTTATTTGATATTTTAATAAAATCTAAAAAATTTCTATACCAAATAGCGAAATTTGCTATATTTATATTAAATGTTAATAGAACTGTAGCAAAAATTACTACAGTTATACCAAATTTTTCTATTCAGAATAGTTATTTTGTTCATTTTGCAAGTTTGTCCCTCCTTTCCTATACAGTATACCAAAATTTAATAGGATATTTCTCTCCGTGTAGCACTCTAAACTCAACCCTCAGATCTCAAAGTTTCATTGTTCCGTGTTCCCTATAAACGAAGACCTGCTTTATAGTCCAGTCAAATTAGAATTTTTTTCTACGAAACGTGCTATAGGCCGGTTTTTTGCAGAAACATATTGTAGATAATATGTATAATAAAAATATCGATGTGCACCATCTCAAAAAGTTATGGAAAAATGTTTATAAACAAATTAAGATAGGACTTTTTTTTCTTTTTTCCTCTTTAACTGCGCTGTTTTTGACTCTAGAAGAAAATATTTTTAACAAAAGTTGTTCAGAACTAAATTTTCTTCAAATATATCCATACTTAAGAAAGTTTGCTTTTTCAAACATATAATAACATTATTTTTGTGTTTGGGAGTGGAGTTAAGTGTACTTGATGATAAAGGATTAGTAGGAAGTTCGCAACGTCCACGTGTAGAAACCATTTTATTACCAATACAATCTAGAATTAGTCGAAACGAAATTGGCGGGTGAGCAAAAAAAATTTTCAAAGGGAAAATTTTTACGGGATGACCTTCGTCAAGGGTCCTAGAATAAGGATCTGCAGTTTACCTGGCGAAAAAGTGGTCCCAATTCGTTTAAATCGATTTTATTTAACCCTTTCAGAACCAATGTACATTACAATGTACATTGATATTTTTCGGTTTTTTTGAAATTGTGCAAAAGTGGCTTCAAATTTTGTAAAAAAAATATATGTATTAGATTAAAGTGGACTATTTCCGATCTCAAACTGAGGGCCTAAGTTATTGTATCTTTGATAAAAACTGAGAAAACTTAGAAAAAAAAAAAAAAATTTTTTTATCGCAAAAATTGCTTAATAAATGAACACTTATCATCGCTAAATGGTTATCAGAACTTTTCATGATGAAATAATAATTCCGTTCTGAAAGGGTTAAACAAATTCAGAAAGTTGTTCATTTTGATTCGAACAAAGTTTTTAGGGGACTAATTGAAAAATTCTAAACAAAAAAGTATTTTTATGGTTTTTTTGTAAAGTTGACGGTTTTCGAGTTATTAACAAATAAAGGGCTGATTCCATTTCAAATCGAACAGTCAGTATACACTCAAGTCACCAATTACTGCGCTAATGGAGTATGTTATTCTACCCTAAAAATAAGGGTATACGTATTTTTTTATTTTGCTGAAATATCAAAATTGCATCAGATATGCACTTTTGAAAATCGCATACAAAAACTAAATGTTAAAACTGAAAATGTTGAGAATAACTTTAGAGGGCTATCGTTTTACCAATTTTCAATGAATTTTGGTAAACCTTATTTTGTTTTATTATGTTTTAAGCCCTCTTTAATTCAGTGCAAGAAATTTAAAAAAAGACTAAAAAATGACTAAGATATGTGCATTTTACCAAAAAATGCACTTTTTATGCACATGCATTTTTCTCGAAAAACCCATTTTTTTTTGTTGAAATTTTTTCTGCTCATAGAGGACCAAATTACCTATCTAATGGTACTTGGTTGATCCCGTACTTATTTGTTTGAAGCGAGAAAAAAAATTCACAAATTTTATTGGTGAAAAATTTTTGTATATACGTTCGGAAATTTTAAGCAATGTAGATTTAAACACTATCCTTCTTTTAGCATTACCCAGGAACAACGACGTGGACGTAGAAGGTTTTTGTTCCCTTCGGGGTGCTTTTTTAAAGTGAGTTCCCCTTGCCTCTCACTGTTGGGATGCGTCAAAAATATAATTATAAATAATTACTTTTTTTTTATTTTTGCACTTATTATTTTTAGTTCTAAGTGTAGCCTTACGACGTTTGACTTTTTTTTCTTGTCTTTCACTTTAGTCAGTACATGTATAGCTGTTCTGCCAACAAATATATGCGATTTCAATTCCCCAAGTTGTTTTAACCACATATGACTTTTTTGAATCCCATTATATTTAGGAACTGTACTCCATTCAATATTTTTTTCTTTTCTAAATTTTTCAATCTTATTTATTGGTAATAATATGATTTTGATTGCACTGGTGTACTTTTGAACCCAATTTATAAAATCGTCAGCATTTTGTATCGATTCTTCATGAACTCTTTTTAAGTTATGTGAAGTAGCATAATGCTTTAGAAGCCCACCTATTTCATCAACGGCTCCTTTCCCATGACCAGTCGCAGAAAATAACCATTCCATTTGATAAGAAAAATGTTTGAATTCATGTAGCTGAAAACGATTTTTAAATTTGCTTGCAGCTCCATCTGATATAATAGTGACTTTAGTAACTAAATCATTTTTCAAAAGATCGATAATTTTATTTATTGCTAATAGCGCATATGCAGTATCATGCTTTTTGTCGTCACTGACGATCGCAAAGCTTTGCGTTATCTCTCCTTGGTAACAGACTACAGTAAAAATAGAAATTTGGTTATTCACCCAATGATTTCCCTGAACCGCTTTATTATTTATTACAGACCAATTTTCTGCAAAATCAACGTGGATAATAATTAACTTACTAGGAGAGTATCACATCTCCGGATCACGGATTTTGCTCTAACTTTGAGATAGGTTTTCAAATGTCAAAATATGGAAAAAGCCAGAGTTATAGACCCCAACGCTCAATATTTCTCTAGTTGCAGGCAATTAAAGAAAATCACTAAAAAAGTTACTAGATTTTTAAACGCTTATAATTCTTTAGCATTAATAGCTAGACGGTTGTAACTGTTTTTAAATGAAAGCTACGTTCAAATCCTTTCGAAAAAGCACCTATAGCATATCAAAATATTATTTTTTCCCAAAGTTCCAGCGTTATAAGAATTTGAGCTGAATTTCCTTTTAAAAATATTAATTAATGATAAATGTTAAAATGTAGTACAATTTTCATAACGCTGTAACTTTGGGAAAAAATAATATTTTGATATGCTATAGGTGCTTTTTCGAAAGGATTTGAACGTAGCTTTCATTTAAAAACAGTTACAACCGTCTAGCTATTAATGCTAAAGAATTATAAGCGTTTAAAAATCTAGTAACTTTTTTAGTGATTTTCTTTAATTGCCTGCAACTAGAGAAATATTGAGCGTTGGGGTCTATAACTCTGGCTTTTTCCATATTTTGACATTTGAAAACCTATCTCAAAGTTAGAGCAAAATCCGTGATCCGGAGATGTGATACTCTCCTAGTTAGTAGGATCAGCTTTACCTTCTTCTTTTTCTTTTTTTATAGCTTCACGTTGAATATTTTTTATGTATACGTGAGTACTTGCTTTTAGTGCGCAGATTGAAAATTTTTCTTTAAAAACTGATAAGCTTACTGTTTGTTTGATAAGATTACCATTATCCCACAAAGCAAACGTAATTTCATCTTCACAATTTTCTTTCAGTTTTAACAATTTTAATGTGATACCCTCACTACCGGGGCAATAATTGCATTCTTGCAAGAAACACGAATCAGATGGTTCAGAACACAACATTGCGTTAGATATTTATGAATGAATTAAATCTAATTCAGAATTATTATCGCCTCTAAAACGAATTAAACTTGTAAGTAACAGTTCAAAATTTTCGCAATGTACACAAAGACAAGTTTCCTTCACAGGGCTTGTTAAGACGAAACTTGGTCTTAGACTATAGAATTTCGATTTTACTATTTGTAAGTTTGGATTTTCTTGTCTTAATTGACTATATGTTTCTTTGTTATAGTGAGCAAATTTTTCTTTTGCTTAATTTTGAAGGTTATAGAGTTAGAAGTTTTATTTTCTCCGAAACAGAAGAACATTTTTCTAAAGCCGATTTAAAATTTTCTACAAATTCGTTCCAATAGTTTTCAGTCGAACTTTTGTCCGATTCTATTGATTCAACTGAAATGCCATACGCATCTTCTAATTTACTTCCGACAGTAGTAGAAAAAGCTGAAATTAAAGATTTTTTCTTTTTAGATACGTAATTTTCTGTTAAATTTTTAGGTATTGCAGTTTTTCTTTTTAGCGGCGAGACGCATTGAGGTAAAATTGTATTAATACTCTCGTTTGATTCCTGTATTCGTTCGGGTGTCTTGGGGATAAAATCATCATGTTTTCCGCTAAAAAGTTCAGTGATTTCATTTTCAGATGTAGATTCAAGATCACTTAAAATCATTTTTTATATGCGTTCATGGCAATTTTTGCATACATTAGTAGAGGGCAGTATCTTTAAATCTAGATAAAGCTGTGCCAAATTAATGGCCAAATCTTCCAACGGTCTAAAACGTAAATTTCTGCTTTTATAAACTACCTTCTTATGCATTTGAAAAAAAATCAGGACATCGAATTCTTGTAGAAGAGTGAATTTCGGACATCGTAATTGCAGAGTTTTGTTTATTTTTTCACAAGTCCGAAAAGTACCTTTCAAAGCAGACGTAAGAATAACTAGCTTGTATATAACAATTTTAATATGCTGTTTTGGTTACGCGAGGTATTTGTCCGCGAATGAGCCTCCTATTGTCTGTACATCGAAACATACATAATATAGATATACACGAATAGAATTATTATTTTCCATTTTTTAATATTTATTTTTATATTACGAATTTTTATATATATATATATATATATATATATATATATATATATATATATATATATATATATATCACTATTGATGATATATACATACATACAAAGGTAAATAAATAATGAGCGAAGCATGCGACAGCGTTGAAATGAACATTGCTTAAGAGGAGGTCACGTATCTCTGTCCTTTTCTAATCAAAGAAATGATTTTTTTACAAAAACTAATAACTTTATCAAAAAATGTAGAGAAAGCCGCATCTTGTATCAGAAAAAGCAATATTTTCTTTGATAAGGAAAAATTAATTTTATTGCTTCGTTCTCAAGAAAACCTTGAAAAACCAAATTGTCTACCCTAACCTCTATGATTTAAGTTTTTCAAGGTTTTTTTGAAAACGAAGCAATAAAATTAATTCTTTCTTATCAAAGAAAATATTGCTTTTTTTATTACGAGATGCGGCTTTCTCTTCATTTTTTGCTAAAGTTATTAGTTTCTGTAAAAAACTCAATTCTTTGATTAGAAAAGGTCAGAGATACGCGACCTCCTCTTAAGACTTTCGAACGTATATACAAAAATTTTTCACCAATAAAATTTGTGAATTTTTTTTCTCGCTTCAAACAAATAAGTACGGGATCAACCAAGTACCATTAGATAGGTAATTTGGTCCTCTATGAGCAGAAAAAATTTCAACAAAAAAAAATGGATTTTTCGAGAAAAATGCATGTGCATAAAAAGTGCATTTTTTGGTAAAATGCACATATCTTAGTCATTTTTTAGTCTTTTTTTAAATTTCTTGCACTGAATTAAAGAGGGCTTAAAACACAATAAAACAAAATAAGGTTTACCAAAATTCATTGAAAATTGGTAAAACGATAGCTCTCTAAAGTTATTCTCAACATTTTCAGTTTTAACATTTAGTTTTTGTATGCAATTTTCAAAAGTGCATATCTGATGCAATTTTGATATTTCAGCAAAATAAAAAAATACGTATACCCTTATTTTTAGGGTGGAATAACATACTCCATTAGCGCAGTAATTGGTGATTTGAGTGTGTACTGACTGTTCGATTTGAAATGGAATCAGCCAAAGATGTTAAAAATCACTAAAATGCCCATTTTCGAAGCTCTGAAACGATACTAAAATTTGAATTATTTTAGGTTGGCAAAGTTTTAAAGTAAAATTTAGACATTCTTTAATAAAATCCCGAAGAGTAATTTCAAATCACTTCATTTTTTAGTGTTATTTTTTAATTGTTAATTAAGCGCGTATACCCAGTATTTCCGAGTCCAAGCGCATATAGCTGAGTATGTTGTCTGTTATAGTTCATGTCTTAACTCACGCAGAGCGCATCGCCGATTTTTAAGTTGGTATACGTTTCGGAAGATAATTCATAAGGAACTTATGGTTCAAAATATACTTTAGTAGGCTTCATATTCTAAGGAGCTAGTAAAGCAATGTTAATTCCAAAAAAAGTGTAATACCAAAGCATGTTCATGTAAAAAAAATAATGTAAATTGTGTACCGTTATGTGGTTGTGATTTAGATCTGTGTTAAAATATTGTTAATTTTAAAAATATTTATGAATAAAAGTTCGAGTAAAACAAATATATTCGCAAAATTCTAATATTTTCTTGATTAAATATTCATCTATTTTTTAATGCGTATATTATAAATGGTAAATTATAAAAATACAATTAACTAACAAATTTTTAACTAAAGTATATTTTGAACCATAAGTTCCTCATAAATTCTCTTCCGAAACGTAGAACAACTTAAAAATCAGCGATGTGCTCTGCGCGAGTTAAGCCATGAACTTTAGCAGACGACATACTCAGCTGTATGCGCTTGGACTCGAAAATACTAGGTATACGCGCTTAATTAACAATTGAAAAATAACACTAAAAAATGAAGTGATTTGAAACTATTTTTCGGGATTCTATTAAAGAGTATCTAAATTTTACTTTAAAACTTTGCCAATCTAAAAAAATTCAAATTTTAGTATCGTTTCAGAGCTTCGAAAATGGGCATTTTGGTGATTTTTAACATCTTTATTTGTTAATAACTCGAAAACCGTCAACTTTATAAAAAAACCATAAAAATACTTTTTTGTTTAGAATCACTCAATTAATCTAAAAAAACCTTGTTCGAATCAAAATGAACAACTTTCTGAATTTGTTTAAATAAAATCGATTTAAACAAATTGGGACCACTTTTTCGCCAGGTAAACTGCAGATCCTTATCCTAGAACCCTTTACAAAGGTCATCCCGTAAAAATTTTCCCTCTGAAAATTTTTTTTGCTCACCCGCCAATTTCGCCTCGACTAAATAATATATTATCAATTTATAGATTTTCCAATTCAGATTTTTCAAAAACTTTCATTTAAATTCAAATAATTATATACTTACTTTGATATCAACGACAAACTCTTAATCAAGACTAATGACAAACTGATATTTTTATTCTCTGAATACTACGATGTAACCTTTGATTTCGCTTTACTTATTTGTAATATATACGTAGTATAATGTAGTATATACCTAGTATAGTGTAGTATGTAAAAATGACTACAGTGATTGTTTACAAAAAGATTTGAGAATGTGCTTACTCGGAAATTCTCCACAAATATATATATATATATATATATATATATATATATGGGACGTTTCAGGTCAACTCACCGAACAAAAAAATAAAATTCGTTGTAAATCTGTGAAAATGTTCCATTTCATACCCAAAATATACAAAAAAATTTTCAGAGGTATAGATCCAATGGATTAAGAGTAATGAGTAATGAAATATTGTGATTTTTCAAAATTTTTGGTGAATTCATCAAATTAATAATTTTTTTACTCAAAAACTAAGGGTCCTAGAGATGTACTTATGAAGACATTTCTTGTTGCAAATTAAGCGTAGAATCAGCACAAATTTTTTTAAATCTCAAGATTGCTATCTTCTGATTGGTCCACTTTGTTATTTCATATAATTTGCAATTACTTGAGTTCGAACAGGTTGATTTCACTCCTGTTGGAGTATGTTATGTCTTCTGATAACATATTGAAGTAAGCTTTTGCTCCACTTGGCTCGAGCCCTAGGAGAGGAGCTATAGAACTTTGAATATTGAAAAATTTTTAATTTTGAATTTAACACATACATCAACATTTTCTTCTTCGATGTTCATAGATAATACAATATACGAATGCATGATTGTCTAAATATTTTAACATTTATCTATTTCTTTATGATGCAAGTGCTTTATTAAAATATTAATTATGCATTACGTACACATCATCAAGATACACTCATAAACAAGAAAAATTTTATTCGTTTAACTAATTTGTCATTATAACTATTTTGCATACGTATTAAAAAATTATTTAAATATACATATTTAGGAATTAAAATTAATACTATATATCTGGAAATAAAAGGATAAAGTTAAATAAATTCTATACGGATAAAATTTATTCAATATAAAAATTTATTACAAAATGAAAGAATCTGTTATTTGTGTATTCTGTAACTTTTAACAAGTACTTCTTAATTTATCTCCACTCTAATGACATTATAATTTTAAAATACCATTTCAATTTAAAAAAAAATTTTGAGTAATTTATTTTCAGAAAAATGAGATAAATTAAGAAGTACTTGTTAAAAGTTACAGAATACACAAATAACAGATTCTTTCATTTTGTAATAAATTTTATATTGAATAAATTTTATCCGTATAGAATTTATTTAACTTTATCCTTTTTATTTCCAGATATATAGTATTAATTTTAATTCCTAAATATGTATATTTAAATAATTTTTTAATACGTATGCAAAATAGTTATAATGACAAATTAGTTAAACGAATAAAATTTTCTTGTTTATGAGTGTATCTTGATGATGTGTACGTAATGCATAATTAATATTTTAATAAAACACTTGCATCATAAAGAAATAGATAAATGTTAAAATATTTAGACAATCATGCATTCGTATATTGTATTATCTATGAACATCGAAGAAGAAAATGTTGATGTATGTGTTAAATTCAAAATTAAAAATTTTTCAATATTCAAAGTTCTATAGCTCCTCTCCTAGGGCTCGAGCCAAGTGGAGCAAAAGCTTACTTCAATATGTTATCAGAAGACATAACATACTCCAACAGGAGTGAAATCAACCTGTTCGAACTCAAGTAATTGCAAATTATATGAAATAACAAAGTGGACCAATCAGAAGATAGCAATCTTGAGATTTAAAAAAATTTGTGCTGATTCTACGCTTAATTTGCAACAAGAAATGTCTTCATAAGTACATCTCTAGGACCCTTAGTTTTTGAGTAAAAAAATTATTAATTTGATGAATTCACCAAAAATTTTGAAAAATCACAATATTTCATTACTCATTACTCTTAATCCATTGGATCTATACCTCTGAAAATTTTTTTGTATATTTTGGGTATGAAATGGAACATTTTCACAGATTTACAACGAATTTTATTTTTTTGTTCGGTGAGTTGACCTGAAACGTCCCATATATATATATATATATATATGTATATATATATATATTCAATTTTGAATATATAAAAATTATAAGCAGTATAATATGTATTAAATTTCAAGTGTACAAATAATTTAACACTTCATGGTATGAAATTCATAAATAAAATTGTTGACTTTAATATTTAATTAGAATCTTGTGAGTACATCTTTAAAAAGGTAGGGAAATTATATGCCAGGGGAGATTACCAGATAATTTGAATGAAATTTTTACCGAGTAAACGGTCTCCAACATTCACTGCTATACAAACTCTTTTAGTTGTACATTACTACTTTCTTAAACGTCTATTACGTATTTGAATATGCGCTTATATCAACTATGACAGTTAAATGTTTAGATCCAGGGGAATTATCGTAGAAAAGGTAGCTTAGCTTTCATAAGTGAAATGATGTTTACACTTAAACAAAAATGTATTCTATGATCAACAAAGCAATTTTTTAGCGAAATAAACATATAATAACAATATTTCCATGTGTGATAGGAATAGCTTATATTTTCATAAGATTCAAATATAACATTTTTTATTATTATTACTTCTTATCTATAAGAAAATATACACTTTTTTAATAATAACAGAGGGGCAAAGAAAATATTTTTTTTCAACCATTCTAATGAAATGTATGTACGGATAAAAAAAAATATTTTTTGATTTTTCAGAAGCATCAATTCATCCATCCTGTATCTCCACAACGTTTAAAAAAAAATTTATATATGATTAAAGACAGGGGAGATTACTTTTTATACTTTCTAAGGGTCCCTACAAAAGCTACATTGAAATTAGCGATTAAAAAGTCAACGGATCATAAAGTAACAACCTGAAAGTATATGAAAAATTTGTGGTTAATAATATTTGAAACTTGTATTTATAGTTTATTGAACGATTACATGTGATTATCCGTTAGAATAAAATCACCCATATATATTGTAACGAGGATAGTAAATTATTTGTATGCTATGATATAGCTCTATCCTCGTTATCAGTCGCACGGCTCAACGTATGCTTGATATGCAAGTGTAAGAGTGAGACGGAGAGAGTCTGTCTCAGCGACTCGAATATAGTACTGTAGAGAGAGGCGTGCCCAGGGCATGCCGGGTAGACTTAGGCAAGAGAGAATAAGGAACGGGTCGTTTTTAACGAGGCAGAAAGGATTTAGCAGCCATATTGTGCGTTGTGCGAGCTTGTGCGTCCGCTAATTTTTGATAAAAGTTTTTTTTCTTGTGAGAGTGTTGTTAAAGCCTCATTATCTTTCTCTAAAGCAGGAGAATTTTTGCTAGGACTTTGTAGAGAGAGTCGAGCAACGAGATTGTTGAGCTGCACCGCATATCTACGGTGCCGCTTTGGTTGGACTGCTGAATCGCCATTGCGAGACAGATCTGTCGAGAATCCTCCGTGTTCAACGCCCGATCGAAAAATGTAAGTCATATAGAATAGGGTAGCTTAAATTAACTTTTGTTTCTTTTCGTGAGATTTACTAAATTTTATATCTAATAAATAACATTATAAACTTATTTCGGTGTACTGAATTTGTTTGTCATTTTGAATAAATTAAAGTAAAATTGAAGTTATTTTGGATTGTAACATAATATTATTTCTCACTGATTAAAATCGTGTTCTGTCTGTATGTATTAAATTTAATACACTTGCTTTCTTTTGATCTACGATATTTAAGAGAGTCTTAAGGTACACGCCGTGGGTTTCGTCGTACCAGACGTCCGGGAAGCAGAACTTCTAAGCGAAGTTCTGCAATAGTATTAAATATTGCTTAACTGATTTCCATTGTATGAAAAAGACAGTCATAGTCGATCAATGACGATGTACGAGGCTGATCGTCTCTAAATCGAAAATCGGTTATTTAACGGTAAGTGCGTATGTACTTGAAGTAAGTACATATGAAACCCACAAATATATTTGATTTGTTTATTTAAATATATTCCCCGTTACAATATATATATATATATATATATATATATATATATATATATATATATATATATATATATATAGTCGTAAGACAAGATTCAACTGACCCCCCTCCCTCAGCCCCCTCAAATGTCTGTCGGCATAGCCTCCCCTCAAATCACGTTGTAATTCCTCTTATAAATGGCCATTCCAAAATTAAAGTAACTTAGGCCCCTCAGCCCCCTCACCCCCTTTAATTTTTGTAGCCCCCTCTCAACCCCCCCAATTACGTTGTAACTCCTCTTATAAATGGCTATTCCGAAATAAACGTAACTTAGGCTCCCCCTCAGCCCCCTCGCCTCCTCTCAATTTTTGTAGCCCCCCATCAGCCCCCTCAAATGTCTGTCGGCATAGCCCCCTAAAATTACGTTGTGATTCCTCTTAAAAATGGCTATTAAAAAATTAACATAACTTAGGCCCCCCCCCTCAGCTCCCCTCGCCCCCTCAATTTCTGTAGCCCCCAGCCGCCCTCAATTGCCCTCCCCCTCACTTTTTTATAGCCCCCCCTCATTTTGCCCTCCCCCACTATGATATTATGATTAAGTAATTAGTAATCAAAAAATATTTCTATTATTAATAATATGCTATTATTATAATAACAATTATAAGTAATTAAATATTATTATAATTAGTAATATTCTATTATTATGATTGTAACTGTAACTATTTAATAATATAATGTTTTTTCGTATTCTAATATTGAATTTCAAAAATGAAAAAAAAAATTATTATTATCAATATTTTATTAATATAATTGCAAACATAATTAATTGATAATACAAAGCTTCCTCTCTGCATTTTCTTTATTCAGATAAATATATAATATTTTTATTTCTATTCTAATATTTTTATTTCTACATATTGTATCTTTATTTTTATTATTGAAAAAATTTATTAATTACAATAGTAAACTATGAATTACAAAATGAATTTAGCTTAATATTCATAGGTACTTTATTTACAATTGTATTTAAATAAAACATGTTCTTTTTAAAATTAGAAATAAGATATTTACATATTTATCTTAATAAAAGATTTTTGGGCTTGAGAACAGCATAAAAATATATGGCTGCATTAAAAGCTTATAAAAAGCATTGTTTGTTGTTGCTAAAAGAAGCTTACAAATTCATCTTAATTGTCGCTAAAAGAAGCTTACAAATTCATCTTAATTGTCGCTAAAAGAAGCTTACAAATTCATCTTAATTGTCGCTAAAAGAAACTTACAAATTCATCTTAATTGTCGCTAAAAGAAGCTTACGAATTCATCTTTATTGTCGCTAAAAAAACTTTATACAAACATATAAATTTATGGTTTATTGTCGCTAAAAAAAGCTTACAAATTTATTTTTTATAATCACTAAAAAAAACTTATAAATTTATATCTCATTGTCGTTGAAAAAAGCGTACATATTTATTGTTTACTTTTGTTAAAAAAGATTACAAATTCATTTATTATTGTTGCTGAAGCGTACAGATTTATTATTTATTGTCACCAAAAAAATCTAATATAAGCACACAAATTTATTGGTTGTTGTCGCTAAAAGAAGCTTACAAATTCATCATTATTGTCGCTAGAAAAGCTTACAAATTTATTATTATCGCTAAAGCGATTGTTTGTTATCGCTAAATGAATTTCAAACAAGCATATAAATTTATTGTTTAATGTCGCTAAAAAAAGCTTACAAATTCATTTGACATAATCGATAAAAGAAACTCACAAATTTATATCTCGTTGTTGTTGAAAAAAGCGTATAGATTTATTGTTTATTGTCGCTAAAAAGATTACAAATTCATTTATTATTGTCGCTGAAGCGTACAGATTCATTGTTTGTTGTCACCAAAAAAATCTCATATAAGCATACAAATTTATTGTATGTTGTCGCTGAAAGAAGCTTACAAATTCATCTTTATTGTCGCTAAAAAAGCTTACAAATTTATTATTGTCGCTAAAGTGATTGTTTGTTATCGCTAAATAAATTTTATACAAGTATATAAATTTATTGTTTATTGTCGCTAAAAAAAGCTTACAAATTTATTTTTTATAATAATTAAAAGAAACTTATAAATTTATTTCTCATTGTCATTGAAAAAAGCGTACAAAATTATTGTTCACTGTCGTTAAAAAAGATTAAAAATTCATTTATCATTGTCGCTGAAGCGTACAGATCTATTGTTTGTTGTTACTAAAAAAACCTCATATAAGCATACAAATTTATTGTTTGTTGTCGCTAAAAGAAGC
Organism: Anastatus disparis; assembly: GCA_017163975.1. Taxonomy (NCBI): domain Eukaryota; kingdom Metazoa; phylum Arthropoda; class Insecta; order Hymenoptera; family Eupelmidae; genus Anastatus; species Anastatus disparis. Next base: position 1,354,154 of record JAFFSR010000394.1, on the reverse strand, counting down.
TTACAAATTCATCTTTATTGTCGCTAAAAAAACCTTATAAATTTATTATTGTCGCTGAAGCGATTGTTTGTTGTCGCTAAAAAAACTTTATACAAGCATATAAATTTATTGTTTATTGTCGCTAAAAAAAGCTTACAAATTTATTTTTCATTATCGCTAAAACAAACTTATAAATTTATATCTCATTGTTGTTGAAAAAAGCGTACAAATTTATTGTTTACTGTCGCTAAAAAAGATTACAAATTCATTTAATATTGTTGTTGAAGCGTACAGATCTATTGTTTGTTGTCTCTAAAAAAATTAATATAAGCATACAAATTTATTAGTGGTCGTTAAAAGAAGCTTACAAATTTATTTTTATTGTCGCTAAAAAAAGCGTACAAATTTATTATTTATCGTCGCTAAAAAAAAGATTAGAAAAGCGTACAAATTTATTATTTTTTGTCGCTAAAAGAAGCTTACAAAATCATTTTCATTGTCGAAAATGAAAGGTTACATATTTATTCTTCATAATTGCTAAAAAAAACTTATAAATTTATATTTTATTGTCGCTGAAAAAAGCGTACAAATTTATTGTTTAGTGTCGTTAAAAAATATGTATATCTGTTTTTACTATTTTTAAAAAAAGTTTACAAATTTATTTTTATTGTCGTTGAAAAAAACATACAGATTTATATTATTTTAAAAATTTTAGTACTTTTTTTTTATTTAAAAAAAATCTAAAACTAAACGGAGTAAATTTTTATAATATACAATATTATTAATTACAACTTAATATTAAACATTTTTTAATATTTCAGAAAATATTATTAGAGAATGTTAATGTATCAAAAGCAAGAGGATACAATAAAGGAAATCAAATATATGACTTAACATTAAAATATTATTCGAATATTACTCATTTAGGCGAATACAACATATTGAAAAATAAACCAATTAAAATGAATTTCGAAGAAATAAAATTAAGACCTGGATTAATAAGTAATTAAATATTATTGAAAAAAATATGATAATTTGAATAAATAATTTTTTATTTTTTAGAAATATAAGGGTACTTAAAAAATTCTTTTGTACAAAAACATAAAAAAAATGAATCAGAATACATCGGAACAATAACGGATGGACAATATAAATTGGACGTTTTATTAAGTAAATTAGAAAATAAATATGTGAATTGGGAAAGAGGAACAAAACTAGAAATTATCGGAGAAATAGAAGAAAATAGTAAAAACAATTATAATAATATATTATATGCATATACACTCATGAGAATATTCATGTATATTTATATCTAGATGTATATTTATATATTTAAAAAATTTTATAGATATTTCATACATATTAAAAGTAAAAAGATTGGAATTCAGTAAAGTATTAAATGATGAAAACATGGAGTTAGAAGACCTTATATTAGCAAATGAAATAATTTTAAATAAGGTAAATTAAATATTTTTTTTTCCTTACATTAATTAATACAATATTCACATTATAAAATGATTATTTTCCAAGGTCACAGAAAAACAAATTGATGATAATTAAAATAATATTGATTATAAAATAATATTAATTTACTACAAAAAAAATAAATTTATAAGTTTTTTTTAACAACAATAAAAAATATATATGTAAGCTTGTAATAAAATATAAATTTGTAAGCTTCTTTTAGCGACAATGAAATTTAACGACATATTGAATAAATATTTAAAATTATTTAAAAAACTGTACAAACTTTTTTAGCGACAATGAAAAATAAATATGTTAGCTTTTTATAACTACAATAAAATTTAAATTTGTAAGCTTCTATTAGCGACAACAGAAAATAAGTCTATAAAATTATTTCAATAATAATAACAAATTAATCTGTAAGCTCCTTTTAGCGACAATAAATTTGTATGCTTATATGAAATTTTTTTAGCGACAATAAACAATAGATCTGTATGCTTCAACGATAATAATAAATAAATTTGTAAGCTTTTTTAGCGACAATGAAAAAAAAGTGTACGCTTCTTTAGCGTGAAATTTAACGACATATTAAATAAATATTTGAAATAATTTAAACTTTTTCTTAGTATAAATACAAAACAACTGTACAAGCTTCTTTAACGACAATAAAAAATAAATATGTAAGCTTTTTATAACTACAATAAAATTTAAATTTGTAAACTTCTATTAGCAACAATAAAAAATAAGTATGTAAAATTATTTCAGTAATAATAACAAATTAATTTGTAAGCTCCTTTAGCGACAGTAAAAAATAAAAATGTAAGCTTCTTTTAGCTACACAAAAAACACTCTTAATGCAGCCATATATTTATATATGTTGGTCTCAAGCCCAAAAATAAAAAATGCAGAGAGGGAGCGTTTTTTTTTTGCATCTTATGTATAAAATTTATAACACAAAAAGATAAAAATATTTATTTATAATCACAATTTTCAATTATTCTATTATTCTATTTTTTATTATTAGCTTATAATTATTATTAAATATTATTATATACAATCATAACTTGAAATTTTATTATTATTTTTTATTCTATTTTTAATTTATTTCAAAAATATATAAGTTTGATTCATTGTGAACTTTTGAATATTGCGTTAAACCATCTTTTTTTTATTAATTCTAATTCTATAACTTCATATCTTATATTTTTATATATCGATGTTTTCTGTTGAACTTTTTTCACATTTGCAAACATGAAATTTAGATTCATTATGTCCTACTCTTCTATTTACTTTGAATTAATATAAATTTGATTAAGCGATAATGAAAAAAAAGTGTACGCTTTTTTAGCGACAGTAAAAAATAAAAATGTTCGCTTCTTTTAGCTACAAAAAAAACACTCTTAATGCAGCCATATATTTATATATGTTGGTCTTGAGCCCAAAAATAAAAAATGCAGAGAGGGAGCGTTTTCTTTGCATTTCATATATAAAATTTATGACATAAGAAGATAAAAATATTTATTTATAATAATAATTTTTAATTATTCTATTACTCTATTTTTTATTATTCGCTAATAATTATTATTAAATATTATCATATACAATCATAACTTGAAATTTCAATGTTATTTACTATTCTATTTTTAATTTATTTCGAAAATATATAAGTTTGATTCGTTGTAAACTTTTGAATATCGCGTTAAACCATCTTTTTTTTTATTAATTCTAATTCTATAACTTCATATCTTATATTTTTATGTATCGATGTTTTCTATTGAACTTTTTTTACATTCACAAATATGAAATTTCAACTCATTATGTCCTACTCTTCTATTTACTTTAGAATGTGTGTATTCGGTTGGCGAGCGGAGCGAGCAGGGGGAACCCCCCCTAGTATATATATATATATATATATATATATATATATATATATATATATATATCTACCTATATTATATAGTTATATTAAAAATTAACCCTCGGACCCCCCACACCCCTCCACGCCCCCTGCACCCCTCCACACCCCTCCACAACCCCCCACACCCCTCCACAACCCCCCACACCCTTCCACACCCCTCCACGCCCCTCCACAGCACCCTCACGGCACCCCCACGACCCCTCCACAAAATAACGTAAAATTGTTTAAAATATTACGATATTTTTTATTGTTGCTTTTATTCTAAGTACCCTCCACACCCCTCCACACGGCACCCCACGGCACCCCCTACGACCCCTCCACTGCCCCCCACAATATAATAATGTATGTATTTAAATATACAAACTTAAAACTTAACATAATAATATATAATTTATAATATTAAAATTAATTAATGCTAGAATTAATACAAAAATTTTATTGAAAAAATTTTTATTTTCTTTATTTTAAAATGAAGAAATAAAAAACAATTTTTTAAATTATTCAAAATAATATAAAAAATTAGATAAAACATATAAATTATAAAACAAAATGATTTTTATGGCTACTGGTGAAGGCTTCCATTAATAAAAAGACCTAACGCGTCTTTGGTGGTATCTCTACAAATTTATTTATTTATATCCTCCTGAAAATAATTTTGGCTAGGGGTACCCCCTGCTCGTTCCACTCATAACCTCCATTATAGTTATCATATCAATATAAAATATAACACTTATGCATTGTTTTATATAAAAATTTTTTTATTATAATATATTTTTGTATTATACATAATATTATATAATTGTATATTTTTTATTAAATTTTTATTATTGACATAGAAACATGAAAAAAAATACATAATATTAATTATTTATGTAAAATATCTGAAAAAAATTATTAATAAATTTTAATCATTATTTATGAAATATAGATTAAGTTGGTTTTTACACAACCTTAAATTTTTAATCTTTTAGATTATTATCATTATGAAATCATAAATTTTTTAGTAAAATTTTTTAATATTATCATTTGATATATTTAAATGTATACTTAAGATTTTGAAGATTTATAGGATTATTTTGTTATAATTCCTGTTTGATATCTTTTTTCTTAATCTGACATTTTATAAATATATCAAAATTTTTTAAATTATTAATTATTAATAGTTTTATATAATGTTTAATATTTTATGTAAATATTACATTAAATATTAAAAAAAATAATTTTTAATTATTTTATTATATTAATTCAACATAATGTTTGATATATTTAAATATAAATTTAAGATTTTTAAGATTTAAAGGATTATTTTGTTATAATTCCTGTTTGATATCTTTTTACTTAATTTTACATTTTAGAAATATATCAATTTTTCTTTCATAAAATTTAATCTTAATAAAATATTAAACATTTCATAAAAATATTGAATTTATAATTTAAATAAATAATAAATTTAAAAAAATATATCATAATATTTTTTTTAAAATGTGTGCAATGTTCAATAAATATCTTGAATATATTTCGTAATTTTGATTTAGATAAAATTCATTTATTGGTTCATTTAATGTTATTTTATATTCTATAATTTTATTAGTGTAATATTTATAATATTCTGGTACTTGTTTCCAATTATGAAATTCTACTCTTTCATTATCTTCACCAATATATGAATTTATTAAATTATTTAAAATAGATATTTCAGTATTATCTGAACTATTATTATCAGCAAGATTTTCTAAATAATATTCATACTCTTCCTCATAATTTAAATAATCTTCAATGTTATCATTTAAACTATCCATCATTTCTTGATCATTTACATTATCAATAATAACGTATTGACCTTCAATTTCATTCCATTCCATTTTGTTATATGTTTAAATTTATATATATATATATATATATATATATGTATATATATATATTATATATTTTATATATATATATATATATATACATGAATTTTATAAATACGATACCTGTAAACAATAATAATTAAATTATATAAACAATTAATATAAATAATTAAATTATATAAATTATTATTTTAATATTTCTTTCCAAACTATGTTTTTAATTTCATTTTTATTATCTAATTCATTTTGAATATATATATTTTTTTTATTTTTACATCTTGAAAGTGCGACATATAGCTGACCATATGAAAATAATGGTTTTTTAATATATATACCTATATTTTCAAAACTTTGTCCTTGTGACTTATTAATTGTAATTGCAAATGCTAACACTATAGGAAATTGTTTTCTGTGTAAAATAAAAGGCAAAGAAGACGATTCATTTGTACTTAAAGTTATTTTTGGTATAAAAACTTTATTTCCTTTATTTTCTCCTGTAATAATCTCAGCTTCTATATTAAATTTAAATAATTAAGTTATTTTTAATCTAGTCCCATTACATAATCCATCAGTTATATTAAGATTTCTAATTAACATTATAATTGCGTTAATCTTTAATTTAATTTCGTGAGGAGGTAATCCTTCTCTAATATTATTTAACATTTCAATAGGATAATTTAAATGAATATTTTTATCAGTTTGATCAACGCCTTTATAAGTTGCATGATCTATACTGTAATAAGTTATCATTTCACCATCGATTAATTTTAATATTTTATTATTTAAAATGTTTACATCTTCATTATGTGAAGTTAAAATAACATTTTTAGAAAAATTATAATTGTTGTTTATATCTTTATAAATTGTATCGCATATATTATTAGTTTTATATTCTTCGGGAATAATGAAAGTATTAATTTTTCCTTCTCCTATATTTAATAAAAAAGATGAAAATTTTTTATTATTACATCTTATATTAGTTTTTAAATTAAAAATTTTAAATAATTTCCAAAGATGTGAATATTTTATAGTGTCTTTTATAATTGTATCTTTAAATCCATTTTTTACTATAGGTAAAATTTGCCTAAAGTCACCACCTAAAATTATTAATTTATCTCCAAATGGTTTATTATTTGAACAAACATCTTGTAAAGTTTTATCCACAATTTCTAATGCTTTTTTGGGAATCATAGAAGCTTCATCCCAAATAATAATATCTGTTAGTCGTAACTTATGTTTATCAGATTCTAATTTTAAAAAAGCATTTTCAATATTACTTAAGTCTATAGGTAATCTAAATGTTCTGTGGCTTGTCATACCATTTGGTAACAAAATTGAAGCTATTCCTGTCCAAGCCATTGATATAAATTTTTTTTAAATTGAAATAAAGTAATATATTAATGTTTTATATAAAAAGGTTTTACCAGAACCTACTGGACCATCTATAAAATATATTTTGTGTTTATTATTTATTATATTATTAAATATGTTTTTTTGATCTGAATTTAATTCATTAAACATTTTATTAAATATTTTGTTACTATATTCAATAGTTTCGTTACTAAATTCATTTTCTTTTTTAAATCTATTTCATTAGGCTCAGGAATACCAAAATCTTTACATGACATTTCTTCTGACATTAAAATTTTGTTAATATGAAAAAGTGCGTTATTTGCATTATTTTCTTTAAAATCTTCTATAAAAAATTTTTTATATTTTTCCCAAATTATATTCCCTTGAATATTTTCACATAATAGGAAACTTGCAAAAAATTTTCTTAATTGTAATGGTAACATTACTTGACATGCTTCATCAAATATATTATAAATTTGTGTTTCATGTTCTATTAAACCCATAGCAATAGCTGTTTTTTTATATGTATTATAAGTAATGTTTTCAAATGTTCGTAAATATTTAAAAGAAGTTGCACCTGTTACTCTATTTAATATTAATTTTAGAAAAAATCTTTCTCTATCCTTAGGTGATACTACACTTAATCTTCCAATTACTACATTTTTTCTTATTTTTGATCTTTTAATCCAAGATTTGTTAATAGTATTAAAAACATAATATTCTGGTATATTTGCATATTTAATTTTTTTTGCAAAATCATCTTTTTCATTCAATTTGAACCATGCTGTTAAAGTAGTTTCCCATTTGTTTAAAGCTGAAGTTATATCGTTTTCATCAAAAACAATTTTTTGTTGATTTTCTGTATGAATATTTAATCTTATTACGTTATGGCTTCTACCACATAAGGGAAATTCTTCTTATATTTTATATTGAAATGATAACTATAATGGGGGTTGGCGAGTGGAACGAGCAGGGGGGTACCCCCCCTAGTATAATATATATATATATATATATATATATATATATAATATGATTTACATTTAGTTTTATATATATATATATATATATATATATTCCTATATCATATAGTTATATCAGAAATTAACCCTCGGACCCCCCCCCCCCCCACACCCCTTCACACTCCCCACAAAATAACGTAAAATTGTTTAAAATATTACAAAATTTTTTACTGTTGTTTTTGGTCCAAGTACCCCCCACACCCCTCCACATCACTCAACACCCTCCCCTCCACCCCTCCAAAGCCCCCCACGGCAACCCCACAGCACCTCCACAACCCTTCCACTGACCTTCCTATATTATAATAATGTATTTATGAAATATTAATAAATCAATAATATTATTAAATATTAATAAATTAATAACATATTTGATGTAAAATTAAGTCTAAAAAAAATATAAAATAGGAATTAAAATAATTTTATAAATCTAAAGACTTAAAACTCAACATCATAATATAAAAATTTTATTTTTGAAATATTTATTATCTTTATTTTTAAATGATTATAAAAAACAATTTTTTAAATTATTTAGAATAATATAAAAAATAATATTTATATTATATATATTTTATATATTATATAAAACATACAAATTATAAAACAAAATGATTTTTATGGCTACTGGCGAAGGCTTCCACTAATAAAAAGACTTAACGGCATGTCGGAGCTGCAGCAATCGAGTTTTGCTTTTTTTATTTTATCGATATCTTTTTAAATTCTTAAATTGAACAAATATAATGACTTGTCCGCACTAAAGTTATATTAGTACAATAATTTTTATTAAAATAAAAAATCTTTTGGACTTGTTATTTTTTTATGAGCTTGGATTGGAAATTAGATATCAAACTCGACAAACCTATCCTTAAAATACGATATATTAAAAGTTTTTATTATAACTTTGTATGTATAATATTTTGGTGGTTTTCTTGAGTTGTCCGCACTAGAGTTGAATCTTACAAATTTTTTCTTTATAGCAAAAAAACTCAATTAATTGCATCGTTTATTCATAAGTTAAGATTGGAAATATTATTAGAAGGCGGACAGCTTCGTCATGCTCTTAACGCGTCATAAGCGTTCAGTCTTTTCATTATATATATATATATATATATATATATATATATATATATATATATATATATATATATATATATATAGGACGTTTCACGTCAACTCACCTAACAAAAAAATAGAATTCGTCGAAAATCTGTGAAAATGTTCTATTTGATACCCAAAATATACAAAAAAAAATTTAGAGGTCGAGGTCAAAGGGGTCAGGATTTAAACGTGATGGAATTTTTCGAATTTTCCAAATTTTTTGCTAAATAAATATTTTAATGAATTTTTTCCACAAAAACTATCAATTTTTCGTTAAAATTTAATAGAATACTTTTTCTTTGGAAATTAGATGTAGAAATCACCTGAATTTTTGCAAATTATAATATACTGATTTTTATGCTTACTTGATCGATTTAAACATACTATTTAGCATATCTAAAAATCGAGCAGATTAAATTGGCTTTTTAAAGTCTTATTTTCTTCGTTTTTTTATGAGGAAAAAATATACAGAAGCCTCCAGTTGGGCAGCCTTCTCAAAGTTACTTAATTGTGCAAAAATATCTGAAAAAATCGTTATTTTGGATCAATGATGAGATTCGTAATTTTTTTTCTGAAAAAGTATTGATTTTTGGGACAAATGTATGAAAATGTTTTTTATTGGAAATCATGTGTAGAATATGAATATATTTTTACAAATTGTAATTTAAGACATTATGAACCATATATACTAAAAATTTAATAAAAAATAAATTCTAAAATTTCAAAATTTCATTTATAATTTGTGATATTTAGCAAATAATGGTTTACAAAAATTTACATACATTTTACATACAATTTCCAATAAAAAACATTTTCATACATTTGTCCCAAAAATCAATACTTTTTCAGAAAAAAAATCACGAATCTCACCATTGATCCAAAATAACGATTTATTCAGACTTTTTTGCACAATTAAGTAACTTTGAGAAGGCTGCCCAACTGGAGGCTTCGTATATTTTTTCCTCATAAAAAAACGAAAATAATAAGACTTTAAAAAGCCAATTTAATCTGCTCGATTTTTAGATATGCTAAATAGTATGTTTAAATCGATCAAGTAAGCATAAAAATCAGTATATTATAATTTGCGAAAATTCAGGTGATTTCTACATCTAATTTCCAAGAAAAAAGTATTCTATTAAATTTTAACGAAAAATTGATAGTTTTTGTGGAAAAAATTCATTAAAATATTTATTTAGCAAAAAATTTGGAAAATTCGAAAAATTCCATCACGTTTAAATCCTGACCCCTTTGACCTCGACCTCTAAAATTTTATTGTATATTTTGGGTATCAAATAGAACATTTTCACAGATTTTCGACGAATTCTATTTTTTTGTTAGGTGAGTTGACGTGAAACGTCCCATATATATATATATATATATATATATATATATATATATATATATATATATATATATATATATATATATATAATTATTTCATATTAAAAAATTTTAATTCAATTCACAATGATAAAAATCTAAAAGATTAAAAATGTAAGATGGTACAAAAACCAGCTTAATCTATATGTTATGAATAATGATTAAAATTTATTAATAATTTTTTTCAGATATTTTTCATAAATAATTAATATGATGTATTTTTTTTCATGTTTCTATATTAATAATAAAAATTTAATAAAAAATGTACAATTATGTAATATTATGTATAATATAAAAATATATTATAATAAAAAATTTTTTATATAAAACGATGCATAACTGTTACATTTTATATTGATATGATACCTATAATATAGGTTGGCGAGCAGAGCGAGCAGGGGGGTACCCCCCTAGTGAATATATATATATATATATATATATATATATATATCAATTTTAAATTACTAATAATTAATTATAAAGTCAAAAGTAACTATTTTAAAACGAAATATGGAAGATAAACATGTATCGTTTTATTCCTTAAATATCATGAATCAAAATATTAATTATTAGTAATTTAAAAGTGTTATATATTATATAAATAATTCTAGATTCAATAATTTTTAATTTTAGTAATAGGAAAAGTCGCGCGAAAAGAGATTAACATTAACATTTTCTGCGAAATATTGCCCTTGAATCGAGTAGGTGAAATGTCAGTCTTAGTACCAAAAAAAGACACTAAGCATCGCAAATTTATGCTCTCACTTTAAAATATAATAGTCCCAACATAAGTCCCTAAAATTCAAGCTATAGTACTAATTGAAATTATATCGTAACTTTTTTTTCAAATACCTTAGTATGTAAAACGGACACTACACCTGTACTTATAGATATTAGCTTCCTTTCTATTTTATTGCCGAATTTTCAGAAAAGAAATGCATTAGCTTGTAGTATGTACCATGATGATTATTTTGATAAGTTTTCAAATAGATTCATTTATTAGCTTTTAAGATATTTAGATTCCTGTACAAAATTGAAAAATTTCAATAAATAATTTTTTTCTCATGCTCTGAAAGTTAACCAAAATTTAACTGTGCTTTATTTGAATTAAAATCTACTTATGTGCCCAATCTCAGATTTTTCTGAACCGTCAATCCCTTAACGGTAGTACTACCTTAAAACCTATTTTAACAATACTTTCCTTTCTCCGTGCAGTTGTTAGTTGTAGTAAATGTCAAATACTGTTTTTGATTATTTCATGGTCGTGATTGAAACACGTAATTAAAATAAATAAATTCCTATTATATTTTTTCATTGATTTAAATGCAATTTAGTAGAACAAATTTATGCTCTTACTTCATAATATAATAGTAACAAAATCATTCATTAAAATTCAAGCGATAGTACTAATTGAAATTATATCGTCACTTTTTTTCAAACATCTTAGTACATAAATTAGATATACTAGATTTAAAACCTATTTTAACAATACTTTCTTCTCTCCGTGCAGTTGTTAGTTATAGTAAACGTCAAATACTGTTTTCGTTTTTTTATGGTTCGTGATTGAAACACATGATTGCAAAGAATGAATTTCTATCATATTTTTTCATTGATGTTAATGCAATTCAGTAGAATAAATTCTTTATTCATCATGATATAATTTGTATTTAAACAATTTTTATGCATATTATAACTCTAATTAATCTTTTTTATAAAAATATAAAAATTTAATTTAGTACAAAACTACAATATCAAAATTCATAAGTTGCGGCAATTCTTTTTCATTTTAAAATTGGCTAATTTATACATAATTTTTCTTTTTTTTTCAATTAAGCATTTTAAGACTCTAGCGAGTCTTACTTCTGCTTTACTTTATTCAAAATTCAGTAGTTTACATTTAACAGTATTACAAAGGTTTATTACATGTAGTTAAAAATTTGGTGATGTATGTACAAATTTGCGAATCAGGATAATATATTAAGTTGTCGGTGTTTACAGGTAATGAAATTTTAAGATCTTTAAGTTTATTTAGTAGATTTAACCTAGGCCCGTCATGCGCTGGGCATTGCCATAAGACATGGTTTATGTCTTCGTCGTATTCATTACATTCAGGGCATATTGGGCTACTTACAATATTCACTTTGGCTAATGATGCTGCTAAATTGTAATGATCTGCTCTTAGTCTATTTATTCGACGATAGCGTTTCGTGGTTTATTAGAGTTTTGAAACCAACTTTTTTTGTTTTCTTGATAAAATATTTTGAAATATTTGGTTCCTTTGTATCTACCTTGATCTACACATTTCTGGTTTGTATTATTATAGGAGGTTGTTCTAAACTCTTGAACCAAGTCCGTGAATGGAAGGTTGTATGCCTTAGACGGTGTTTTTAGAGAGAAACTTTTAGCTAACGAATCAGCAGCCTCATTGCCCATTATCCCTTTATGAGCCGGGGTCCATAAGAATGAGACTGACTTGGGGGAGTCACCTGTCACTATGAAGTTGTGTATTTGTTTAATTTTTAAAATGTATGGATTAATTTTAATGTTAAGTTTTACTGTTTTGAGGCTTTGAAGCGTACTTAGAGAATCTGAGATGATTATGAATTTATTATATTCGCTATTCCTTATAATTTTTAGGGCTTTAAGAATGGCTATGCATTCTGCTGTAAAAATTGAAGCATTATGAGGAATTGCTACACCGGTGTTTTTATTTTTATTTTGATAGTGACAGGCCACACCCACCGACTTACCCATACCTTTGCTACCATCTGTATAAACTGCATGAGCTTTAGTTTCATTTAACACATCGTTGATTATTGCATTAGGATCGGTACAGTTTTTCAGTTGTCTGCCTAATTCTGTATTTACATTTAAACTACTAGTTATAACTTTATAATCATAACAATAAATATTATAGTTTTTTTGCGCTTTTATTTTCAATTTTATTATATCTGTTATACATTTATTTATTAGACGATAATTTTGCCAATCTTGGTTTAAGTGTGTGTTACGCTTAATTGAGTTGATCGTTTGGTATGATTGTAGGTTTGTATTTGTTACAACTTTCGCTAGGTAGGATTTACCCAATAATTCAGCGCGGTCTAAGATAGTCTGCAATTTTGACTCGGTGAGTATTATATTTGTCGGGGAGATTTTTCGGTACCCCATAGCAGTTCTGAGACAGGATATTTGTATTTTTTCCAGTACTTCCAGTAGCTTCTTTGTTTTGGGTAAATAGATAAAACATCCATAGTCTATTATGGAGCGAATCAAACTCTTGTAAAGGGTGAGGAGTGTGTGGGGATGAGCCCCCCATTTAACACCGCATAGAATTTTGATGATATTAATTCTATTTAAGCATTTTTTTCTAATCTCATTTATATGTGCAGCAAAAGTTAATTTATAATCGAATATCACACCTAGGAACTTTACTGTAGAGTTTGATTTTACTATGGTTTGTTCTATTTTAATTTCGGTCTGTCCTGGTTGAATATTTTTATTGTTAAAATGTATAAATACACTCTCTGCTGGGTTGAAATCAAGGCCTAACATACCAAAGTTGGCAATCATGATATCTATTGTTTTTTGAATTATATTTTTTGTTTTTTGTACCGACCCATATTTGCAATACACACTTATATCGTCTGCAAACTGGAAGACTATAACGCTTTTGGGAACGCCCCTTGTGATATCCCTGACATATATAAGGTACAGAAGGGGGCTAAGGACACCTCCTTGTGGAACTCCTTTATAACAATATCTCAGATTGTCTTTTAAATGATCAGAATAAATAATTCTCTTGTGAGTTAAAAACTTTATAAATTGGATCAGGGATTTAGAACACCCAATATCTGCTAATTTGTTCAAAAGGATATCACTAAGGACATTATCATAAGCGCTATTTACATCGAGAAATAAAGCTAGTAAGTCTTTCTTTTTGCGAGAGCTAGATCAGCGTTTATGGTGATATCGGCTAAGTTATCTGAACAAGACCTTCCCTTTCTAAAGCCTGATTGGCTTGTTGGTAATAACTTATAATATTCACAATACCATTGAAGGCGATTTTTTATTAATGTTTCAAAGATTTTCCCCAAGCTTGACGTTAACGAGATCGGTCTTACTCCCCTATTATTAAGTTTATCAACAAAATGTATAAATGATTCTTTCCAAGTTTTGGGGTAGCAGTTAGTCTTATATATCTCGTTAAAAATATCGATTAATAGCAATTTGTATTTTATCGGTAATCTTTTAATAGTATCGTAATCAATTTCATCATTGCCTGCTGCCAACTTATTATTTTTAGAATCTAGAACTAAGTTAAACTCTACAAAATCAAAAGGTGCATTGAAAAAATCGCTTTGCATCTCGCTACATTCGGGTATATAATCCGGATTTGTCTCGCACCATGGTGGGCTAATTCGTTCTAAAGTCGCATTTATACAAGAGGAGCTTTGCAAATTACTGTTTACGTTTGTGGATTGAACTTTAGTCCATTTATCTTTTAGTATTTTACACGAGTTCCATACATATTTAATGTTAGTATAGACGTTTATGGATTCGGCGAATTCTTTAAATTTATTTTTCTTCTTGTTTCTAAATGTATTTAAAGCTAAAAAATTTATTTTGTTGTATGCAATACGATCGGACAATGATTTGGAAAACAACCATTTTTTGTACGCGGCTTTTTTACGTCTTATTATAGTATTGCACTCACTGTCCCACCAGGGTACGGGGTTTTTGTGTTTGAATGACTCCATGAATTTTTTTTTTGGTGTACTATTTTTTAGGCAATTTGTTATTATTTCTGTAAAAGTATAATATTTTTTTTTCGGCATTAAAATTTGTATAATCATAAGATAGAAAGGTATTGTAATTTGAATTTAATTCTTCTATGAACTTATCCCAGTTTGTATTTTTTGTTTTTATTTTAAACGACTTTTTTTGGTATTTATTTTTATCTAATTCTATATTGCAAAAAATGGGGTAATGGTCAGAGCCCAGGGTTTCATCCATAACTGCGGTATTTATGATTTGTGCTGTGTTGCACGTCGAAAGTACTAAGTCGATATTAGAAAGCTTGCAATTAGCAGGATTAATATGAGTAGAAGTGTCATGATTATGTAAAAACAGGTTAGAATTCTTAATACTATTTGCAAGGTATTCTCCGTTCTTGTCAGTCCTTTCACAATTCCATATAATATTATGGGCGTTAAAATCGCCGACAAGAACAGTAGGCGTGTTTTCTATTTCTGAGATTAAACGATCAAACATTTGTTGTGTGGAATTACCCGGGGCTCTGTAACAAGCTATTATGTCGATTATTGGATTAGTGTTAGTCAAACGTATTTTACATAATTCGAAGTTAGGATCTGGAAGTTCAATATTTATTTCTTGAAATGCTATTGACTTTCTACACATGATTAATATGCCGCCTCCTCTTGACTGTTCACGGTTCTTCTTCACTTGGACGAAGCCTGGAACTAGAGTCGATTGAATTTTATTAAAGTACTTGGAATTCTCGTTGGACTTTTAAAGCCAGGATTCTACACATATGAAGATGTCTATGTCTTTTAGTAGTCTTGGCAGTTCATGTTTACGCTTTGATATACTGCACGCGTTCCAAAACAACACGCGTAGTGATTTAGCACTGCTTTTATTTATATTATTCATAATTTAATTTTGTTTATCCGTTAATAAACTGTTTTTATTTAGTTTGCCCCTCACTGTCACTTTCTATTTCACTACTTTCGCTTATCATTGCTTCTGCTTCAGCTGAAACATCTTCATTAAAATTCAATTGTATTAACTTGTTTTTTATACGAGTAATTTTAGCTTTTACCGATCTTTGATTAATACTTGGGTAAATTTTGTCAATAAGATCGGTAATGCCTGATATTTTATTAGTGAGTTTAAGTGATTCTTCGACTACATTAGGATTTTTATAAGTATTTTTCATAAAATCTACAAATTGTTGGTAACTAAAAGGTATTTTATATTCAGCTTCATTAAAGGTGCTTTCGCATGGTTTAAGTGCCTCTTCTATTGACTCCATTTTTTCACTAAGATTTAATTCTAGTTTACTTTTTTTATTGTTATATTTTTTTACTGGTTTGATGAACTTAGTAGGATGGTCTTCAATAAAACCTGTTGAGGCTGAGGTTACGGTGGAGATTTCGCTAATTGCACTAGATAACGGGCGCTTATTTTGATTTTCCTTTGAAATTTCACTGTTTTTTATTTGACTATGATTAGTTAATGAGGACTGTAATATTGAGTCAGATTCACTGAGGATTTTTGTATTTTCATTTTCGTTTGTTTTACTTGCCTGTGGGCAATTTTTGGCTAAATGTCCTTCTGTTTTACAATTGAAGCATTTCACTGTATCGGTGCTAGCATAAATATAATAACTTATCTTTTCGTGTTGTAAATTAAATAGATTCGGAATTTTGTGTATATCTCCAACTTTGACATAAACTTGTCTTCTGGAACTTAATATATGCTTGTATAATGAACTTAATATATTCGTTGTCGATGCTGGCCTTGATATTGGTAACTTTAGAGTTTCTATTTACGTTAAGTTTATCTAATATTTCCTCAAGTATAATGTTTGGTATTGTTGGGGAGACGTTTGAGAATATTATTCTTGAGTACTTTGATACTAACGGTCTAATGTACACTTGTTTACCTTTAATTTCCAGGTATTCGAATTTTTCAGTTAAATTTTCAACAATTTCTTTGAAGGTATGAGCCCACACGATTTTTAGATCCTTTTGTTGAATATCAAATATTTTCCGGTCCGATTAGATCACCTATGGCACAGGTGTAGTCGGTAAGCGTTAAATCTCCAACACACATCATAATCAGACCCTGTTCCCTTTCTGGTACTTTTTCGTTTTGAGTCGCAATTGCGTAATTTGACCTTGAGAAATCTTTAGTGTTAAACGATGGGATATCTTGTACTTGTAGAAGTCCTCCAGGTACTGAAGGCAATTCCTGCGACAGGTCCCCAGTTACTGAGGACATGTCCATATTTATTATCTATTTTTTTTTCTTTTTTAACCTCTTTTAAGGATATTTAGAGATGTAAACCTGCTATGTATAGAACTAGGGCTGGGTACATCAATCGCACAATAAACTATAAGGGCCGGAGCCCCACTCAACAACTACCGTAATAAGCGAGTAACTGCGAACTAACACAGAGTAAGAGTAAACACGTCTGCTCTCCGTGACAGTTCGAACCAGACTGAATTTATACATAATAATATTATATGAAAATTCAATGGAGCGACATTAGGAGCGAGGTATTTTTTCCTAGTCTTATATTATATTAAAGTGAAACCACTTTTTTTCCGTTTCTCCGGTTCTCCAGTTTTCCGGTTCTCCGGTTCTCTACATTTTTTAAATGTGTCTTATCTTTTGATAATAAGTGTAGCAATTTTTTATTGGGTCCTATATAATTAGTACTCATTAGTCAAAATCTTCTTTTTAGGCCATATTTTTCGGGCCTTATATTATTTTAGGCCCTTCTTTACTTTTATTCTTATATTTTCTTAGGCACTATATTTTTTGGGCCTTATTTTTTTGGCCCTCATATTTTTTCTGGCCCTACATTGTTCTAGGTCTTATTTTTTTGGGCCTCTTATATTTTTGCCCAACATTTATAAATAATTTTATAAATAATTTTATACGTCGTTGTATTTTACCTAATAGTGCCAGACAGGGTATATATCCCAAGGCCGAATGAAGAATGTCCATGTCTATGTCTCTCTCACCCTCTCTTGCTGTCTCTCTTCCTCTCTCGCCCTCTCTTGTTCTTTCAATTTATCAGTAACCTCTTTTTTCTTTAATTTCATTTTTGTTATACTAGTATTATTTAATTTTTCTTTATATTTATTTGGTTGTTTTTTTTTCATTTAAATGTAAGCTCCTTTTTTTCGTAAAGCCTCATTCGCATGTATTTGTTCCAATTCATCAGTACTCTTTTTTTTCTTGAGTTCCATTATTCTTATCTTAGTATTTTCTAATTTCTTTTTATATTTATTTGGTTGTTCTTTTTTCATTTTTATATAAGCTTCTAAATTACATAATGCCTCATTTACACGTATTTGTTCTAATTTATTAGCTTTTTTTTCAATTTCATTTTTATTATTCTATCAATATTTAATATTTCTTTATATTGATATGGTCTATCTTCTTTTATTTTCATATGATTTTCTTTTACGTAAACATTACGAACACGCCTTAATTCTAATTTATCATTACTTTTTTTTCTTCATTTTCATAATCATGTCTTTTTCTGAATTTACTTGATATTAATTCTATTGTTCTGTTACCATTTTCATATTATATGCTGTTATATATAAAGCTTCTTTGTCTTCTATTTCTTTTATTTTTTTTTTTATTTAATTCAATCTCTTTAGTCTTAATTTTAATATCTTTATAATTTATGTGGATATCATCAAAATCCATTAAATCATCATTTGGTTTAGAAAAAATTGTATCTGAAATGTCATTGTCAATTTCCATCTGGATCATTTCAAAATTTGAATTCCTCTGTTCACGATACATTTTAATGGTATTTTTGTTATGCTAATAAATGCATTTGACAGTTTTTTTTACGAAGTTCAATCTTTGCGATCACGGTGCTTTAGAGTAAATTTAAATAAAAACTTAATGTATAAAAATAGATAAGAATAAAAAGAATAATTCAAAACCAAACAATTTTATTTTATTTATGGAAAAAATGCTTAAAAATGATCGAAACGTAAATATAATAGTAGAAATATAATAAAATTGAAGAATATTGGCCTTATGTTATAAAGCTATTGGGCTCAAATATCAAAAATATTTTCGAAAAATAATTCTATACCTAATTTTGCGTGGATAGAAAGTATTCGAAAAATCTAAATATTTACATCGATGCCATCTTCTAATATATTCTTTAATTTGTTGAAGATCATATCATATGTCGAATTTTGAGCGATTCAGTCGTAATTTGAAACCTGCTTAACTTGTTCTTACTTCTAGGAAACAGATTTGGCTGATACTACAGGTTATGATTCATCACTTAAAAAAAATGAACCCATGTTCTTTCTTTTCGTATAATGCAACCAGAAACTAACAAGGAAGGTACCCGAAGTGTCCGGCGCCGATTTCGTTCAAACTTTAATATATTGTAGTAAATCAAAAAATAAGAGACATGTGTTTTTATTTATTTTTCTTCACCTGCGGAAAAACATATTTAGGGGGTGAAAACCACCCTTAAAGTTCACCCCAAAATACCGTCTTTTCTAAATATCTCGGCTTAAACTCTATATTTTTTTATAAAACGAAATGAAAATTATTTCTCGTGCAAAGCACAAGCAATCTATAATGATTTGAGAAGTTGGGATTGCATTCCTTAATCTTTAGGGGATGAAACCCCCTTTTTTCTTCATGATTATGTAATAAAATATTATAAAATCACTCTTAAAAAAAGAAAAAAATTCTTTAAAACAAAAAATTGAAAAGTAAAGTTGACGTTTTTTCGCATTTTCATGAATTTCACTCTTAAGAGTGGTAAACCACCCCTTAAAAAAAAATCAAGTAATAAAAGTTTCAAGTGGTCTCATTCCGTAAATACTCGTATATAGGAGTTTTTTCAAGTCGCTGATTACGAATCCGTTATCAGATTATTCATTGTCAGTTCAATGTAAGCCCTAGATACAATTCCCATCAAAATATTCAGCATGCATCTATTGTAAAGCTTAATAAAAAAAAATAACTGTTTTCGCAATTTCACATACAAAAATCTTATATTATATTAAAGTGAAACCACTTTTTTCTCCGTTTCTCCGGTTCTCCGGTTCTCTGGTACTTCGGTTCTCCGCATTTTTTAAATGTGTCTTACTTGGGCCTTATATTTTCTTGGGCCTTATATTTTCTTGAGCCTTATATTTTCTTGGGCCTTATATTTTCTTGGGCATTTTAATTTTTCTGGGCCTTGTAATTTTTTGGACTCAATATTTTCTTGGGCCTTATATTTTCTTAGGCCTTTTATTTTCTTGGGCCTTATATTTTCTTGAACCTTATATTTTCTTGGGCCTTATATTTTCTTGGGCATTATAATTTTCTTGGGCCTTGTAATTTTTTGAACTCAATATTTTTTTGGGCCTAATACTTTTTTAGACTCAATATTTTTTTGGGCCCAATATTTTTTCGGTCTCTATATTTTTTGGGCCTTATTTTTTTGGCCCTCATATTTTTTTGGGCCTTATAATTTATTGAGCCTTAAATTTTTTTGGGCCTCATATTTTATTGAGCCTTATACTTTCTTGGGCCTTATAATTTTTTGGACTCAATATTTTTTTGGGCCCAATAATTTTTCGGTCTCTATATTTTTTGAGCCTTATATTTTATTAAGCCGCAGACTTTCTTGGGCCTTATAATTTTTTGGATTTAATATTTTTTTGGGCCCAATATTTTTTCGGTCTTTATATTTTTTGGTCTTATATTTTCTTGGGAGTTATATTTTCTTAGGCTTTATATTTTTTTGATTCCTACATTTTTTGGTCAATATGTTTTCTAACGTAGCGTTTCATCCAAGCCTGTATACTTTTACATTGGATTCTTCAGTGAAGCGTATTTTTATAATGTCTTATACAGGCTCTGCTCCAGACTATGATATTTTTTTTTATTTCAAATGCAATGTTTTAACGTCTCATTCTTACACTAGACATTGCAAATCTAATAGCGCATCTCCATATGCAGCTGACTTAACAGCATATCCTGATATGCAGCTGATTAAACGGCGCATCCCAATATGCACCCGTTTACACAGTGCATTCCCATATGCAGCCGATTTAACAGCGCATCCCAATATGCAGCCGATTCAACAGCGCATCCCAATATGCACCCGTTTAAACAGCGCATCCCCATATGCAGCCGATTTAACAGCGCATCCCAATATGCAACCGATTCAACAGCGCATCCCAATATGCGGCCGATTTAACAGCGCATCCCACTATGCAGCCGATTTAACAGCGCATCCCAATATGCAGCCGATTGAACAGCGCGTCCCAATATGCAGCCGATTCAACAGCGCATCCCAATATGCAGCCGATTCAACAGCGCATCCCCATATGCAGCCGATTCTACAGCGCGTCTCTATTTGCAGCCGATTCAATAGCGCGTCTAATGTACTTTCTTGGGCCTTATATTTTTTTGAGCCTTATAATTTTTTGAAGTTAATATTTTTTTGGGCCCAATATTTTTTCGGTCTCTATATTTTTTGGGCTTATATTTTCTTGGGCCTTATATTTTCTTGGGCCTTTTATTTTCTTGGGCCTTATATTTTCTTGAGCCTTATATTTTCTTGGGCCTTATATTTTCTTGGGCATTATAATTTTCTTGGGCCTTGTAATTTTTTGAACTCAATATTTTTTTGGGCCTAATATTTTTTTAGACTCAATATTTTTTTGGGCCCAATATTTTTTCGGTCTCTATATTTTTTGGGCCTTATTTTTTTGGCCCTCATATTTTTTTGGGCCTTATATTTTATTGAGCCTTAAATTTTTTTGGGCCTCATATTTTATTGAGCTTTATACTTTCTTGGGCCTTATAATTTTTTGGACTCAATATTTTTTTGGGCCCAATATTTTTTCGGTCTCTATATTTTTTGGGCCTTATATTTTATTGAGCCGCAGACTTTCTTGGGCCTTATAATTTTTTGGATTTAATATTTTTTTGGGCCCAATATTTTTTCGGTCTTTATATTTTTTGGGCTTATATTTTCTTGGGAATTATATTTTCTTAGGCTTTATATTTTTTTCATTCCTACATTTTTTGGTCAATATGTTTTCTAACGTAGCGTTTCATCCAAGCCTGTATACTTTTACATTGGATTCTTCAGTGAAGCGTATTTTTATAATGTCTTATACAGGCTCTGCTCCAGACTATGATATTTTTTTTTATTTCAAATGCAATGTTTTAACGTCTCATTCTTACACTAGACATTGCAAATCTAATAGCGCATCTCCGTATGCAGCTGACTTAACAGCATATCCTGATATGCAGCTGATTAAACGGCGCATCCCAATATGCACCCGTTTACACAGTGCATCCCCATATGCAGCCGATTTAACAGCGCATCCCAATATGCAGCCGATTCAACAGCGCATCCCAATATGCACCCGTTTAAACAGCGCATCCCCATATGCAGCCGATTTAACAGCGCATCCCAATATGCAACAGATTCAACAGCGCATCCCAATATGCGGCCGATTTAACAGCGCATCCCACGATGCAGCCGATTTAACAGCGCATCCCAATATGCAGCCGATTGAACGGCGCGTCCCAATATGCAGCCGATTCAACAGCGCATACCAATATGCAGCCGATTCAACAGCGCATCCCCATATGCAGCCGATTCTACAGCGCGTCTCTATTTGCAGCCGATTCAATAGCGCGTCTAATGTACTTTCTTGGGCCTTATTTTTTTTTGAGCCTTATAATTTTTTGAAGTTAATATTTTTTTGGGCCCAATATTTTTTCGGTCTCTATATTTTTTGGGCTTATGTTTTCTTGGGCCTTATATTTTCTTGGGCCATATATTTTTTCGGGCCATATATTTTCTTGAGCCTTATATTTTCTTGGGCCTTATATTTTCTTGGGCATTATAATTTTCTTGGGCCTTGTAATTTTTTGGACTTGATATTTTTTTGGGCCTAATATTTTTTTGTACTCAATATTTTTTTGGGCCCAATATTTTTTCGGTCTATATTTTTTGAACCTTATTTTTTTGGCCCTCATATTTTTTTGGGTCTTATATTTTATTGAGCCTTAAATTTTTTTGGGCCTCATATTTTATTGAGCCTTATACTTTCTTGGGCCTTATAATTTTTTGGACTCAATATTTTTTTGGGCCCAATATTTTTTCGGTCTCTATATTTTTTGGGCCTTATATTTTATTGAGCCGCAGACTTTCTTGGGCCTTATAATTTTTTGGATTTAATATTTTTTTGGGCCCAATATTTTTCGGTCTTTATATTTTTTGGGCTTATATTTTCTTGGGAGTTATATTTTCTTAGGCTTTATATTTTTTTCATTCCTACATTTTTTGGTCAATATGTTTTCTAACGTAGCGTTTCATCCAAGCCTGTATACTTTTACATTGGATTCTTCAGTGAAGCGTATTTTTATAATGTCTTATACAGGCTCTGCTCCAGACGCTATAATATTTTTTTTTTATTTCAAATGCAATGTTTTAACGTCTCATTCTTACACTAGACATTGCAAATCTAATAGCGCATCTCCATATGCAGCTGACTTAACAGCATATCCTGATATGATGCTGATTAAACGGCGCATCCCAATATGCACCCGTTTACACAGTGCATCCCCATATGCAGCCGATTTAACAGCGCATCCCAATATGCAGCCGATTCAACAGCGCATCCCAATATGCACCCGTTTAAACAGCGCATCCCCATATGCAGCCGATTTAACAGCGCATCCCAATATGCAACCGATTCAACAGCGCATCCCAATATGCGGCCGATTTAACAGCGCATCCCACTATGCAGCCGATTTAACAGCGCATCCCAATATGCAGCCGATTGAACAGCGCGTCCCAATATGCAGCCGATTCAACAGCGCATCCCAATATGCAGCCGATTCAACAGCGCATCCCCATATGCAGCCGATTCTACAGCGCGTCTCTATTTGCAGCCGATTCAATAGCGCGTCTAATGTACTTTCTTGGGCCTTATATTTTTTTGAGCCTTATAATTTTTTGAAGTTAATATTTTTTTGGGCCCAATATTTTTTCGGTCTCTATATTTTTTGGGCTTATATTTTCTTGGGCCATATATTTTTTTGGGCCATATATTTTCTTGAGCCTTATATTTTCTTGGGCCTTATATTTTCTTGGGCATTATAATTTTTTTGGGCCTTGTAATTTTTTGGACTTGATTTTTTTTTGGGCCTAATATTTTTTTGTACTCAATATTTTTTTGGGCCCAATATTTTTTCGGTCTATATTTTTTGGGCCTTATTTTTTTTGGGCCTTATATTTTTTCGGGCCTTATATTTTATTGAGTCTTATATTTTCTTGAGCCTTATAATTTTTTGGACTCAATATTTTTTTAGGCCCAATATTTTTTCAGTCTCTATATTTTTTGGGCCTTTTTTTTGTGCCTTATATTTTATGAGCCTTATATTTTCTTAGGCCTTTAATTTTTTTGGGCCTCATATTTTATTGAGCCTTTTACTTTCTTGGGCCTCATATTTTTTTGGGCCTTATAATTGTTTGAAATCAATATTTTTTTGGGGCCTAATATTTTTTCGGTCTCTATATTTTTTGGGCCTTAATTTTTTTTGGGCTTTATATTTTATTGAGCCTAATACTTTCTTGGGCCTTATATTTTTTTGAGCCTTATAATTTTTTGGATTTAAAATTTTTTTGGGCCCAATATTTTTTCGGTCTCTATATTTTTTGGGCTTATATTTTCTTGGGAGTTATATTTTCTTGGGCTTTATATTTTTTTGATTCCCACATTTTTTGGTCAATATGTTTTCTAACGTAGCGTTTCATCCAAGCCTTTATACTTTTACATTAGATTCTTCAGTGGATCGTATTTTTATAATGTTTTATACAGGCTCTGCTCCAGGCGCTATAATATTTTTTTTAATTTCAAATACAATGTTTCAATGTGTCATTCTTACACTAGACATTGCAAATCTAATGGCGCATCTCCATATGCAGCTTGACTCAACAGTATATTCTGATATGCAGCCAATTTAACAGCGCATCCCAATATGCAGTTGATTCAACAGCGCATCCCAATATGCAGCCGATTTAACAGCGCATCCCAATATGCAGCCGATTTAACAGCGCATCCCAATATGCAGCCGATTCAACAGCGCATCCCAATATGCAGCCGATTCAACAGCGCATCCCAATATGCAGCCGATTCAACAGCGCATCCCCATATGCAGCTGATTCTACAGCGCGTCTCTATTTGCAGCCGATTCAACAGCGCGTTTCCTAATGTAGTCGATTTAATAGCGTATCCTCGTATGCAGTTGATTCAACAGCACGTTTTCTTACGCAGCCGATTTAACAGCGCGTACTTTATACAGCTGATTCAACATGATATTAAACTATTTTGAAAGCGTCAGTTGATATTTATTTTTTTAAACATCATATATTTTATTATATTTTGAGTTCAACTATTAACACAATCTAAAACATAAATATAAAATACATATTAACATATTCTTTATAATATCTCTTTATAAACAATGTTTTTCGTATATATTGCGTTATGATCATTTTCATTTTCTCCGTTGACAATAGCGTAGTCACCTAAAAATAGTTTTAAATTGTTTTTGAATTTCGTCCTTGAAAGAGCAACATATAATTGTTCATGACTGAAAACTGGTGACGGCAAATAAACATCAACTTTTTCATAAGATTGTCCTTGTGATTTATTAATAGTCATTGCAAATCCTAATCTAATAGGAAACTGTTTTCGTTGCATATTGAATGGAATTTCTTTCGTAGATAGAGATAAATTTATTCTTGGAATGAAAACTAATTTACCTTTGTTTTGAGCAGTTACTAATTCCGCTTGAATGGAATACTTAAGCATTTTTTTTAGTATCAACCTTATTTCATTACAAAGTCCCTTATCGACATTTAAATTTCTTAAAAGTATAATGATAGTACCTACTTTTAAATGTAATTTATGTGGTGAAAGTCCATTAGTAGTTAACTTATTTAAAAATTCTGTAGGTAACATAATATCTGAATTTTCGTTGTTATCATCTTCAGCAGTATCAATACTCAAATATTCAACATGGTTTCCTTCCATTAAATTCAAAACATTATTATTGATTTCAGTAACATTATTATTTTTAGGAGCCAAAATAACTTTTTCCGTTATATTCGTATTGTCTATATTTATTGTTTTTCCAAATATTTTTTCGACAAGATTTTCTTTAATGATAAAATTATCTGGTATAGCACTCACTTCATTATCATCTTCAAAAACATCGCGGCGTTTTCCTTCTCCGATGTCTAATAACCATTGTTTAAAATTATTATCATTATCCGAAACTCGCAGATTTTCATTTAACTTCATTTGCTTAAAATTTTGCCATAAAAAACTAAATTTAACTGAATTTTTAATGATGTTCATACGGCTACCATGTCGTACAATTGGTAATGTTTGCCTGGAATCTTCTGATATAATTACAGTTTTACCAATGAAGGGTTGGTTTACATTGCATAAATATTGAAAAAGACGATCGACCGCTTTAAAAGCAAATTTTGAAGTCATGGATATTTTATCCCAAATAATTATTTGTGTTTCCTTTAATTGTTTGCCCTCTGCAGAATTAGGCTTAACATTACAAGTGATACAATCTGTTATATTTAACGGTAGTTTAAATGTTGTATGCACGGTTTTTCCATCGACTAATGAATTCGCTGCCATAGCTGTCCAAGTTACACATAAATAATGTAAAGTATGATATTTGAAATAAGCCATTAAAACGTTTAGTAAATAACTTTTTCCACTTCCACCCGGTCCATAAGGTTTTTCATAAAATGTATAAAAATTTTGTATTTCTGAATATAAGTAATTTCGTGCTTCGAAATCTTCTCTATTCAAATCAAAATATGCTGTTAATGTTGTTCCAACATTTTTTTGCATGATCATTCCTTCTTTTCCTTCTTTAAAAAATACGTTTTGTTGATTCTCTTCATGAACGCTTAGACGTTTTATAGTATGTGAAATAACATGTAAAGGATATTCTAATAAGCTGTGCATTGCCTCAGGTGGACATAAATATCGTGTATTAATGTATTGTTTAATTTCGTCATATTCATATTCAACACTTTCACTATTGTCATTTTCAAAAGTGTCTTTATTTTCTGATCTAAAATCAACATTTACTTGATGTATTTTAATGTATGCACAATTATAACCTTCATAACAGTATTTGAATAAATATTTAATGCATTGTACAGTGGAACAAACTTCTACGTTTATGTGTGCATTAAATTTCGATAATAAGTAAGGATTATAAGGAACAACGAATCCATTATCTGCAATTCTTTCTGTAAATTTATTTTTTAAAATAATTTTGACGCCATCATTTTTGTGTTTGTATAGTGGATACCCATTTAATTTAAATGTTGTTGTATTATAAAATTTTTTTGGAAAATTTTTCGTACATTGTTTCGTATTTTTATCCATACACGGACAATTTATATTGTGCATACCACAGGGACCGTGTATCATAAATTGTTTAACAATACTATATAATTTTAGATAAATATC
This sequence comes from Anastatus disparis, assembly GCA_017163975.1. Lineage (NCBI taxonomy): Eukaryota > Metazoa > Arthropoda > Insecta > Hymenoptera > Eupelmidae > Anastatus > Anastatus disparis. The sequence continues at coordinate 1,326,766 of JAFFSR010000394.1, read as the reverse complement.
TCTATTTGGGATTTCTGCACTTATTATTTTATCAACTTTTTCGGGAATGTCAAATTTATCATTTTTATCTAAGAATAACAACATATGCATATGTGGTAATCCTCGTTTTTGAATTTCAATTACATAACTATATGCAATACATTTTCCTAATATTCTCTTTATTATTACTAAATTTTTGAATTCTTCTACTTTTTGATAAAATACTTTTGTTATAATATCTGGTCTATCTATTGCATTTTCATGAATTTCCAAGTTTTCAGTCATTTCTTTCCAATGTGGGTTACAGGTCATAGTTACAAAAAGATCAGGTTTACCATGATAATTTACAAGTGTTATTGAATCAATGTAATTTTGTTTTGAAAATCGTGGACTTCCTGTAGAGTTTGATGGTAACTTTGATACCATTTTTCCAATTTTTGAATAATTTAATTCTTTTTTGCTATGTCCATAGTCCATAACACATTTGTAACAATCACTTCTTAATACGTTTTGGTTTTTCCGTATGAAATATAATCTGGAGGTTTTAACTTTTACAAACGCATCAACAATGAACTGTTGAGATAATTTTCCTAAATTAAGAAATGGATTAAATTCATTTCTAACACTAAATCTATAATTATAAAATTGCAAATTTTTAATATTAAATTTTCCAAATTTATTTTTCATATTTGACATCCATCCGAAACCACCATTAGGATGAATAAGCAAAAATGTCATAGGATCTGTGTGTTTGCTAATTGTTAGTATACTAATTGGTTTATCAAACTTAGGGTAAATGACAATATCACGTTCAATAAGAGGTATATCGTCTTCTCCAATGTATACTATTGCTACTTCATTACAGGTAGGTAGATTATATCTATTTTTATCGAAATTATTATTGCGGACAATAGGCATAGTAACAGTTTTCAGAAGACAATTGATTTTTGCACATCGTTGTAGTTCTTCTTCTCCTGCTTCATGCATCATTTCATAAGCTTTAGCATGAGGGTTAATATCTCTTATTAAGTTATCTAAATGTTTCAATAATGTCAAATTTGTATTAAACTTATGTCGTTCAATCGTTGCTATTTCATTATCTAAAATATATAATTGTCCATATTTACGGGCTTCATCTTTATTAGGATGTAACGCATATACATTATGGTAAATTTGTCCACATAATCTCATAACTTGTGGCCCTTTACCCGGCAATGTATCAAAATTGGCATCAAAACTTGCGAATGCTAAAGCATTATTGTACAACCTAACATTTCGTCGAAAATCAGTACTTTCTTCCGTAAATTCAGTTGCTCAAAACATTAATCGTTCTGGGTAAGGTGGATTTTCTAACAATTCTACTTTACCTTTATGACAACAATTGGAGAAATCGTTACTTTTAGCATATTAGAAAGCAAAATGTTGCGCGTTACAATAAACACATGTATTCGTCTTGGAACCAATGTAATTTTCAGATATGAGATTTTTATCGAAATATATATTTGCCATACAACTAATTAGTTTCAAATTAATTTTTTCAGTTAATATTTTTTCATTTAATTTCTTTAATTTTTTTTCTACTTTGCCCTTTATTGTTTCATCAATAACTTCGTTTAATACAATATTATGATTGTTATTATGATTATTATTATTCTAATTTTCATTATAATTATTATCTTCAATTTTTAATCGTTAACACTTGATATTTTCTAATTTTTCTTCTTAAATTTTTTGGTTGTTTTTCTTTAATTTTTATATAAGCTTCTTTCTTACGTAAAGCCTCATTCGCACTTATTTGTTCCAATTTATCAGTACTCATTGTTTCCTTGAATGACCATTTTGTTATCTTAGTATTTTCTAATTTCTGTTTATATTTATCTAGTTGTCCTTTTTTCATTTTCATATAAGCTTTTTTCTTACGTAAAGTTTCTTGAACACGTCTTAGTTCTAATTTATCATTACTTTTTTGTTTCTCGCATTTCCAGAATAATGTCTTTTCCTGAAATTTTTCTATATTCATGTGATTCTTCTGTTACCATTTTCCTATTAACGGGATGTCAGAGCTGCATCACTTGAGTTTTGCTTTTTTTATTATATCAGTATCTTTTTAAATTAATAAATTAAACAAATATGATGACTTGTCCGTACTAAAGCTATATTAATACAAAAATTTTCGTCAAAATAAAAAATCATTTGGACTTCTTATTTTTTTATGAGCTTGGATTAAAAATTAGACATCAAACTTGATAGACCTAACTTTAAAAAACGATACATTGAAAGTTTTTATTATAACTTTATATGTCCAATATTTTGGTGTATTTCTTGAGTTGTCCGCACTGGAGTATAATCTTACAAATTTTTACTTTGTATCAAAAAAACTTGATTAATCGCATCGTCTATTCATAAGTTAGGATTGGAAATATTATTAGAAGGCGGGCAGCTTCGTCAAGCTCTTAAGTTCTGTTACAAATAAAGTTTCTTTTTCATCTATTTCTTTTGATTCTTTTTTTTCTTCATTTAATTCAATTTCAACTGTCCCACGTTTATTATCGTTATAATTCAAGTGGATGTCGTCGATTCCTATTATATCATTATCTGGTTTTTAAAAATTTTTATCTGAAATGTCATTGTCAATTTCCATCAAAATTGTTTCATGATTCAAATTCTTTTGTTTACGATACATTTTCATGATCTTTTTTTGTTCTGGCAATAAATGCATTTGTGAGTTTTTTTTATAATATTTTAAGCTCGGCGAAATCTAAATTACATGATATTTGATTAAGACCTTGCTCATGACAAAAACTCCTTTTTATCATATCCGGTGGATTATCGTAATTAATTTTTGCATTATTATAATTTTGTAAAACTAGAAACATTTTTATTTTTTGCGTTTTAAAAATTCTTTATAAACGTAATCGCATTTGAGAAATATTATATCTTAAACAACATGGACCTAAATTATAAAGTACTGCAACAGCAAAAACCATTGCAAAAACGCTACAATCATAATTATTCGTTTGTGATTGTACTGTTTCGAATACTGTGCTTAGTTCTTATTCGTTGGGAAATAATCTGTTTATATAAATCTTATACTTATCTTGTAAATATATAAGATTCAAACTGTCATAAATATGAATTACCTTATTATTATAATACACACGAATCCGGTGACTCTTTTCTAAATTTCCGGTAAATAATAACTGTATAAATTCTCTATCAATCAGTACTGAATTAACATATTGTGGTCTCTGAATTAGTGAAGTTGATTGCATGTCAAATAAGGTGCACTGGTTTGAAATGTAATTAAATTCTAATATATGAATATCAGTTAACATGCAAGCAATTCCACTATACAATTCCTGTCTTTTAACAATCAATTTATCTTCCTCAGTCGAAACCATTATTAAAAATAAAAATTCTCTTAAGAGCAGGCCGGATTCGCTGTCCTTGTCTAATTGAGATTTTTGTTATTTACTCAAGTATCAATTGGTGTATCTGCTATTTGAAGGTTAAGCGCAATAGATATTATTATTACAAATATGTATGCACAAGAAAAAAAAAATCTACTGATTTGTTTTTGAGAAAAGTAAGGAACGCGAAAATATTATAAACATAAACTTTTACTTCGGCGTTCCTTACTTTTCTAAAAAACAAAGCAATAGAATTTTTTTTTCTTGTGCATAGATGTTCATAATAATAATATCTATTGCGCTCAACCTCTAATTTGAAGATACACCGATTAATACTTGAGTAAATAACAAAAAACTCAATTTTTACTCAGTCGGTATCAGATTCTATTCCGGCCTGCTGTTAAGAATTTTCATTCATTTTTAATAAACTTTTTCCAAAGATATTCACAAAAAAATCGTTTTTATATTAACTGATTTAATTTACTCCTTTTTTACTTTAAAAGCTGTAAAATTAAAGAAATTATGAAAAATGCTATGAATTAATTGTTATATGATAAATAAATAATAATGAAATTTGTAACAATAATATAATGATGAAAAATGATTATTTTTGGCAATTATTTATATATATATATGGGTCAATCCACGTCAAATAGATAATGGCTCTGTCCAAAATTGTAGATCACCAAACAAATCGTATATAATCTTAAAATTTTCGTCTTACACTTTACTTTCTTTTGCAATGTGGTGATTTAAAAAAATCCAAAATGGCGGCACCAATATGGCGGCTCAAACCTAGAGATATCATAAAAAATTTTTTTAAATTAATTTTGTTTTATTTAAATCAGATCCTGCATATTTTTTTACATCAGAAATCAATTCAGCGTTTTATTTTACATAGGAATATAGTATTGCACTCAAGGTAAAAAAAATTTACAATGTCATTGGAAGGTCATATCGGGAAATAATAGTTATTTCTCAAATTACTCATTGATCAATGTTGATTAGTGAGGAAATGAAGATACTGATTGATAACTCGAGTTACTAAATTTAAATCTGATGTCCACTTAATCCTACAAGATCTGTATAAAAGTCATTTGAAGGTCGAATCGCGAATATCTTATATTATTTGATAACATTGGGACACATTTAAGTTTTACGTGTCGCTGAATCCGAAATCGGGGTCTGTTGGAGTGTCAAACGACGTAACTACGTAAAAATTAATCAAATATTGACTAAAAGAAAACTTTTGTTTTCCAAGAAACCACAGTTTGAAACGAATTTTTCTGTAATTACGTCGTTTGACACTCCAACAGGTCTCGGATTCGGATCCAGCATCACGTAAAACTTATAGGTGTCTTAATCTTATCAAATAATAGAAGATATTCGCGATTTGACCTTCAAATGACCTTGATGGAGACTGGTATCTCTGATATGGCTGAGCAGATATCAGATTTGGATTCAGTGACTCAAGTTACCTATCAGTATCTTTATTTTCTTACTAATCAACGTTTATCAATGATTAATTCAAGAAATAACTATTGTATCGCGACATGACCTTCAGATGATATTGTAAATTTTTTTTACCTTGAGTGCAATACTATATTCTCATGTGAAATCGAACGCTTAATCGATTTCTGATATAAAAAATATGCAGAATCAGATTTGAATGAAGTAAAATTGATTTTTGAAAATTTTTTATAAAATTTCTAGGTTTGAGTCGCCATATTAAGGCCGCCATTTTGGATTTTCCAAAATCGCCACATTGCAAAAGAAAGTAGAGTGTAAGAAGAAAATTTTGAGCCCATGCACGACTTTTTTAGTGATCTACAATTTTGGACAGAGCCATTATCCGTTTGACGTGGATTGACCCATTTATATGTATATATATATATATATATATATGGGACATTTTACACCAACTGGAAGAGCAAAAAAATAAAAATCGCTGAAACTCTGAGAATATATTCTGTCTGTTACTCAAAATGTGTAAAAAAATACTCAAGGATTTAGATTTGAAGGATCAAGAGCCATAGATCCTTGAAATCAGGAAATTTTCAAAATTTCTGGAAAAGTACCAACTTTCTGATTTTTTTTCTGAAAATCTTGATGTTTTAGAGAGAAATTCATGAGAATTCTTCTTGTTCTAGATAAAGAGGAGGATTAGCATTATTTTTTACAGAGCTAAATTTTAAAGTTTTCTATTGGTTCTTACATGTATTACATGGTAATTGAAATTACTCATTGTCTGTTACTTCAGAAATTGCTTTTCGAGGGCTGATTTCCTTCTATTTTTTATCAACTTAAAAATAAATTTATGACTGTGTAAGAAAGAGCCATCAATAAGGAGTTATAACAGTTTAAAATATATATTTTCATGTCTAATTTATTTTCAATATAAAAATTAATCATACATGATAATATATATTTTAAACTGTTTTAGCTCCTTATTGATGGCTCCGACTTACATGATCAAAAATTCATTATAAAGTTCACGTGAAATAGAAAAAAATAAGCCCGCGAAAAGAAATTTCTGAAGTGAGGAGCAATGAGTAATTTCAATTACCATGTAATACATATAAGAACCAATAGAAAACTTCGAAATTCAGGTCTGTAAAGAATCATGCTAACTCTGTTTTTCATTAACAACAAGAAGTATTCTCATGAATTTCTCTCTAAAATATTAGGATTTTCAGGAAAAAAAATGATCAAGTTGGGACTTTTCCAAAAATTTTGAAAAATTTCAAGAATCTATGGCTCTTGATCCTCCCAATCTGAATCCTTGAAAATTTTTCTACACATTATGAGTAACAGGCAGGATATATTCCCAGAGTTTCATAGATTTTTATTTTTCTGCTCTTTCAGTTGGTTTGAAATGTTCTATATATATATATATATATATATATATATATATATATATATATATATATATATATATAAAATATATTTATTCATTAAAAAAAGTTTGTTGTAAAAAGAACTAAAATCAAAATTATTTTAAATTATTTTTAATAATTGTATTCTTCAATTTATTTACAGTTATTCGTGGTTATTTGCAGTATCTACATTTAAATAATGTATGAATGATAATAAACAACCCACACAGCATGAAATATTTATGGAAGCTTCCTGGAACATTGGCAGCGGTGATTTGAATTATTTTAGGAATCTTCCATGGAATATTCCTGTAATTTTCGTGTGTCCTTGATTCTTCCTACATTGGAATATTCCATGGAATATTGCTGGAAGATTCTAAGAATATTTCATTAAAAGATCTAGGACATCTCAGATCTTTTATTGAAATATTTCAGGAATCTTGCAGGAATATTTCATGAAATATTCCGTTGGAACATACATTGAAAATTTCCGGAATATGGGAACGGTAGATTTGAAACATTTTATGAACCTTTCATGGAATATAAACGAACGATCTAAAGAATCTTTCATGCAATATGCACGAAAAATTTAAAGAATTTTTCATAAAATATTCCATGAAATATTTCCGGAAGATTTTAGAAATCTATCGTAAAATATTCCGTGGAATATTTATGAAAGATTCGCAGAATATTGACACGGAAAATTTGGAATATTTCAGGAATCTTCCGCGAAATATTCCTGTAATATTCGTATGTCCTTGATTCTTCCTACATTGGAATAATCCATGAAATACTCTTGAGAGATTTCAAGAATATAAAAATGGGAGGTTTGGGTAATCTCTCATCTTTCATGAAATGTTCCTGGAAGATTTTTGGGAAATGTGAAATGCTGTGAGGGGATGGTATATATATTATATAATAACACATTACACTTATACATCAATACATATACGCATACATAAACATTTTGTTATAAAATCGCATTTAAATATTCGCTCCCACTGTGCACATCAAAGTGCTGATACCCTTTCGCTTTCATAGTAAGTGAGGTATCTTTCAACCGTTTGGGGATAAAACTTCCATTTAACAAACATCCCCTTATCGGCGTCACTAGAAACCTTCCGTAACATTCCGCGCAATCTTTCAACGAAAACTTCATGGAATCATTCTAGAATCTTTTAAACAATATTCCACTGGAAGATTACTGTAATCTTTGCGTAAAATATTTCGTGGAATATTTACGGAAGATTTATGTAATATTTCGCTGTACGATTTAAAAGTTTTTAGGAATCTTCCAGTGAAATGTTTCTGAAATCTTTCTGAAATCTCTAATGGAATATTCCACTGGAAGATTACTTAAATCTTTTTGTAGAATATTTCGTTGACTATTTATGGAAGATTTATGTTATAATCCACTGTACGATTTGGAAGTTTTTTGGAATCTTTCAGTAAAATGTTTATGGAATCTTTCTGAAATCTTTCATAAAATATTCCACTGGAAGGTTACTTAAATATTTTTGTGAAACATTTCGTGGAATATTAATGGAAGATTCATGTAATATTCCGCTGTACGATTTGAATGTTTATCGAAATCTTCCTGAAATCTTTCATGAAATATTTCATCGGAAGATTACTTTAATCTTCCTGTGAAATGTTTCGTGGAATATTTATAGAAGATTTATCTAATATTTCGCTGTACGATTTTAAAGTTTTTTTAAATCTTCCAGTGAAATGTTTATGGAATCTTTCTGAAATCTTTCATGAAATATTCCATTGGAAGATTACTTAAATCTTTTTGTGAAATATTTAGTTGACTAGTTCTGAAAGATTTATGTAATCATCCGCTGTACGATTTTAAAATTTATCGGAATCTTCCAGCGAAATGTTTATGGAATCTTTCTAAAATCTTCCATGAAATATTTTACTGGAATATTCATAAACATTACATGGAATATTTTATGAAATATTTCAGAAATCTTTCGTGAATATTACATGGAATATTTCGAAAAAGTTTTTGAACATTCCTTTGAAAAATTCCTGAAATATTCCTGGAAGCTTTCAATGGAAGATTCCAGTGAAATATTCTGAAATATTCCATGAAGACTTTCAATAATCTGCATTAAAGGTTCCATTGAAATATTTCAGTGGAATAATTCGAAATATTTCAGTAAAGTCTTCCATGCTATGTGAGAACCATTATTTATTTCTAGCCTAACGCTTTTTTATTGTTATTTACAGTTTTCAATATTTTCTTATAATCATTTGTTTATTCGCAGCATTATTCTACTTTTACAAAATAATGTTCATACAAGGTGATAAAATATTTTACTATAAGATAATATATATATATATATATATATATATATATATATATATATATATATATATATATATGTTTCATTTCACAAAAAAATTTCAACATCAAAACTAATTCTCTAATGTAAAGGATAAAAAATTAAATTTGTATAATTTTGAAATTTTGATATGGGGATACTTTTTATAAATAACTTTTTAATAATTTTGAATAATGGTAAATTCTTTAAATAACTTGTGGTATTGAATGCTAATTAAATTTAGTTTTTACATGAATCACAATTCATTTAAATATAAACACGTGTACAAATGAAAATTTAATTAAGGTTAATTGTATGTTATTTATAAAAAATTGTTAACAAGTAACTTTTTAAATAATATATTTTCATGAAAACTAATTTAAATACCTCATTCTCTGAATGATAACTGAATACAATTTTAATTTAATAAATTTAGTTATATAATTATAAATATATAATATTTATATAATTTTTCATCAAATAAAATTATATTTTTTTTAATACATATATATTAAAAAAATAATTATTACAATAGATTGTAGTTAAATAAAAATGTTTATTTTAATAATAATAGCGTTGAAATTTATTTTGATGAATATGTTATTTGATTGACATTTAAAGTATTATTTTAACTATTTTTGAAAAGTTACTTGTCATCAATAAAAAAATATTTCATTGTTCAAATTAATAATCTATTAATATCAAGAATTTTCTAAAAATTATAATATTTATAATATGCAAACCTTACTTGTGATACATACACTTTGTAATATTTGTATCTCATTAAATTTTTATATTAGATGCAAAAAGGATTGTTAAGTAATTGCAAATATTTATTTTTTTATTCCGAAATATTCGAATTTAAAATTAACTAAAATTTTGTATTTTAATCTTATGATTTTTTCTATTTAAATTTCGTATTTCATATATATAAAATACATTTGTGAAGATATTTTTATTAGAAATCAACACGAATTTCTTTTAAGCATGTTTCACTCATGAATTAATTTCATAATTCAAATTCATGGTCATATATTGAGGTCTGGAAATTATAGTTGTAACTCAGTACCCAGTTCTCAGTTTATTTACATCAAATATCGTACTATCTTTGTTTTTCTAATGGAAGTAGAGAAATAGTCACTTGAAATAAATTATACGCTTTTTTACTTTAAGCACATGTGTACATATATTTTTATATTATGTTTCATCAAATTATTTTCAATTTTATTCAGTACTCGAAATTAAATTAAATAATTCTTATTTACTCAAAATTAGTCATTTATACATAACAATATAATAAAAGAAAATTCAACTAAGCGACGTTAGGAGCGAAAAACTTCAATATAATTAATACCTGTTAACGTAAAACCCAATAAATTGTGTAACGATTTTCAACAGTTGATAAATATAATGTAAATCATATAATATATATATATCAATTTTAAATTTTTAATCATTAATTCAAAACTCAAAAGTAACTATTTTAAAACGGAATATGAAAGATAAACATGTATCGTTTTAATCCTTGAATATCACGAATTTAAATATTAATTATTAGTAATTTTAAAGAGTTATATATTTTATAAATAATTCTATATTTAATCATTTTTAATTTTAGTAACAGGAAAAGCCGCACGAAAAGAGGTTAATAATTGCATTTTCTGCGAAATATTGCCCTTGGATCGAGTAGGTGAAAGATCAGTCTTAATACCAAAAAAAAGGCAGTAAGCATCGCAAATTTATGCTCTTACTTCATAATATAATAGTACCAACATTGGTCCCTAAAATTCAAGCTATAGTACTAATTGAAATTATATCGTCACTCTTTTTTTAAGTACCTTAATACATAAATTAGATATACTTGATTTAGAACCTATTTTAACAATACTTTCTTTTCTCCGTGCAGTTGTTAGTTCTAGTAAACGTCAAATACTGTTTTCGATTATTTCATGGTTCGTGATTGAAACACGTGATTAAAAAGAAAAAATTCCTATTATATTTTTTCATTGATTCAAATGCAATTTAGTAGAACAAATTCTTAATTCATCATGATATAATTTGTATTTAAACAATTTTTATGCACATTGTAACTTTAATTAATCTTTCTTATAAAAATAGAAAAATTTAATTTAGTACAAAACTACAATATCACAATTCATAAGTTGCGTCGATTCTCTTTTATTTTAAAATTGGCTAATTTATACATAATAATATAATATATGAAAATTCAACCGAGCGACGTTAGGAGCGAGGTATTTTTTGCTAGTCTTTTAATTATATAGTTTATTATTTAGTTCTGCTTTATCTTAAGATAGTAATAACAGCAACACAAGATATATTATATATATTATAGAGTATTGAAAATGTAACACAATTTTCATATATTTCTAAATGTTTTATATTTTTATAATTAAATGTCTATTTTTAATTTTTGAAATATATAAATATGGAACATTATGGTTCCTATAGATATTTTTCGATAATGTACTTCTTTATTATGTGGTGTAGCTTCTTCTATAACTGTTTAGCAATGGCCGCTCCAAGAATCAATTAATAAAAGGCTTTTAGGTCCAATATTAGGAAAGTATATTTCCTTTAACTACGTTTTAAAATGTTCCGAAAATTTTATAATCTATTGACATAAGTTTGGATACAAATACGCGGAGAGAGTTAAAATAATTATTTCCGTGAATGCCACATTACCTGAAATTAATTTACCAGATTTTGAAGCTGTGACATACACATTCGTAGGCCTGAAGAGAGTAGATAAAACTACTGGCCCAAAAACTCCACTTTTCTCATTTAAAACCATAAACAAAGGTGATAGTAATTTACCCTTGGCTGAAATAGTGGGCTGAACTGTATAACTGTGAGTAGTAGACGATATAGACTGAACGAGACATTGTACGTTCTTCTCTCCTTCAGTAGCCAATATTCGGCTGGAGTGTATTTCCAACTGAAAACCGCGTTGATCAGAATTATATTTTTTTTCAATTCCTATTGAGTCTATTAATTTTTGGACCGTGTGCTTGTAGAGCCCATTTTCTTAAATCATTGTCATGTATTATCATTTCTGACTCTATAGCAGTTTTAAAATTTTCTATTGTAAAATCACAAATTTTTTCGATTTTTCACGGTACGTGCCACCTCGATTTATTTGATGGGCCCAGCGACTTAATTTTTGATCGTAAGTAACTTTTCTGAATTTTTGTTGAACTGATTGCAAAGATAAATTCCTTTTTTTCCGCTCCTCCAATATTCCACCGCATTTTTATCCAAAACTTACTGGTTTGTTGTCTATTGTGCACACATCCGTAAGTGCTTCAGGATCTTCAGGAAGAGTGTGTAACTCTTTGTCTTCTACAATATGAGCATGAGCCTCTTTGAATTCTTCTTGAAAATGTAGTAATTCTTCTTGTATGATGTCAAGATTGTTATATGATTCCATTAAATCTAGGAGGATTGTTTGAAAATGATCTTTTATTTCTATTTCTTGTACATTGTAAGGAGTTTCCTCTATGTTTAAAGTTTGAAAATAGGCAAGTAGAACATTAATTACATTTAGTGGATTGATTTTCATTGTGATACAATAATATTTAATAACTATAAATTTTTAGTGGTTTTAGAAAGCAGCTTTTCAAAATTTTACTCACGTACGTTTATAATTTCAACATTAAAATTCTGTTTAGGTTTAAGTTTTTGTAAAAATTAAGTCTCAAGAATGTCTGTGAAGAACTTCAAAACGTTTTTATATTTATAAGTAATAATATATTATTTATCTGTTTTATATGTTTAACGATCATTAAATGTTGACACTGCCATCACTTACATTAGACTGGCTGTAGCATCAAATTCAGTATGAATGATTGGCTTGTAGTCATATGTTTTATCAATGAAAAGATACTGCTATCGTTCCGTACTTGACGCCAAAACTCCAAAAGTATATTTACATTACATATCTTATTTATCACACAGATAAAACTTATTTTTCCAAAATATTTGACGTGACTTTTGATTTTGTGGTAAATAATGAATTAAAAGAACTTTACTTTCCTACATTTCGAAAAATAATAACTGAACATAAAAATTATAATCCGTTTACATTAATTCATTTATTCATTTGTTAAAGCTTCTTGGTTTTTAATATTAAGTTATTGGATACCATTCAACTTAAAGTTAGAATTTAATGAAATTCGATTCATAAATTTTAATACAGGAAATCATAAACTCGTTAACTACAAAATTGTTAATTCGGTAAAAAATACAAATTAATTTTCTTACGTCAAATAATGCGTGAATAAAATGTGAGACTTGCCACTAAAAATTTTGAATCTTACACGTTTTTGTGAAACATCGTTACGACTATTTGTATTTACTCATGTGATTAGGCTTCGAGTTAATAAAATGGGAGAGAAAAAAAACAAATTAGCTCAACCTATATTGTAGATTGAATATTTGATGGATATTCAGAATTTAAAATTTGGATATCAAACCGTTGAAAAATTTTCTTGTAATAATTTCAAAGTAAACTTGTAACAATTTTTTAACTGTTTGTATTTGTAATTTTATTGAAACTATTATTATTATTTGCTATATACAGCATTTCATCAATCATTTTTTTGTCATCATCGGTTTCTCTATCTAAAATTTTAAATTTTTTGAAATCTAAAATATGATTATAAGTTTTACAATAAATAGCTGTAGAGTATTTTTCATTATATGGGTAATTCTTTCATACTTTTAAAAATCATGTTACTGCGTCATTTCTCCTAAATATGAGATAGCACATCTTGTTAGCAAATGTTCACTGATTTATTGAGTTATTAGAAACTAATTTTGTTATATTTTTAATGATAATTAGACGTGTCATTTTATGGCGGATGGGGAAAAGGGGTTTTTTTTGAAATTTAAATGTTACCAGGCCATGTAAAATGATAAATTACCGCTATAAAAAAAATGACTACTGCTTTTTTTATTTGAAATTCACACCAAAGCTTTATCTATACACATACTTTTGGAAAATCAAGAGCATGGGTGTGTGCCTGTTAACAAAAGTACTTTCTGAAAGGTTATTAAAATGTTACCAAAAATTTATATATTTTACTTTTTTCTGGAAAATACGATGCTGTAAAAAAGACTATTCAGCGGTGACATTTTAAACTACATCAAAAGGTAATATTTAGAATCACAAAGAGAAATTTTTTATTAGGAACGTGTGCCTAGTGTAGATAAAGTTCTTTGTTCGTTTGAAATTATACTTAAAAAACGTGACTCACTTTTGAAAATAGGTTTTTATCCACTAATATGAAAACCTAAGCTTTGATTCATCTTTTCTCTGTTGTGAACTTTGTAATTTACTATTTTATAATACTCAATGTAATCTTTAAGTTGCTTTTGAAGTATTATTTCGAGTATTCTGGAAATCATTGAATTTTTCCCGGCTATTAAATTTTCCAAATTTACATCGATTACCTAGTTTCTATCAATGTTTTAATTCTAAAGAGTTTAAACTTTAAAAAGCTCAGTTTTAGTATGTATTTAATAGCTTACACCTAGAACGTTGAGTTGAATCATCACTGAAATTTCTAGATTTTAAATTTAAAATTTTTAGATTTAATGTTTATTAAATAAACTAAAATATTTGGTTAAAAGGAATATAAGTATTTTTATTCGAAAACATAAACTACACAAATCTATGTCAAATTTCATACCCTAAGATTGACAATTTTAGCAAAAATAAATTGATATTCCACTCACTTATGATTTGTAATCAGGAATCCCAAAAGCCATTGGGTAACTAATATCACTCAATTTTAATACCCGAATCGCCAAAAATGAATTTTCCAAAAAAATTGCCATTTCTGGCATATTTTATTTATTACAAAAAATTTTGTAATTATTAATGTAAATTGCGTATTTAAATATTTTCTGTAACATATTAAACATGTAAAAATGAAAAAGCTCAATGGAAAATGATCTATTATAGCCCAAAATACTTAAAAAACTGATCTGAGATAGGTAAAATATTATACCTGGGTGTGATAATAATGAATATATTTAAATGTCTTATATTAAAAAAAGCTATCTTCAAAAGTGAGTAATGCGATTTTTTCTTTTATTATCATTTTAATATATCAACATTTAAAAAAAATTAATTTGATACATGTGTCTTCAATTTTTTTTAATTTATTGAAAGTAAATTTTAACACTATGAAAAATTTACTCGAAAATCTGTCTTTTGATGTTTGTTAAAAAGACTACCCTTAAAAGTGAGTAACACGATTTTTTTCTTTCATTATAATACGTCAACATTCAGAGAAAATTAGTTTTACACGTGTGCCTGTATTTTTTTTTTTTAATTTGTTGCAGGTAAAATTTTAACATTATGAAAGATTTACCCATATCTATTACATGCTTTCTTGTGCTCATGTATACGCTTTTCTACAAATCTGCGTATCTCACCAACGTAACAACGATTACAATTCAAATAATTTATTTTTTAAACAACATTTAAAATGATTTTTCAAACGCGTCTTTTTCTGATTTTATAATGCTGTTAAATTTAGCTGTAGTCTTGTACATAACATATATTTTTAGTTTTCTTAAAAAATATTTTATATCGGATTTAAGATATTTGTTTCCAAATTTGCAAAATGTGATAACGGATTTGTAATCAGCGACCTAAAAAACTCCTGTACACGAGTATTTACGGAATGAGACCACTTGAAACTTGTATTTCTTGATTTTTTCTAAGGGGTGGTTTACCCCTCTTAAGGGTGAAATTCATAAAAATGCGAAAAAACGTCAACTTTTTAATTTTTTGTTTTGAAGAATTTTTTTTCTTTTTTTAAAGTGATTTTATAATGTTTTATTATATAATCATGACGAAAAAAGGGGGTTTCATCCCCTAAAGATAAAGGGATGCAATCATAACTTCTCAAATCATTATAGATTGCTTGTGCTTTGCACGAGAAATAATTTTCATTTCGTTTTATAAAAAAATATAGAGTTTAAGCCGAGATATTTAGAAAAGACGGTATTTTGGGGTGAACTATAAGGGTGGTTTTCACCCCCTAAATATGTTTTTTTGCAGGTAAACAAAAATAAATAAAAACACGTGGCTCTTATTTTTCGATGTTCTACAACATATTAAAGTTTGAACGAAATCGGCGCCGGACACTTCGGGTACCTTCCTTGATAAGATGAAGCCATTTTTCGAAAATATAGTAAAAAGAAGCGCTTATAAAAACTTGGTTAGCTAAAAAACTAAAACGCTAACAGAAAAATATAAAAAAGATAAATGAGAGTATAAGTTTGATACTTTGATTTAAGCTTTATTGCATGAGAAAGTCTTGCCTAGTTCAAAAGTTATAGCTAACATAGCATGGAAGATTTCACTGAAATATTTCGAAATCTTTCACTGGAATATTTCAATGGAACCTTCCATGCATTTTAGGAAATCTCCACGGAATATTTCAAAATATTCCACTGACATCTTCCATTGAAAGCTTCCAGGAATATTTATGTAATATTTCAAAGAAATGTTCAGAAACTTTTTTGAAATATTACATTAAATATTCACGGAAGATTCCAGGAAGGTTCCATAAACATTTCGCTGAAAGATTCCGAAAAACTTCAAAATCGTAAGGCCGAATATTACATAAATCTTCCAGCAATATTCCACGAAATATTTTATCGAAAGATTTAAGTGATCTTCCAGTAGAATATTGTATAAAAGATTCTAGTAGGTTTCCATGAAGTTTTCGCTGGAAGGTTGCGCGAAATGTTACGGGAGATTTCAAGTAACGCCAATAGAGGGATGTTCGATAAATGAGAGTTTTCTCTCCAAGTGATTGGACGATACCTTACTTACTGTATAATCGAAAGGGTTGGTGCTTTGTTGTGTACAGTAGAAGCGAATATGTAAATGCGATTTCATAACTAAATGTCAATGTTTATGTATGTGTATATGTATTGATGCATGAGTATAATGTGTTATTATATAATATTTATATTATCCCCTCACAGTCTTTTAAAACCTTTCATGAAATATTTTAGAAATATTTCTGAGTAAATCTGAAATTCTGTCATCGAAAAGGAACATTTCATGAAAGATAAGAGATTACCCAAACCTTACATTGAAATATTCTTGAAATCTTTTAAGAATATTCCATGGAATATTCCAATGTAAAAGAAATCACGGACATACGAATATTAGAGGAATATTTTATGCAAGATTTCTGAAATATTCCAAATCTTTCGTACTAATATTCTACGATTCTTCCATGTATATTCCACAGACTTCTAAAATCAAATTATAATAGATTTCTAAAACCTTCCATGCATATTCCATGAAAGGTTTATGAAATGTTTCAAATCTTCCGTTTTAATATTGCGGAAATCTTCCATGAATGTTTCAACGGAACATTTCATAAAATATTCCTGCAAGATTCCTAAAATGTTTCAATGAAAGATCTGAAATGACCCCAATCTTTTAAAGGAATATTCTTGGAATTTTCCAACAATATTTCATAGAATATTCTAATGTAAGAAGAATCAAGGACATACGAATATTACAGGAATGTTCCGTGGATAATTCCTAAAATTTTTCAAATCTTCCGTGCAAATATTTCAGGAAGCTTCCATAAATATTCCATGTTCTGTAAGAGGTGATCAAAATATGCTAATTGAATAGTGTGAAAATTTATCATGTGTCACACGCTAAAAATCTTAAGAAAATATGTAGTAATATTTAATTTAGCATAACTTCTGAACCACAAATACTTTTCTAACACGATAAGCTTTAAAGTAAAGTGTTCAACTAGTAGTTTTTTATTTTCCATGCACTTTTTTGTAAGAGTCATAGTTTTTTGGTAATTTAAGCTTTTATGAGCATTTCTTGTTATTAAATTTTCGGAAAAATAACCTAATCTTTGTTTCTGGGCTTATTAAAGGAGAAGAAACAACATGGATTCATTCTTGCCATCAAAGAATCATAACATGTAGTATCAGCGAAATCTGTTTCCTAGAGGTGTGTAGACCTCTCCTTATTAGTTGTGCAAGTTTCAAATTACTACTCAAAGTGTATATTAACAAATGTCATAGATATAAATATTTACATTCTTTGAATACTATGTATCTATACGTAAATAGCTGTAGAACTATTTTTCGACATTAATTTCAATATTTGAGCTTAATAGCTCCATAACATAAGGCAGATATTCTTCAATTTTATTATATTTTTACTATCATACCTACGTTAAAAACACTTTTGAGCATTTTTTTATAAATAAAATAAAATTGTTTGGTTTTGAATTTTTTTCTCATTCT
The DNA here is from genome assembly GCA_017163975.1 of Anastatus disparis. Taxonomy (NCBI): domain Eukaryota; kingdom Metazoa; phylum Arthropoda; class Insecta; order Hymenoptera; family Eupelmidae; genus Anastatus; species Anastatus disparis. Next base: position 1,308,838 of record JAFFSR010000394.1, on the reverse strand, counting down.
TACCTATTTTTCTCCAAATCGGTCGTGTAAAAAGATTTTAAAAATAATGTCTAAATTATGTAATGGGCCTAGAAATCATTCGCAGATGAAATTTTGGAGTTACATTTAATTTGTACTTAAACTTTCTCATGAGCACCGTGCGATATTTAAATTTATTGGTATTTTATTAAAACATGGTTCATGACAAAATTTCATTTCATCATTCTTTTTATCATGTCCGATGAATTATCGTAATTAATATTTGTATTATTATTATAATTATGTAAAAGTGAAAACATTCTTATTTGTTGCATTTCGAAAATTCCTAATAACTGTAATAGCATTTGAAAAATATCATATCATTAACAACATGGACATGAATTATAAATTATTGTAACAGCAAAATCAATTGCAAAAAGGTTGCAATCATAATTATTTGTTTGTGGTTGTGCTGTTTCGAAAACTATGCTCAATTTTAATTTGTTTGGAAATAATCTGCTTATATAAATCTTATACTCATCTTATAGAAGTAGTTATAGGGGCACCACGGGCCATCAAAACAAGCCCCCCCCCCCACCGACTCAAAGATTACTGATCCATAGATCATTAACCTCGAAGCAGATGGTGCATGTAGTTTGTTTATGGTCCGTAGTACCCTTGAATGTAAATAAATAAACAATATTTTAAAATTTTTAACTTTTATTTATTATATTTTTACGCATAAACACACATACACACGCATTTTATTGTTAACGCACACGGAAAGAAGATTTATATGATGTATTTCATATTTAAATGTTAACACACACACATATACATGAATACTTTGAAAACTTTTATTTTTTGAAAACACTCATAGAATAATTATAAAAATAGATCTTCATTCTGGCAATGTATTACGCCCAACGCACTCAGGACATAACCAAAGATTGCATGCTTCACATCTTTTCCATCGTCTAATACCTTCTCTGTAAAACTGCTTTGAACATCCCCAGCATATATCTTGGTGTCGTCGCGGCCTGTCAGCTGTAGGGTTAGGGCGACGATGCCTCGACGGTATTATCCGCTCTTGTTCCCGCCTTCTTGCTTTTATTTTTCACAATCAATGTTGTATCCATCGCATGAATCGGGCGGATTTTCTCCTTAATTTTTGCATTTTTTTCCTAAAGTAAATTCTCACTATATCGAACAAATGCTGCTGACGAGACTCTTCGACTCGGTTTTGTCTATAGAGCTCGATGAGATTTTCAGCTTCTATCTCCTCATCTGGCTCTTCTTCTTCCTCTGCGATGTTTTGCGGAGGAATGAAATCAGGATCTTCTCTGCGATTCTCGACAGTTTCGGCGTTAGACCAGTACCCAGAATCTACTGATTGTGTATCTTCATTTTCGTTATTAACAATGTGGTGCCACTGAGGTTGTTGTTGTTGCTGTTGTTGTTGTTGCTGTTGTTGTTGCTGTTGTTGTTGTTGTTGTTGTTGTTGTTGTTGTTGTCCATCTACTTCATCAACTTGATGCTCCATGATATTTGCATCATTATTAAGAGCAACCCAATAATTTTCAAATATGTTGGGCTGTCCCAAGTTAATATAGTTCACCAGTGGTGCTACATGAATCACTACTGGTACATCCATCGGCACATCACGCTCAGGGATGACCGGTGCTTGTAAATTAATGTTTAACAGTTTTTTACTACTGAAAAATTATACACAATACACAGACGGACTTTAAGAGCTGTCGACGAGTTGAGTCCACGATTATAAAAAGCATAATTTCCACCCCAAAGATTTAAAAATATTTTTAAGTTCGCACAGTAAAATTAATAATTTGACACTTTTGCTTCGTAGAAAAGATTCGAACTACAGTTTTGAGAATCATATTCTACAGTAAAGTTGGAAACATCAGCATTAAATTCGATATTTCTAATTTCTAAATCTCATTTTCACAATAAACGTTAAAAATTAAGATTTATATTACAAATTTAAGACGTTTTTTTTAAATTTATTTTTTTTAAAAAATAAATTTTAAAATTTCAAAATTTCATTTATAATTTGTAATGTTTAGCAAATAATGGTTTACAAAAATTTACATACATTTTACATACAATTTCCAATAAAAAACATCTTCATACATTTGTCCCAAAAATCAATACTTTTTCAGAAAAAAAATCACGAATCTCATCATTGATCCAAAATAACGATTTATTCAGACTTTTTTGCATAATTAAGTAACTTTCAGAAGGCTGCCGACTGGAGGCTTCGTATATTTTTTCTTCATAAAAAAACGAAAAAAATAAGACTTTAAAGAGCCAATTTAACCTGCTCGATTTTTAGATATACTAAATAGTATGTTGAAATCGATCAAGTAAGCATAAAAATCAGTATATTATAATTTGCAAAAATTCAGGTGAATTCCACATCTAATTTCCAAGAAAAAGTATTCTATTAAGTTTTAACGAAAATTGATAGTTTTTGAGGAAAAAATTCATTAAAATATTTATTTAGCAAAAAATTTGAAAAATTCGAAAAATTCCATCACGTTTAAATCCTGACCCCTTTGACCTGGACCTCTAAAATTTTTTCTGTATATTCTGGGTATCAAATAGAACATTTTCACAGATTTTCGATGAATTCTATTTTTTTGTTAGGTGAGTTGACGTGAAACGTCCCATATATATATATATATATATATATATATATATATATATATATATATATATATATATATATATTGCGCCAAGTATACATACTCGCGCATTCAAATTTCCCGCCTGACGACCAAGCTACTATAGAACAATAGTTCTGAGCTCAGCCGCCAGGTGGCAACCCCGATAGTCGTTATACGCAACGGGAAAAATGAGGCCAGAGTATATAATAGGCCGAGAAGCTAACCAGAGCAGAGCAGTGTAGACTACGGTCTACCCTCTCTCTTTACCTGAGTGAGCACGCTAGGCTAAGAGAGAGTGAGACAAGTAGTAGCTGGTTGCCTTTCGCTGTAGAAGGACTAGCTTTTCTCTCTTGCACATGAGGGTAGACCGAGTGAGCGCGCTGGTCTACACTCTAGTGCTTATGCTGGCAGTATTAGAGATACGTCGAGTGAACACGCTGGCGTTAATCTATCTGCCTAGAGCGCACTCGCAACCTTTTGCCGTCGCCGCAATGCCGAACTTGCGCCGCTGAATTTAAGGGTGACGTCCACCCAAAATATTATATCCTATCTCACATACCGCAACGGGCTTAATTGAGGGTCTTGTCCACCCACAGCTGTCGCGTTCGTCACTACGTGATTTACAGAATATATTAAGGGTGTCGTCCATCCATTACTTGTTTCATATTAGTTTAAAGGACTCCGTCCGAAAGCCGCGTGGTTATTAAGATATTAGAATAAGTTAAGGGTGTCGGCCACCCATTGTCTTTACATCACTTAAGGGCTCCGCACGCCTACAGAGATTAGTAATTTAGATAATCAAGGAAGCCGGCTACCCATCTTTACCATAGCATTAATTATAGCGATATTAGGTGTCGTTGCCTATTTATATTATAATTATTCAGTTACTGATCTTTTATTTCTTTTGTTTGCACATTGTTGCAGGTTAAAGCTGCCGGTACAAATTAGACCGTCCAGGCCAAAAGTCAACTATTGTTTGGTTTCACTTAAAGATTCATTTATTAATTGGTTTAATTAAATAGCCGTCAAGTGGCCAAAATAAATAAAGAACTAATTACTTTTGTAAATTACATTCTTATTTAAGGTTAGGTTAGTTTATTAGTATTATATAACAAAGTAGGTTTAGTTTTGATTGATATATTATTATTATTTAATTATTGTAATCGTCGTTGTAAATAAGTTTAACTAGTGCAATAAAGCCAAGGTACTCCCTAGCATAACCAAACGTGTTAAACTTGGTTACTATCCTTCATTTTCCACCGTCTGATCCCTCCAACTCCTGCCGATCTTACCCTGGTAACTCACTGAAGCGTCTGGCAACAGGAGTTACACGTATTTCCCCCTCCCGAAAGGGAAAAAAGTTACAATATATACATAAACTTAATTTGCATACTCATATGCAAATAAGAACGATCAAGATTCAAAACATTACGTGTAATAAACTTGTTGCATTTAAAATAAATTTGAATTTATAAAAACCAATAACTATCGTAAATTAATGATATTAAAATAATAAAAAAGTATCAGGAGGGTAGAAGGCAAAAGAAAGTATAACATAAACTTAACATTAAATTAGATAGACAGTAAAGTTCCTACACACATATATATATATATATATAAAGAAAGAGAGAGAGAGAGAAAGAACGAAAGGGAGATAGGGACAAAGAGAGAGAGAGAGAGAGAGAGAGAGAGAGAGAGATTAGATTAGACTAGATTAGATTACATTTATTATATGTACATTATGTTGTACAATCAAATTACAGTAATACATTAGAATAATAAAATAAATAAGGATTATAACAATGATAAGCAGTAAAAAAAGCAAATATAACAAAAAAAAAATAAATAAACTCCACAGTAATAAAAAATAAAATATAAACAGTGTTCTAAATTAGCACGTAGCCGAGGTCCACTCACCAAGGCAAGGTAATGTGCAAATGAGGATGTCTTAAATGTCATGAGCGAGGATGAGTTGCGTAAAGTCGCAGGAAGATCATTCCATAGCCGCGAGGAAGTGACCAAGAACGATCGTAGGCGATACTCAGTAGATGAGAAAGGAATGATCAAAGGTTTCACATCACCCCTCAAGGACCTCACCGGCCGGCTCCACTGATACATAGAATACAAATAGGATGGAGTACAAGATAAGAACATCTTATACAGAAATGTAGAAGAAAAATAGTTTCTTCTACCCGCAGTGGATAACCACCCTAATGAGAACCTATAAGCAGAGATGTGCTCACGCCTACCTACACCGAAGATGTAACGTATACCAGAGTTGATGACTCTTTGAAGCCTAAGATCAAGCTCTGCTGAAAGGTCACAGTAAACCAGACAACAGTAATCTAGGAGTGGAAACAGCAGTGCTTTTACAAGATGTACACGAAGAGCAAAGGTAGTGCTCTTTCTAAAGAAGTTTAGTCTGTAAAGCAGAGAAAATGACCTATTACACACTTGTGTAACGTGCTCTCTCCAGTTAAGCTTACTGTCCAACCAAACACCCAAGCTACGAACGGAAGACTCAAATTTAATAATAGCACCGTTCAACGGTACGCCAGTTACAGGTGATGAGGACAGCATATTAATATAGAAACAAGAGACAATAATTATTGCCGTTGTTTTGTCAACATTCAATTTCAGATAATTACTGGTGGCCCAATTTGAAATGAGAATAGCATGATCACTCATAAGATTTGTATAAGTGCTAAATTCAGAAATCGGAAAATGCACATAGACTTGCAAGTCATCGGCATATATTAAATGTTGCACACCCGAGTGAAAGTTGGCAGCGACGTCATTAATATAAATGGAGAATAGAAGCGGTCCAAGTATAGAACCTTGGGGTACTCCCGTATTCAAAGTGACAAAGTCAGACGCATTACCATCAGAGTCAATAACAGACTGCCGTCTATCATATAAGTAAGAGGCAAACCACCTGACAACAGTGTGCGAAACATGGAGAGAAATTAGTTTCCGAAGCAGAGTGACATGGCACACTGTGTCAAATGCCTTGCTAAAATCAAATAATAAAAGCATAGTTACATAACGTCTGTCCATGTTGAGTCTAATATCCTCCGTCGATTTGAGCAAAGCTGTTTGGGTACTATGCCCAGTTCTAAACCCAGTCTGATGAGAATCCAACAGATGCCTGGTGGTCAAGTAGCAATAAAGTTGTTGATGGACAAGACGCTCAAGAACCTTGGACATAAATGACAACAAGGAGATAGGTCGTATATCACCCATAGTGTGCGGAGAAGAGACCTTGTTGATTGTGGTAATCAACGAGATCTTCCAACATGAGGGAAACACATACTCACTAAACAAATCATTATAAATACGACACAGCAAGGGCCCAATAACCGGAAACGCCCCATAGACAATAGACTGTGGGGCCGCATCAAACCCCCTAGCCTGAGAAGTAGAATGACATATTGCCATCCTAACCTCCTCCAAAGTAACCTCATTAAACCTGAATAAGGGTTTATAAGGCTCAACTACATTAATAGTATTCACATACTCAGAAACAGAAGGGGCGAGTGGATCAGACGCAATCCCACGAAAGTAACGATTAAGCTCATTTATAGGAAAAGAATGTCGCGAGTTACTATCAGTGGAGCACATACCAAGGTTCCTGAGCTCTCTCCAGATCTGTCGCAAGTCCGTAATACCCGATAGTCTGTCGTAGTAATATAACAGTTTGGCTGATTCAATGCACTCATGTGCCCTGTCACGAACAGTCCTATAGTATAGTAAGTCATTATACAGTCGAGTACGTTTGTAGCGTCTATAAAGTCGATCTCTCTCATCAATCAGGCGACGATGTTCCAAGGTGATCCACGGACGATGAGCCCTACCCTGCCTGACCTTCCTGACAGGCACGAATTGTGCAATTGCCTTATCGAGATGGTTGTAAAGACATTCAAGGCGAGCAGAAAGAGAGGAATCACCATCACATGTAGCGCACCTTAAAGAGCGAAAATACTGAAGGAGTGCAACATCATCAACAGACTTATAATCCAGAAAGGTAAAGTCTTTAAGCATAGGTTTAGAGAGAGAGGACTTAACAGTCGCAGCTATGAAATCGTGGCCGTCAATGAAAGGTATATCAGTCTTCCAGAAGTCAAGCACAATATCGTTGGCATCAACAAGACACAGATCAAGCCAGGTGTCAGAAGAATGAGTATGATGAGTAGTGCCATAAGGAACCAAGAAAAGTGCCTTCTCAGTAATAAGACCTCTAAGAAACTTAGAGTCATCAGAATCAACGCACATGTTAGTGTTAAAATCACCAAGTATGATCTTCGAACTATAATTGTGCATGAATGATGTTAAATCTGGTATGAAATCTTTGTTAACCAAGAAGGGAGCATGTGGCGGCCTGTAGACTACACCAACAAAGATAGGTGAAGCCAAGTCCAGAGAATTAACCTCACAAAACAGATATTCGGGAAGACCAGGCTTACCACCCCATTTACCAGAAGAAGAACAAAGGCGCCGCGAAGTTATAGAGTTGTGAATATATAAAGCAACACCACCGCCTCTAGTGTTACGATCCTGCCTGTGAAGCACGTAGTCATCAAGTTCTATCAAAGAGTCACCAACAATCTGGCCCAGCTTGGTCTCAGTCACAGCTATAACATGAAAGTAAGGGCGAGAAGCCAGAAAGAGTCTTATCATCTCAATGTGTGCTCTAATAGAGTTAGCATTGAAATGACAAACTCTGAGACCATCCCTTGCAGTGAAATATTATTAATAAGTGATGAAACAGGGTTATTAGTAGAGAGTGATGTATTAGAGAGGAGTGGAAGAGAGAGTGGACTTACCCCAATACTAGGAGCTACGGTGCTGGACTGACGCCGACCAGCATCACCTTGGCTAAAAAAGCATCTAGGTTCTCAACAGAAGCAACCTGCATAGAAGCATCCTCATTCTTCCTTCTCACAAAAGTTCTACCATTCTTCACGAATGAAAGAAAATTTAGTTTCTTGTCCTTCGCCTTTGTCAGCACTTTCAACTTCAGCTGATGCAGTGAGGGAGGAAGGAATTCGTTGATGTTGATTAACGAAGGCGAAAGAGCAGTGACGCATTTAGCTCCAGAAAAAAGATTCTCATTAACCTGAGAAGTATGAAGTCCCTTAGCCTTAATCTTAGCAGCTATAACCCCTCGTGCAAGTGCAGGACTCTTCATTGTTACAAGCAGTGGTACGGTAGAAAAGCGGCGATCACGCTGCCGTGTTGATGGGGACATTACTTCAGACGACGTACCAGCGTGAACAACAGTAGTAGTAGAAGAAGTTAAGGTGAAAGAGTCAGGAACCGAACGTCTTAGCGGCCGAACAGAGTCTATATCTTCAATTCAGAAACGAGCATCCAGAGTAGAAAAAATAGCAGATACACCTGCCTTAAGATTAGAAAATTCCGATGTTACAAGACCACCCAGCACCAAGTCAGAAGCCCTTTCAATACGAAGTACTATGCTTTCAAAGCATCACATCGCTGTGATAGAGTTCTAAGATGATCCATATTAATAGCAGAGTCTGTTCCAGATATTGTTGTATTAGTAGTAGTAGCAAGCACACTCTCAACCCTCGCCTTCAGCTCTTCATGTTCACGACAGACCCGGTCAAGTCTGGCTTCATTCTCAGTAATTCGCTTGTCAAATGCAGTGGAAAGTGCGCCAACTCTCGACTCAAGAACAGAAAATTTATGAGATAGCACAGTAAGCAGACTGCTCACATTGGAAACAGAGGATTCCATTGAGTCCAATTTATCCAGCTTACTCATCCTCTCAAGTATCGGAGTAAGAATATCATTAAGTTGCGTCATATCCATTTAAATAATAGAATGAATTATCAAAATTCAAGAAATCCAGGAAAAATAAAGAATTGTAGCGCTCAAAGAAACAGTAGTGATGTAGTATTTAATATGCTAGTGGAGTAGCAGCGTAACATGTATGCTATGAAGTTGTTGGTCCGTCAATAACTTAGTGAATATTCTCCAATAAGTGGAGAAACAGCATAATAATACAGATCTGAATTTCACGTAGTTAATAACTTACAATAATGATAAGTGGAAAAGCACCTTAAATATGAGACTCAACAATCCTTTACCAATCGAGCTACTAATCTAGTATTCAAGGCAACCAAGAGATGGAGCCACCAATATCAAAATTGTGCATGTATTGTACAAGCAAGCCGGCTCCAATTAATTTGTAGATTAGGATGCAATAAAGAGAGAGAGAGGGAGAGAGACATATATATATATATATATATATATATATATATATATATATAAACGTATGTACACGGCATTATGCTGACTCATACAGTGCAGCCTTTGTTTAGTATCCTGCACACGTCGCGGGTGTGTAGCAATCTCCTATGTTATCCCTTGCTTTGCTACTTACGCATATGTTAAATACGAATTTGTTAAAAACTTGATTGGTGGGCACATTTGTTCTAGAAATTTGATTGGTGGGCGCGTTTTTGTTTTGTAAAATTTTTTCGTAACTAAACTCAAGAAAAAAATCTACTGTATGAAATTGTCAGCACAAGTATCAATAAATAAATGAAAAACGGGTGGCATTATGCGGACGTCAGCATAAGTACGCCAATATCTGCATAAGTTCTCATTGATGCGAGATTTTGTCTGTATAATACCCAATTCATACATTTATACATATATATAGATATATATATCGAGGTCATAAATAAATGTGCGCGCGCGCGCGCACACACACACACACACATAATTGTAAATTTAACAAGTCCTTTGTATATTAAACAGAATACGGGTCACAATGTCATAAATGTGTATATAATGGGTAAGTACATTACTCATTTAATGTTTATATATGATACATACATATATACATATATGATACATACATATATACATATATGATACATACATATATACATATATGATACATACATATATACATATATGATACATACATATATACATATATGATACATACATATATATATATACATATATATATATACATATATATATATATATATATATATATATATATATATATATATATATATATATATATATATATATATATGTGTGTGTGTGTGTGTGTGTGTGTACATATATATACCCATATCAATAGAAATTTAATAAGACCTCAGCATATTTAACTGCATATGGTCTATAATGTCATAAAAGTATACGTGGTAATGAGTAAGTGCATTACTTACACAATGTTTAAATGCAAATAACATGCAATGCCTTATCCATATGCAAATAACATGCAAATGATAAATGCATTGAAATTCAAATTTTTTATGTAAAAAACAAGAGATTATTACGAAAAAATAATAAAAAGTATCAGGATAGCAGAAAGTATAAGAGCATAACAGTAATATATAGTTAGGTATAGGGAGTCATAACAATGACGTCACCATACCTACCATTCCTATCTTTTGTTTACATAAACAAACCATTAAGATAACATTTTATTTACATAAACAAACCATTAAGAGGAGCCCGTATCATTCTGTCCTTGTCTAATCTAAATTTTCTTTATTATTAATAAATTAAATATTTTCATAGAAAAGTAAGACAACCGCCCAATAGAGCAAAAGACAAGCAAACGATTCTCTTTTATGAAAAAATATGAAATTTTGATTATTTTTCGAGTGAAGTCTGAAACGGAAAAACAATCGAACTTGATTGAGTTGATTCAACAGTTTTTCCGTTTCAGACTTCACTCGAAAAATAATCAAAATTTCATATTTTTTCATAAAAAAGAATCGTTTGCTTGTCTTTTGCTCTATTGGACGGTTGTCTTACTTTTCTATGAAAATATTTAATTTATTATTAACAAAGAAAATTTAGATTAGACAAGGACAGAACTATACGGCCGCCTCTTAAGATAACGATTCATTTACATAAACAAACCATTTAGATAACGATTTATTTACGTAAATAAACCATTAAGATAACGATTTATTTACACAAACAAACAATTAAGATAACGACATCTTTCATAAACAATTAAGATAACTTATTTATATAAACAATCAATAAAATTAATCACCTGCTTTATATAAATAAGTCATTATTTTAATCAACAAAAGATGATGACGTCATACACTGTTTTATACGACTACAAAGGTTATAAGTTTCTACGTTTATTATCAGTGGTCCTGAAAAGGACCGATTACGGTTAGTATATTATTTATATTTTCTTATATCCCTGCATTTTTAGGAATGTATGTATATTAGTTGAATATTTGGAATGAAACTGTATTTTCTCAGATTTTTCCTCTTTAAGAAGAGGTTTCTTCTCTTCCTTGATTCCATCGGTAACAAGGTAAGATGGTCGTTTCAGCGTTCCTTGAGATTAACCCATGTTTTTGCTATCTTTAGTGTACTCTTTGGTTAATAAAGTTGAAATGAAAGATTTAATATAATGCAGCAGTATTTATACTAAACAAGAATAAGGAAATGGAATAAGAAGGGATGAAATAAAAAATAAACTTTGATAAACAATTGTCAAGTTTATTCATGTATAAGTTCGAAATACAAATATGTTAAAATAATAATAAACGCTAATCTATTTATTTATTGTTCATATATTCATTATATTTTTTTAACAATATAGGTTCGATAACTGATTTCATTCTTTCAATTTTCATTCCGAATCTTTCTCTGTTACGACCTATTTGTTCCCACTCACCGTGACGCGCACATTGACTTGCATAAGCCCACACATACATTACTTTAACATTAGGTTTTCCTTCTTTAAAGTGTACACGTTTCATTTTTTATTACAATATTTAATCAAACATGGAAGCATACATATCGTTATATATATGTTGTAAAATATGCGCGTTGATTTCTAAAATTACAATTTCTAACGTATATTCATCCAAGTCTCTATCATCAAGCATTTTAGTTAAAATAAATATCTTTACATCGTGAATTTTTATTGCGTAATACTGATTAAAGGCAGCAAATGATTCCATTATACTCAGCTTTAGATTGTCATCTTCTGTATCTTTTTTAATTTCTTCCAATAAATATTCTTGAATGTAGTCTACAATCCTATTAATTTACCCAGCAAGTTGTTACAGTTGTACGAGATGTTCGTCTATGCACGACGCAATATGTTTAAGACCATCAAATGTCACTTTTTGGAAATGTGTTGCAGCAATTTCGTATGTACGTTTCATTTTTTATTCGATGGTTCTTTAGATTCTCCATTGTCGTCGTCTGGTTGAGATTTAGGTGGTGGTTGATATATGGCCCGCTCTTCGATTGTTATGCTTTTTGCATTATAAGAGTTTGTGAATAAAATGTCGTGAGTCCCCATGAATATCTTTAATGGGTTTCCGTATTCAGCTTTGAATCTATATGCGTCTTCAAAATATGCAGTAAACACATCAAAATCTTCCTTGAATTTTCTCCATTCATGGGCATCAAAATTAATCCATTTTGCAAAAGAACTTGTTAATATTTTAACGTATGGTTGGAAATATCCACCCACGTATGATAATCCGACAGATGCTCGTTTGCTTTGCGACTTGTTAAGAACGTATGTTTTTCGAAAGGAGCATATTATCCAGAACAATAGTATGCTCTTTCAATTGACCACTCTCACGACAGTTGGATTCAGCCATATTTGAATAGTATGTATCACTTGATAAAACTGTTAACTCACGAGCGTTTGAGACTTACTTTAACTGTGGCTAAAGTAGAACTGATCTATTACTAGTACTTGCTTTCGTTTTATATCCATAACCCCCTCTACAGAATTCATAGGTATGTGGGGGTGCACATGGGTTTCATCACGTATTTTCTAAGAATCGTGTATTTATCTTAAAAGATAACAACGACGGTTATGATTTCTTAGCATGTAATATTATATTTCAATACCAAGCGATATATAACTGTTATATTTCATCATTTCCTGCCTCAAAACATTTTTTAGCTTGAATTGTTTATAGATTCCGATATCTTCACATGTAATATTATATTTCAATGATAAGCGTTATATAGACGCTACATTTCTGGGTACAAAATATATTTAAGTTTAATTGTTTATTTCATCACATCCTGTTAAAATAAAATATCCCATTATACCGTTTGATGAACTAGCATGTAATATTAAATTTCTTTGATAAGCGTCACATGGCGTAGAAATTTCATCATTTCCTCTTAAAGCATTTATTTTATCATAATCTATGTAATATTATATTTCAAATGATAAGTAGAATATAACGGTTGTGTTTCTTTAATATATTTGATTATAGATAAAAGAGAATCCACTTATATATATGAGAAAAATTATGTATGAAATAAATAAGTAATATAAAATTTAGGATAAATGAATTTTTGGTCATGGGAAGGAAAAGGTAAATAATTTGTTACAAAAAATGTACATTTTTTATTAATATTTATTGAATATAAATTTCATGTTACAATAATAGATTTAATATATTCTCGAAGTACATGTCTGATTACAAAAACCAAATCCTAATGAACGTTCGTTACTGAAAGTTTTTACATAATTTTTGCGCTACAAAGTAGGTTCCGTATCCATTTTTATTTATATATATGGCAATCCAATGAGAACCACCTTTCGTATGGTCGTCGATATTTGCAACAATAGCTATTGAATGTTCGAGAACGTTCGGGATTCGATCTGCTGCGTAAACACCCACTGTCCTAGCGTTAATTGAGGCTAGTGCTTTGATTATTTGGCAAGTATTTATTTTTCGTCAGAATCATCATCTTCTGAATCGCTATCTTTACAGACTTTAGTAGAGGCTGTTGATGATGCAGGACGATCATCAACTTCATCCACACCTCCGTCGTCAACTGCACGAGCCAATCTTTCTGCTCTTACACGCTCAAGAAGTCGTTCGCTTAATCTCAATGGGTCGTCTTTGATTTTGACAGCTGTGATATACAATGATAGTTTCGTGTATAACCACTTCCTCAGAATATATGCCTGATTGAGAGCACATACACTTCTTTTGTACTTATCTTTTGTACTGTGAAGGACGCATGAAAATTGATCCCTTTGATATCTTGTTAAGAGTTCATTGAATGATGGTGAGTATATTTCTAGGTTAATGATTTCGCGTGACATAGCTGCTTCTAGATCTTTGCTTTTTTGTATCCTCTAGTATAAATTTTTACAGCTACTTTTTCAATGTCGTATAGATTGAGTAGCAATTGTCCGATGGAAACATCGCCTTCTATCCATTGAATTCCGTGATAATGATTGATTACGTATTCGTTTGTGCGTTCAACACTTGCAGGTAACTCGGAAAAATTATGCGGTGATTTTACGATCCAGTGTGAAAAAACTCTTGTTTTCAAACTTATTACTGCCACTTCTTTTGGAAAAAAATTATTATTTCGGTCTTTGAGACCTTGAATGTCTATGACGAAATCCATCTCAATTATTTACAGACTCTACAACGTATAACGTGGTATTCAAAAAGCCAACTGATGTTTGATGCGAGACAGCAAATAAGTTTTATACCAAGCGTCCCCACTTTTTTTCATCCCTACTCTTCAGTTTAAGCAGAGAAATCAGTTATAATATTACGACTTGAATCTATTACCAGAACGTTATCGTATTCGGCGTAAATGATGCAATTTATCGTTTGTTCCAAGGCCTGATCAAATTTCACTTCTAACCTCACACTTCCACGTTTAATTAGATTCCAGTGTTGAGCAGAATTTGCAGAAAGATCTGGTGTCAGGTCGAATGCAAATAGACAGAAACCTCTAGAATAATCTACTCGGTTGAGACAAAGGGACTCATTGAGAAAATGTATTCCAGTACCAGAAAATAGCGTATGATAAGCTTCAACGAACTGAGGATTATCACCAGTGAATTTTGGCTGGAGAGGTTTAGCTGGTACTTGTACACCGTCAATGTAGAGCGAGAAATAATTTATAGAAAAATGTTGAAAGTTAAATGGATTGAATTGCCTATTGCCATTAAATGCTCTGTTATCGACAAATCCAATAATAATTCTTTTAGGTAACTAGCCTAAAATAGCGTTGTCCAGAGTGTCACCACGTACACCTCTATGCATGGTAAATGATTTTACCTCAACACGAGTGATAGGATATTTTGCGGTTGCCTTTGTTAAAGCATTGGCATGGGCCAGTAATATACCTGGACTAATTTTTACACGTCGTATCATTAAAGAAGCTTCTTTTATGCTAACGCTAAATGTACTATTTTCAGAAGCATCCATGAGACAAAATGCGTCTTTACTTTGTACAAGTCGTACTCTCACTTCAACACCGTTTAATAAAAATTTATTTTGATTGAAAACATCGCAATGTAAATGACCAATTAAATATATTGTTTTTGAATCTCCTGTAAAATATTGTCGATTCAATAGGCCAAGGTTAGCTCCAGGTTCATTACGCCCCACGTTGGGGAGAGCTTCCATCTTTCCTGCAGTATCGAGGTACCAAAGAGACGTGGATAGATGTGAATTCATCGTGGAAGTTGAGTGATTCAACAATAAGCTCTGTATGGGTATGTGTTGTTTGGCGGTGAAATGAGCTTTTGGTTAAAGAATATATCAATCTGATTAAAGAGTGAGTGAAGAAAATTGTTAACAGCTCCTACTTTACTATTGTCAGCCGGAACGTAAGGCACGATTTGTACACGAACATTGAGCATCGTATGAGCTAGATCTATGTAATCTTCACCACCTAGTACTACAAATTCAATGGGACCATCGTCGGTAAACGATGAAACTGGTTTATATTGAATAAATTGTGAAGATTCCAAGGATGTCTGCGTTGGTGAAAGCGTAAATAAGTCCAGTTCTGATTTCATGCATTCGCATGAATTTGCGTGTAAATACGCCATCTTGTTTTTCTAGTTAGGTTTAAAAATGTTCGTCACACTGCGTAAAGCTTGTATTTTCTTTTTACCAACTCTTTTGCGTTTTTGAATACCACCTTTTTTCTTTTTTATAACACTTTGTTTTCTTTTAACTTTAGTACGAGATATTGAACGTCTTTTGGAAGACTGACGCTTGCGCTTGTCAACACGACGTTTATATCCTGATCCCTTCACCATTACTGGTAACATCGTCTAGTACATACATACCTGCGCGTACAGCTTCTTTACCGACTGCTTTTGCTCCACTGGTAAGATAAGGTGGAACTCTTCGGAAAAGACCTCCTAGAAAGCTGCCTATACCGTGTTCACGTTGATAATGTGAACCGCTAAATACGCGATGGACTCCACCGCTACCAATCTGTTCTGAATAATAAGCGGCGTAATGACTCATTTTTTTAAATTAGTGATTACGCTCAAAGTGAAGCGTAACCGTCAACGTTCCGTACTCAAATGGTATCTGGTGGCCGTGTTGATCCCTTATATCTACAATGATATTCTGAAAAGTGTTATTAAGTAAAGGAATATAATTTATCGGAGAAAACTGTTTTAGGAGATTGGACCCAAAGGTGTACTTTGTATTATTAAATGTGACTATACGTAATAGCAAAGCCTGCGTATCACCCACTGTGTAAGGCACACAAACATCTGTATATACATAGAATTGATCAGGTATTGCTATCGCTAAACATACTGGTCTATCTTTGATAACCGCTGTACCTTTTGCGCTTTCCTTATTTTTCTTTGGTTTTAAAATGATCAACTCTCTGTTACCATAAATTTCGTTTGTGATTCCAAAAATACTTCTGAGCTTTTCATTTAATTGAATGTAATGTGTTCCTTTACACTCGCATATTCGTTGTATAGCGTAAAATCCTTTCCTTTTCTTCGAGGTATCGAATACTATATGCTTATTAATTTCGCCAACGTGGTTATTAATTGCTCGAGCCAATTCACCAATACTTTCGTATACATCAGAGGGAAATGAACACTCAAACTCTTTTATGTTCCCTATATTGAGTATATTTTCAGCAGGTTTTTCGCCTTCTGTATAGAAGATAAACTTTGCTTCAGATTCTTGAATGTGTAAAATAGTAGTGGGTATATGAATCTCGGTCAATCCAACACTTTAATCACCATGTAATCGTATCTCGTGCGATAAGTGTGTAGTAAAGCAGGATGTTGTGTTATCTGGAGAGTATTTCATACTACTTTTACTGGGTAGAACCAAGTAAAAAGCATCCTCATCCATTCTAAAGGTTAGTTAACTCACTTGCGTTTATCCAAGAATTGAATTTTTCAGGATACCCGTACCATTTAACGAGTACTTGTTTATTCCGTCCTCGTCCTTTACTGCATATTACATGCTCGATCTTAAATTTTTCTTTTTCAGCCAAGCGTTTTTTTTTAACTTTAACCAACTCTTCGGGATAGAAAAACCCATCAATTTTTTTACCATCCAAATCCGTCAACTCGTTGGTGTAAAGCTGCTGTCGTCTGGATATACGCGAGATTTTGAAAATTTCTTCGCTGTAATTTTTTTCATATCCTTTCTCGAAGGTGCCTTTGGAACGACTGATGCGAACAAAGGACCCCAGCGTGTATATAGGTGCTCGAGATGGTTTTCTCTGGGCAATTCTAAATTTATTCTGGCTCTTGCAGCGTTATAAATTGTCACTTCTGCAGGTATCATTCTAATACCTAAATGCAACGTATGATTGTATGCTTTTACGATGTTTTGTATGACATCGATATACCTGTGAGTATTCTTATGTGTAAAATTTTGAAACATTCGCTCTTTGAGAGTCCGATTTAAACGTTCCACTACAGCTGCCTTAACATCAGGATTACGTACAGTACGAAATTTTATACTTTTCTTTTTTAAGTAATCTTAAAAGGCAGAGCCAACAAATTCTTTTCCTTTGTCTGACTGAAGAGAGATGGGTACTCGGCCACTAGATCTCTTGAGAATTTTGTCAAAAGCTACAGCAACACTATGAACACTTTTATCACGAAGCGATTCCACCCAAGCATACTTGCTGAGTACATCTATTACAACGAGAATATAGCAAAAACCATCATTATATTTTTTGAATGATTGCATATCGCATAAATCAATCTCCCAACAATCATCGATATTTGTTACGTTATAACTTAATCTTGGAAATCGTCGATGAATAGGTCTATGTAGAGTGTAGACGTCTTGATTACTTAACCACTCGTAAATACGTGCTTTTCGGCCTTCATTATTCTTTGCATTGACACGAATTAAATTACGTGCACCAGCATACCCAGCTGCGTGTGAAGTATCGTAATATATGTTTTTAAAAGACATTTTCTTAGAAGCTTAAACTTTTCCACTTATCCTTACTAAATTTTTTTATATTTTCATCTCCACGAGTGTTGTATTTGTAACGTGCGTGAAACTCTTTTTTCAATTCTTCTATATCAGCTGAATTTTTCCGCTTACGATTTCTACTGTATGGTTTATTAGGTAGTGATATTTTATACAAATGTAATACATCTGTATTACCAATGAGTTTTGCTGGTGTTTCCGCCAAGGTTAAAAACCTTGTAATTTGTGTTCTACGAGGAGGAGTCTGCCTTTTTTCTTTGTACAACGTCATTAACTAGCTCTATAATATTCGAATTTGGAATAACACTACCCTCTAGTGTAACTTGTCCTGTATTATCCCATTTCAATAGGTTTTCTACACAGCTTGTTTTCCAATGGTTGAGTAACAGGTGTGCACCCCTCTTATAACTCTTTGGAACATTTTCGAGAATGGTTTCTTCGTTGAGTGGCGCTGCTAGCGTAGCATCCGTTTCTTCGATTTCATGTTCCGTATCATTTGCATTTTCGTGTCGTTCTACATTCTTAAAGTGAAGATATTTTTGGAGTATTTGCATGTATTTTTGATACTTTTCGCGTTCATCTGTAATACTTTTGGAAAAAAGGATATCATGCATTTCGGCGTCTAATCGTGACAAGTTGTCACCCTTAGTTTGGACAGTACCTTCCGTTTCGCCGTTGTCTTGCTTTTGTTTCGTTGAGCGTAAGCCTCTTTCGAATTCATCTTCGGGAATGATTACCATTTTTCTTGTACGTTCCATTGTTTGTTAGTTATTTGACCCAAATATTTTCGATACTAAAGTACCTATGATCGGTACCAAAAGTAAAGGTAAAAAACTTCCGCCGTTTTGAACGATGACACGTTTCTTCTGATGCCAGCTAGTTCCAGTTTGTGTGCTTTTTTTATCTTTTTTCGTTACTAGTTTACGCAAAACGTGTTTGTATTTCTTTAAGCGCCCTTTTTGTGAATTTTTTAATTCTACAGTACCGTGTAATACGTTCAAGGCACACTCGCATGTACACTTGATTAAGTTTTTATCAGCTGAGCAAAGTAAAGCCGCTCGCTGATGATTGTCCGAATGACAAAGAGCGTTTAAAATTGCGATACACTTTTTACTAAAGTTTGACCGTAAACATCCGCACTGACCACCGGTCTGGTTAAATTTTTTCTGCTTTTTAACCCTCCTTTTTATCCTCGATGTTGTCGAAGCCATAGCAACTGTTGCACTGCAGATGATTCTCTCAAAGTTTGCTTTTTATATCCAACTCAATGAAATTTGGAATGATACTTTGGTAAGTATATGTAGTGTGCTCTGTCATCGGAAAAAATACTGGTTCGAAAACGACATTCATCCTTGGTGCTTTGTTTCAAGTCCAAGAAAAGATAACCGTGCGGTATTTGTGTACTATCTAAATAAGCTTCTTGCAAAAATTTTGGATCTTTGGGATAAACTTGACGTGCGAGATATTAAATTCGAGCCCGATCTCGAGGATTTTTAAAAATTACGATGTAATTCGCGTTCAATGAGATATCTCTTTGACCGCTACCCTTGTGAAAAAGATTTTACGTGATAAAAATGACACTAATATTTTTATGATGACTACCTTTTGTAAACAAATCCAAAATTATATTGTTAGAAGATTCCCGCATCAAATCGTCGATAATTATTAATTTTTTCTTTTCATTATCGTGAGAATAATCGGTGGGTTGCGGTAATCCTTCGTGGAATTCTATAGTTTGATGAGATGGCATTTTCAGCTCGGTTTGGTATGCTTCTTGCCACTCTCCGTAATAAAATGAAATTCTATCGAATGTTACGTCGCAAATATCTGATAGGTTTGACAAAAATCGCTTAACAAACACTGTTTTACCACAACCTGTGGGTCCACTGACGATACACGTAAATGGATGTTTAAATCGTGTATCCATCTTGGCGTCTTTATTCATACTGAGTATACTACCTTTACAATAACCGTACTTAACATCCGACATTTAATGACTGTGGCTGCCGGCGGGCGGCAGTGCGCGTGATTTTCTTATTACCGCGGCGCGAGATCGCGCGCCATATTAGCGCCTATTGGCGCGCGTACGCCGGGTTATTTGCTCATTACCGCGGGCAAGACACGCGCGCTTATTAGCAAATTCAACGCGTGTCTTGTGATTAGCTAATTACCGCGGGGGCTAAGAGAACATGTGTTTTTGTAATCTTTAATTTTTGTGTATGATATTTAGAATAGTTTTAATAGCTTTTTATTTGTTGGGTAATGTCAATAATTAAATAAAGAAGAGAAAATAATATTTTAATATTCATTTATTGCTTTATAACCAAAAGGTAATGAAAGTTTTTCTGAAATATAACGACGTTTTTGCAGTACAACGCAACATGTTTTAGTTTCTTTTTTGGTAACAACATCATGAGTTTTTGTACGACGAATAGCTGAAAAATTATCTTTAATTTTATTAGAATCTTGGTTTGTACGATTATAAATTTCATCACTTGAACATTCATCATCATCATCATCATTATCATTCAAGCTAAACGCATCGCTAATCAAATTTTTTATACTCTCGAAATTAATTTTTCGTCCATTTAAGAAATTCAAACTTATTCCTTTTACTTTACAACATTCGGCTTTTTGACCGTCGGGTAAAACAACGTGGTATGCGTAAAATTTTGGTCCTCCCGATATAAAACTTTTAATGTAAGCATTCTCACCATAATATTTTAGCTCGTCTGTCATATCACCGAGCTTTGACCCTATGAATGGATTATATTCTTCGGTATTTGTTTCACAAGACGTGAATATACAGGAATCCGTATCATAATATAATACTCGTCTACCCAATTTTTCCAAATGCTCATAAAGTTTTAAACGCGCTTGAGCAGTCGTATAGGCTGCTATAACAAAACTTGTATAAACTGTAGAAATGACAGCTTCTTCTATGTATTGCCAATTAACGTATGAAATTTCATCGTTTACAGGTAATATTTCGAAAACTTCTTTTTCCGGACACGTTAAAAGTTTCAAAAGATTTTGACGAGATTTAACAACCTCCGTTTGTTTGAAATTACTTCTTTGACCAAATTTCCCCCAAAATGAGTTTAGACACAATTTTGCTACTGCACGGAGTCCAGCATTTTTTGCAATTTTTTCTCTATCGAGACGTATTCCCTCATCTTTCTCATACTGTTCTATATATTCAGTCTTTTTAGCTTCATCGTGACACCACGCTGGTCAACCACTCGCTTCCTGCTTGATTTTTAAAAACGTGTTTACGTATTCCGCAAAAAGACCGCCTGTACCTGTACTTTGATCATAGCGGGTCATCTTATAATGCCAAACAGTATAAATTTCTGTAATTTGATAACCATTTCAATTGCCTTTCGTAACTCATCGGTCACCCATGTCCCGCTGAATTCACGATCTTTGACATTTTCATAGTTACAATCTCGTAGACGTCTTTCCTCGCAACATGAACAACAAAGCGCAAAAAGTAAACGACCGTGCATTTTCACGGGTAACGGAGGTAGAAATAAATCTCGTGGTGGTAAAACTTTACACTTGACCAATCCCTCAACATTTAATAAATTATTATTATCTCCGTTTGTGAGCTCATTGCACTCTTCACCAACAAAGATACGTGGGTGTCCAACAGGAAATTGATCTTTTTTACATACGTAAGGGTAGAGAAAGCAAATGTCTGTATACTTTATTTTTTCACCATCTCTTATATTATAATGAGCTACGATATTCTCTGTTCTACCACCAAAAAAAGCGTCTCGTGGATTTAAACAAGCTTGAGTTATTAAAGGGTGATTTGTAACATATTCTTTTATTTCTAAATCTTCTGCTTTAAGTTTGTCAAATGTGCATTCCCACATTTCACGCACTTCATAACCGCATGATTTTATTTTTGCAATTTTTCTACAAGTATTTTCAAATGCTTCGTTGAATGTTTTACCATAAGCCATAATTTTTTCACGATCTTTCACGAAACATTTGGGACATCAATGTACATAGCACCCTTGAAATGCAAAGACACTGCCTTTTTCATTTGAAGTTGCAGGATCGCTAGGAGGTAAAAAGCCATCTACAAGAAAGCCTTCTGGAAGTTTGAATTCACGGGCTCTTCCTGCATGAATAATTGTTTTGTCGAGTTCTTTTTCGCAATGTACTAACCATTGAAGGACCTTTTGCGAATGTTTGTCCGCTAAACGATACGCTGCAGCTGGAATCAATCCAATTGTATTTTTTTGTAAAAGATTTTTTCTGTAAACAACAGAACATGCAGAAGCTATGGTTGTTGCCTCGGTAAAGGGACATGTATTGCCACAATCTATAAATATCTTTCTGAATGTCGTACAGGCAAGTCTTAAAATTTCAACGTCCATTTTACAATACTCAACAATTTCATGCTGAAAGTCAAATTCGGTACTATCTCGATTTTCATTATACCACTTGAAAAATTCTTCCCTATCGCTTGTTGACATTGTATCTGGCAAGTAATACTTAGCATCTGTCAAAGGTCCTACGTAATTTTGATTATCATCGGTATTAAAAAGATGCGGAAAGTAGCCTTATTTTGTACTTGGTGGTAATGCAAAAGCGTCCAGGAGTGCGCTTAATTTCATTTGAAAATAATTTAAACTGTCAATAAATTTTGTTCGTCCACACTTTAACATTACAATACTTTGACCGTTCAATATTACATCCGGAATTTCATTAGAATTTTCAACAATTTCTTTTAGAATGAATTGCGCGTCAAAGCCTTTAGCATTATGGGCTATACATATGATTTGATGAAAATTTGATTTTATTCGTATCGTCAAGTCAAGCAAAGCTTTCACAGGATTATTCCGAAAAACATACTCACGGACACCGCATGTCGTACATAGTTGTTCGATATTTGGTAAATCGATGCAATCATCACAAGCTTGCTGAACAACGCAAAGATTTGGTATATGGATTTTAATAGTCGGGTGATCAAGATACGGTGAATCTTGACGTGTTTCAAAATCATAAAAGATGAATAAATTTTTCTTTTTTATCGATTTGCTTTCTACGTTTTCTTTACCGGGTACAGGCGCTGGCTTGGAACGGTCGGAATTGGCTGAATATAACACAATTCATTCAAACCGTGATTTTTACAACACGTAACACACCATTTACTTCTACACACATGCACAGCTCTAAAAGTATTGTAACGTTTGTTACATCTGAAAGAAATTTTCACAACATCGCAAATCTTTTTGTTGTTTTTTTTGTATGTCTCCAATTTTTTATAGTTAGTGTAACATTGATTACCGTAAAAATTTTGATTACATTCATCACATTTTATTAAATTTATATTTTCTGAATCACATGGAGGTTTTACAAAACACGCAGAACAAATTGCTGTGCAGTTATGTTCATTAATAAGTCGGTATCTTTATTACAATATTCACAAAAAAATCTGTCTCGCGCAGCAGTGGATAAATTTAAAATTGTGTCATAGTGCCGTGTTCTTTTATTATATAAAATATTTATTACACCATACAATTCGGAATTTACATATTGACGACTGTTAAAAAAAGGGGGCTCACCGTTTCCAAGAGCAGTGCTATCAAAAACTACTATTGCTATTTTATACTGAGAATAATATTGTTGAAATATTTCAATCTCGTGAACACCGCAACCATCTGTAGAGATCTCGACATTTGCTTTGTTTATAAGCAAATTTGCCCGATTTTTCTGCAGCGCACGTCTACCATCGCGAATATTTTTCCAAATTTCGCGCGTTTCTTCATTTGCAGATTTTTTCAACTCAATATGTGCTTCACCCACAACCAGTGCTCGAGGGAGACACATATTATCATCGTTGTGGATAGACACAATGGATCTCTGCCCCACGGTGTCAACTGTCAGCTTTTTACGTTTATTTCCAGCACCGATTGGCACATTAACAAATAACGCCGATAAAATGAAACTTTCATCTATGTGAAAGTTTTCATTGCTTTGGGCTAAGCCGTTTATTAATCCCCATAAATCGTTATAATTAAAGTTACCTATAGGTCTTATTGACAAACCTGCTGCTCCGCGTGCAAAATTTATACTTTACATGCTTACACCTAACATATTATTTGCGCGTGCTAATGAAATTAAATACGCGTGAATATCACGTATAGCTAATTCTAACCATACAATAGGATTAACATTTTCAGGCGGTGAAATTATTTTCATTAACAACTGTCGACCATTTATTTGATAACGCTTTACAAACCGATCGAAGTCTTGAAAAATGATAAACCTTTCGCCGGGCGGTTGGATATCAAAATTATTATCTTCATCGTAATACTCTTCTTCATCATCATTTCCATTAGTACTGTTCCTTACATCACCTTCATCAGCATCATCATCATCATCATCATCATTATCATCGTTATTGTCAGAATGGTTGAAAGCAGCTTCAGCATTACTTTGTGTTTCATTACCCCTACTACCACCTCCTACTTGTACAGGATTTGCTTCAACAGAAGATAAAGATAATACTGATGACAAATCCCCATCATAGTCCATACTTTCAGGATCGCTCGAAATTATAGATGCCGATGAAGAGTCTGATATGGGCACGATAGAGGATGAGGAAGAAACCTGGGAAAGAATAGAATTTTCATCATCTGAAATTTAATCAAGAGTTTTTTATTATTATATTTTATTAACATTTTTTTATTAATAATTTTTATTAACAATTTTCATCAGTAATTGTGATTATTATTTTTATTATACTTTGAAAATATAATAATAATAATTAGTCTTCAGGAGGTCCAGAAAAACTCGAGTTAAGTAGCTTGGGAGATCGTGAAAACTCTCACTGACCCTCTGAATGACTTTAAATATAAAATTAAACAAAATACTAATAAAGTTAAATTAATATAAATTATTTTATTAAGAAAAATTAGTAACTCACATTCATTAACAAGATGATCTTGTCGAATATTTTGATTGAATGAGTGTTGAGTCATTACTCCGTCACTCATTTGTTGATACGAGTCTTCATCTTCGCCTTGTTCTCTCCAAAAAAAATTATACAGCTGAGCCAATCTTGCATTCCATTCATCTTTTTCGTTAAAATTTGCACTCGATTGACTGTGAGTAGCAATTGTATTTTCGATTCGTTGCCACACTGTGTCCCGACTTATATTATAGTGGGATAAAAAATCTTTAATCCGCCTTGCTATTCTATCAGCGTCATCTTGTTGCTGATTTTGCTGTTGTTCGCGATCTTGTTGCTCTCTCTCATCAATATTTTCATTATTAAGTTCTGCATCTATATTATTTTCATGATGTAATTCTTGCTCGTTTTCCATGTTATTATCAGCCATATCTGGAGAGCTAACATTTTCATTTTCATCAGGTCCTGTGTCAACATCTGAGCTTACATCTGTATCTGATATATATGGTGACGTATGCATTGATTCATCATAATCATCATCATCATCATCATCATCACTATCTCGCAAAAGAATTTCTAATGCTGTAAAAAATAAATAAAAAATTTCTTTTTTTTTTGTACAAATAATCTATTTTTGTAAAATATATGTTAAACAAATTTATAAAATTTTAATATGTATGTTATTTATTAATATTATATATTTACTTTAATTGTACATTATTTTTTACGTATCTTAATATAAAATATATTAAACACACGTATTACTATATATGGTCAATGTCCCAATCACTACTCACGAACCTATTACTAGCCGCTCATTGTTAAAAATTTTTTTTCGTATCTAAATAACATTGAGCGGTTAGTAATAGGTTCATGAGTAGTGATTGGGACATTGACCATATACGTTAAGAATAAGAGTCAACAGAAAATCAGAGAGAGTGAACATGAAAAACTTAGTGGTAGGAGAAAGATTAACAGTTCTCGTACATCAAAGAGTAGGTAGTCTTTTCTCTTTCGTACTAACTATAGTCCCATATACTCTTTCTCTTTCTAACCTTAGGCTACCTCATAATCTCACTCGATACTGTAATACAAATGCACCAAAGAATAAAAGTATACAAAATATAAAATTATAAATTTTATAACGTAAAAATTAAATAAAAAAAATTTTTTATTTAGAACATTTTTATTGTTAAAATAAAAATTAATATCATTTTTAATTGTTCAGAATTTGTCAAAAATATTTTTCTTACGTCTCATGACATAAACTCCGTATACTTATCTCTTATTCTTAGCATATATATATATATATATATATATATATATATATATATATATATATATATATATATATATATTTGAAACATGTAAAAAATATTTTACGGCTAAATTATATTGCCAACTAAGAATTTCTATTACGTTATTAAACAATATTTTACAGAAATAATGACAAATAAAAAATCTATGTTATTAATAAATATCATTTTTCAAATTATATTAATTAATAATATTTTATATTAAAAATTTATAAAAATGTTCAAGTGAATATTTTGACATTATTTGTTTATTAATATATAAAAATTCAATCATCATAAAGTAATTATAACTAAGCAATATTAAATTTTATTTCATGTATTAAAAATACTACGAACAAATTAAAAAATAGTTAAAAATTTATATTCATTTTAAATTTAGTATACTTTCTAAATCTTACACGTATACCCGTTTCATGTTTATGATGTGATAATGAGACGAAATATACGTACAAAATCAGAGAGAGAGAGAGAGAGAGAGAGAGAGAGAGAGAGAGAGAGAGAGAGAGAGAGAGAGAGAGAGAGAGAGAGAGAGAGAGAGAGAGAGAGAGAGAGAGAGAGAGAGAGAGAGAGAGAGAGAGAGAGAGAGAGAGAGAGAGAGAGAGAGAGAGAGAGAGAGAGAGAGAGAGAGAGAGAGAGAGAGAGAGAGAGAGAGAGAGAGAGAGAGAGAGAGAGAGAGAGAGAGAGAGAGAGAGAGAGAGGGGGGGGGGGGGGGGGGGGGGGGAAGAAAGAAGAGAGAAGAGAGAGAGAGAGAGAGAGAGAGAGAGAGAGAGAGAGAGAGAGAGAGAGAGAAATGAGCGTATGGGAGATCAGTGCGCGAGAAATACAAGCACGTGCTCTTAGAAGTTTATCTCTATCCTACTAATAAACTCCCAATATACTCTCTCTTAACTTATATATATATATATATATATATATATAGTAATACTATGAGTAACGCTTTATATTCAGACACTTAGGATATTTTTTGAAAAAATTATGTACAAATAAAAATCCATTATATTAATAAATAATATTTTTTATTTATATTAATAAATAATATTTTTTATTTATATTAATAAATAATATTTTTTATTTATATTAATAAATAATATTTTTTATTTATATTAAAAAATATATAAATTTGCTATGAATTTAAGTTTTTAGTAACAATGTTTTTGATATTATTGATTTTTCTTTGAATTCTTAAAAAACGTATGACATTTAAAAAATAAAATTATTTTCAATATAAAAATTTATATTAATAAAATTTAATAATAAATATTGAAAACAAAATTTTAAATTAGATTAAAAATTTTAAATGGCCAAAAATTAATTTAAGAAAATCGCATAGATAAAAGTGCAAATTAAAATTGTACGCTTTATGTATAAAGCAAGACGACGAGTCAACCTACAAAATCAATATTAATAAATTTTAATATTAATAAATATTAAAAATAAATTTAACACGTTTAAAATCTTATATGTACACAACAAAAAAGTTTAAAAGAGGTATATAGAAAAAAAGCCAGGTCTATAAGCTACATTTGTTTTCATAAACATGTCATAAAACCCCACAATAAAGCTGGAAAGACCCGAGTAGAATGAACCATGATTTACGATAAGTACCCGACATACGAGAAGCGCTCAGACTTTTTTAATTTTCGTTTCTCTTCCACACCATATTTTTAAGATACAAAAAAATAATTTTTGTTTAATTAATTAAAAATTAAACTTTTTATTATGTCATCTTATAGAGAGCACCCATGTTCGCTTTTCTAGAGCTAAGGCTCTTAAGAGCATCAAAATTCGCTTATTTTTTCGACATCTCTATTATTTTACGAGAGTGTCAAAGTTTCCGAATATCAAATTTAATTTTAAGTAAAAATTTTAAATCACCTACCTTTTTTTTCTTCGTGCTCGATAACTATTTCTTGCAGAACTGCGATATTGGCCCACCTTTTTTTCTTGATATATTCTACAATAATTTCATGCGTGTTTTGATTATTTTTCATAAATTTTTTATAAAAATACGCAATTTTTCGCAGGCCACAAAATTGTAATAGAAACACCATTTAAGGCGACTACGGAAGTTCGGTTCGATTTCATTTTGTAGTTTACAAATTACTCTTTCAGTTTCTAAAATTTTTTGAATTTTTTAATTTTCCACCATTTATTATAATCCGTAGAATGGTGGAAAATTAAAAAATCTGAAAAATTTTACATATTGAAAGAGTAATTTGTAAACTCAAAAATAAAACCTAACCTAAAATCCGAAGTCGCCTTAACGTTTTAACTGAATGAAAACCATTCTATTAACACTACGCCGTCATATCTAATTACACCGTGCATTTATAAATGAATTAGTCGGTCGTAAATGACCCACAATTTTATATATTTGACGGCGCAACGCTGTATCAGCTGGAGATATCATGATTGATCTCATTGTGACTGATACAAAATTTATTAGAGGGCTACCTTTTATACCTTTCAATAAAACAGAGTGGGAGAAAAATTTTTAAATTAATGATTATTTTTTCATCATGCAGGGATCAATATTACATGATATCATAAAGGTCCTAAGCGAATTTCAACATGAAATTTACATATAGATAATTAAAATTATTTCATGTTAAAGATAAATTGTTTCTTAGAATAATACGCTTTCTTTTAAATGATATGGTTTTACATTATTCCACTAAAAGGAAATGTAAGAAATAGCATTGAAAAATGTTTTTAAATAGTTTGCAAAATGTAAAAAGATATTTTTATCTTACACATGGTTATAATGTCATTTGATATTAGTATGATGTTGCGTTTGTTTTTTATGAACAGGATATTTACTAGATGATCGTTGAGAACTCTTATGTTTACTTACCGAAAAAATTCTAAGAATAATATGTCACAATTAGTTTTATGAAAATGAATATGATATCAAACTATAACGAATATGATTTCAAACAGGAAATTTATATTCTGATAAATAAAATTAATTTTACGCTCATCTTATATAACAAAATAATTTCTTAGAATAATTTCGGTAGTTTCTTTTTGAAATAATTTTTGCTTTTACAACGGCGAAATATTGAACCTGAGTTCTTTATACGGAGATCAGTTTCGTCTTCTCTACAGGAAATTGACAAATTGATAGTACGCAAATTATTTAACCAGTATCTTCTTAATCTTAATGTTGTATATGCTTTTTCTAAAAATAAGTCTTTTATTTTTGAACGCTGCTTTGAGGTACGACGGAAAAAGGGTATCATTTTACTTTTGTCTTAGTACAACGGTCACTTTTATTTTTCCTAAGCATATGTACCACTGCAGCTATCTTATTTTTCGACAAATGTAAACACTTTAAATTTGTTTTGGTATTTTTTCACGTCTCATAAATCCAAAACATTTTCTTCCTATATTCGAGGAGATTTATTACGTGCAGAAAAAATGTTTACAGCCATCCTCATAAAGGAGATCTTGTTACTTTTCTCCGGTAATGAGCATATTGTTTTATTTTTTGTCAACGTCCGGTGTTAATATTAAGATTAAGTCTAAAAATTTTTCGTCAAAGGTTCAGTTCTGCTTTTGACTTAGAGTCGAAAACATCGTAATCATGAGTGAAATCGTCCCACGACCTGCGCTCATACCGTATGGGCGTGCGCATGTGCGATCCCGCGCCGCGGTAATAAGAAAATCACGCGCGCCACCGCCGCAGCCGCCGCTGTCATTAAATGCCGGATGTTAAGTACGGTTATTGTAAAGTTAGTATAGTCAGTATGAATAAAGACGCCAAGATGGATACACGATTTAAACATCCATTTACGTGTATCGTCAGTGGACCTTCAGGTTGTGGTAAAACAGTGTTTAGTGATAAAGCTCAACGGGCGGATATGACGCTTTAAAGAAAAATGTAAGTTTTTTATGTTTTTTATCATTCAAAATTAATATGGGAAGTCATAAAAATGACGTCATCATACCTACCATTCATATCTATTGTTTACAAAACAAACTATTAAGTTGACGACTTATTTACATAATAATCAAATAAGTTGACAACTTATTTATATAAACAATTAAGATAACAACAAAGTATTATTTTAATTGTTTGTTTTATATAAATAGACTATTAATTTAATTGTTGAATATATAAATAAAAATTTTGAAATATTTAGTTAGATAAACAATCAAAAAAGTTAATTATTTATTAAACAAACAATTAAATTAATAGTTTATTTATATAAAACAAACAATTAAAAATACTTTGTTGTTATCTTAATTGTTTTATTTATATAAATAACTCGTTAACTTTACTGTTTGTTTATGTAAATAAATCTTTATCTTTATGGTTTATTTACGTAAATAAATCGTTATCGTAATGGTTTGTTTATGTAAATAAATCGTTATCTTTATAGTTTATTTACGTAAATAAATCGTTATCTTAATGGTTTGTTTATGTAAATAAATCGTTATCTTAATGGTTCGTTTATGTAAACAATAGATAAGAATGGTAGGTATGATGACGTCATTGTTATGACTCCCTATACCTAACTATATACTACTCATAACATTCATATCTTTTACAATAACCATACACTCTAAACTCAAAAGAGTAAAAATTGGAAACAAAAAGTAGAAAAGTATAGTTTTTTACTTTTAAAAGAGTAAAAGTATAGTTTTTTACTTATAAAAGAGTAAAAGTATAGGTTTTTACTTGTAAAAGAGTGAATTGAGAGTTTCACCATTATAAAAAGTAAATTAGACGAGTTTATAATTTATAAAGATAAATTCAAGCAGTTTCCTCTTTTACTAAAAGTAAAAACGTATGTTTTTTACTTTATGAAAATAAAATGATTTTAAAAAGGTAAATATGATGTTTTCACTCTTTTCATAAAGATTAGTATCAAATTTTTTATTTTGCAAAGAGTAAAAGATTATCTTACCTTTTCTAAAGAGTAACTCAATGTGTTCAATCTCCTGAGGGGTTATTCTTAAACGATAAATCATATGTTGTTGTCTTTGTCCGACATATTAATTTTCTATCTTCTACTCTTGTTATAAAATGTTATATCGGTTGTCAGAATAAGAGCCCTGTCAAAGGGTAGAGGGTACATTTGCAATTTCGTAAAAAGTAAAATAATACCTTAAGAGGATGACGAAGCTGCGCCCCCTCATAATATTTCCATTCCAAGTTTATGAGTAAACGCTGCGTTTAATCAACTTTTTTGTTGAAATGAAAAAATTTGTAAGACTAAATTTAAGTGCGGACAACTCATGAAATCTACCAAAATACTATACATAAAAAGTTATATACAAACTTTCAATAATAGTATTTTGAGGTGTAACGTTTGGCTTTTCGGGCGGTTGCCGTAGACAACTCATTGACGTCGGTGGCATCAGACTTTTACTTTTTACCTGAGGGTTGATGCTGGAAGATGGTCGGTCGGAGGTTCGAATAAGCCAAAGTTCAAAACTTATAAACTAAATTGAAATTACTGAATAAAAAGATGAATTTAATAATGAAAAGTTAAATGAAAGATATGTATGAAAATTTGACTGTAATTAATATTGAAAAGAAAAGAAATTTACTATTGTGTTTAAATAATAATTAAATTGGTGGAATAACAAATCTTAAAACTAAAGCGGTAAATGACGGGGCGGATTTACAGGACAGGTTTAGCGGAACTGGTAAATGAGTATGAGTCGTGCATTTTATATTTTTCACAATAAATATTCTTTGCATTTATTGAGTTGATCTTAAAAACTAATACAAGGTTAATTAATCGAATAGTAATCTCGAAAAATTGGCCGGAAACGGCGGCACGCAAAAATATGAATAATCAAATAATGCTAAAATTAAATTATATCTTTTAGGCGGTCGGTATTAGTTTTTACCAGTAATGCGGTTTAGCAAAATTATGTTTATCAATAATCCCGAACGGTATCAGTTACGAACTAAAAAGAAAGATAGACTATTTACAGGTTACGAGATATAATTGATCTCTTTCTGGTGGTCGGTATTTATTTTTACCGGTGATGCGGTTTTTAACAATATTATAATTAATAAATTCCGAACGGTATCGGTTACAAACTAGCGTAAAAGAAAAATAAACTATTTACAGGCTACGGTATTATCGACAGTTGGCACGGTCGAAATCTACTTTGCCGGCGGTAGATAATACGAGCGTTGTCTCCGTGACATTCGGTACAGTCTAAAGGTACAGACTGGTGTCAGAGGGAGACAGGAAAGGTTACCTCCAAGTCTTAACGTAGACATGGAGGGGGTGTACTAGCCGTGCATACTCGCATCGACTAGCGGAGGATCTACCCCGACCGAGAAGGTGGTGGTAGTTGTCAGGATCCAGTGTCGGGCAATCCCACCCTTACACTGACGGAGAGGTTGGAGGCTAACGTAGGGCAATCCCACCCTTACGTAGCTTAAGACAGGAATACGGGTAAAGGTAACTCCTACTGTGTCGAGCAACCCCACTCTTACACAATGGAAAGGGAGACGAGTCCAATGCTGGCTCGGCGGCTTGCTTATATATGCTATGGAGGTCGCTATTCCCGTTGCGGGAGTAGCGCCTCGTAGCGGCTAAGTATATGAACTATGTCTAGCGCGATTTTTGAATCGTCGCAGAGGTTAGATTGATCAAGTTTTATATGTAATTTCCATTCCAAGTTTATAAAAAAATAACAAATCCAAATGATTTGTTATTTTAACAAAAATTGTTGTATTAACATCCCTGTTGAAAATTATCAGCTGGATCCAGGTGGATTATCCACTTGGATATCCAGGTGGATATTACTCTGATCGAATTGAATATCACTCTGATATTCACTTAGATGCAGCTAAAATCATATTTTTTACGATATTTTTTACGAAAAGTAATAATAAGGCATTATCAGCATTTATATAAAATAAAAATACTAAAAATAAAAGCAAATCAAAAATTTCATATAAATTTTTAATTTATATAAAATTTTTGATTTGCTTTTATTTTTATATAAATTAAAGATTGATACAAAATTTTTAATTTTTTTTTATTTTTAGTATTATTATTTATATAAATGCTGACAATGCCTAATTATTAATTTTCGCAAAAAATATCCAAATGGATTTTAGCTGCATCCAGATGAATAAAGATCAGAGTGATATCCAACTTGATCAGAGTGATATCCAACTCGATCAGAGTGATATCCACCTAAATATCCAAATGGATAACCTACCTGGACATTCAGCTGATTATTTTCAACAGGGATAGCTTTAGTGCGGACAAGTTATCATATTAGTTTAAACAATGAATTTAAATAGATATTATTAAAATGAAAAAAGCAAAAATTGATACCAGCAGATCCGACTTCCTGTTAATAACAATAAAAAAATTAGCAAGTTATCTCACATGTGAGATAATTTGGTAATTTTTTTATATTTTTCATTTTAAGATTTGTTTACAAATCTAAGAGCTTAAAAAATTTTATTTTTTTGGAAAACAACATCAAAATATTACAAAAAATGAGGGATTCAAGAATTTAATTTAGTCACGTGACTTTATTATCCCGAAAATAGTAAACTGATAAATTTAATCTTTGGAGGAATATCATAAAAGTGAATATTGATCAAATTCCTTTTTTCAGTTATTGAGGTATTATTTCACTTTTTACGAAATTACAAATGTGCTTTTTACTCTTTGGCAAAAGAGTGAACACATCAAGTTACTCTTTAGAAAAGGTAAGATAATCTTTTACTCTTTGCAAAATAAAAAATTTGATACTAATCTTTATGAAAAGAGTGAAAACATCATATTTCCCTTTTTAAAATCATTTTATTTTCATAAAGTAAAAAACATACGTTTTTACTTTTAGTAAAAGAGGAAACTGCTTGAATTTATCTTTATAAATTATAAACTCGTCAAATTTACCTTTTATAGTGGTAAAACTCTTAATTTACTCTTTTACAAGTAAAAAACTATACTTTTACTCTTTTAAAAGTAAAAAACTATACTTTTACTCTTTTAAAAGTAAAAAACTATACTTTTACTCTTTTAAAAGTAAAAAACTATACTTTTCTACTTTTTGTTTCCAATTTTTACTCTTTTGAGTTTAGAGTGTATATATTATTATTATAATTTAAATAAAATGCTATGCAGTTATTCTACCTATACTAAATGTATGTAAATATATGCTTATATGCAAATAAGTATTAATTATATGCAGAATATATGTAAATATATACAAATTATTTTATGTATTTATTTAAATAATAACATTATAATAACCATCACTACGATTATGTAGGATGAGCAATTAACGCCTCTTTATTCAAGACACACACTAGCTAGGTGGACGATATAGAACACGCCCAAGTGTGATCGCGTTACATGAAAAAATTCCTG
Source organism: Anastatus disparis (assembly GCA_017163975.1). Classification (NCBI taxonomy): domain Eukaryota; kingdom Metazoa; phylum Arthropoda; class Insecta; order Hymenoptera; family Eupelmidae; genus Anastatus; species Anastatus disparis. Next base: position 1,274,323 of record JAFFSR010000394.1, on the reverse strand, counting down.
CCTTCTCGTGAGCGAAATTTTGAATCATATGCAATCTGATTTATACTATGATTGAATTAATTTACGTACTTACATGCACACCGGTCCACGATTTGCGCTAAACTGACATTATTTTACATGTGTTGGCGGATTTAAATATCAAATTAAGATGACTCTTGAAATATTAAATGTTGCGCACATTCTACCCCTTCATCGACCCCCATCCGTACTTTTAAATTTATGTCTAAATCGTACTATCAATACGCGAAGATTGGCAGGTCTGATTAACAGTTAAAGTTAAACGTTCCAGAGAAGATCAACACGAAGTAAGATGGTTAGAAAAAATTTACTCAAAGTCTTGATAAATATTGTAAACATAGCATTAGTTCGGGAGCCACAAATGAAATTATTTTGCAATTATTGATGGCGCAAAAGTCTAAACATTTGCTCTAATGATGAATTATTGAAAAAATTAAATTTATCTTAGTACTTTGCGGGTCACGTAACTTCGTTTATATGTTTAAGCGAGGTATTTTTAATGATAATGAAATACTTGACATTGCTGGTCATTGCATTAAAAGCAGAGGGATGCCAGATGCGTCACAAGTCAGGCTTCTCATGTTACATCGCCGTGTTATTAAGGGTAAGTTATTTATAATTTCTGTTACCATTTAAAAGCTTGTATCTTTTTTCTTTACGATCGTAGAATTTCGCTATAAAATACTTTTTTGTTGTAAATAAAATAATAAATCTGAAAAGATGATTTGCAGGAAAATATCAGTAGACATATAATATCTTAATAGCTATTTTGAATGTGGCTCTCCTCCGTGAACCACAAATAAAACTATTTTGCAATTACGCATGGCGCAAAAATTAAAAAATTTGCTATATAAATGAATTGTGAAAAAGATTAAATTTATCGTAGGACTTTGTGGGCTACGCACTTTAGCCTATATGTTTAGGCGAAATATTTTTACCGATAATCAGATACTTGATATAGTTGGTCGTTGTATTAAGAGCAGAGGAATGCAAGATGCACCTCGACATCTTATGTTACATCATCGTGTCACTACTCGTAAGCTATGCATATTTTCTATCATGAATCCAATAACAAATTTAGAAATGTATTTTAAAATCACGAAATTGCGGCCAATTATCATTCAACAATCTATATATTCTTTATTTACCACCGGAGAATTTCGCGGGATGAGACTTTTATGTTGTAAATAAAATAAAAAATCCAAATATATGTTTTACGAAAAAATATTAATTTCCAATATCAGACCAATACTCGATAACTTACTTATTGACGATTCCAAAATTTTGCAAGATAATACTTTTATGTTTTAAGTACAATAGTAAATCCAAAAATATGTTTCACAAAAAATATCGATTTTCAATATCGGGTCAATAATCTATAGATTTTTTATTTATGGTCAGAGAATTTCACGGGATAAGACTTTTTTGTTGTAAATAAAATAATCAATTCAAATATATGTTTTACGAAAAAATATTGATTTCCAATATCGAACCAATACTCGATAACTTACTTATTAACGGTCAAGAAATTTTGCAAGATAATACTTTTTTGTTGTGAATACAATGATAAACCAAAAAATATTTTTCACAAAAAAATATCGATTTCCAATATTAGATCAATAATCTATAGATTTTTTATTTACGGTCGGAGAATTTCACAGGATAAGACTTTTTTGTTTAAAATAGTGCAATTTTAACAGATATGATATTGAAAAATTTTCATACCTTTAAAACATGATGAAGGACAGTGGTGGGGTTGAATTACTGATGAATCTTCTGTCAGCAGAAGAACAACTGCCTAGTTTATAAGATCTTGCGTTACTACCACCCACCGAAGAAGTACGAGAAGTTATAAATCCTTTAGATGATCACGTGACTTACGACCATAGTACTCCATACACGATGTTGGAGGGGGATAATTGCTGATACTGCCGCGCCACCACTACCTAATGAACCGTTGCCTGATTACTCTTACTGGAATGACCAGGATATACGAACGTCGAATAAAATAGTTTCACCTAAAACAACATTATCTGCAATATTGACACCAGGTACAGAAAATCTCGACTTTGACTGTAAGCTCACATTAACCAAGCACTGCTACTGCTTTTACTTTTATTCTGGAAATTCGGGGTGATGAGCAGGGCGGTGGTGGTGGTGGTGGTCAAAGGGTACAAGTAGTGATGGTGCCGAGCGCTTTTGAGAAAATAACAGGTCAATACTTGTTAAGCTCTTCCAGTCATATAGCTAAAGAGCAAAATAATGCTGGCATCAGCCAGCTATATGGTTAAACAGCTAAACGATTGGCTAGCGTCAGCACGATACCCCCCCCCACTCTTGCTCATCACTACTAATGATCGTATATGTAGAGTGCTTGGAGGATTCGATAAGGTTAGTAATAGAAGTTTAGCAGCAGCGTTAACATGGACGTTTGCAGGTGGGTGCATCCGTGGACTTTGAGGATTTGTGGACCCGGCTCGTGTGGTAAAACAGTATTTGTGAAGAATTTTTTGCATTACATTGATCGCATTAGTGATACAAGATTTGAGCGCATACTCTTGTGCTATACCGAGTGGCAGCCAATTTACCAGGAGTTGGCAGAGAGAATCGAATTTCACGAGGTTTTAGCAAAGAGCAAAGATTATGCCAATGACCCACGAGTAAAACTCTTGATTATCGACGATCTTATGAGAGAATCATCCAACAGAGCTGTAGTCAATCTCTTCACCAAAGTCAGTCATCACAATAACTTGAGCGTCATCTTTATCTCGCAAAATCTCTTTCATCAAGGTCAGCGAGAAATTTTTTTAAACTCTAATTACATCGTGGTATTTAAAAATCCGGTCGATTGAGCGCAAATAAATCATCCGGCGCGTCAAGTCTGCCCCAAGGAGCCTCATTTTTTGCAGAAGGCATATTTGGATGCCACAGCACAGCCACACGGCTATTTGTTCATAGGTCTGAAGCAGGGTACGCCTGAAAACGTGAAATTTCGTGCTTGTATATTTCCATTCGACAAATATCAGTACGTTTATGTACCTCGTTGCACGCCCATAAAAGCTGGTGCTCGCTCGAATAATGTAACGGTCGTGCGATTATAATGGAGTCAGTAAGACGTAGTCGTAGCAGACCAACTCCAGAAAAGTACTGGACATTTTTGGTGTAAAATCGAAATTTATAAACTTAAGGCTTTATTACGTGAAGCAAATTCCAAACTTATAACGAACATTTGCAAGTATGCTTTGAACATTTTACGTAGGGAAATTCCACTTAGCAAGTATTATAAGAGACAATTGCGAAAATTGCGCACCTCTGTTGCGAAAACTAGCTAAACCGGGTAGTTTGGAGGTAAAAAGAAAATTGGTGTTAAAATCAGCATATTGTGAAATCTGTTTGATCGGTTGAGTACGCAAGGAAAATGATTTTAGTACCGCAAGAGTGTTTGGAGTAACATCATCAGCAGCAGCAGCATGACGTAACAACTACCAACCATACACCACCAGCATCCAGCGTACATACACCTGGTACAGCTACGACACGCCTCGACGAGGAAATGAGTAAAATTTTACATTCTACGGGTGATGAGCGCCAAAAATCTTTGCAATAACAGCAAATTTTGCAGCGTTACTTACATCTAAAGCAGGAGAAATCGGTACCACAGAAATTTCAAAGCAATTTTAGTCATCTTATTAGATACTTGCGGCAAGTTGGTAATATTGAATGTGATAGTCGTGGTATAATCAAGTTAGATGGCGCTGTTGTCAAGGGTACTAATATTTTTGATTTAGTGAACGAAGCTATAAGAATTGCAAAAAGACCACTATCGCGCGGATACAAACAGTTTGCATGCGTCTTGCGACAAGTTGATATACCTCGAGAATTAATTGGTAACAATCAACTGTGACGTATGATTGCATCTCATAGCCCTGATTCACCGCTGTCATCGTCGTCAGAAAACGAAGGTTATTATACTTTAACAGCTACTAGTCAAACGAACGCAAGGGAGAAAAAAGTTGAAAGTGCGTAGAAGCGTGAAAAAGTTCGTAGCAAGTTGGCAGCTACGCCATCAACTCCTGCAAAAAAGAGTCGCCTTGAACAGCCAAGATAGAACCGTATATGAAAGCATGGAAGAAAGTGATGGGGGAGGAGGACGAGGAGGAGGAGAATACTGGTACTTTTATAGACCGATTGATTACAGTTGGAACCTTTGAAATGCATCTACCAGGCTACCAGTTTCTTGGCCCTGGCACGCATCTCAAAGAGCTTTTCAGACGTGGTCATAGGGGAAAAAATCCTCTTGACAATGCCTGTCTAGAACAAGATATTTCATATTTGAATAAAAAAATAACAAATCATATAAAAGCTGCCAGACTGCTCGCTGAACTAGCATTTTCACGCATGCTCTCAGAGACTGCGGATGGTAATGAAAAGACTACAGTTGGTATTACTGTTTTGTGCATGATCAGCAAAATGACGTTTGATGAATTTTCAAAACGCATTAAAAATACATTTAAAATACAACGAAAAAGAGGGAGAGAAAGCTGGTTTATAAGAGAAGGAGGATCAATGAGAAAGAAGGAGACGACGAAGCCGGACGATCTTAAGCGTTATTATTATAATCTTTCTGCACCGTCAGTGCTCATCTACTGGAACGCGCGAAACTCAAAAAATTTGATAACAATACGATTTCCAAATGGCTGGAGAGTCAGGATGCACATACTTTACACAAACTCGCGAGGCATCGTTTTCCTCGTCGATATTTCAACGTTTTCAGCCCCAACATTTTTAAAGTTTGAGAAGCTGACTTGGCAGATTTTGGATCACTTAAAACCTACAATGATGGGTACAGCTATATTCTTATTGTCATTGATGCACTTTTAAAGTTTGCCTGGGCAGAGCCCCTTCTCGACAAAACCAGTCGAAACGTCGCTGTAGCATTAGACAAAATTTTATCACGATGTAATGATAGATATCCTACTTACCTACATACTGATAAAGGTAAAAATTTTATTAGTCAAGAGGGGCAAGAGATGTTAAGAAAGAAACATATTACCTATCGAGTTGTCGAAGACTCTGATATAAAGGCAGCCATTGCCGAACGCTTTATTTGAACTCTCAATGGTCGGATCTGACGATATTTTACTCATTTGCGTACAAGACGTTATATAGATGTTTTGTAAAAAATTGTGACGTGTTACAACGAGTCGTGGCACAGTGCCATAAAAATGCCCCCTTCTAAGGTCAACTTATATAATGCTCACGTGATACATCGAAATTTGACGTTGTGTTACAGCAAAAAACAGCAGTTTCGAGTAGCTAAATACAGCGTTGGTGATCTGGTTCGTGTCAATCGTGCCAAAACAGCCTTCAGGAAAGCATACGAGGGTGGCTGGACTCTATAGCTGTTTAAAATCATAAGAGTCGACACAAGACAACAACTATCCATCTATACTTTGACAGATCTTGATGGAGAAAAAATTGTCGGATATTTTTACGAAGAACAGCTGAGGATTTGGATTGCGAAGCATTTGGGGTTGATGAGGTTTTAAAGAGTAAAGGTGGAGGGTCGAAAAAACAATATTTGGTCAATTGAAGGGTGTATCCGGAAAAATTCAATTCTTGGATAACGGCTAAAGATTTAAAAAATTTACAATGAACGATGAATTTTACATGGCTTTACCGAGCAACAGCAGCAAGTTTGTCTTTCCACACAATGTGGCGACACATTTAACAGCAGAATTATCACAAAATTTTTATCTTCATGGCAACAAGTGTGTAGGACTAACCGAAATTCAAATACCTCTTACATTTCAGCATATATCATAAGCTGAGCAAGAGGGAGTCATTTTTGTTAAAAAAGTCAAACGTGAAATGGCGAATGTTTTGCGAGAAACAGAGGAGACTCAACAGAGGGCCGAGGTGTTTGCCCGAGTGAAACCTGGTGTTTATCGTGACATTGAAAGTCTCTTAGAGGAAATTAATAATCTCGAGAATGTCAAAAATCATTTATATTTTGAAATCCAAGCTGATGGCTATGTACAGGTTAGATGTCGATGTGGTGAAGATTGTACAACTTATATGCACACGTTCACACTATTGGAAAAATTACTAAGAATTTCAGATTTGGAAAATGTACCAATTTTCTCTTGCAAAGGTAATAAAGAACACTACATTGCCGGTGATCGTCCAACAAATCTTGTAAACGGATTACAAACCGTACTCATGGTTTACAGCAACATTTGCCAACCTTATGTAACAGGTGACATGCGCACGAACTTACTACGTATAGTCTTGCTTCACTTGCGTGATTACGTTTACGAAGGTGTTAAAATTGAAAACTTTTCACCACCCATGTACTTACCACTGCTGTCTTCAGCGTTTTAGTCGATCAAAATAGATATAAGAGACGAACACGGATTTCCCATTCCATTCGACTATGGTACGCTGACTGTAACGCTTCACTTCAAGCGCATTCGATGAAATGTCTGAGATTAAAGATTTTTTCAATAACCAAATGGTTGGTGGTGAGGGTAACTGCGTTAAAGTTGGTAAACCTTGTTTTGGTTATTACCAGTCAGGTGCAGCAATCGGTAGTTTTTTTAAAGGTCTTTTCCGAGCAGCTATACCGAAGATCAAGCAAGGTGCAAAAGTGGTCGATAAGGAGGCTTTTCGAGCAGGTAAAAATATTCTAGATGATGTCACTCTAGGTGGCAGACCGGTCAAAGAGGCGACCAAACAGCACTTTCGTAAGAGTGGTAAAAATCTCAAAAGAAAAACTGATGTTGTTCTGGATAAATTGCTTTTGGGTGAGTCAAGTGCGAAAGAGGGGGAGGAATCCGAATATAAAAAGAGGACGAATGAGACATCATCAGCTCAGTCACGAAGAGCATCTGGTACTACAAACACCTCAGCGGCTAAACGTTTGAAAAGTGGTAAAGTTGCGAAAAAGAAGAAGAAACAGAATAAGAAAGCACGTGAAGCTAGAGATATTTATGAAAATTGAAATTTCAAAATGGCGTTGTTGCATACAGAATCTTGTCAGTCGATCAAGTCGGAATTATCACTCTTTAAATTACCCTCGACACAGACTGCAATTGAAGGCTCTTACTGGGTACAGTACAAACCGATATCTTCTCTCAACGACTAATCACCCATTGAATTTACCATCCCTGGCAACACTAAGTATTTAGACTTGGCTCACACAATGTTAAGTGTGAGTGTAAGTGTAAGATGGACTAGTGCTGAACCACCTAAAGATCCGAACGTTGGACCAGTAAATAATCTTTTGCATTTGTTTTCCAATCAAGTCGACGTGCTATTCAATCAGAAAAGTGTTTCACCATCAAACAATGCTTATGCATACAGAGCCTACATTGGAACATTAATAAATTATGGTCCAACAGCTGAAAAGTCTCATTCAACGAGTGGCTTGTAGTACGATGATATAGCAGGAAAACGGACGATACCACAGTTGGTTATGCAGGTCTCAGTCAGCGTAAAGCGATTATGATTGACAGAAAGATTGATTTATTCGGCCATTTATAGTGTGATGTTTATATTCAAGACAAATTATTACTGGGTAGTGTTGAAGATAGGGTAAGACTGGTGCGTTCTTGTGATGGCTTTTGTCTTATGAATCCCGCTGGTGCTTTCACAGTAAATATTACAAAGGCTACGCTTTTTGTCTGTCGAGTAAGGTTAAACCCTCCACTTGTGCTAGCACACGAAAAACTACTGTCGCAGACTACTGCAAAATATCCACTGACACGTGTAGAAGTTAAGGCTGTTACTTTAAATAATGGTGTGCATCGGGAAACAATCGTCATATAACAATGTCATATAAGGTCAACTGCCAAAAAGAATTATACTCGGTTTTGTTGAAAGTTAAGCTTACAACGAAGATAAAAGTCTTAACCCATTCAATTTCAAGAATTTTAATATAAATTTTTTTTGTCTGTACGTCGATGGAGTGCAAGTCCCATCGAAACCCTTACAGACAGATTTGAAAAAAATGTACGTTGATGCCTATTATACACTTCTTCCCGGCACAGGTATTCACCGTATGAATTCAGCCAACTCGATTACCCGTGAAGACTATCGGAACGGTTACTCCCTATTCGCTTTTAATTTGACACCTGATTCATCGGCGAGTGATGGTAGTCATTGGAATTTGATAAAAAATGGTAATGTACGAATCGATGTTAGATTTGACGACCCGCTAGAGAGCGCTGTAAATTGCATAATTTATGCTGAATATGACGATTTGCTTGAAAATGACTCGTCGAGACAGGTTGTTGTAGATTATAGCGGTTAGTAATGGTGGTGGTAGGAATATATTTCTCGCTATTCAAGTGAAGCAAAGCCATTTTAATTATTTTAGTCGGCGAGCAACTTTCATTGCAAACAGTATGGATGTGGTGATTGACATGCAGTTTTTAAGGGACAACAACAATCGTTTAGTTCCAAAGGAGGTGGCTGTACTTGCTATTCATAAGAACTTTAGCGCTCATTCGATTGTGACGCCTCCTTGTAATTTAAGATGCTCACCTAAAAATGCTTTGAGGCAAAACAATTGGTTGACACTAAATCATCATGGTCTACAGTGGTACGAAGGTGATATATCGATAAAAAGATTATACAAAAACTTGGAAGATATTTGCATGAATTGTACAATTTTTGTACGAGATCAAGAAAAGGTTGAACTACTTTCCAAGCTCACCACCGGTAAGATTGAAAATTTAAAAAAAAAAGATTGTCCAGCTTTTAGAAATTTAAATTTCAGCCAGTCCAGTGCATGCATCATTACATAAAATCACCTTATTCAAATTAACTCTGTGCACTAAATAACGTTGCTAATCTGGAATATTGGCTACTCAAACTTAACCCCAGCGTAAAATCGCTGATTTTGGAAGAATTTTTTGAAATTCTCCGCAATGAATTCAAAAGAGATTGTACGATATCTGATACGGGTCAAGTTTTAGGCAGTAGGCGTTTATCCTGTGGATCGGATTCCTCTAATGTGGGTGAAACCTTGTGCGTTCGGGTTTAATACGCAAAATTGTAACCAGCATGGTGCGCACGGGGTTGCCATATACGTTGATAAGTATGGCACAGGAGTGTACTTTGATAGTCTTGGTAAGCCACCACAAGTTCCACAACATTAACGTCGTATTCAGCAAAATTGTAAAAAATTTAGATGAGATAATAAACGCTAACAAAGCGAATATTCCAACGTTTGTGGTCATTATTGTATCATGTTTCTGTATTATATGTCTACCCGATTGGGTTTCAAGAAATTCTTGGAAAATTTCTCGCAGAATTTGCGAAAAAATGATACTCTAGTTAAGAATTTTGTAGAGAAAACTTGCTATACGTAATTTGATACTTGGCTGTCTCTGATTAGTTGCACGCCACCTTTGTACGATATCCTCATCAATTTTTATAGTATAAAAGAAGTGGCATCCACCCGGTCTAGCCCTTAGAGCATATACTACTGGAGGCAGCTTTGAATGCGCCGTGCGCGTGGTTAAGTTAAGAAAGAGGAAGGTATATTGAGGTTGACAAATATCTCTTTTTTTCCGGCACGTGATTGGTTTGTTTTGTTTCCTACTCCTTTATCACATGACGCAGAGGTAGAGATAGCTATCAATCTTAGTATATTTTTCTCTTACCCAACCTAACCACGCGCACAGTGCATTCAGAGCTGCCTCCAGTAGTATATGCTTTAAGGTCTAGCCACAGTTGCGTGTGATCAACGGTGACAGCAGTATCAAGCTACAAAACCTAACCAAGATGGCTGGTCAAAAGAGAAGCCTGGAGCAATCCTTCGGTAATGACTTGGAATATTTCATAAAACAGAATAGCAAGAAAAATTATTGGCAGTAGCTTCTACTGATGGTCGACGGACTAAACAGCTCTTTTGAGAAAATTATCCAGGTAGGCCTGGAGAATATAGGAGAAGAATAAATGGAGTTCGTTCCTGTCTTGTGCTTCTGCGGATCCAATTTTCAAGGTCTACCTCTGTCATTCGATTGTTGGGAGGCAGGGAAGCGGGAGTTTGATAAAATTGACGAATTTTTTACTTCTTATAAAGAGGAATCTATGTTGGATCAACGACTCTCTATACCTGGATACACTATCCGCTTCATGATCAGTTTTAACGAAAGAGCTTTTGGATTGGTTCCCATTGATGCTCAACCCAAAGCAGAAGAGAGTAGTGGACCACTGAAAAAACATGGCTAATATAGTCGATCGTTAGTATTTACACATGTAACATTTGAACGTCTAAAAGAATTATCAATATGTATAGATTATAGAATTCAATATTTGAATATTGTTGCAAAATCTGTAGATTATATATTACAAGAAAATTATAATATATGAAATTCATATGAAAAATGTATTAGAACGACAACAAGAATCTCAATAAGTATACTATCATCCTTGTGATATAAAAAGTACAATGTCTAGTATAAATGATAATTTTGTTAGTGGTCTCGATGAATCATTAAAAAATAAGCATCTAATTTTAAGAAAACAAGACTTATTTATAATCATATATGAATTCATTATTTATCATGTGAACGCAGTAATAAGATGTATGAATGCTACGTTGTAATGTATGTTTTATTTATTATTATTAAATGTTTTTAAACTTTAAAACATGAGTATTTCAATCACCTTGTCTGCTACCAATTTCTGCTCCTTCATACACACAATAATTTATATGTAAATTTTATATTTTCTGATTCAATATAAAAATTTATAATAATTAAAAAATTACAAAATCTTTTGAATTCATATTTTATAATTTAAGTTTTCATTATTTCGATAATTAAAAAGGATTATGTTACAAAATTTCAAATTAATAATTTTGAAATATCGATTAAAATATTTTTCATCTCCACTCTAAATTATGTTGGAGGGGGTAAGTGACCCTCCAGTTCATCGCCACTCTAAATTTCTAGGATGTGGGTAAGTGACCCTCAAGTTTTTCGGATACCATGCCTAACAAACCCCTACTTCATCTTCTCAGAGGTCATCGACCTAATAGTCAGTAGGGGTGGTGAGTGAGGGTTTGTTTTGACGGTCCATGGTGCGCCTATAACTACTTATAGATATTAAAGATTTGAACTGTCATATATATGAGCTATTTTATTATTATAATATATACGAATCCAGTGGCCTTTTTCAAAATTTCTGGAAAACAATACTTCTTCATCAGTCAATACTGAATATTGCAGTTTTTAAATTAATGGAGTTGTTTGTATATTAAATGAGGTAAACATATTTAAATTTTCATTAATTCTAATAAATTAATATCAGTTAACATAGAAACAATCCCACTATAGAATTCTTGTCCTTTAAAAATCAATTTATCTTTCTTAGTCTAACCCATTATTAAAAATTCAAAATCTTTTAAAAATTTTTATTCATTTTAAATGAACTTTTTCTATAAATATTCACAATCGAATTACTTTTGTATTAACTAATTTAATTCACTGTATTTTTACTTTTAAAAGTTGAAAAATATAAGAAATTATGAAAAATGCTATGAATTAATTGTAATAAGATGAAAAATTATAATGAAATTTTTTGAAAATGATATAACGGTTTGATAATGGTTATTTTCAGCAATTATATATACATATATATATATATATATATATATATATATATATATATATATATATGTATAAATATATATATTGTAACAAGAATAGCAAATTATACGTATACTGTATGTCAGTATACTTCTGTCTCTCTCCTCGTTGTGAGTCGCACAGCCTATTGTAAGCTTTTATGCTTACTTTATGTGTATAAGAGTGAGACAGAGAGTGGATATTTCATCGTCTTGCGTGGCTGGCGGTTAGCGAAGGCGCGCGCAAGATATGACGGAGAGACTCGAGCGGGATACGAGAGCGAACGCGTCGTGAAGCCGGTTGGCCGCCATGAATTCTCTTGCTGTGCGTGCATGAGCGTCCGTTAGTATTTTGTTGAATAGAAAATCGCCATCTTGTGAGGATTGCACTGTGATTATTGTACAGACAATCATCAGTATCTAGCTATTTGCTGCATTCGACAAAATTCTTCTCGAGAACTTTACAAGGGACACGAGTGAGACAGAAAGCTGCACCGTGTGCATCCAGTGCCGCATCAAATAGATCTCGAAGGTGATCCATAGGTGAAGAGAAGCTCTGACCTAGACGTCGGCATAAAATGTAAGTCTGCAGACTTTAACGTATCTTGGTTTTCTTTTTGTATTGCTTTTCGAACTTGCGGCGTAAGAGACTGTCGTCCGCATCGACGCGTTGCGTTGTAGGTTAGGTTAGGCCTTATTTTCTTTATGTACCAAGAATGTGTAATTCTTCTTTTAATACGTCATTATTTATTTTATATATCTACTTTTAATTGTATTAAATTCTAATAAGTTGATTAAATAAAGTAAAGTAAAATCAAAGTTGAATTTAATTATTAAGTAAAGTATGACCTTATTTCCTTGCTAATTATATATCATCTTATTCTTGTGTCACAAATAAAATTGAATACATTCTTTCTTAATCAACGGTATTTAATAGAGTTCTCGGGTACACGCCGTGGGTTTCGTCATACCAGACGTCCGGGAGGCAGAGCTTCAAAGCGAAGTTCTGCAATAGTATTAAATATTGTTTAACTGATTTTCTTTGTCAGAAATAGATAGACGAAGTAGATCGGCGGTATTGAATTATGCTGATCGACTATAAACCGAAAGTCAGTTATTTAACGGTGAGTGCACGTGTACTTAAAGAGAGTACACGTGAAACTCACAAATATATTCAATTTGTTTATTTAAATATATTCCCCGTTACAATATATATATATATATATATATATATATATATATATATATATAAAATATATTTTCTTGTGCATAGATGTTCATAATAATAATATCTATTGCGCTCAACCTTTATTTTAAAGATACACCGATTAATACTTGAGTAATTAACAAACAACTCAATTGTTACTCGGTCGGTATCAGGTTCTACTCCGGCCTGCCGTTAAAATTTAAAATGAAAAAATTTTTTTTCTTAAAGTTTAGGCACACTTTTATCAGTGTAATTTTCTCATTATTTATCCAATAAAAACGTAAAAAGACTTGCGTTACTCATATTTTGTTAAAGTTATATTTTTATTCGTAATAAATGAAAAAAATTACAACTCACTATTTTTTTTAGCTTGTAACAAAATATTAAACATTAACAGATCAATGGGACATATAAAAAATTATTAATAGATAGAGTATATCAAAATATAACAAAATAATAAACAATATGATACAAATTAAACTTCATGATTATTTAATTTTTTCGTTTTTTCAATGTAGCTTTTCCTTTTTGTTTTTTTGTCGTGGATGATTTTCTTTTTCCTTTATTTATATTACTATTATTATTATGAATTCTACCATCCTTTACTAGGAAAAAATGACTACATGGAGGCTTACTCAAACAATCGAAACATGAAAGAGAATTAAGATATAATTTTTCAGGATTCTTTTCATTCCATACCAGTTGAAAAATTTTTTGAGATTGTAACGCTGATTGAATTTTATTATCTACCAATTTTTCAAAATTTTTAATTTCAATTGAGGTCACAGGGAAAATCTGAATTTTTTCATTTTCGGAGCTTTTTATAACTTGCAGCATATCATTAACAGAAGTAATATTTTTACCGCACAAAACTGATTGGTCACACATTCGTTTTGTTGTACCCCCTGTAGCATCAGCGCTACCTTTTCCGTGTCCAGGAGCAGTAATAGTCCAAGAAGCTATACGAAATTTTTTCACAAAAATAACGAAACAGTTTAAAATTGGTCTTATTTTTGTACTGCGTTGTTGGGCCATCACTTTGAAAATGAATCGCTTCAATATTGGGCACTGTTGATTTTATTAATTTTAAAACAGGTTGCAAGAAATAGCAGTACAATAATTTACATAAAATAATCATGAATGTAACTGATACTAAGTACCTGTGTCCCTTGTCCCGATCGTGCTTGGATAGTTGTATCTACTGACGAAATTTCGTGAGGGATGTTTTCCAACACTGGAAGCGTATCGTAATCAAAGGGTTAAAATAAACGAATAATATAAATTTAATTGTAATTTTTGTGAGATTTTTTATTATTTTAACAATTTATGACATTAAATTTTAGTATTAACTTTATCATATTCTTTATTGATCCACAATATTTTCAACTTTTTTTTTGTATACTTTTATATTTTTTATTAAATTTTTTTACACTTTATAATAAATAACAGTGCAACAATTTACGTGAAATAATTATTAAAGTAACAAATACTTACTGCGTTTTCTTTCCTACATTTTTTTTGTATTCTTCTTTTGTTCGTTATATTTGCATAATCAGTCTCGATTTTGTCTTTTTTTTTCATTTTCAATTTTTCTTTTTTCCGCAATTTTCTCTCTTTTTTGTTTATCTTTGAACATTTTTTTCGCTGTCCATTACTAAAAAATTGGTTATTATTATCATTATCACTATTATTAATATTATTATTATTATTGTTTTTATTATAAAAATACTATTATTATAGATATCTAATATTTCGAATGTATCAATAATCCACAACTTTTATTTTATAAAAATCAGTAAAATGCTAGAAATAAAAAATTTGTTATAATATTTAAACTTACTTGTGATTTTTGAAAATCAATGGTAGCTGAACGAAATCTCACAGTACACTGAACGGTTAAGCTCTATTTTCTCAAAATAAAAATAAATTTTATATTTCATTTGAAAATTCTGAGAATTCATCAAACTAACAGTGGTATGATCACAATATTATTAATAAATACTATATGTATGTAACTATACGCAAAATGTATCGATGTTGAAATGTAATATCACGAATCATCAAATAATGTTTTTCATCTATTAAATATATTTTACATATGTAAAATCATTATAAATGAATTATCAAAATGTGACAACGCAGTAAAAAATAATTAAAAATTTTATTATATTTATTTAAAACTTTTATAAAAAATCATAATTTTTCTCATCACTTTTTTATACTTTTGTCTTATCCTGTCACTTTAACATAGTGATTATCTTTTAAACATAAATAATATACATTGTTCACAGCATAAAAGCATTAATATTTTTGCATTTTATTGATGTGCCAATCATTAACAGCATTTTTTTTATCGAGTCACGCTTGATATGTTGATTTTCAAAGTTATCTAAAATCATTGAAATACCTGGCACATCAATTTTCTAAAAAAATTTCGATTCTATGAAGAAAAAGGAAAATTTTCACGTGTTAAAGAGTATAAATGGAAAAACTTTATTTTTTTAATAACGATTTACATAAAAAAAAAGGAGTTTTAAAATTAGTGGTTACGCTAACTTACAAGGTTATATACAATTGCAAGTAGCAGGCACACGTACTTGACTTTGATTTTCGAAAAATATAAAGTAAAAAGAAGATTTTCCTGTGTCACAGAAAGTTTTTGCAGCAATATTCTTTTTTTTGTTGCATACAGAAAAATTCATAATCGGCTAGTAACACCTAAACATTTACTGAAATTATGGTATTTTCTTTATCGTGCATATTTTTAATGATTGATAGGGATCTATTATCAAAAGTAATATCATTATATCCCTAAATTTTAAGAAAATACATGTTGTCCACCTCAGCATAAGCGTCGATTATAGTAGATGTACTTCAGTAACAGGAATTTTAAAAGTTCCATGGATTTACTCAATTATTAAATATGACTTTAATCCATTAATAATTTAAAAAAACCTCATCCGATGTTTTTTGTTATACGTATATATACATATATATATACATATATATATATATACGTATATATATACGTATATATATATATATATATATATATATATATATATATATATATATATATATATGGTCAATCCACGTCAAACCGGATAATGGCTCTGTCCAAAATTGTAGATCACTAAAAAAATTGTGTATGGGCTCAAAATTTTCATCTTACACTCTACTTTCTTTTGAAATGTGGCGATTTTGAAAATTCAAAATGGCGACTCCAATATGGCGGCTCAAACTTAGAGATTTCATAAAAAAATTTCGAAAATTTATTTTAATTTATTCAAATCTGATTATACGTATTTTTTTATATCAAAAATCAATTCAGCGTTCAATTTTACATAGGAATATAGTATTTCACTCGAGGTAAAAAAAATTTACAATGTCATCGGAAGGTCATATCGGGAAATAATAGCAATTTTCGAATTACTCATTGATCAATTTTGATTAGTGAGGAAATTAAGATACTGATAGATAACTCGAGTCACTGTATCCAAGTCTGATGTCCGCTTAACTCTATAGGGTATACAAGATCTCCATCAAGGTCATTTGAAGGTCAAATCGCGAATACCTTTTATTGATTGATAAGATTAGAACACCTTCAAGTTTTACGTGTCGCTGAATCCGAATCCGGGGTCTGTTGGAGTGTCAAACGACGTAATTACGTAAAAATTAATTAAATATTGACTAACAGAAAATTTTTGTTCTCCAAGAAATCACAGTTTGAAACGAATTTTTCTGTAATTACGTCGTTTGACACTTCAACGGGCCTCGAATTCGGATTCAGCATCACGTAAAACTTATAGGTGTCTTAATCTTATGAAATAATAAAAAGGACCTTGATGGAGACTAGTAGGGTTAAGGAAATATCAGATTTAGATACAGTGACTGGAGTTACCTATCAGTATCTTAATTTCCTCACTAATCAAAATTGATCAATGAGTAATTCGAGAAATAACTATTATTTCCCGAAATGACCTTGCAATGACATTGTAAATTTTTTTACCTCGAGTGCAATACTATATTCCTATGTAAAATTGAACGCTGAATTGATTTCTGATATAAAAAAATACGTATAATTACATTTGAATGAATGAAAATCAATTTTCGAAAATTTTTCATGAAATCTCTAGGTTGAACCGCCATATTGGAACCGCCATTTTGAATTTTTAAATCGCCACATTGCAAAAGAAAGTAGAGTCTAAGACGGAAATTTTGAGCCCATACACGATTTTTTTGGTGATCTACAATTTTGGACAGAGCCATCATCCGTTTGACGTGGATTGACACACACATACACATATATATATATATATATATATATATATATATATATATATATATATATATATATATATATATATATATATATATATGTATTCAATTATTCAGAAAAGTTAGTTGTAAATAGAACATAAATATAATTATTTTCAGTTATTTCTAATGATTGCATTATTGACAATTATTTATAGTTATTCACAGATATTATTTACATTTAAAAACTGTTGAAGGTGTCAGGACTGAGTTCAAACCTGAGAAAAATATTCAAATGTAGTCATAATTTTTTTTTTTAATGATTTTAATTAATAAAACTCCTTCTAATCTTATATATAAATATCAGATATAAGACTTTGATCCATTACTAATTTTAAAAAACTTCATCCGATGTTTTAAATTCATTTGAGTTGTCGTAAACTTGATTTTTGAGAATTTTGGTACTTGCCATAGACTTTCTCAGCCAATTCTCAACTAATTGAGTTTAAAATTTCCAGAGATCTTAAGTATATATATTTTCACAATATAACAGTTCTGGAATTTTTATAAGATAAGTTGAAGTAAATGTTAAATTAAATTATATAAAATTCACAAAAATATGTATTTGTGTCAACTTTTCAAACTGAACTTGAAAAAATTTTTTTTTTAAACTAAAATTGTCAATTTGTGAAGATACGTAATTTGAAGATCTCTGAAAATTTCGAAGTCAATTGCTTGAAAATTGACTAAAAAAGTTTGTACTAAGTACCAAAATTTAGGAAATCAAGTTTTTGACTGCTCAAAACAATTTTAAGTATAGGTTAAAATTTTTAAAATTATTCATGTATCATAGTTTTATATTCATTATATGTATTTATGTTAATAATATATGTATATATATATATATATATATATATATATATATATATATATATATATATATATATATATATATATCAACTCGTGGGATTGAATACTAATAAAATTCAGTTTTAACATAAAGCTAATTATTTAAGTCAAAATTGTATTTTATAAAATAATATAGCAATTTATTATAATAATTATGTGAACTTTTTATCAAGAGCAAGCCGAAGCAGATTCGATACCGACCAAGATTCGAAAATCCGTTGTTTAATTTTCTCCTACTATACGTAATGGGATGCATTAAAATTTTAAACACATTGTGACGTCCTACTAACTGAAGGCTAGTAGGTCGCACTATTAATTGACTCTATTGAGTCTTTTTATCGCTGTATTCAAACTTTGTAAGTGTAGGGCTGTTATCCAGACAGATCGATATGTCATCTGGTGCGGGCCCAAATATGTCAGTGTATGTGTGTGTGTATTAATTTTATAAATTGTTAGATTTGTTAGTCATTTTTGAGGTTTTTATGATGATGCCCGTTATTACTGAGAACCAAGTGCCGCAGTATGCAGGGCTTCACTTGGTTAGTAGGAAAGGTGAGGATAGGTTGAGGCTCGCGGCAACTCTTTTTTTAAGATTTTATGAATTAATGTTACAATGTAAAGTTAGTGAACGCGTGAGCATGAAAGAATCATCAACGGTGTTGGTGATTCTTCGATGCTTGGCGCGTTCCCGAATATCAAAAGCAATTAAAAGATTGAGTCGAGCTGAGGCAAAGGAGAAGAGAGCTTGTCTTTTTTTTCTGTTTGAAAGGTCGAGGAGGGGAAATCTTCAAGACACCCAAGATGGGTAGTGTCGGATTCATCCGGAGATGCCTACCGACTAAAACCACCTCCCCGTTGGTTACCAACCAAAAATGGTTATAAACCTTGAGAAGAAGAATTTCAATGATAACGGTGGCTCATACAGCATGAGAGCTATATGGCACTCGTGCAAATTACAGAACACGAAATTTAGACTGATTAAGTCAGATAGTAGAGAAAAAGTATCTGGCGTTCCAAGTAAGGATTTTAAGGGGATTTTTCTTATTCTTTGAGCATTGGGATGATGGCGTTGAGGAACTCGCGAAAAAGTTGCTCGAAGCGTTGAGCTTTTGGGTTATGATTTGGAGCCGATTTGAGAAGGCTTGAGGTTGGGTGTGATTATGGTTGCGGACTTGCTTGAGAGGAGAAGGAACTTGCTACGTTAGCGAAGCTTATTAGGGTTAAAAGGTGGCGATTTTCTGATGGGTGTGCTAGGTGCAGGTTGGTTGGTGGGCGGTTTTTGTTGAGGTTTTTTCGGGACCTTGGAACAGCCACCATAAGTGGTTAGATGTGTGCCTTGGCAATTTGCATTCGTAGGAGTGGCGTTTTCCTTATCCTTGATGTGGCAGGAAACTGTGGCATGATTGCGAGCGCCGAAAGCGCATCGCCAGTCAGCATGACAATAGTTAGCCGTGTGAAAGAAATCAAGACAGCGGCAGCATTGCAAAGTAGCTTTGGACTTGCGTTTGGCTTCAACAGAAACTTTGAGGCCTGCAAGATGATTCAGGTTAAAAATGGACTTTGCAGAAGGTTGAGAAGGGTCTAGATGGACTTCAACTAAGAGCCATGCTTTCTCTTCTCTTCTTATTCTATACACGCTCTTTACTGTGGGTATTTTAGTGGTGAGTTCCGCTTCGGTGACACCTCTGATGACAACTACAAGATCTTTGTCTTGTTTCAGCTGGTTGGTGGTGTAGGAGACATTTCTTTTATCTAGTTGAGTGTTGAGAAAGCAAAATCCAGCTACTGTCTTGGTGTATACCATAACAGATTTGGAGGTGTTTTTGGCCTTGTGGATGTTTGAGTGGATCTTAGGCTACAGCTTTTTTTGGAGAATGCAAATGGGAGGAGGACTTCGTTCGTTGGTAGTAGCTTTTTCTTCTTCTGACGAAGAGGAGTATTGGAAATCCATAGAGGAAGAGTTATCACGTCTGCGTTTAGGGTTGGGTGGTGAGGTTATGCTGGTTGGGAGCAGTTATAGCATTTTAAGATGCCTTTTGGTTGGTTGTAGCATCGTGAGTGGCTGAAGTGGTGAACGAGGTAAGGCTTTGAGTGGTAAGTGAGGTAAAGTCTTTGGTGGCAGGAGTGGTAAACGAGGAAAATTCTGGAAAGTTATCAGAGGTAGAAGCGAGAGTCTTTGCGTTGAGAATTGCAGTAGTCTCCATGTTTACATTAGCAGGAAGCGCGGTTTTATTGGTACGAAGCAAAGCAGCTACTGGTTCGTAAGCTAAAAGGAACCTTCTGCACCAGTTGACGACCTAGTACTCGGTCGCACGATGACTCGTGCGAGACGTGTGAAGCGCTCGACGACGCAAGCGAGACTGGGAGAGCTTGTTTCTCCGCGTGCTCGCTTTTATAGGCGCAGGCTAGTGTTCCCTCCCTTCTCTGACTGTTACTTGCCGTCGGCGTTTGCGTGCGTGGTCCTGCTTTTCTTAACCAATATGAGGTCTAAACGCGCTTTCAATGTACGATATACATACATGTATAACTTTGAGTGTGTGTGCGCTTCAGGATCGTATGTACTCTTCGCGCTTATGTTAAATGTTCTTATTAATTAAGATTAACTTCACAACTAAATTACTATTTCTTTTAGTTATTTACTTAATGCAATTATGTTAATTATATTTAATATAACGTTCAAAAATACTAGTGCTATTGGGCGCTTACAACATTCACAAACTTTATTTCTCTATTGCGCTCGCCAAAAATAATTAAAGAAAATTTAAAAAAATAAAAAATTTTATACTACAGCTGTTCATTAAACTCTAAGTACGGTTACATAATTTTCGTTTAAAATATGGTGAATGTTATGAAAAAAACATCTATTATACAATCATGTATGTATAAAAAATTACGTTTGATAACAATTTCTTTTAAAAACAGTATAATTATTTTATATATAATATAATAAAATTTTCACTTCTCGGTCGGTAATTAAAACTGCTCCGGCCTACTCTTAAAAGTTAAAAATATTAAATATGTGATCATCATTTTCAAAGTTTATTTAAAATATCATCTAAATTATATGAGTACAGATTATTTAGAGTGAAATATAATGTAACTTCGACAATAAATCCAATCTAATAAAATAATTGTAATTTTCAATCATTATATTTAATACAAATTTTAGAGTGATATTAAAGGATATTATTTATTACCCGCATTCTTAATAAATATCTTGCAAATTATAAGTACATTTTCTTTAAAATATTTACTTTTTTATGGAAAATTTTATTTTCTTCTAGACAGATTATGAATATGAATTCATAATTATAGATATAATCAGGAATATTTATCCATAATTCATATATTTTCCTATCTTCATAATTGGCTATTAAAAAAAATTTAATATAATAAAAATAATTTTTCAAGATTTTATTTTATTAAATGTATATTAAAAAGATACAAAAAAAAATATTTTTATAATATGTTATGATAATTTTTCAAATAAGCTCATTAGATATATTCTGAAAATTAATATATTTCTCTTAATAAAAATACTATTGCCTTAATAAAATTATTATTAATACATTTAATTCTTAACAATTTTTTATATAAATTACAATTTATATAAATACGAACACACGTACATATGGATATGTAATTAAGGTTACGTGAATTTTATTTATAAAGAATTGTTTACAAGTAAAGTTTTAAATACTAATCTATTTTCATGAAATTAATTAAAATACTTTATTCTCTGAATGATAACTGAATAAAACTTTAATTGAATGAATTATGTTATACAATTATAAATTTATAAATTTATTTAACAGTTCATCAAATGAAATGATTATTCATTGAATATATTATTCTTACATAAATATTACACAAATAATAATTACAATAGATGATAGTTAAATAGAAATTTTTATTTGAATAATCATAGCATTGAAATTTATTTTGATGAAAATGTTATTCGATTAACATTTTCAGTTAAGTTTTAATACAAATATAACTATATTTCAAAAACTACTTGTTATCAATAAAAAATATTTAAATTGTTAAAATAATAATTCTTTATTAATGCGAGGAACTCATTCATAAATTATAATATCAATGATATGGAAATAAAAAAAACAAATATAAAATTAAATATAATATAACCTTACTTGTGATACATACACTTCGTAATATTTATGTTTCATGAAGAATTTACATTTGATGCAAATAGAATTGTTAGGTAATTGCAAATAGTCTATTTATTATTTTGAAATATTCGAATTTTAAAATAACTAAAATATTTTATTTTGATCTTATAATTTAAATTCTGTATTTCGTATGTATAAATTACATATGTGAAGATATTATAATTAGAAATAAACACGAAATTTGTTTTAAGGCATGTTTCACGTAGAAAGGTTATTTTCAATTTCATTATCAAATTCATAATCATATATTAAGTTTAAAAATCTAAACATAAGAGCTGTTTTTCAATGATATTACACATTACACGTAACTCGTTAAGCGTTTTAAAATTTTGTTGTCGGATGTCTACTGAATTCATTATCTTAACGATACTCGAATTCTAAATTATACGTGATACTCAAGGTCACCAATGAAGTCGAGCTTAATTTTCGACTTTTGTAAATTGTGCGTTATAATTTACATACGATTCATGACATTCTTTACTTTTTTTTCCCAAGGTGAAAAATATACTATTCAAAGTAAAATATTCTTGGAAACTAAGCTTAAGTTTTCTGTTTTTTTTAAAGCTCCTGGTTCTATTTCATTACTTTATACTATTCAGTTTCACTGATTTTTAGGATGAAGTCAATCTATGTTTGAAATTTATTTTTTGTTGTTTTTTTTGCTACTTTCATTTCAAACATTGAACTACATATATTTTCATTTTAGTGAAAATCGGTGAAGTTAATTATATACATGAAATCGAACATATTTACATGACATTCCATATATGACATATTTAAACTTAGCTTTATATTATATGCATGATAAACTTAAGCTTTTCTTCAATATTTGTTTACATATACAATAACGTATATTTAAATTCAATATTCAAAAGTTAATTTACTCTTCAGTAAATTTTAAATATTATTGTGATTAAAATATTTACCACCTTTTTCTACGAATCTCCGGTTCTTCGGACTCGTGCATTTTTCAGGTACGTGCTTCGAGCATATATACACGCAGGCAACATGTAATATGGAAATGTGGTCGCAATTTTAACGATAATGTAAGAGAGAAAGAAAATAACTACTTACTGGTGCAGCGCTTACGGGAGTGTTATAAGTTAATATTAAGATTTGCCTTTTCTATTGGTTCCTATATAATTATGAAACTACCTAGAAAACTACAGTTCTTGGCTCTTACGAATCTGCACATTTTTTCGTAATAAGAATAGCAATTGTTATTAAGTCCCATATCATAAGTAGTTATCATTTACAAGCACTTTTCGGGCATCATTTTTGGGCTTTATTTCGGCTTTAGTATATGCATTTCTCTCTTCATCTATGTTTCACTATATTTTGCTTTATTATCTTTTTTTCACTCTCTATTCTTTCTTCCTTCATTTTGCTTTCACCCCCTCCGTCTTGAGCTACCCTTCTTAATTTTCTCTTTCCTTTAAAGTATATACTTTAATTATGATCTATTGTTAGAGTCTACACTTGACTAGCTTCTAGACAATAGAGGAAATTTTTTGTTGACAGCACATCTTCAAATGCAGCTAAATGTAATCCAATCAGCTAATTTTTAACTGAAGTTTTGTCAATTTTTATTTAAATTTTGTACAATTGAACTGACTTGATGAATAAATTCAGCTAATTTTCAGGTAAATTTATCC
Source organism: Anastatus disparis (assembly GCA_017163975.1). NCBI lineage: Eukaryota > Metazoa > Arthropoda > Insecta > Hymenoptera > Eupelmidae > Anastatus > Anastatus disparis. The sequence continues at coordinate 1,250,446 of JAFFSR010000394.1, read as the reverse complement.
TACTTCTGCTTAGTTTTAACTTTCAGCTAATTTTTATACAACTTTCAGCTATTCTTTAGCCAACTTTTAGCTAACTAAAAGCTTTTATTTTAACGAAATTTCAACTAAATTCCAGCTATATTATAGCTAACTGAGGCCACAATCGAATCTTATACACGGTGGCAGCGTCGGTAGCGAAAACTTTTAACAATATAAAGAGATATAGATCTTTCTATATAATATAGTTTAAAAAAATAATTAGTGGTTGACCCCCAATATCTTACTCATAGAACTCTTTTTTTTACCCTTATATTTAATAACACCCATTTTCTACTCATTTTACACCTATTTTTCACCTTTTTCAATTCTACATTCCACCGAACAAAAATAACTGCTGATACTCAAATAAAGATACTTGCGTTCCAAGTTATACTCTATACTGAAATCACGCTCATGAATTTGAACCTTATAGACGAATCTCAATCTTGTGCGTTCTAAAGATTATCAAATTCTAACCTTAATCTTGAATTTGCACTTGCGCATACAGAAAAAGGAAAATACCTTAAAATAATGTACTAACTTGAGTCAGTAGTCAAAAAAACATTACTAGTCGTTTTTGAATTGATACTCTGTACATAAATTAAGACAACCTATATTAAAATATCTCTTAACGCGTCTTGTCCTAAAAATTATTTGATATAGTACCTATTTGATATAGTACATATTTTTCCGTATTACGGTACTAAATTATTATATACTAACATATTACCTATATAATATGCATTTCGGCACTGTCAAGTATGAAATTTAAATATAATTAATACTTAATAACATAAAAACCATTGAATTGTGAAACAATTTTTGACAGTTGATAAATAAAATGTAAATCATATATTATATAACAATTTTAAATTACTAATAATTAATTTTGTACTCAAAAGCTAAATATTTTAAAACGAAGCATAGCAGATAAACATGCATCGTTTTATTACTTGAATATCACGTATTAGAAAATTAATTATCAGTAATTTAAAAGAGTTATATATAAATAATTCTATATTAATCAATTTTTAATTTTAGTAACAGAAAAAGCCGCACGAAAAGAGATTAACAATCACATTTTCTGCGAAATATTGCCCTTGAATCGAATAGGTGAAATGTCAGTTTTAGTACTGAAAAAAAGACACTAAGCATTGAAAATTTATGCTCTCGCTTTATAATATACAGTACCAACATTTTTTTTTTAATTGAAAGCATTAAATCAATTATGATTTATTTGCTGATCAGTAGTGATGGGATTATTTTCGGATTTTTCGACTGTTTGAATTATTTGAATAAACGGATAATACTATCCGTGATGAAATAATCCAGATAGTCAAAAAATATTCGAATAATCAAAAAGCATTCGGATAATCGGAAAATATTCGGACAATAATTTTATCGAATAATTTAATTGTGTGTGTGCAAGTGCGTGCGTGTGCGTGTATGCCTGTGTGTGCGCGTGCGGATGCGGATGCAGATGCAGGTGCAGCTGCATCCGCATCCGCATCTGCACCCGTACCCGCACCTGCATCCGCATCCGCATTCGCACCTGCATCCGCATCCGCACCCGCACCCGCACCTGCACGCACGCACACACGCAGTGTGTGGTTGTGTGAGTGTGTGGTTGTGTGGGTGAGTAGATGTGTGGATGTGTGTACCGTTGATTCTTTGAAGTTCGAATAATTAGACTCGATTATTTATTATTTGAATAGTGATTATTCGAATACTGATTATTCGAATAAAAAATCCGAATAGTCACTATCCGGATTACGGATACCTTTTGAATAAAAGAATTCATTATTCAAATAATTTTTATCCGGATAGTACTACCCCTACTGATCAGTGGTTTACATTGTGTTACATTATAAGAGAGTATATATTTACAGAGCTTATATTTTTAAATTACATTTTTTTAAAACGCTAGTACAGAAGATATAGCAGTTACATTTGGTGCGTGTAGTAATACATTTATACAAAGAGGTAGTTGTAAGTTTTGTTTAATGAGATCCTGCAGTAATTTTATACGTTGAGTGTCATGCAGGCTGCACTGCCAAATGACGTGATCAAGGCCCTGGTCATATTTGAGACAAGGACATTTAGGATCATCGATTATTGAAACTCGAGCCAGAGATGCAGCTAGGTTGTAGTGATCGGCTCGACAGCGGTTGATCGTGACAATAAGTTCTCGAGCAAGATTTTTATTATAGAACCATGGTCTCGATTGCTTGTTGTAGAAATAGTCAAAGAACCTTTTGCCTTTTGTTTGCCTCAACTCAATAATGTTTCGTTTTGTGTCTATTGTAATTTTTTCTTTGTAGAGTGCGTGCAGATCTTTGTAGACGATGGGAGTAGTTGGGCCTTTATAAATGACGCACGCTTCTTTGGCTGTTTGATCTGCAATTTCATTCTCTGTGATTCGCGAGTGTGAAGGTAACCAATAGAAGTTAATGAAACCAGTTTCTTTTTTTTCATGAATTCAATATATTTCTTTTTCATTTCATATATAAGAAGATTTGTTTTGATGTTAAGTTATCACTTATACATTTTATATATTGATATATTTTACTTATGTATTGATATATTTTCTAATCTTTTTAGTACGCCTAAGCAATCAGAGAAAATGCAATTACGTGAGTTTAGGTTGTTTAGTGCAATGTCCATTGCGTCAACTATGGCTGTACATTCGGCAGTAAATATGGAGCTGAGCTTGTTTAAGCTTTAGAGTTTTTGCTATATTTAGTTTCGCACAAATGCAAGAAGTGCCTACTGGAGGAAAGTTGGGTCTTTTGCTTCTGTCCGTTAATATTAAGTTGGAACCTTCTATGTTGTAGTGCTGCTTGAATTAAGAATTTAAAATTGTGTGATTTTTGATTTGTAGGCCCAAGTCAGAGTCTACTGGAATTGAAGTTGTGACTGTTCTGTAGGTGTGTTGGAATAGACTGTATTTTTTTGTTTTGAAGAGGAGAGGCCAGTGTTGAAGTACGTTGTTGATGCAGGTTTCAAATAGTCTTTTTGCTTCCTCTTTTTTTTCTTTTCGTTTTTATGGTGTATGTTTATAAGTTTATTGACTGGAAGGGATTCGTTGGATAGAACTTTTGTTAAGTAGGTTTGGCATAGGTATTTGCTTCTATCGTATATGCGAGAAAGCTTGGATTTTGCTAACAGTATGTTTGTAGGCGTTATTTTTCGATAACCAAGGGCTGATCCAATAGCGGAATATTGGATTCACTCGAGTTTGTTGATGAGACTAGCACGTATTTGAAAGTAGATATAGCTTATGTATTCTATTATGGACAGTATATAGCTCTTATAAAAAGTCAATAGCATAGTAGGATTAGCCTCCCATCAAATGCCTTGTAGGTATTTAAGAATATTCAAAGATCTTTGGCATCTTTAGTATGATTCGTTGATTTGAGGAAGAAACGAGAGCTTGTGGTCGAATATTATGTCTAGAAATTGAGTTGTTTCTGAAGAGTATATGATGCAGTTATTAACTTTGATCGAGGTGTAACTAGGTGCGATGTTTTGGTTGTTGAAGTTCATAAACACGGTCTTGTGAACTGCAAGAGATAGTCCAAGGTGTGACAGATTTTTTCCAATGGTGGCGATAGCTTTCTGAAGAGAATTTTTGTTTATTGAATAGAGTGCTATGTCGTCAGCCAACTGTGATATAGTAGCTGTTTTTGGTATGTTTTTTATGACTCCGGCGACATATATGATATAGAGTAGTGGACTGTACGCCTCCTTGGGGAACCCCTTTATGTGATAATCTATAATGATTAAATTCATTAGTGTGTATGATTCTTTCATATGTAATAAATTTAATGAATTGCACCAGCTTGTGATGGCATCCTATTTTGGCGAGTTTTTTTAGTAAAATGTTGTTGTCTACATTGTCGAAAGCGCCACATACGTCAAGAAAAGCAGCAAACGAAGATTTTTGTTTTCGTAAAACCTGCTGTGCTTTCATGGTAAGATGGAGTAGATTGTCAGTGCAGGATTAGCCGGCGCGAAATTCGCTCTGACTATCTGATAGAATGGAGTTTTGCTCTATCTAGAACTGAAATTTGTTTTTGACGATGGTTTTAAAAAGCTTACAAAGTGAAAAGGTTAAAGCTATTGGACGGAAGCTTTTGCCGTCTGGCTTGTTGAAAATCTTGCAGGTGTTCCATATGTGATGACTGTTAGTTTGTAAATTGATTGATTCAGCAAAGGTTCGGAAGCTGTGTCGTTTTTTTGCTTGGAAGGTTTTCCGGGTCTGGGCTATTAATTTTTTATATTCTGTATAGTCTTCATCAAAATTAGATTTGCGCCAATTTTTAAAGGTGGTATTTCTTGCATTTCTTATTTCTTGACATTCGTTATCCCACCAGGCAACGGGATTTCTACGTATTTTAAGATCAACAAATTTTTTTTTAGGTGTGATGTTTTTGACTGCATCAGTTACAAATATTTACGAAGAGATCATATTTTTTTAAAAGGGGGAGCAGTTCATATTCGTTTGAGAGTAATTAAGAATATGTCGATTCTAATTGTACAGAGACATTGTTCCAATCAGTTGTTTTGGATCTGAGTTTATGAGATTTTTACACATAAATAGATTCTTCAATGTTTAATGTTACATATATTGCGCAGTGATCCAATCCCCAGGTCTCGTTTACTACGCAAGTTTTAATTTTATCGGCAATATTATTTGTAGAAAGAATAAGGTCAATGTTAGATTTTGAATTCTTATCAAAATGCGTATATGTATCGTGATTGTGAATGAAAAGATGGTATTTTCTAATGTTTTCAAGTAAGTTTTCACCGTTTTTGTCAATTTTTTTGCAATTCCATGCCACATGGTGCGCGTTAAAATCTCCGACAAGGATGTTATATTCTTTAGACAGAGTATTTGATAGGATTATATCCCATTGACTTAACGAAAACATGTAACCTGAAGAACGGTAACAGACTGAAAGATTGAAGGCGAGATTTGCATTAGTGATTCTCATGCCACATAATTCAACGGTTTGATCGGGAGATTTTATGTCTAAGATTTCTTTAAACGCGATATTTTTCCGAATCAATAATAAAATTCCGCCTCCAACTGAGGGTCTATCGATTCCATAATTAACAAAACCAGAAAAGTTGATGTGGTCTATATTTGAGTTTAACCAAGTTTCGACGCAAACAAAAATATCAGTACTATGTAAGACACTTTGTATTTCTTCTTTGCGCTTCACAAAACTTCTAACGTTCCAATATAAAATTTTCAATTGTATTTTAATTGTTTTACTCATTATGTTGATATTTGTTTCAGTTTGAGGAAATAGAGGAGCTGTCTGACTCTTGATCTGTACATTCATAATTGAGTAGCTTTTTTTTTAATCTAGTGAATCTGGTCTCCAGCGATTTTTCATTGAGTTTGTCGTATACTTCATCCATTATGTTTATGAGTTTGTTAATGTCGGGTGTGATTGACATCGCTATTTTTATAACATCGTATTAACTCCATGATTCTTCTAAGATTTCTTTTAATTTTTCGTATGGTAGGTTGTTTTTTTCGGTTGCAGTGTCTATTGCATCTTTTATCAAGAGTAAGTTGTTTTGCAGTTCATTCTTTTTTTCCGTGGTTATATTTTCGTTTTGTATGGTTTGGTTTAATTTTCTTCTCTTACTTTTGGGTTTCTTAAAGTTATTATTAGTTTTTGTAGGATCAACTGTAGCGTTATTAGTCATATCTGCTGGATTGATGTCCTTGTGAGAGGTTTATATACATTTGACGCCTGTATAAAATGATATGAGCACGACCGGGCTTAAGAAGACCTGCCCTGATGTAACTAATTTGCGATGCTGGAGAAATTCCTATTTTTTTTAGTGCATCTAAGATAACATCATTTGGTATAACTGGACTGATATTAGAGATCACAACTATTTTATTACTTTCGATATATGGTCTTATAAGAAGAAGATTACCATTTACGTTTACTTTTTCATTTGCCAGTCCTTCAGCCAATGATTTTTGTTATAGAAAAACTATTATTCTAGAGCCAGAGAGTTTAGATATACACACAATATCACTGATGTTAACTAACTGTTCTAAACCATCGAGGTAGTCGTCGTTTTCACAGTCTGCAATCGATTCAATAATGAGAGATTGATAATTCTGTAAATAAGCTACATTTGCGTACGATTTGGGTGCAGTTAGTTGAGAAGAACTATGGTTTACTTGATCATGACCCCTGGTATCAGAAGAAATTTTTTCGGCGATATTATAAAGAGCAAAGGCAGCTCAGAGCTGTAAATGCCTCGGGTTTATCTTTGTAAAATTTAACGGCACGTTAAATTCTCGGAAAAACACGTATTTAAACTCTTTAAACACGCACCTATACCGATACTAAGCACTGCCCATGAGAACACGTCTGCTCGCCTTGACGGTTCAAACCGAACTCCTAGTACTAACATTAGTCCCTAAAACATTACGATTGAATGATTCTACTCTACATCTAAAAAACAATCGTTATCTAAAGCATGCCATTATGAATTATGGTTTCAAACTATATTCAAGCATGATTATACTTGGCGATTAAATAATAATAATAACAATCGAATTTATTACAAAGATTGAGACGATATTCACAAGTAATAGTCAAGAAACTAGTCACTACAATTATGCATATCGCCTTTTACACTCGAGAAGGCCATCACTTTTCAGTGAGGTTTGGAGCGATGCCGTTCATATACAAAGGTTTGTACAGAATTGGTGTATTTACAAATTGAGTGACTTATTTCATATCACAGACGAAATCATGTATACGAGGCTCGGGGTCAGTTCACTGATTAATGACAGTTTTTTTAATCAATAGGTAGTGTCGTTCGATGACGCACGCTGAATCTGGTTTAGATTTACGGCATAACACGTCTTACCAATTGTTACACAATTTGCATGTCGCTGTAGAAACAGTTGCAGCTTTATTTATGTCTAAGAATATTATGACAAACTACCTTCAATGAACCGACAGTGACTTAGTACTTAATATCTTTTTTTATCATACTGATAAATTATTTTTACATATTGTTTTCGATTGCATCATACAGATTTGAATAATATAGGTTTTTATAACTCAAGAATTATTGATTTTACTTTTATTTTAGAGTATTATCGCAATCTTATTGCTTGTTTTCCTAATTCAGTCGTGAATCTAACGTAATCTTAAAAATTATTAAATCGTGCTTGAATATAATTTCAAACCATGATATATAATCATATCCATACAGACGATTCACATAGTTTTTATAATAAGAATTATATTTGTATGCAATATAAGTCGAAACTTTGACAGTAAGGTAATACACATATTTTATTATTATACTATTCGTTATGTTAAAGGTCAGTTTTAGACGAGGTTTCAGACATTTTTTACTGATTGAAAGTAGCGAAAGAAGTAATTTCGTTTACTTTCAATTTATTTGCACATGAGATCTCGCGTGAGATCTCATGTGCAGAAAAATTTTATTTTCTCTTACACTTATAGCTGTAAACAATGTCAACGACAGCAAATTGGAAATTCGGTCTATAATTCAATTAATTCTTACATATTAGAACATTACGATTGAATGATTCTACTCTACATCTACAAAACAATCGTTATCTAAAGCATGCTATTATGAATTATGGTTTTAAGAGGAGGTCACGTATCTTCGTGCTTTTCTAATCGAAGAATTTTTAGCAGAAACTAATAACTTCAGCAGAAAATTAAAAGAAGCCGCCTCTTGTATCAAAAAAAGCAAAGTTTTCTCTGATAAGAAAGAATTAATTTTATTGCTTCGTTTTCAATAAAAGCTTGAAAAACCAAATTGTTTACCCTAACCTCTTTGTTTAAAGTTTTTTAGGGTTTTCTTGAAAATGAAGCGACATTTTTTGATACGAGATGAGGCTTTCTCTTCATTTTTTACTAAAATTATTAGTTTTTGTGAATAAATCAATTCTTGGATTAGAAAAAGACAGATATACTCGACCTCCTCTTAAACTATACTCGAGCATGATTATACTTGGCGATTACATTAATAAAAACAATCTAATTTTTTACAAAGATTTAGACGATATTTACAAGTAATAGTTAAGAAACTAGTCACTACAATTATGCATATCGCCTTTTACACTCGTGAAGGCCATCACTTTTCAGTGAGGTCTGGAGCGATGCCGTTTGTATACAGAGGTTTGTACAGAATTTGTGCATTCACAAATTGAGTTACTTTTTTCATATCACAGACGAAATCATGTATACGAGGCTCGGGGTCAGTTCACTGATTAATGACAGTTTTTCTAATCAATAGGTGGTGTCGTTCGATGACGCACGCTGCATGTGGTTTAGATTTACGGCATAACACGTCTTACCAATTGTTACACAATTTGCATGTTGCCATAAAAACAGTTGCAGCTTTATTTATGTCTTAGAAAATTATGACAAACTACCTTCAATGAACCGACAGTGACTCACTAGGAGAGTATCAGATCTCTGGATCACGGATTTTGCTTAAACTTTGGGATAAGTTTTTAGATGTCAAAATATAGAGAAAATAAGTATCTTAAACCCCAACGCTCAATATTTCCCTAGTTATTGGCAATTAAAGAATATCACTACAAAAATTACTAGATTTTCAAATGCTTATAGTTATTCAACATTAATAGTTAGAAGTTTAAACCTTTTTTTAAATGAAAGCTGAGCTCAAATCTTTTAAAAAAATCACTTACAGCATATCAAAATGTTATTTTTTCCCAAAGTTACAGCATAACAAAGATTTGACTAAATTTCAGCTTTTATTGTTAATTAATGTTTTAAAAGAAAAATTAAGGCCCAAACTTTTTTACACTGTAACTTTGGGAAAAAATAATATTTTGATATGCTGTAAGTGATTTTTCGAAAGGATTTGAGCTCAGCTTTCATTTAAAAAAAGGTTTAAACTTCTAGCTATTAATGTTAAATAACTATAAGCATTTGAAAATCTAGTAACTTTTATAGTGATATTCTTTGATTGCCTATAACTAGGGAAATATTGAGCGTTGGGGTCTAAGATTCTGGTTTTCTCCATATTTTGACATCTAAAAACTTATCCCAAAGTTTGAGCGAAATCCGTGATCCGGAGATCTGATACTCTCTTAGTTAGTACTTAATATCTTTTTTTTATCATACTGATAAATTATTTTTACATATCGTTTACAATTGCATCACACAGATTAAAATAATATAGGTTTTTATAACTCAAGAATTATTGATTTTACTTTTATTTTAGAGTATTATCGCAATCTTATTGCTTGTTTTCCCAATTCAGTCGTGAATCTAACGTAATCTGAAAAATTGATAAATCGTGCTCGAATATAATTTCAAACCATGATATATAATTATATCCATACAGACAATTCACATAGATTTTATAATAAGAATTATATTTGTACGCAATGTAAGTCTAAACGTTAAAAGAAAGGTAATACACATATTTTATTATTATACCATTCGTTATGTTTAGACGAGATTTTGGACATTTTTTACTGATCGAAAGTAGCAAAAGAAGTCATTTCGTTTATTTTCAATAAAAATGTATATCAGAATTGCTTTCACTTGTAAATATCTATTCATTTTACCAAATGAGAAATGGAAGCGTGTAAATTTGTTAATATTCAAAGAACAAGCTAAAAAAAATAAATAAAAACTAAATATCTTTCTTAGCTATTTTCGATCGGTGAAGTTAGTCGAAAGCTGATCTTTAATTGGGAAGTGTCACCATAAAATACAATGCAAATTAAATAAAGTGGCCAAAATAAGAACTACTGACCCCGGGCAAGATGCTTGGGTCTAATGGCTCCACTAAATTTATCGAATATGATAATGGTCTAGTGTTCGAAGACGTATTTATAATATTACTGTAATTAAATACATCAAAGGCATAGTGGAGCTTCCCCCTTCTGATAATATTTCTGATCCAAGTTTATGAGTAAATGGTGAATTTAATCGGGTTTTTTTCACTTCAAAAAAAATCAGTAGGATTCAACTTGAGTGCGGACAACTAAAGAAATCTAACAAAATCTTATACTGAAAAAGTTATATAAAAGTTTTCAATTTATAGTATTTTAAGGTTAGGATTGTCAACTTTGATATCTAATTTGCGATCTAAGTTCATAAAAAAATAACAGCTCCAAAGGATTTTTTATTTTAACTAAAATGATTGTAATAATATAGCTAATGTCAAAATTTGTCAAAATTTAAAGAACAAGACAAAAAAACTAAAAAAGTTATAAATATATTTTTAAAATTTTTTAAATTGAATCAAATCTGTAAGAGCTCTCATGTGAGATCACATATGAGATCGCACACGAGATTGCATATGAGATGTCACATGAAATCGCCTATGAGATCGCATATGAAATCGAATGTATATTCGTTAAATTTTGAAAATAAAATAAATATATGTGCGATCTGATATGAGATCTCACATATATTTATTTTATTTTTAAATTTCAACAAATATATATGAGATTTCATAGGCGATTTCATATGAGATCCCACATGAGAGCTCATACAAAATTTTCAGTAGGGATGATTTTTCTTAGCTTGTTCTTGAAATTTATACATATTTACACTCTTCCGATTCTCATTTATTTAAAATAAGTTTATACGTATAATTATAATCGGTGGTAGCGCAGGGGCTAAGGCTCTTGGCTCATGCTGTAGTAGACCGGAGTTTAATTCCTGGGAAAATTTTGGAAAAATATTTCTGAATTTCTCTTTGTGAGATAGAACTAGGAGACCAGAAAAAACTAATTGAAAACCGTCCCTGGTCAATAAAAATCACGGGTCTCAGTCCACAGCGATCAAGAGACTCACTATCAATAAAATAGAGGAGAAGATATCTCCAATCCCTAGTGGAAATATAAAATGTTCATTACTAATTGAAATAGTTTAAAATTATTCAAAACTGTTTAAAACTGTTAAAATAGTTTATATGTTTGAAATTTCTGACATTTAAAACAGTTATAAAAAGTTTTCAACATTTTTGAACAGTTTTGAACAATACAGAATAATTTTAAACTAAAATGAACATTTTCTCGTATATATTATATAAATATTAATATATATAAGAAAATTTTTACAAACACAAAATTATGAAACACTGTTTGAAATTATTTCGAAATTCTTAAAAGTTTTCAAAACTGTTTAAAAATGTTTAAAGGTGTTAAAAACTTTTTAAAACCATTTAGAACTGTTCAAGTTAATAAAAAATAGTTTATATTGATTTAAAATTGTTTTGAAATATTTTTAATATTTAAAATAATCTATAACTTTTAAACATATAAAATTCAAAACTATTAAACACCGTTTGAAATCATTTCAAAATTTTCAAAACTTTTTGAAAGTGTTTGAAAATGTTTAAAACTATTCATAACTGTTCTAAATGTCCTAAATTTCGAACTTATAAACAGTTCTAAACAGTTTTGAACAGTTTTAAACATTTTTAAACATTTTATATTTCTGCTAGGGATTACAAACAATTCTGATATTTATTCATATGAAAAAAAAAATTTATTTTTAAACTATATTTGATCGATAAAGTATAGGTCTAAAGCAAACCCTTGAAAATTTTGTTTTATAATAGGTCATTTATTTTTGTCCTTTTCGAATCAAAATCACAACTTTATATATTGTCATGAAATGTATTTTTAAATTAGTGTTATTCAAAAACTATATAGTAATAAAAAGATATAATTTTTTCATAAATTATTGATTTTTCCAATAATATAGCATAAAAGAAAAAAATAATTTGACATTAGTGAGTAATAAAATAATCAATGATTGTTAATCAAAAACATGTATTATTTGTAAGATATAAAAAAAAGTAGGCACGTTCGTTCTAAATTTATCCTAGAGCAGGTCGCTCATCTTTGTCCTTTCATATTAAAGAAATGAAATTTGATTTTTAACTGCAGAATTTAAAAAAAAAAAGGAACCCTTATTTTTCACCATAAAAATAGTTATTATACATTGTTTTGAAATGATATTAAACTAGTATATGAAAACGTTCCTTTTATCACGGAATTTCACGCAAAATTTGTGACTATACAGCGTAAAAAGTTATTTTAACTTTAAAGAAGCTGTTTTTTAATTGAATAAATGCGGTGCAAAGGAATGAATTTATTTGATTCGAAGAAAAATCATTTTTAAATTAATGAAATAATTTTTTATAAAATTCAATTTATAAAATTCATAGTAAAGCATTAAATATTTTCATCTTACCTACCAGAAATAAAACATTGGCTTTCGAATAATCGTCTTTGTGACTCGAAGGATTACAGTGAAGTTGACAGTGGTGATTTTGAAGGAAGTAAAATCCGTTATTATCAAAGTCCTCGCAATCGTCTGGCACAAAAGACACAAGAGTGTCTTTTTTTTGTACTTTCCTAATGCATCGACTTTGTTCTAGATGCTTCTCAGGTTTGCACACGCCGTATTCGTAAAATTTATATATATATATATATATATATATATATATATATATATATATATATATATCATGAGCATTTGGAACAGTATGTATTGCATTGTATGGATGTATTTACAGACTTTTCATTGTCTTGCTTACGAAATTACGTTAGCATACAAATGGCTGTGTTAAAATAGCTTTTTAAAGTTGCGCAATAGAAATGCCCAGTAAACTGGGAATAACTGGAAATAACTAAAAATAACAAGGAACAGCTGAAAATAACTGGTATTTCTGTGTTAAACTAAAACCATTATAACATTTGCTTCCAGTTATTCTTAGTTCTTTCCAGTTATTTACAGATATTCCCATTTGCTTTTATTTTTTCCGTTACGGTTAGTATATTGTAATTTTTAACACTGGTAGGCACCAATTCGCTAACGGTAGTCTGTGTTGCAAATGTTTGCAGTCACTTACACAGCAACTGAAAATTGGTCTGGCCATTGTCAAGTTATCTGCCAAGTAACTGGTAAATGACTGGACCAGTCACCACTTACTGGGTGGGTAACTGGGAACTTTTGCAATTCTATATTTTACGAAACACAATTTTCTTGTCAGTTATTAACGATAACCATCACTAATGCTTGTTTAACAAAAATCCAAGGGTTGTTGCAGACGAAAACAAGCTACTACAAGGTAATAGCTTGTTTTCGTCAGAATCAGGATAAATGGTTGGATTATTTGCCAATTACTTGCACTATAACTGGTAACTGATTAGACCATTTATTAGTTATTTGCTCTGTAAGTGGTAACTGGTGCAAGTATTTTCAATAACTTGACCATTTTGAATGGAAAACCATTTCCTTATTCACAACGCTGTACGAAATTGATGACTAATTTAATTAGTTGCCATTTACCGGGTGCGTACACACGTACAAACACGCACATACACGTGCAGACATGTAAACACAGATACAAACACGTACACACACGTACAAACACGTGCGAACATGTGAAAACACGTACGAACCCGTGAAAACACGTATAAACACGTACAAACACGGGCACACACATGCAGACACGCACAAACACCTACATTAACGTGCAAACACGTACACACACGTACAAACACGTACACATACGTACAAACACGTACATTAACGTAAAAACACGTACAAACACGTAAATACACGTACAAATACGTACGCACACGTATAAATACGTACAAACACGTGCACACATATACATACACGGACAAACACGTACATTAACGTACAAACACGTAAAAACACATGCACATACATGCATACACGCACAAACATGTACACACACATGCACACATGGCCTCTACAATACGTTACACACACACACATATATATATATATATATATATATATATATATATATATATCTCCTGATATTCCTATAAAATAATGTTATATAACGAGCAGGGTTGTAAATGTGAAAATGAATGGTTGTAAAAGTGAAGAAGTTACACGGTGAGTAAATGGTAAATAGTCGGACCATTTACCAGTAACTGGGTGAGAAATTAGAAATGGTTGGACCGGTTCGCAGTTACTGGATCGTTAACTAGCCAAATCAATTAGTTGGCAGTTACCGGGTGGAAAACTGGTAAATGGTCAAATCGATCAGTTAGCAGTTACCGGATGGGTAATTGGTAAATAGTTGGATTTACCAATTACTGGGGGAGTAAATTGTAAATGGTCGGACCATTTATCATTTACAGAGCAAGTGAATCGTAAATTGTCTAACCAGTTCCCAGTTACAGAGCAAGTAACTAAAAATGATCGGACTATTTACCAGTTACTGGGTGAGTAAATGGTAAATGGTCGGACCAGTTAGTAGTTACTAGGTGAGTAACTGGAAATGGTCGGACCATTTACCAGTTACTGGGTGTGTAAATGGTAAATGGTCGGTTTATTTACCAGTTTCTGGGTGAGTAAAAATGATTAAACCATTTACCATTTACTAACCCAGTAACTAGTAAATGTTCCGACTATTTATCATTTACTCACCCAGTAACTGGTAAATGGTCCGACCATTTCCAGTTACTTGCTCTGTAACTGGAAATTGGTTAGACTATTTAAAATTTACTTGCTCTGTAAATGGTAAATGGTTTGACCATTTACCCTTTATTTACTCAGTGACTGATAAATGGTTTGACCGTTTACAGTTTACTCACCCAGTAACTGGTAAATGGTCCAATTATTACAACTATAAATCTCGCACTTCAAAATTATACAATTATTAGTTTTACAAGAATAGAGTCACCCGACGTTGCCTAGGCTGAAGGCCCTTCGAAACCCCATGGTTTAGTCCCACTAGCGACCCGTCATCACAACCTTATGGATGGGTTCTGGGCATGTCCGGTTAGACACAGTTGAATAAGCAAGGTTTCGTGTTTTCGTTATATAAAGAAATCACATTATTTAAAGGAAGTACCTTGATTTTATTAATATCAGAGTACTCCATTCCTGTGTGTTTCATTCTTTTTGTCACTAGTTTCTCACACTCACAGAGAATGTGCTGAGCCGTCTCTAAGGCGGTCCTGCACCATCTGCATGCAGGAGAACTAGCTATTTTCATGTTGTACATGCGGTAATTTAATTTACCATACCCTTAGCTGCTTGTGCGACTATGTTCATATCTTCTCGGCTTAGGTTCGGACCCCGTGCCAACCACGCATGATCGGGATCGTCACCCAGCAGAGCTTCAGCTTGTTTGCAGCCTAGTGTGTTCCTCCAGGTTGTCCTATATTGTGTTTCTCACCATTGACACATTCTTTCTTCAATTTGGCTCATCTGAATTCCCTACGCAGGTTCAGGGCCAATTAGTAGTGTTTTTTCAGGCAGTTTTGCTGGTTCATCTGCTACCCTGTTGCCTTTGATTCCCACGTGACTGGGAACCCAGTAAATTTTGAGTTTCCTGCATCTTTCTCCTAAAATATTTAGTGAGTTGATGCATTTCTCTACCAAGCTAGACTTAGTTTTGTAGCTTTCTAAAGCCATAAGTGCCCCTTTGCTATCCGAACAGATGTTCACTATGTCTTGGTTGTTCGCATTCAGTACCAACTGAGCACAGATCAGGATGGCCACCAGTTCTTCCTGAAAAATTGAAGCCTGCTTGCCTAGCGGTACCATAGTACCCTCCCCAAGCCTCCTTCGGTAGGTACCTGCTCCAGTATCCGTTGCGGACTTTGATCCATCTGTGTACCACATGTTGCCTGAGTTCGGTATTCTGTCATTACTTTTTTCTGACAGTCAGTATTCTTTGGTTGGGAAACTCACCTCGAATTTATTGTCAAAGTGATATTTCGTCACTATCAGATCTGACCTCATCTTTGGTAGTACGTCCTGTTTAAGACAAGAAGGGTTAGTGTGTCCACCTCTCCCTGTCCACATATTAAGAGCAATCAGTCTACATGCAGACCTTGTAGCAGCCTCTTGTACATATAGTTGTAGGGGTGCTACTCCCATCAAGAATCCCAGGGCTTCTATGGAAGTAGTCCTTATTGCCCCTGTCATGGCTTTCAGGACAAGTCCCCTTAGCCTATCTAGGAGCTTCGCTGTTGTGGTTTGGCTGGTGCGTTCCCATCATACTACTGCTGCATAGGTGAATCTAGGAATGAGGATTGTCCTAAACATCCTCAGGAAGGTTGAGGGTTTAAGCCCCCAATTCCTTCCAATAGTTCTCCAGCTGAGCCAAAACATATTAGTGAGCTTCCTGCAGTGCTCGTCTACCTCGAGTTTCCGGTGTAGTTTGCTGTCCAGTAACACCCTCAAGTATTTAGCCACGGATTTTGGTGTTAATACTTGGCCTCCTAGCTTTAAGGTTTTGTGCAGTTTCCACTTGTACTTCCTCGTGGAGACCCCCACCTCTATTTTGCAAAGGTTGATGGATAGTTTGTTGCACCAGTTCCAAAGTCTGTCCAGTGCTACCTGTAATATATCTGCCAGCGGTTCAAGAAAACGCCCTCTCACCACTATCATTATATCATCGGCATATCCAATGACATGGCATTCGGTTTCTTGAACACAGGTTAAGGCACCTTCTGCCACTAAGTTCCATTCTAAGGGGCAGATCTGACCACCCTAAGGACAGCCATTTGCAACTGTACCTCTGACCGTAGTGTCATCCCAAGTTACTTCCAATAATCGGTGACCCAGCATATCACGCATCCAGTCTGTGATCATGGCCGGAACTCCTTTGTTCTCGGATGCTATAGCCTCTGTCTGGGTCTTGTTGAAAGTACCCTCTACATCCAAGAGGGCTCCTATGGTGAATCCTCCTGCTTCTATTTCTTCTTCGATGCTTTGTGCAGTGCCGTTTCGGTAGATTTGCCTTCTGTGTAGGCGTGTTGTTCTGGTGATAGTGGATTCTGCGTAAGAACCGTCTCCTTAATGTATTTGTGGATAAGCCTCTCCATCGACTTGAGCCTAAAGGACATCAAGCAAATCAGTCTGAAGTCCTTAGTCATGGAGTAGCTGCTTCTTCCTGGTTTTGGGATAAACACTACTCTTGAATTTCTCTAGTTTTTGGGTGTGTAGCCCAGCCACAAATAGGCTCTCGCTAGTCTCACGAATGGACCGGGAATAACCTCCGTGCCCTGCTAAAGCAGGACCGAGTACACACCATCCACCACGGGAGACCTAAACGGCCCAAAGGAAAACCAGGATCACTTAATATGGTCTGGGAAGACAATCCTAGCTATAAGCTTTACCCTAGCTGACTTATCAGTGGGTATACTGTGACCAGGACCCTAATCCACCCTTGAAGGGTTATCGGGTTGAACACTCTCCCCACCCTCCAGGTTAATAAAACCCGGGAAGTGCGTCCTCATCAGGCAACCCAATGTCTCCTCGTCCGTCACTGAGTAACCACCCTCTGGAAGCCTAATGACACACAACCATGCCTCTGGATTCCGTGCAAATAGTTTGTCCAGTCGAGATGCCTCCGGACCTTGCTCCACTTCCGAACAAAACTTCCTCCATCTTTCCGTATTTTGCGTAGCTACCGGTCGAAAAGAATTTATATGCCAGACAAAATGCACACATAACCGATAACGCGTGTCTTACGGCTTACGGCTTCTTTGCAAAAGTTGATTTTTTTTAAAATGCTTTACGTAAAATATTGCGCGAGAGAAAAATTTTTAAACGCCAGGCACAACGCGTGTCAACGGCGTGCTTTTACACAAAAGTGGTGAATTTAATTTCCTCCGCGATTTACTAAATTTAACAGCCACAACACGCACTGCCGTGAGAAAGAGCATTTACTCTTGGCTAAGCGTGTTAATAATTAAATGGCGCCACGTGGCCAGAACTTTCTAGAAGCAAAGAACTTGACACGAATTTTCGCATATGAGGCAAATTATTCCAGTGCGGTTGCGATTTTTACGAAAGAAATATATAAAAGAGGGTGTTTCAACAACCCTCGCTACCTTTAAAAAAAATCTGCGATACTCTAAACAAGGACGCTGAGGCAAAGCCGCAAAAGAAGCGTCCCTTACTTGGAGATCACAGAGGCCGTGTGATGTACAGATAGGATACTCCGTTTTTCCCCAGTCCTAAAACTCCTGGTGCGTGAATCAGCAACAAAACAGCAGTAAATTCGGTGCTTGGCCAGCACAGAGAAAAGACACAAGATGGCGGGATTTCGAGGTGTCCCCATAGGTCCGTTGTTTGATCGAGAAAATGGCTGCCTGGTCGCTGTTAAGTTTTTGAAGTCGGGATCACCAGTTGTAGCGACTTAGTAGCGCTGTAAGATAAAGATTTACAGGTGATTGAGATCTGGAAAATAAGCCAAAACAATATAATTTATATGTAGCTTTATTGAAGAGCCAATGCGACTAAGCGCAGTGATTGGCGAAATAAGACTGAAGTACAAGCAAGGAGACTGAGAGCTGCTTCTTCCTCGCCTGATTATGAGCCTGCGCAGAGGCGTTCACAAATATATGCTAACATGTGTATAAGTGCGTTTACAGCGCTGTATGTACATAGACATATGTGCGTCCCCACATATTGATGCAGCTGAAGATGATAACAAAGAAAATTTAGATATTATGTTACTTACAGAATTTTTAAATAAGTTAACTTCCACCACATAAATTACATTTAAAAATAGGGGCTATCATTATACTTTTCAGAAATTTGAATGTAAATAAGGGTCTCTGTAATGGAACAAGGTCAATAATAAAAAAATTGTTTAAATATTTAATCCAAGTGAAATTAGCAAGTGGTCAAAACAAAGGTTAATTAGTTTTCATTCCAAGAATAAGTTTATCTTCATCTACGGAAGAAATTCTTTTTAATATGCAACGAAAACAGTTTTCTATTAGATTAGGTTTTGGTATGACTATTAATGAATCCCAATAGCAGTCTTATGAAAGAGTTGGTGTTTATTCTCCGTCACTAATTTTCAGTCATAAACAATTATATGTTGCACTTTCAAGGACGAAATATAAAAATAATTTAAAATTATTTTTAGGTTACAACTCTATTGTCAACGCAAAAAATAAAAATGATCAGAACATAATTTGTACAGGAAACATTGTTTATAAAGAGATATTGTATATATTTATGTGTTTCAGCTTATGTAATAGTTGAATTCGAATAAATAATAAAAAATATAAAAACAATACTTATGTCGACTGAATAATAAATAAGATGACAAATATTGCCATCGGTCTTACAGTCAATTTAAAATCTATATAATAAAATAATAAAATAAATAAGGACAGTCAGACTGCCCTTGTTTATAATCACCACCGTAGAATAACCTGAAATAAAAACTTAAAAATTCACTGGAAAGAAATCTGAAAATAAAAAAAAGTAGTAAAGCACAATCTGACTGTCCCCCACCACCAAAAAACCTTTTTTCGATTGTGATCTTCAAAAATGTCCAACGTTTCGAGCACGCTACTGCTCATTCTCAAGGACTGAACTCCTCTCGCCGGTCGACTCCCAATTCATACCTAAAAAATTATTTTAATATTCCCTCCACCATCAAAAACATTATAAATATACATCCAACGCCAATATAAGTTAATATACCTTCACCACTTTAATTCTATATTATGTTAGAAAAGGATGATGAATACTATTTAATTTACTTGATTCTAACATTAAATTTACATTATTTTTATTCTGAAAAATGTTAATATTCTCAAAACTCTCCCTTTTAAATTTATTTTTAATATTATTTTCTAAAATTTCAACATTCACAAAATTAAAAGAATGAACGGAATTCAAACAATGTTGCTTCAAACCCGACACAACATTTAGACTTCTCAAACTATATTTATGTTCATAAATTCGTTTCTTTAAATATCTACTTGTCTGTCCAATATAATATTTATCACAATCAGTACAATTGATCTTGTAAACGACTCCCGATTTTTCATCCTTTTCATCCTTGTCTTTACAATTATTAAAAAACCTACCTAAATTATTATTATTTCTAAAGAAAACTTGAATTTCATGTTTTTTGAATTCATTTCTAATTCTTTCTGACAAACCTCTAACATACGGTAAAACAAAATACAAGCTTCTAGTTTCTACATCAATTTTATTTTTTAAATTACTATTATAAATTTTATTCACCCTCTCCTCAATCATTCTATTAACAAATTTGATTGGATAACTATTACTAACATGTTCAAATTTTCTTATCTGAAATCTATATGTGATAACTTAATCGCACGATCAATCACACCCTTCAAAATACCAATTTTGTTTCCGACGTGGTGATGTGAATTAATATTTAAAAATTTAAAGATATTGTTATCATTCGGAATAACAATATCTATTATAATATCATAAAAATTCCAACTATCTTTAACAAAAGAATTAGTTCTTCCAACTACATTAATTAAAAAATCAGACAAAAACCGTGCAAGTTTATACGTAGGAAAATCAATTGACGATATTATTATTCTATATGTCAGCTGTTCTTTATGAATCTTAGGAAGCCCATAACACTTTGCAACTGTACCATTTTTTGTTATTCCGAATGATCATAAAATGATTTCGTTGAACGATGTATCTCTGTCTACGAATATACCTCTGGAGATGGTCAATGAGATCATTTGCGAGAGGTGGTCTAATATCAGTTTATATACTAGTTTAACTCAAAGTGAAATGATTAAAGCCCTTCAATTAGTTTTTAATAATACAGTTTTTTCTTTTGATAAAATTTTTTATGAGCAGAGGTATGGTTGTCCGATGGGATCACCATTGTCACCTGAAATAGTTAATTTAGTGATGGAAAAATTGGAAGGTGTTGCTTTGTCGAAGTTGAGTTTTTGGCCAATAATTTATGAAAGATATGTTGATGACATCTTTGCTGTGGTGCCAGATTGTTTTGTGGATAAATTGGTTGATGTTTTTAATTCTGTTCATGATAGAATTAAATTTACTAAAGAAATAGAGTCGAATAACCAGTTGAGTTTTTTGGATATTAAAATAATTAGAGACAGTAATAATAAAGTTAAACTAAATTGGTATAGAAAGCCAACTTGGTCTAGTAGATTTTTAAATTTTAATTCACATAACCAGTTCAGAAACAAAATTGGTATTTTAAAAGGTGTGATTGATCGCGCGATTAAGTTATCACATATAGATTTTAGAAGAGGACATTTGAACATTGTTAAAAAGGCTTTTGTTAGTAATAGTTATCCAATCAAATTTGTTAATAGAATGATTGAGGAGAGGGTGAATGAAATTTATAATAGTAATTTAAAAAATAAAATTGATGTAGAAACTAGAAGCTTGTATTTTGTTTTACCGTATGTTAGAGGTTTGTCAGAAAGAATTAGAAATAAATTCAAAAAACATAAAATTCAAGTTTTCTTTAGAAATAATAATAATTTAGGTAGGTTTTTTAATAATTGTAAAGACAAGGATGAAAAGGATGAAAAATCGGGAGTCGTTTACAAGATCAATTGTACTGATTGTGATAAATATTATATTGGACAGACAAGTAGATATTTAAAGAAACGAATTTATGAACATAAATATAGTTTGAAAAGTCCAAATGTTGTGTCGGGTTTGAAGCAACATTGTTTGAATTCCGTTCATTCTTTTAATTTTGTGAATGTTGAAATTTTAGAAAATAATATTAAAAATAAATTTAAAAGGGAGAGTTTTGAGAATATTCACATTTTTCAGAATAAAAATAATGTAAATTTGATGTTAGAATCAAGTAAATTAAATAGTATTTATCATCCTTTTCTAACATAATATAGAATTAAAGTGGTGGAGGTATATTAACTTTTATTGGTGTTAGAGGTATATTTATAATGTTTTTGATGGTGGAGGGGATATTCAAATAATTTTTTAGGTATAAATTGGGAGTCATGTGGTGAAAGGAGTTCAGTCCTTGAGGATGAGCAGTAGCGTGCTCGAAACGTTGGACATTTTTGAAGATCACAATCGAAAAAAGGTTTTTTGGTGGAGGGGGACAGTCAGACTGTGCTTTACTAATTTTATTTATTTTCAGGTTTCTTTCCAATGAATTTTTAAGTTTTTATTTCAGGATATTCTACGGGGGTAATTATAAACAAGAGCAGTCTGACCGTCCATATTTATTTTATTATTTTATTGTATGGATTTTAAATTGACTGTAAGACTGATGGAAATATTTGTCATCTTAATAAAAATATATTTCAATAAAATATATATCAATTGACGCTATCGAAATTAATAGTCATATACTGTTGAATCAGCTGCATATAGGGATGCGCTATTGAATCAAATGCATATGGGGATGTGCTGTTGAATCGGTGGCATATGGGGATGCGAAGTTCAATCAGCTACATATGGGGATGCGTAGTTAAATCAGCTGCATATCGGGATGCACATTTAAATCGGATGCATATGAAAATGCGCTGTTGAATCAGCTGCATATGGGAATGCGCTGTAAAATCGGCTGCATATGGAGATATGCTGTAAAATCGGCTGCATATATAGATGCATTGTTGATTTGGATTCATATAAAGATGCGTTGGGGGGGGGGGGGGGTTTAACCGACTGCATATGAGAATGCGCTGTAAAATTGGTAGCATATGGGGATGCGCTGTAAAATCGGCTGCATATGGGCATGCTCTGTGAAATCAGTTGCATATGGGGATGCACTGGTTAATCGGCTATTAATAGGGATGCGCTGTTAAATCGGATGTACATAGGAATGCAGGGTTGAATCGGCAATATTTAATGTTTAGGTGAGATGCACAAACATAATGCACTCAGAATAAAAAAAAATAGAAGCGTTTGGAGCGGAGCCTGTATATAACATTGTAAGAAACACGCTTCACTAAAGAATACTATGTAAAAGTATACAGACTTGGATAAAACACTACCTTCAAAAATATAGGACCCAGAAAAATGTAGGGCCCGAAAAATATAAAGCCCGAAAAAATATAGGGATAAAAAAAATATTGTGTTCAAATAAATAAGGCCTAAAAAATATAGAGCCCAAATAAATCCGAGCACTAAAAAAATATTGAGCCCACAAGAATGTAAGGCCTAAAAAAATAACGTCAAGAAAAATACAAAGTCTAAAAAATATAGGGCCTAATAAATAAGAATGTAGGGCCCGAAAAAATGTAAGGCCCAGAAAAATATAGAGCTCAAGAAAATATCAGAATTAAAGAAATATTGGATCCAAAAAATAAGAGGCCTAAGAAATATAAGGCCCAGAAAAATACAGAGCCCGAAAAAATATAGAAGTGTCTGGAGCGGAGTTTGTATAAACCATTATAAGGAATACTCTCCACTAAAAAATCCCATGTAAAAGTATACAGGCAAAAAAATTTTAGGCCCGAAAAAATAAGGCCCTGAAAAGTATAGAGCCTAAAAAAATATTGGGCTGAAAAAAATATAAGGCCCAAAAAGGACCCTAGAAGAAGCTTTTGATTAATGAGTACTTAATTATATAGGACCCAATAAAAAATTGCTACTCTTATTACACAAAGATTAGACACATTTAAAAAATTCGAAGAATCGGAGAACCGGGAAAACGAAAAAAAGTGTTTTCACTTTAATATAATATAAGATATATGATGTTTATTAAGGACGAAATGTATTCCATTTCCAAGAAGCTAATCAAGTATAGTGTTAATATTATATTAATAATTAAAATTCATATTTGAAAAGCAGGAGAATGTGAGAGAGGGTGAGGGAAGATAAAAGTGGTAAGAAAAAGAGGAAAGGAGGAAGAATGGAGGTAAAGAAAAAAACAATAAAGCACAATATAGTGAAAAATAAATGAAGAGAATAGTACAAATATTAAGGCCCAAATAAGACCGATAGCACGAGACCCAAGAAAAAAAACTTATAAGCATAAGACCCATAAAATAAGTCCCAAATTGAAATAGCTACTATTATCACAAAACATCGATGCACTTCTAAATAATGAAAAATAAAAAAGCAAAGAGCCGGAGAAACGGAGAACCAAAATGTATTTCACTTTAATCTAATATAAGATTTTCGAAAATCATCTCATTTCAGTTCGAAAATATGAATGTAGCTACATTTAAATTAATATAGGTTTATATTTGTTATCAATTAAAAACAGATGTTACGTTCAGTTTATTTTTGCATGTCAAATGAAAAGGTTCGCTTTGGATCATAAGAATTTAACAAAACTTTTTTTTTTAAGTTAAAGTTTGAAAAGTTACTTTTTCCTTTTGGTACAAAGTTCTTTATTGTTTACATAATAACGGAATATTATTTTGATAAGTAGTAAATTTTTGTTAGCTAAAAAGTATTTAAAGGTAAGGAACAATATGATATACACGCATTAAATTCTTAGTCTAAAATATCCCCTCTTTCATCACGTGGAGAAATAATAATTTTTGTCAATAATGTCAATGATGATGACACCTAATCCTAAAGAAGTATTTACTAAATATAGAATTAGAATCATAGACAGACATCTATAGGTACAGTTGATAATCATATACAAGGGGATCCTTTGCCAACGTCATAACTTAAAAAATTATTTAACTTGTTAATTTATTGCTAGTTATTTTTTAGAATCCTTTAACTTGAACCTAATGATGTATCACTTAAAAACTTCTTGAACTTGTTTAATCATATTTAAATTTATTTATTTATGTATCATTTTTTTATGCACTTAATAAAATAGATGATTATCTTCTTAACTTCGTCTTCGGCGCTACAAGCAATGATGGGACCCCTATCTAGTGTAGCTCTAAAGAGCTTGACATCTAAATCATTTGCTCTTCATCCTAGCGCATTCGTCTTTTCTGGTAGTGTCCTTTACTTTTCTATTTCCTAGGTAATCACTTGGTGGTCACTCGAATTGAAGATGTTATTCACCCTCCAATTTATGCGTTGTAGTAATAAAGCAGCGCTCACAAGCATGAGGTTAACAAAAAAATTATTTTTCTATTTTTTCACTAATTTGTTCATATTTTGACTCAAAAAGTCAAAAAGTGATTTCTAGAAAATATCTGTATGTGTATATAATTTGTTCATATTTTGACTCAAGAAGTCAAAAAGTGATTTCTAGAAAATGTCTGTATGTGTAAGTGTGTGTGTGTGTGTGTGTGCGTAAGTGTGTGCATGCGTGCATGTGTGTGTGTGTTTGTGTGTGTTTATTCACTTACGCAACTGTATCTCGAAAACTACTCGATGGATTTGGTGCAAACTTTAAATACAATTTATTTTTTTGTTTAAATTAGGAGAAGCTATTAAAACTTAGTTCTCTCAAAGTAGTTATAATTACGGTCATATAAGAAAAATTTCGATTTTTAATTTTTTTGGTATTTTACGTGAACTATTTGATGAATTTGCTTGAAAATTTGCATGGAAATTGTTGGTGACCGCTAAAATAAAAAAATAAAACTGATTTTTCTAGCACAGTTTTAACTTTAGACAATTATGAAAATTTTGAAAGAATTCTTATTTTTCATTTTTTTGTATGCTTTGTACACTACTCAATGGATTTGGTCAAAAATTTGCATGGAAATTATTTGCGATCGCTAAAATGAAAAAATATATCTGATTTTTCTAGCGTAGTTTTAATTTTAGAGCATCAAAAAAATTTTTTTTTAATTTTAATTTTTCATTTTTTTTTTTTTATTTTTTGCACACTACTCAATGAATTTGCTTAAACATTTGCATGGAAATTATTTGCGATTGCCAAAATAAAAAAAAAATTCCAATTCATTTCCTTAGCGTAGTTTCAATTTTAAAGCATTTTAAAAATTTTTGTATCTTCTTACCTCACAAATAAATTAGAGGATATTGATAAAGCTACAGAGAAAGTCAATAAGGAATAAGCCCAGGCACATAATGGAGTCATATCTAGGACACCCACAACGTCTATCCATGCAGCAGGTCAATCAACAAATACTCCTAAAACTGATCAACCAAAAAAGGAGATGATTCCCTACAATTTAGCATTAGAGTTGACACAACAATTGTATGAATAAGAAAGAAAACATGGGCTTGTACACAGAGTGTTAATCAACCCATCATCAAGAAATCAAGAAGATACTCTGATAGCCGACGAAATCAAACCTACACAAGAACAAAATAACCACTGCAGTTGCTGTCACTGTAGAGGGACTCATTATGAAAGTACCAAGCACATAACGGCATTGCATAATAACTTTGAGGATGATGATTTCCTTGCAGGGGTTAATATTTATGAACCGCAGGCAAATATAAATTTTGCATACTCAACACCACAACAAGTGTCAAGTGGAATACCAAGAGAGGTACCTAATAGCCCGTCGTTACATCAAGCATTAAATTCGATACCCCTCTTGATTGTAATTCTGATGTATTACCATAGTTTTGTAGAGCAGTGCAGGATATTGTAAGAACCAATAGACCATAGTCAGAAAGATGGATTTTGAAAACATTAGCCACAAAATTAAAAGGACGTGCGGCGGAGGGCTATACGACTTGGATAACGCTATATTATACAGTAAAAGGGCTGCTAGCAGATTTAATAAAACACTATAGTTATGCCAGTGATGGAGACACACTACTAGCGAAGATAAAAATTATTAAACAAATGCCAGGCAAAAACGCCGGGAATTATGGCCTAAGGGTCCAAAAATTACACAATAGTCTCTTAAATGTTTACGATTCATTCAGAAAATTGAGACTTTTTAAAATTGAAACTTATAAAAATCAAGCAGACAAAAAACAATTTTTATTTGGATTAGACGGCACCCTAAAACACCAAGTTTAGTCATACTGTCGGGAATCAGATCACTTACAGACACAACGTAGTAAGAAGGAATATGATAGTAAAAATTGCGATTGTTGCAAGAAAAGAGGTCATAATTATGCAGAATGCTATGAATTAGAAAATGCATTAAAAATAGGCAGCGTGAATATAATCAATAATGGAGCAAACACTGTGGAGTCGAGCGACCCAGCAACCAAGCCGAGAAACGCAAATAGTTCAGTTCCCGTAAATGTACCATAAAATTTATGCAAACTGGAAAAGAACCCCAAAAGTAGAATTAACTGGACAATTTTTTTAAAATAGGGAAAGGTCATTTTTTCGTCGATACAGAGGCCAACTTATCATTTATAAAAGATAAAGTAATATCATCCAATATATATAGAAATTCACATAAAATAGCTGCAATAAACGGTGTCACCCCAGGCGAATGAATTCCATTAGGTCAAGTGAATCTATTTTTTAATAACATATTATGCGAAATACAAGGAGTCCCAGATGATTTTCCTATAGATACAGACGGATTAATATGATCGGACATGATTGATAAATATAAAGGACGAGTTAACGCCACAGATAAATGCTCAGAATCAAATGAAAATATCATCCTATTTATTTAAGATGAACGCTTTATTATTCCCCGTCATACTACACAAATTATTTATGCACGTATTAAAAATGATAATGAAAAGGTAGAATGTGTACCGCTTCATGATATAGGACCGGGTATATTATTTGGCAATTTTATAGCCACAAATAAAGAAGGCAAAGCGTACGCCTTATGTATTAATACTGATGAAAATGCGGTAGAGATACAGCCGCTGGAAGTAAAATTAGTGGCATGCAAAACCACGAATGTTATAAATAATGAAGTAATAAATAAAGAAAAATAAACAATAAATGAAGAAAAAGTAATAAATGAAGAGAATCTAAACATTATGAGCAATAATGATGATATTCAACGTGCAAAAATATTACGTATTTCTAGCAAAGAAAAGGAAGAAATAACAGCTAAAGTATTTGAACGAATTGAACTTGAAACATTAAAGCATTTAAATAAGGAAGAAAAAGAGCATATCAAGAAATTAATAAAAGAGAGACCATTTTTATTCGGTCTAACCGGAGAAAAACTAAGAACAACACAATTACTTGAACATAAAATTGAACTTACTACAGATGTACCAGTAAAAATAAAAAGATTTAGGCACCCACCAGCAATAAAAAAAAAATTCAACTACGTATTGAAAAACATTTGAAATTCGGAGTTATTAAGCCATCGGAGAGCCCGTATTCCTTTCTTATTTGGATCGTACCAAAGCCGCCTAAAAATGGGCAGAAACGCTGGCGCATAGTTACAGATTTTCGTAAACTTAACGAAATAACGGTTGAAAATAGCTACTCACTACCAATTGAAACTGATATAATTGACTCTGTAGCTTCTGCATCATACATAACTGCTATCGATCTAAAAATGGATTTTATCAAATACCTATGGAGGAAAAAAGTGCAAAATATATAGTATTTGCAGATCCTTACGGACAGTACGAATACACTCTTCTAGGAATTGGACTTAAGAATGCACTAGCAACTTTTCA
Organism: Anastatus disparis; assembly: GCA_017163975.1. Classification (NCBI taxonomy): domain Eukaryota; kingdom Metazoa; phylum Arthropoda; class Insecta; order Hymenoptera; family Eupelmidae; genus Anastatus; species Anastatus disparis. The sequence continues at coordinate 1,222,130 of JAFFSR010000394.1, read as the reverse complement.
AGCTTTAATTAGCGGTGTAACTACAGGACTACAAAGGTTAAATTTATATATATTACGGTATCAGGACTGAGTTTGAACCTAAAAAAATCCAATTTTTATGTATCTATAATTTTTTTTTCAATGATATTAATTAATAAAACTTCTTTTCACCTTAAATTACTACTATTATATTTAAGTGAAGAATTAAGACTTTTTCTTCTTACGTCAATCCTTTGCACTATTGTCAGATACATACACATACACCGGTGCAGTATTAACGTTTATGTCGTCGTAGGCCGTATTCGGTGGAATACCTATAGACCACGCTAAATTTGTATGGGCATTGCATACGTTCATGCTAATATCTCGACGATATTCTCTCTGTCAATACTCCCTAAGGGAGTATTGACAGCTCTATACTCCCGAAGGGAGTATTGACAGATCGAGATATCGCACAGCATGGCCGTATATGACGCGAGTGACATCGATTCGTAGGTTAGTGAAAACAAAAGAATGTCGTTAGATATGTCAATGCTCATACAAATTCATATAAAATCTTAACTTTACAGAATGTTTTGTTTAAACAAATTTTCAAAGTTAAACAGTTAATAAGTAAAATAAATAAGTAAATAATGACATTATTTACTTTTTTTAATAAAACATATATCATTAATTTGAAAAAATCATTTTTATAGTTCCTCATACGGCCTACCAACGACATAAACTTATCTACGTAACTTGGGAGTACGGAGGATTCTGAATCCAGGCTTGACTAAAGTGCTTGTCGCTTGAGCAGCAGTCAGTCTCGGGCGCGCTTCGCGCGCCCTCGACCAACTGCTACTCAAGCGACAAACACTTTAGTCTCGCCTGTATTCATCCTTCGTACTCCCAAGTTACGTATATAACTAATACATACACACATACACATACACACATGCACATACATACATACACATACATACATACATAGACATACACACATATACACATATCCAAACACATAAACATACTCATACATATAGACATACACACATATACACATATCCAAACACATAAACATACTCATACACAAACACACACACACAATATCCGTCACTCCATCCTCCGTCTCAATCTCTCCGTCTTTCCGTCTCACTGTCTCCGTCCTTCCGTCCTACACTCTCTGTCTCTCCGTTTCTCCGTCTTTGTCTCTCCATTTCCGTCTCTCCGTCTCTGTCTCTTTGTCTCCGTTTCTCCGTCTCTGTCTCTTTGTCTCCATTTCTCCGTTTCTCCGTCTCTGTTTCTCTGTCTCCGTTTCTCCGTCTCTGTTTCTCTGTCTCCATTTCTCCGTCTCCGTTTCTCCGTTTCCGCTCCTCCATTACTCCGTCTCTCCGTCTCTGTCACTCCGTCTTCGTCTCTCAGTCTCCGTCTCTCCGTCTTCGTCTCTCCGTCTTCGTCTCTCCGTCTCCGTCTCTCTTTTTTTCTGTCTCCATCTCTTCGTGGAGACAAAGAGACGGATACAGAGAGATGGAGACAGAGAGACGGAGACAGAGAAACGGAAACCGGAGGTTCTTTCCTCTTTGTCTCTTTGTCTCCGTTTTTTCATCTTTGTCTTTTCGTTTTCATTCCCCCGTCTTTGTCTCTCCGTTTCTATCTCTCCGTCTTTGTCTCTTCGTCTTTGTCTCTCCGTCTCTGTGTGTCTCCGTTTCTCGGTCTCCGTCTCTCTGTCTCCGTCTCTCTGTCTCTATCTCTCTGTCTCCGGCTCTCTGTCTCCATCTTTCTATCTCCGTCTTTCTGTCTTCTTCTTGGTTGGCACAGTAGAATAACGCCTTTTCGACTGAATTACCGTTGGCTCTCTGTTTAAAACAGACGACTGTACTTAAAAATTTCGTTGGCTTATAACATTGTTGCACATGGTAGCCCGCAATACTTAGCATCATACTTCTTAAGGCAGCATGTCGATCTATCAGTTCTTTTATTCTCAAGGCTTCTACCTAGACTTTTCATATGCCCTAACGTTCGTACTCCTGCACTTTAGAACTCCTTTGCTTTTTCATCAGCAACTTATTTTAATAAGGAGCTTTTTACATTAGAAGGCTTCTCTTCAGAGAACTCCATTTCCTTCGAAAGGTACTTGTATGAAAGGCTTTTATCGAATGAATGTGAATCGTGATAGCGTGAATTAAATGCTGGCTGAAAACTTTCGCAGTCACTGTATATGATCATGCAGCTGGCCTGATTTTCATTAGTATGTAAGAAGAATACAATTTAGCTATATACGTCAAGTAAAGCTGGGCTTAAGCTCAAACTATGCCTCAGACGACTTACGTGCTCACCTACTTATTTTTCTACTTATATTTCTTTTGATAATATTGTCAATTTAATTGAATATCATGTTTTTTGTTTTTCCTTTAATACAAATACTATCATGTACTTCTTCATATATTGTTGTATCATGAAGATATTGATATATTGTACACGGCGTTGTATACTCATATTAGTGCCAAACAAAGTTTTTACCTCGAAGCCCAATAAATTTTATCAATCAATCAATCTCTTTGTCTCCGTTCTTCCGTCTTTGTCTCTTCGTTACTGTTTATCTGTCTTTGTCTCTTTGTTTCTGTTTATTTCTCTTTGTCTCTTTGTTACTGTTTATCTGTCTTTGTCTCTTTGTTACCGTCTCTGTCTCTTTGTCTATGTATCCATCTCTCCGTCTCCGTCTCTCCGTCTCCTGCTTTCTATCTCATTCTCGTTCTTCATTTCTCTGTTCTGTGTCTTATTTTCCGGTCTCTATCTTTTGGTCTGCGTGTCTGTCTTCCTGTCTTCCTTTTGATAAAATCGTTTTGTGACTCCGATGTCGCCCTTTGATTTTGTTTCTTTGCTTCTGTTCATACACACGTACGTCTACACATTGATGCTGATGTTTGAGTTGAAGATGAAGATGATAATCATGATATGCTTATTGTTTAATAAATTTTAAATTTTACGTTTTGTCTCAGATCTGTTTGGACTTATTAGTAAAGCTTTGTGAGAAAAGACAATCTAAATAAATAGCCATTATTATAGTTTATTCTGATTATAAATAATTTCTAGATAAATATTTTCACTCCTGAACTTATATTTGTAATTAATTAGAAGAATTTCGAGAAATAATCAACTAAAGCTTTTATTGAGGGCGCATCAAGGCTCTATTCTATAGTGATTATTTTTAATTATATTTTCTTGTATTATTTGAATTATTCAGATTGTCTCCTTTATTATAACAGATTGTGCTTTAGACGTTACTTTTTATAATAATTTCAGTTCTTTTTTGCTTAGCACTAATATTAATATCCGTGTTTCTTTAATTACCCAACGCTCACAATAGCAGTCGTGTTATTTTTATTATACAATGTTTACAATAAAAGTCGCGTTTTATCAATAACACCGTGCTCACATTGGTTGTTGAGTTTCTTTAAGTACATAACGTTCAAAATAGCAACCGTGAAGACTTAATTACACAGTGCTTACAATAGCAGCCGCGTATTTTTAACCATTAAAAATTTTACGGCTATGTAAACATACTCAGGCACACCATCGGTGCACTCACCGACCTGGGCCCATCTTTATTAAATTAAATAAAGTTATAAATATAGAGTTTTTTTTACTATCCCGGTACACGAGGAGAGCAACAATGCTAGAATAAGCACGTGGCAGCCAGTACGTACACGCTCATAGACCGTGTGTGTGAGCACCAGTGTTGCTAGCGTAGACTATAAGAGAAAGCACAGCTACTACCAATACATAGCAACGACCGCGCGTGCGCTAGGAGTCGATATGCTATGAAGAAGAGGTAGAAAGAGAGGAAGAATGAAGATGGGGAGAAGAAAAGAGACAACAAGATCAGTACATTGTGAGAGCGAATTGGAAGTGATGGCGCGCTGTCTTCTGGCGCACAGAACAAAGAGAGAGAGGCAAGATATAGTAGAAAGAGATGGGGAGAGCGTAGAGTGGGGATGTCACCAGTTCTTTCTCTTCGCTTAGAGGAACGTACGCTGTAGACGTACATGTCTATATATAGTGTATCTATATATATAAGGCCTCTACATGAATGTACTCTCTCTCTCTCTCTCTCTCAAAATGTATATATACGACTGTTCTTGTTTTGGAGGAATAGGTAGAGCTTGATCAACTGCGGCCCCTGCGAGGAAGAAGTAGAGTCACAGTGGATACAGCCACCTAAAAACAAACAAAGAAAAAAGTGCGCCAAAATCTACAAAGAGCGCGTGGCTTGGGTTTCTCGCGCTCTCTCTATTCAGGAACCAATTAAATTCTTACTTTCTTTGTTTCAGAACGTTCGAGCGGTAGTGGGGAGTAAAAGGTGTCTCACTATAAAATGAGGACGCAAGGGTAAGTGCAGTCAGTCGAGCTCGAGTAATTGTCGCGCACCCATCGGAGCGTCGGTTATTGAAATTTACCATTGAAGTGCATTCCGAATTGAAATCTTTTTTATTATTTATACATTTATAAATTTATTGAAGTGTTCAATTTCATTCGTGAATTTATTGAAATTATTTATTTTGTGGTTTTTGATTCATCGAAATTATTTATTATTTATACATTTATAAATTTATTGAAGTGTTTAATTTCATTTGTGAATTTATTGAAATTATTTATTTTGTGGTTTGTGATTCATCGAAATTATTTATTATTTATACATTTATAAATTTATTGAAGTGTTTAATTTCATTCGTGAATTTGTTAAAGTTGTTTATTTTGTGGTTTGTGATTCATCGAAATTATTTATTATTTATACATTTATAAATTTATTGAAGTGTTTAATTTCATTCGTGAATTTGTTAAAGTTGTTTATTTTGTGGTTTGTAGATTCATCGAAGTTGTTTATTATTTATACGTTTATAAATTTATTGTAGTGTTTATTTTCATTTGTCATTTTATTAAAGTTATTTGTCATTTGTCGTTTGGAATGGGAAATTGTTTACGCGTGGTATATGTCATACACCTTGAAAATTAATAAATAAGTGAATCTTGATTCGTGAATTTGTCAATCGCCTGTCCTCACCCAAACAACGACAGAGATAAAAGAAGAAGAAGCGAAGAGAGAACATACAAAGAGACTTGAAATCTCTCTCATTAAAGGTGGCGCACATGTCGAAGACTTGAGTTCGAAGACCGGAAACGAGATCAAGCAATGGAAAAGCAATGGATTAGAGAAGCAATTATTGATTGGAGAACTAGAACATAGAAGAAGACAGAAGATAGTAAAGAAGAAGGAAGAGGACTTGAGACGAAGGAAGCGGCCATCGTGCTACTTACTCGATTGCTGTCCTCGCGCCGTGTAGGAGCTTTTTACTCGCTTAAAGGATTTCAAAGATTATGGTCTTGAGATTTTTTTTTCTGTGCGTGACCTTGGAGCGTGCTGAGAGAATAGCAGAGTCGACTGTGAAGATAGAGATTTCCAGAGAGGAATTTCATCGACCTGATTCCTTTGCATTTCCTTGCAGCCGGCATCGACCAGCTAACCTTGTACAGAGAGAGAAAGAGAAAAAGCGAGCCAGTCTAACCGCCATTGCCGACATCGTCGACCGGATTCCCTTCGTCTCGTCAACGACTTCTATAATGGTGAATGGACTGTAGTCCAAATTAATAAAGATTATTGTGAACTAACGGCTCTCGCCTATTAAGATTGTAAACTCAGTGCGGGTGCGTTAAGAAAAATTTAAAGTGATTGTGACGTCGTTAAATAGCAAAAAGAGAATAATTATTAGTAGTGAAATTCAATTATTATTAGTGAAAAATTAGAACGTATTGTGAAAATTTATTGTAAAAGTTTTTTTCTGTAATTCGCGAGAGAGATATAAACCGTGACCACGTGTTCAATGATTTCATTGACCGAGTAAATTATTAGATTATCTTAATGAAATTTTCGTTATTAAATTTCTTTTAATTGACCGGCGAATAATAATTTGTAATTGAGATTGGTGGACACAGTGATGCGTGTTACATAACGAATTTTATGACACGTGCCTTGACGGCCATCTTGCTCACATAAATTCTTTTGAAAACTAGTTTGCGTTGACTAGTAGATTAAATTAGATTAGGATTTTGATTTTAAAATTTCTTAAAAATCGTATGAAAATATTTAAAATATATATTGGAAAATTGGACCATAAAATTCGAGAGTGCGGGAGTGCAAGAAATCAGACCACGTATCTAGTAAATTTATCGACCCGAAGTAATTTAACGGGATTCCTTAAACAGTGAAATACATGAACTTAATTTACATAATTAGATTGATTGACGGGGAAATTTTAATGGAGGATTACTAATTCTTCCTTGTTTAAAATTACTAGACGCGGCAATTAAAAGTATGAAGAGTGAGAGAGCGCTGTGGCCACGTGTCTAACGATTTCGCCGACTATTACATTAGATTTTTAAAAGTGAAATTTTTTAATTAAATTTCTTAATTAAGAAGGGGCCGAACTATCTGTCTTTGTCTAATAGCGTTTTTCATCATTTATGTAAACACTATCCGGTATAACAAGAAAAAAATAGCAGCCCCCGCTAGATATTAGTATAATTAGTAAATTTTGTAATAATAACCAAATTTTTTACCGCATAATTTTTGACTAATTAGAGACCTACTAGCAATCTAGAATATAACCTATCTTTTTTTGGTAGGTCTCTAATTATTCAAAAACTACGCAGTGAAAAAATTTGGTTGTTATTACAAAATTTACTGATTATACTAATATCTAGCGGGGGCTGCTATTTTTTTCTTGTTATACCGGATAGTGTTTACATGAATGATGAAAAACGCTATTAGACAACGACAGATGGTTCGGCCCCTTCTTAATATAAAATTACAAGTGAATTTTTGCAACAGGTTTAATAGTTAATTTTTGGAAATTGATAGACACCGTGGCACGCAGTGTGCATAGAGTGAGAGTAGGATAGCAATAGAAAACAATGCGGGCTCTTGGTAGCTATTTTGATTAAAATTTTTTCTGTGAATCTCAGCTAATGCTGACCAGTGAATTAACGTTTTTTTTCAATAAAAATTATTAATTACAAGTAAAGATATTAAGAGGCGGCCGTATAGCTCTGTCCTTGTCTAATTTAAATTTTCGTTATTATTATTAAATTAAATATTTTTATACGAAAGTAAGGGCATAGCCCAATAGATTTAAGGACGAGCAAACGATCCTATTCTATGAAAAAATATAAAATTTTCATTATTTTTCGAGTGAGGTCTGAAACGGAAAAACAGTTATCAAATTCAATTATTTTTCCGTTTCAGACCTCACTCGAAAAATAATGAAAATTTTATATTTTTTCATAGAATAGGATCGTTTGCTCGTCCTTAAATCTATTGGGCTATGTCCTTACTTTTGTATAAAAATATCTAATTTATTAATAATAACGAAAATTTAGATTAGACAAGGACAGAGCTATACGGCCTCCTCTTAAGTAAATTAAACTTATTTCCAAATTTAAAGTTCGTTAGGAATTCTATGAATGTGGATGAGTTATGAGAGTGCGCGTTAATTAATAGTTAATTAATAATACATGATCGTTCATTCGATTTGACCAATAAATAAAGTGTTAATTATTTAGATTATATTGAAGTGTTACATTTGAAAAATAGTTCTTTTGTGTCGTATATATGTGTAAACCTCTCCAACTTTCAGCTTCGAAATTTTCCCGCTAGAGGTCGCCCACCTCCTGATCCAAGACAACCCGAGGTTCATGCTTACCGGGAGTTAGTTGGTGATTCGTTTGGCACCCTTAACTTAATTAAAATTTCTTTGACGAATCCAAGTTTGCATGCAGGGACGGGCAAGCTTATATTTTTATTAATTGATTTCTTTCGATAATTTAAATATATGGTAAATTCTCACATCGCAAAATTCTTAATTACACAGCGCTTACAATAGCAGCCGTGTTTTTTTTAACCACACAGCGCTCAAAATAGCAACCGTAAATTTGTAACTACACAGCGCTCAAAATAGCAACCGTAAATTTTTAATTACACAGTTCTTACAATAGCAACGAAGTTTTTTTAACTACACAGTGCTCAAAATAGCAGCCGCGAATCGGTTATTACACAGCACTTACAATAGTTGTTGCGTTTTTTATCTTTAGCTCTTAAAATAGTAGCTGCGTTCTTTAAACCAGATAGTGCTCTGAAAAGCAGTCGCGAATTTCTAATTACACAACGCTTACAATAGTTATTGCGTTTTTTATCCTTGGCTCTTCAAATAGCAGCCGCGTATTTTAAACCAGATAGTGCTCTAAAAAGCAGTCGCGAATTTCTAAGTACATAGCACTTATAGGAGTCTTAGCGTTTTTCCCCATTACAGTACTTACAATAGCAGACATGTTTTTTTTTAAATGCACAGCATTTGAAAAAGCAATCGCATTTTTTCAACGGCACAGAACTAACAATAACAGCCATGATTTTTAACCACACAGCGCCAAACTCTATTTGATAATTCTTAATTTTTTATATTTAATGTTTTATTAGAGTTTCAAATATGTTTGATTCTATTTTCTTATTCGTTATATTTAATTTTTGTATTGTAGTTTTATAATATTTCTTTGTAAACGATGTTTTTAGTATAGACCATTTAATTTTTTACTTTTCTTGATTTTTTTGTTAGTAATATTTTCAATTCTTTTTTATTAGTCGTCCTTGAAAGTGCCACGTATAACTGCCTATGACTGAAAATCGGTGTTGGTAAATACACTTCTACTTTTTTAAATGATTGTCCTTGCGACTTATTAATAGTCATTGCATGAGCAAGTTTTACAGGATATTGTTTTCTGATCATTTGAAATGGCAGTTCATCATTTGCTGATGAGGTCATACGTGGTAAGAATATAGTGCTCTCTTTTTTACTCCCTGTTAATTTTTGTACAATAATAGTAAATTGTATTAATGTCATTATTACTAATCGGCCTCTGTTACAAAGTCCTTTATTCAAATTAACATTTCTTAGAAGCATTACTATAGCTCCTTTTTTTAATTGTAATCTATGTGGAGGTGAACCGTTGGGCATTATGAATTTAAAAATTCTGTTGGCAAAATTGCATCTAAACTTTCGTCATTTGCATCTTTTGCAGAGTCAATGCTCAAGTACTCTATTACTGGTTCATTTATTTTTAATAAAATTTTTTCATTCATTTCTGTCACATCTACGGTTTTCGGTGATAATATGATATTTTCGTAATAGTCACAATTTTCAGTATTCATATTATGCCCGTAAATTTCATCAGATTGCCGTTTGACAATATTTTTTTCGGAATTTGTATAACTTTATTTCCGTTTTTATATTTTGAATGAAAATTACCATTTCCTATATTTAGTAACCAATTTTTTAATTTATCATCTGATTCCGATAAACGTTTATTTTCTTTCAAAGAGATACATTGGAAATGTTTGTATAAATGGCTTTTTTTGACACAATTTCCTACTATCTGTGTTCTGTTTCCATGTTTTACTATTGCTGATGTTTGCCTAAAATCACCTGATATGATAAATGTTTCCCTCCGAACGGATGATTATTATCACATGCATCTTTAAACATGCGATGGACGGCTTTGAAAGCGTAACCTGATGTTATTGTGATTTCATACCAGATAACAATTGATACATTTTTCATTTTTCACCTATTTCGCTGTTTGCACTAATATTACATATTGTGTCTTCTGATATGTTCAACGGTAATTTAAATGCTGTACTGTCACACGGTCTTGTAATAAATTAGCCGCTATACCTGTCCATGACACAACTAAATAGTTGATTTCATTAATTTTCAGATAAGTTAAAATTGTATTTAAGAAGTAGCTTTTATCACTTTCACCTAGACAGTCTATACATATATTGAGACCTCACCTGATAATTTTCATATAGAAAAGCATCATGGTAATAAGTGGCGAGAAGGGATAAAGGAAAGATCCGAACGCGCAGCTACGCCCCAAATTTCGACAGCCAAGCGACCACCAAGTGAACCGCGTATGCTTTACAATGTATAATATCCCTACTCTGAGGTGGCAGAGTAAGAATGTAGCGGCAAGCGCCATAAATGCGAAGTATATTGCTTAATGAGAAGCTTGTGCTCCGCACTCTTATTCCATCATCGAGTCAATAAAGTTTGCTTAACTTTAATTCTGTGTACCTTTGTACTTTTCTTTTTATTCAAGTTCAAAGGACAGCGAAAGAGCACAAAATACGTGCTCCGTACCTGTGTGAACTTGAATAAAATTAACATTAAATATTCGCGAGTAAAGTCCGCGATTTAACTTAATAAATCTTAGTGATTCAATATATTGATTACGAGTGTGAAGTGTTGTGTTGTACCTTCACTAGTTAAATTATAAAGTGAAAACTGCCAAAAAAGCACATTTAATATGCCTTGCATTTACGTGTTGATAGCAAAGCGTTAGCTTGGATCACACAAATCTATGCAAGTGTGTAATTAAATTATATTGAACTGATTGTCGCGTTTATTGAAGACAACATGAAATGGCATTGAGAGGCACAAACAGATGTTTTCTCCTGTTACCTGTATCCTAATATCCCTATCAAATAACATAAATTTAAAGAGTTAGATTTAGCATAAAGACCCGAATCTGGCAAGCACGACGTCTTGTCAGTGTACGGTCTAGCGAGGTGTAACTCTATCAAACAAAATAGTTAAAACAAAAAATATAACGAGTTGTACGGTTAAGCACACGTTAAGCTAGGAGTATTAATATATTAGGCATCCATCTTGTCGTGCTTGGACGCATGATTAACATTAAACACATAATTATCTTTTCTGAGAGTATGTCAAGGTGTGATGTCGTAGCGTATGGTGTTTTCGATCTCCATACATTAAATAAAAGTGCGCTATGAAACAAATATAAGGTCACAATATACACACACATATATATATATATATATATGTATATATACTTTTCAGTGCAGTTTGTATTTAATGAATTTATTACTATATTAAAAATAGTCGTTTGAGCATTTGTTAGAGTATCAATGATTGACCCAATATTATTAACATTATTTACTGTACAATATTCAATTTCGTTATTTTCAATATAGTATTCTGAAGTAGGTTAATTAAAGTTCACGTGATGAGAATCCATTTTTAGTTAAAACATCATTAATTATGCTTAATGCATATTCTTCACCTTTTTGTTTATTCATTTTTGGAGGATGAAAATAGATTTTAGATATTTCACATAATTCTCGAGCATTTATTGAAATGTGAAATGTACAAATGTAACCAAATAATTGACAAAAAGCTTTTGGAAATCGAGATTTACATGATTCTTCTAAACATTTATCCCATTCATCATCGATTTCAATTGAATTTCTTACTATTGCTGCTTCAAAGAATGTTGGGTAGGTAATTCCATTGAAAGTTTTTAAGTTTTCAAAAGATGTAGCAGCTTTCACGTGGAGCACAAGTAATCTTAAAAAGAATCTTTCTCTTTGTTTTGGATTAACTAAATACATTCTAGTTAGAATACGTTTCATAGTCTTTTTTCTTTTTGTCCATGTTTTATGTATTCGATTAAAAACATAATGTTACGGTATATCAGAATAAAAGTAATAACACTGCCGCCAAGCTACTTTTGCCCCTCTCGTCTAAAATCGATTTATCTTAAAAGTTTTATAACTCTGAAAAAATTGGTCGTAGCCTAAAAATTCTGACTGGATTCGAAAGATTATTGAAAATTCTTTTAAAAACCATTGGTTCGAAATGAAAGAACATTTTTTTCGTATCTCTTATTCTTGTTTAAAAAGAAATTTTTTTTAACTTCGTTTTGACTTTGTAAAATAGTGTTCAATTTTAGTAAAAATCGTTACATTAATAAAAAACTGAATAGATTTTAAAGCTTTTATTTCGACGATGAAAATGCAATGTCAGACGTCTCGATTCGACCTTTTGAACCGGAGTTATGAGATTTTATATTTAAAATAAGGCTTTTTTCGATATATGAATATCTCTAAATTTAAGAGGAATAGAAAAATTGTCAGAGAAAAAAAATGTTCCTTCTTGGTCGAATAATAATAATATATAATAAAAAATTCATTGCGGAAAAAACATTTTTTTTTTGTTGGAATGTAATGAGATTTTGATATCTTTCAAATATTGAACAACGTGGGTGAAAAGGCAAAAAAAAAAAATTTTTCTCCGAAATGAATTTTTTATTATATATTATTATTATTTGACCAAAAAGGAAAATTTTTTTTCTCTAACAAATTTTTCTATTACTCTCAAATTTAAAGATATTTATACATCGAAAAAAGCCTCATTTTTAATATAAAATCTTATAATTCCGGTTTAAGGAGACAAAACACTTTTATAACCTGCAAACACAAATATTCAATATTCATTATATTTAACTTAGTTATTTTTTAATAAATAAAATATCTAAAAGTAGACTCGAATACCTTTAATTTAAGCTATTATAAGCCAATTTTGCATTAGTTGTAAGCCCACAATCATTTGATGAACCTTTGTACTCATAAGCTCTTGACCGTAAGGTTTAAGCTGAACCCATAGATGGATTTAACTGTTCCAAATGGTTTTAGCTTCAATATTACTACCATTCTTGCATAAATGGAGGAATTTCTGAAACACAAGAAATTTTTTATTTTTCAACTAAAAATATCAATTTTTTCAATAAATTTTAATATTTTTACCTTATTTTTGGGTTTTTTTTACTACGTCTAGTCATTCGATTTTAAAATCCTCCATTCATGCGAGAATGATGCTAAGACTGAAGCCAACACCGTTTAAAAAAGTCAAATCCACCCATGGGTTCAGCTTAAACCTTACAGCCCAGCACCTAAAATTTTAAAAATTCAACATTGAAGAAAAACAGCTTTAAAGTTTTTAATTATTATATCTTAAAATTATCAATGCTATACAAAACTTTCATAAAATGATTCTTCCCTGGTATTTCTTATTCATATTAGCCAACAATATAGAAAAGAGATATCAGACAAAAGAACCTTGTTATCGACTAGATAAAGCTGAAATGCAAAAAGATATAAGTTGTTAAAATAATCAATAATAATAATCTTTCTTATTATAAGATATTTTATCGGTACTTACCCTTATTCACCAATGAAACTGTGTATTTGTTGTAAGAATCAACAAATACATAGTTATTTCTTACTCTGATGGTTGTTAGAATTACTCGTACTAACCTTGAATCAGCTGGAAACTAAGAAATAATATTTAATATGGAGTAATCATATTATATTTTATTTTATAATTCAAATTCAAAATTAAGAAGTAAAATTTGGATTTATAATTTATATTTTAATTAATATTAAAATTTATAAATATGATTTATATCCAAATATGTAATAATAATTAGAATTATACACTTAAATGAATTTAGTATGTACCCGGTGTATAGAAATCCATCACACCTATTCGTACTTTTCTTTTCAGAGTATATGCTTCTTTCGAATGAGACTAAATTGATCACTCTACATTAAATTATCTTCTATCATTCAAAGTCCTGACCTACTTGACAGATACATTTCCAAGTTCGATGTTCGATTTCTCCAACATCTTGAGAAAGCTATATCAAGATCAGCACTATTTGGGGAAGTTGATTCAAGTTATTTTTTAACAGCTTCAGATGTAGAACCTTTTGCCACTTGTTCGTATACTTTTGTTATTTAACTATTTATAGCACTGAACGCTGGCTTTGATAAATCTATTAAACTACAAAAACTAGACAAACTTGCAAGTCCATGGCCAAGTACGCGAGTAGCATACTTACAAGAACATTATATCTGTTAACTTTATACGTATTGTCCATAAGCACTTTCTCTCTTGTTAGAGTTTACAGTTGCTTATTCATCACAAAAATCACAATTCATATTAATTTTGAATCCTTATCCTCGAAAAGAGGTTTCAATAAATTTTATCTCATGATGGCACACACTACAACACAATTTTTCTAACATGGAAGATAGAACGTTGATATCAACATTTCTATTTTTTACCCTGGAACTTGAAAATTCTGTTATTTTCAGTTTAGTAAAAGAAGTAGAGGGTCTACTTCTCTTAGCTTCAGGAGAATTTTTTTTACTCCTACCAAGAAATTTCCTTGGCCTCTTTTTAGATCTTCCTGTAGATCGTTTTCTATCTTGATGTTGGTTATTAAATCTGCCTCTTGTATCTCTTTTATTATTTGACATTTTTGAGGTTCGTATTCTCAATGTCCATTCAAGCTTTTTACACTTTAAATACACTTTCTATTTAGATAAACGTAGAATTTCAGGCACACATAAAAAATATGAAATAACTCGCGAACGTGTAATTTATTCAAAATTAATAATTTTACGTAAATTAAACCACAAAACCTACTAATAATTTCTTAAATGCACTTTGAATAAACAAACTTATTGCAAACTGACCATACAATCAGTTGAGACTGACTGTCATGTAGCGAAATGATACGAGCCGAAAGCGCGAACGCGTGAAATTCAAATTGATAAAAAATTACACGAACAACTATGTGCCACTCGTTTTTTTACAAAATCAAAACGGAATCAAATATGGATGTAAAACTTTTTAGAACTTAAATCAAGATAAATATTTTGTTAAAATTAAAAAAATAAACTCTTTTTTTTTAATTAAACCTAAAAAAAATCAATAAAAATTAAAAAAATTTAATTTAAAATAATTCTTAAAATTTTTTTAATTTGTAAAAATTATATCATTATATACTTTATAAATAAAAACAAAATTAAATGTCTTAAAAAAAACTTTTCGGAGATTAATTTATGATTCATGAATTATTGAATCAAGTAATAAAAAAATAAGTTTCTATAGTGTTTTATTAAGATTGGCTAAAAATTTGAGAAAAATCTCAAAATAGCAAAATTAACAAAAAAATCAATTAAAAGTTTATCTTACTAATTTCTTCATGAAAACGAAACTGAATGAGATAGGGTAAAAAAACTTGTTGGAGATTATTCTTCTGTAAATTTCTTATATAAAAAAGAAATAAACCCAAATTTGATGTTGGGACCAGAAAAAAGGTGTTTTGTGCCCTTAAAAGGTCAAATCGAGACGTTCGACATTGCATTTTTATCATCGAAATGTAAGCTTTAAAATCTATTTTGTTTTGTATTAATGTAAAGATTTGTACTAAAATTAAACACTATTTTACAAAGTTAAAAAAAATGTCTTTTTAAACAAGAATAAGAGATACGAAAAAAATGTTTTTTTTTATATAAAACCAATGATTTTTTAAAGAATTTTCAATAATGGTAGGCTTTCACAATGAACGTTAGACATTGTTGTAAGGTTTTTTTCGTATTTCGTAAGTAGTGGTTTAGGATACCGACGTTTCGTGAACATTACAGTTCACTTCACCAAGGTGAGCCTGAATCTGATGGTTCAGACTGTCTAATCACTATATATAGGAAGCATAATTTTGAACAGGTTTTTTTTGGTTCATTGGTTCTGGGTATTCTAGTTAAATGGTTATGGGTGATTTGCCTTTGAGAACAGAGGTTGCCATATTAACTTCAGGAAATAGCCGTTGTCTCTGTTTAGATTATTTGGATGTTTTAGTACCTTTATGGCTTCTCGATGTTTTCTTGGAAAGTAAGAGTTAGTTTTAGATAGGATATTTGTGTCGTCAGTATCCTAAACCACAACTTACACGGTTAAAATCCGAAAAAAACCTTACAACAATGTCTAACATTCACCGTTAAAGCCTTAAATCCAAACTTCGCCAACTCTACGGAGAGAGTATTATTGCTAAAACTAACACCCTTAGCAAAGTCAGGTCATCACTTAGAAAGCAAATAACAGCACTAGTTTTCCTAAAACGATGCAGAGACAACAGCATCATTCCCAACTTTCTGCGTTAAAAACCGATTTAAAATCACTAAATCAACTGCTATCCTACAAAAAACTAGCTCACTCCTTATAAAGGAACGCATACACTTTACTAAAAAACAAAGCAACGATCTCTCATCCAAACTTTTCAAAGTTCATTTATCTCTTGCAAACACCATGGCACAGCACTATGTGATGCATTAGACAAACTAACATATCAGCAAGCACAGCACATATACAAACAATCAACTAACACCCGTATAAAGAAATACAACACATTGTAACCACAAAAACCTACCCCTCTTTTACATACTTTAAAAAATATCTTGGGTTATATCTTTGACAATGAAAGCTTTTCTGCTTTATTAAAAGAACATAACTTCGCAATTACACCATCGCAAGTACCTAAAGAAGACATCATCAGCCTCTTAACCTTACCTCAAACACTTTACCTCAAAACCAAGCCAACGACATATGTCGAAAAAGGGCCAATATTTTAACCAAAAAAAAGCTCTCAAAATCTAGCCTCACCAAAAAATAAATACAGGCCCTACAAAAAATCAACAATAACCCAAACATCATCATACTTTCAGCAAATAAAGGCAACACAACTGTTATTATGAACAAAAACGATTATCTTATCAAAACCCAAGAACTACTAAATGATGGCTCTTACAAAATATTAAAAGAAGATCCCACTACAACCATTACTAATAGAACTAAATCTCTACTTAAGAAATCTAACTTACCAGAGGGATTAAAAAAGAAACTAACTCCAAAATATCCTTCAACACCTAGACTCTATAGCCTTCCGAAAATTCACAAATCTAATATCCCTTTAAGACCAATAGTAAGCGCCATTAACTCACCTACATACAATCTATCACGATACCTTACAGAAAAACTCACACTTTTTACAGGACGTTCATCCTCCCACGTCAAAAACTCTTACGGTTTCGTCAATAAAACCCAAAACATTTAATTAAAACTAAGTGACACCCTAGCCAGTTTTTATGTAGTATCACTTTTCACAAAAGTACCAATTCCAGACACCATAAACATCATTAAAATATCCTGAATCTATCTCTGTACCTCTTAACTCTAATAGAACACTGCCTTATTAACACGTACTCCTCTTTCAACCAACAATTTTATAAACAGACAACAGGAACAGCGATGGGCTCTCCAATATCATCAATCATTGCTAATTTATTTATGGAACATTTTGAAACTCAAGCCCTAAACACAACTCCTAAAAAACCTTTACTTTGACTGAGATACGTCGGCGATACCTTTGTCATCTGGCCACATGATGTGAACTTCACAAATTCCTAGAACACTTGGATCAACAACATCCTAACATTAAATTCACTATGGAAATAGAACAAAATAACAAACTCCCTTTCCTTGATGTTTTGGTCCACAAGCAACCCGGCAACACTTTAGGACACAATGTATACAGAAAACCTACGCACTCTAACAGATATTTACTCGTCTCCTCTCACCATCACCTTTTTATAAAACTTTCAGTCATTAACTTTCTCATATATAGAGCACTTCACATTCCTAATCAAGCTCACATTGAACAGGAACTTGACAAAGTAAAACAAGCCTTGATACAAAAAGGTTATACACTGGGACAAATTAAACTAATAATTAAAAAACAACGCTTCAAAAATTCCAATGCAAACATTCAACAAAAAGCAAAAACTCATCTTAACATAGCCGCACTACCATATATACAAGGCGTCACAGAACAGATCGGACGAATACTGAATAAACACAATATCCGTACTATATTTAAGCCTCTAACAGAAAAGGACGAATTCTTCACAACCCCAAAGACAAAAAATCTCCGTTACATACTCCCGGTGTTTACAAAACACCTTGCTCCGGAAGAAAAGTCTATATTGGAGAAACTGGAAGAAGAATTCACTAAAGACTTAAAGATTACTGCAGCAAGGTGAAATTAAAACACTTTACACAATCAGCATTAGCAGAACACCGCATTAAAACCGGCCACCGAATAGACTTCGACCACACAACTATACTATCCAAAACTAATTCTTACTTTCCAAGAAAACACCGACAAGCCATAGAAATACTAAAATATCCAAATAATCTAAACAGAGACAACGGCTATTTCCTGTACCCAATATGGCAACCTCTGTTCCCAAAGGCAAATCACCCATAACTATTCAACCAGAACACCCAGAACCATTTAACAAAAAAAAACCCGCCCAAAATTATGCCCCCTATATATAGCGATTAGACAGTCTGAACCATCAGATTCAGGCTCACTTTGGTGAAGTGAACTGTAATGTTCACGAAACGTCGGTATCCTAAACCACAACTTACACGGTTAAAATCCGAAAAAAACCTTACAACAATGAATTTCCAATAATCTTTCGAATCCCGTTATAATTTTTAGGCTACGACCATTTTTTCCAGAGTTATAAAACTTTTTAGATAAGTCGATTTTAGACGAAGGGGGGGTAAAGGTAGCTCGGCGGCAGTGTCTGTGCCTCTGGGTCACTTATATTAAGTTCAAACCACGCTGTTAGTGTTGTATTTACATTTTTCTCATTAATTTCGTGTTCGAATCCTTTTTTAAAATACACATATTGTTCATTTTCATTATAAACGGCTAATCTATAAATTGTATATGGAAGTTCACTAATATTATATCCCAATATGCGATGAATAGCTTCTAGTGGGCAAACGTATCTTGTGTTTATATATTGTTTAATTTCATCATAAAACATATCCAAATCATTCGTTTCATCCGTTTCATCATAAGTATTACTTTCAGTATTTATTTCACTTGCTTTCATTACTATAAATGCACAATCATGTCCTTTGAAGCAGTAGTTAAATAAGTATTTTATAATTCTTATTGTTGAACATAATTCAATATTAATATGACAGTTGAACTTTAGTAATAAATACGGGTTATAAGAAACTATAAATCTATTGTCTGCCCACTTGTTTTTTGTGTATAATGTCTCATTTTTATTATTTCTTCGTCGATAACTAAGATAACCATTTGTCATTATTGTAGTTTCATTAAATCGTTTCGGGAAATTTTTCGTACACTTTCTTTATCCATATAAAGAAAGTGTACGAAAAATTTTACAAGGTGAGTTTTTATTCTGATCTTCACAAGGGCCACGGATCATAAATTGTTTAACTATTTCATATAATCTGGGATTCTCATTTTCATTTGGAATTTTAGCTACTATAAATTTATCAACGTCATCACTATTGTAAATTTTATCATCTTTCCTTAAAAATATTAGCATATAGGCATGCAGTAATCCTCTTTTAAAATTCTACTACACATGAATATGCAATGCATTTTCCCAAAATATGTTTTTTAGAAATTTGTTCTATTACTAGTTTTAATTTTTGATAAAATACTTCAACAACAATATCTGGTCCATCTGTTACTTCTTTACTTTGTACTATATTATTTGTGATTTCTTTCCATTTTGGATTGCATGTCATAGTAATGAAAAAATCTGATCTCTCAATTCTTCGTACTAATATAATCAGATCAAGAAAATTTTGATATAAGAAACGCGGAATTCCTGTAAAAGTTAATGGTAATATAAACATTTTTCTTATGCTATAATTGTCAATAATAATTATTTACTTCTGCTAAAGCTTATTACTTTACAAAAAATCAAAAAATTTTATATTTCAATGCAGTACAATATAATGATATGAATATATGAAAAAAAAATTAAATACATATTTTATATTGAACTACTATTATCAATGAAATTATCAAATTTGTATATAAAAATATAATATATGAAAACGCAACCAAGCGACGTCAGGAGCGAGGTAAATTTTGTTTGTATATATCAAATACAAGACTTTGACACAATAATTATTTTAAAAAACCTCATCCAATGCTTGAAATTTTTTTGATTGGTCGAAAAATGGATTTCTTAAATTTTAGTACTTACCGTAGACTTTCTCAGCCAATTTTTAACTAATTAACTTTAAAATTTCCAGAGATCTTTAGTTCAATTATTTTCACAAAATAATAGTTCTGGAATTTCGATAAGATAAGTTTAAGTATATGTCGAATTAAATTCACAAAAATATGTATTTTTATAAACTTTTTCTAAACCAAACTCTTGAATTCTTTTTTTTAAAAAAAACTAAAACTGTTCTTTTGTGAAGATATATAAACTGAAAATCTCTGGAAATTTAGAGATCAATTGATCAAAAATTGGCTGAGAAAGTCTGCGGCAAGTACCAAAATTTGAAAAATCCATTCTTGAACTAATTAAAAGAATTTTAAGATTTGGATGAGGTTTTTTAAAATTATTCTTGGGTCAAAGTCACGTCTATTTCGCTGACGACAATATAATATATACAATATTTTGTCGCTAATTTGTTGCTTATTTGTTCAACCAGAACCAATTTTGTCACTCTAGCCGTTTTCGAGAAACCATGGCTGCGCAAGCGTAAATCTCACGTTAGCACGACCACTGCTGTAACTTTTTTTCTAATCAAGATATTTTAATTAATTAAACGGGATATTTTTATGCTGATTTGTTGCACAAAGATGGTATATTGCTGGATTCGATAATATTAATATTTGACTAGATTTCTAACATCATGCCTTAAAAGAATTTGATAATTTGCTAGATTAAAAGAAAGGAATATAAATTAGTAAAGGATATTTTTTGTTAAATTGTTCTAGACATTTTCGTCCAAAAACGATTTTGCTGCTCCAGCCATGGTTTCCAAAAAACTATGGCTGTGCTAGCGTAAATCTTACGCTAACACAATAACTGCTGTTACTTTTTTTCTAATTAGGATATTTCACTGATTCAAACGGCATATTTTGTTGCTAATTTGTTAATAATTTGTTACGCAAGGATAGATTTTGTTGCTCTAGCCATATAGTATTAATGCGATTAAATAACTCATTTTTAACGTTGATTAATATAAAATAATTTAAATATTATTAATGGTAATAAAAGAAATCTGAAACAAATATTTACGTATACAAAAATTTTATATTACCTGTCAAATAAAAGCTGTATTCTGCGGCTCTCGTCTGCGACGTCGTATGCGGTACAAAATATGTTTACACAATAGAGGATGTTACAACAGACTAAGACGACTATGGAACCTCTAGGACTGTTCACGTCGTTATATATTAGGTGTTAATATTTACCCCTGTTACTTTTAGCATCGGTCCCCCGTACCATCAAGGTCATTGAGTTAAATTTTTAAAGGAATTGATTTATTATTTCTTAAGAATTTTCGATTTTTGGTATAAAATAATAAAAATTTTTAATAAAACGATTTCTTTCAAAGACGATCGTCTTTGTTTTACTAGTATTCAAAGTAAAAGAAACACCAGCAGCCCAACGTGACACCGCTCCGGCCGCCCTCTGTAAAATGCAAATCCCCTCATCTACATCATCATAAGGGACCTGTGTATAAATTTGAAAATCATCCGGATACAGCAGATGCCCGACGCAACATGAGTCCAGTGCATCACGTACGTCATTTATGTAAAGACAAAACAACAGAGGCCCCAGCACCGAACCCTGAGATACTCCTAGATTGGTTGTTAGCCAATTTGATTCCTTCTTCAAGTGTGTGGAAACCATGTTTCCTACTTGATAAATAGGAGTTAATCCATCCAAGTGCGGCCCTGGAAAACCTCATCGATCTAAGCATCGCAAGAAGTATGGATTTTACCAATAAATGGTAAAGCTTTAACTATCACGCTTTGCGGAATGCCATCCTCACCACAAGCCTGTAAGGAAAAATGTGAAATTGCAAGAACAACATAATTGAAACTAATTGGTTTAAAGGTAAACCCACTTCCATTGCATTGAGAAAGTATTCTTAATCGCTCTTCACTATCCTCCTGTGGCGAGACTGACACCCCAGCAAAGTGCGCATTAAGCTCATCCGGAGTGAATCCATTCAAATCCCCTTGAGGTCCGGATAGTAGTTCCAGGTCTCTCAACTCCTTTTAGACATTACCACCCGCAAGAGCATCAAACAATCTATTGTGAATATAAGCAGTCTTAGCATGGTCCGTGCGTTCGTCTACCACCTTACGTGACCGCAGAAATTTAAAGAGATACTGCTTGTCCTCTGTCCGTTTGTATCTACGATATGTAGCATCTCTCTTACATCGCATCTGTGACAAGTCTTTATTTATCCATGGAAACTTATTCTTATTAGGCTTGAGCGCTTTAAATGGCCCCAAATTCTCGATTGCGGTAGTGAGATTGTCACAGAGGCAACCAAGTGCAGATTTAGGGTCAACTATGTCAGTCATAAGTAGCGACCAATCACAGCCGGCAAGTTTCTCTCCCAATGCAGTTGGACAAATATTTTTATAGTTTCTATACATGATAGGTTTTTGATCTAAAGTTATATTGTTGCAAGGCAAACAGACATCAATAAAATTATGCCGACTGTGAAAGCTCGCTGGTAGGTTCCGTGCATAAAGCACCACGTCGTTGTCATCGGCAAAGATCAGGTCAATCCACGTGTGAGGCGTCGGAGTATGATGCGTAGCACCGTGCTAGACCAACTTCAATGAATGCTCAGCCAACAGCTTACTAAGAAACTTGGCATCACTGCTCTCTTTAAGGAGATCGGCATTCAAGTCCCCCATTATAATTTTATGGGAACAGTCTAAACAAAAATTTCTTGAATCATTTAACAAGTTAGATTTTCTAATAAACGAAACAGCAGAAGGACGATAAATGATAGAAACTAGCACGGGCTTGGAGCTACCAACTTGTACAGAACAGAAAATATATTCAGGCAACTCCGGCTTACCGCTACTATTACTAGTTTGCGTCTTCGAAGTAGCCAAAATAGTGCATTTTAGAATATCCTCAATATACAAGGCAACTTCTCCACCGCGCAAGTTTCTGTCCTGTCTAAACACTTTGTACCCCCCGACTCGAATAACGCAATACGATACAGACGGACCCAGCCAGGTCTCAGCAACTCCAAATATGTCGTAAGAATGATGAACACTTAAAAGTTCACGCACTTACCCAATATGAGCCCTCAAAGAGGTCACATTCAGAAAGCACGCGCGCAGTTCACCCCTTCTCCCTATTTGACTTTCCGAAGAGGACCAGCGCAGTCATTAGGAAGAGGCACTATCCAAGGATATTTCATGATTTTTAATTAATTCCTGATTCGAGCTCATCCCACTATTGTGAGGTTAAAATTTATCATTATTAGTAGATCTATTATTTGTTAGAACTTCATCGTGTTTTCCAATATCAGTTACGTTAACATTTTTCTTTACAATACTTTTAGATTTATCTAATATTTCATTTAAATCATGTTCACTTTCAAATCTGTGCACTCTCTCCCCTCTCTCTCTTCTCACCATAAATTTACCACCTCTATGCCAAACAAACTTGCAATCTTTTCCTTTAGCATACTTTTCAAGATTTTTAAATTCAATATATTTATCTTTTTCAAGATATTCATTTATATATATTTGAGAATGGTGCCTGGTGGTAGAAAAATTGCCGAGGAGAGAGGGTTCCAGATCCGCTGTCGAAATACCCGTTAATTTACGCCTAGCCATAAATACCTTCTGCGCCAAGTCATCTCCAGAAAGTCTAACCAACAATGAGAACGCAACACTCGGACCGCCAACGATCTCACGCACAGCAGACATCCTGCCCTTATTTTTATTTTCAGAAGTAGAGATTTCGGTAACAGATACAATATTTGAACGTTCAAAAGTCGAAAGTATGATTTTCAGAACAGTGCAAGCATAATCCTCCAGCCCGACATTAGCCGCAGAGCAGTCTAGTCCGCTGGACATCACCAAAACACTATTCCCAGAACCACACTTCTTCACAGTATGACAGGATGCCTCTCTGCTACTATCTGTATGTGTTTTTACTATTTGTACATCGTTCGAATCAACAGGTGCTTCAGTGTATGTGTTATGAGAGCTACTATCTGTACATTTAAATAATTGTGTTATATTCGAATTTACAGGCATATCAGTGTTAGTGTTGGTGTTGGTGTTGGTGTTTATTAAGTGTTCGTCCTGGGTCGTGAGATCACTAACGGTCTGCACTACCTCGGCCACCCCGGTCATAAGTTGAGAAAAGTTGCTGTCCACTCCATTGAATTCATTACCTAAAAATGCCTGCATATTATTAATATTAGTTGTGAGAGATTTAAATAATTTTTCATGCATGCCATTTAGAGCAAACAACAACTCCCTCTCTAAAGTACCTATCATTCCCCTGAGTTTACGATTCTCCTCTTGCAGCTGCGTCTGCCCAGCATGTAAATTCTTAATAATTTTATTTTGACTCTCCATTTTAGTCACAATATCCTGCAGACCCTTGTCAGTATTTATTATATGACTTTCAATAGCCGGAAGTCGATTAAGATCATTTTGAATCAGCTCGAGCCTGCAGGATAGCGCGCTCTCCAAAGCAGACACAGCTGCTTTTACTGAGAGAGAATCAGCACCATCATTACTCTGCTTTAGAACACTATCTTTATCCTTACTATTATTGTTATCCGGGGTGACCAATGCAGCACCATCTCTAAATTTTTCATTAATAAAATTAATACTTATGCTATGTTCTACTCCAACCACCGCAGAACAGCGCGAATGGGTCTCCTTCTTAATCACAGAGTGTCCTTGTGCTTTCGTAATCGGTGCGACAGGTGAGCATCCTCGTGATTAAGTAGAAGTAACGATAGGCCGGGCTATAGGAGCACCTCGCATAGTGGCATTGCATGATCCAGCGCCAGTGCCAGCGAATGGGACAGCGGGAGAAGCGATAAGTAGACCAGCTATACATCTCTCACAATCATATTTCGGATTACCATCGTTATTATGAGGCACGCGCTTCATACATTTTACATGGCAGTGCTGCCGGCATGTAAAACACTGTATTAATTTTTTCGACCCTCTTATATTATCAGTGGGAAAACCGCAGATGGCACAGCAGTCCTTGATGGTATTTTGTGATATGATTTAAGCTGTTTAAGATGTCAAGAGAAGTGAGAGAACCAAGCACGAAGCAGAACTTATGATATAATAGAAAAGGAATAAAAGATAGTAGCAAGAGCAGCGTCAGAGAAATAAAAATAATAATAAAAACAAAACAAAAATAAAGATGGTCTGTTAAACTCTCTGCCCAAGTATATCACATTTAGAATTTTAATTTAAGAAATATAAAATAAATAAGTTATATAGTAAAAAAAAGCAGCATAATAAGCTGTTTAAAATTCGCGCGTCAAAAATATAAAATAAAAAGGCCAGGTGGAAACGCGCCTTAAGTATGGTAATTACCTGTCACTTATCCATAGAGTAGATAAGACAGTAGACAAGGTAACCCATGGATGGTACAACTAATAACGCACTTGAAAGATTCACCTAAGAGATAGTCAATTTGGCGCCAAAAATATTGTAGGTTATGTAGCATATGCACAACCTATATTCAACACATGCATAAACCATGAAGATGCAACTGCATCCCCCCACTGCACCATTACTCAACACTCCACTTCAAAGTCAAAACAGCAAACCAGCAATGCTCCAGTCATTCCTCAACCATCAGCAACAGCAGCACAAACAACAAAAAAATGACAATGCTAGTAGAGTGTTGCACGAAGACAAAAACGTCCAGGATCCAAGAGATGCAGATGCACAAGTGCAAGCAAGTCAAGTCAAGCCTTGAGGACCCCCAGCTGGACGATTCTCTATAAAAAGATTCACTCGGCAGAGTGAAATAAAAAATATTAGAACACAAAAAGACAGAGCCGAAGCAGCGTGTCAGTGAATACTTACAGGCGGAGAGGGGATAAATTAATGAAAAAATAGAAAAAAAATTTTTTATTGATACATTGCTTTCTCTATAAGAATGCAAGAAGGGTATACTTTTTCTACAAGTGGCCGGGAAAATTATGGATTCTCCTCCTTAAATTGCATACTCTTCATGGTATATACTACAAGCTGCAATTACTTTCTTAAAATTTTGCAAAAAAACAAGGAATAGGAAATTTTTACAAATATAGGTGCAGTGTCCTTTTTAAATCCAGTTAAATAAAAAAGTTAGCAATTGACTGTTTAATAAGTAGAATATCATAATCCAAATTAAAAACCGTAGTGATAATTCTACATTACACTTACGTTAGCGTATGTGTCCCAAGTCCTACAGCAAATAGCCAAAAAATTCCAAAAATGTTTCCGAGTTTCGTGTCACTCGTAGGGTCCACCACATTTTCCTGATTTAGAGGAAAAATTATCAGAGAAATATATCAAATAAAATATACCGTTTTTAATTGATGAAATATCTTAATTAGATAAAAAGCTACATTAGTGATCATACTAATATTAAATTTACGCTAATAAGGCCATGGTTATTCAAGAATAGTTTAAGCAACAAAATTATTTCTTGATTAAAATATCAGTGCCCAATCCGCAAAAAAATATCCTTTACTAATTTTCTTTCTACCTCATAATTTACTTAACATTCAAAATTTTTTGTAGTCTCGATATCGGTAAATTATTCAAAAGTTAATATTATTAAATCTAACAATATATTATCGTTTATCAACAAATCAGAAATAAAATATCCTCTACTAATTTTTAATTCACCTTTTACTTTGGTTAATTATTAGATTTTTTTGGATTATGGTGTTCATGATCTAATCAAATATCAATATTATAATATCTGACAGTATGCCATCTTTTAGCAATAAATAAGCAATAAAATATACCGTTCTAATCGTTGAAATATCTTAATACGGAAAAAATTTATAACAGTGCTCGTGCTAGCGTAAGATTTACGCTAGCACAGCCATAGATTCTCAAAAACGGTTTGAGCAACAAAATCGTTTCAGAACGAAATTCAGTAACAAATTAGCAAAACAATATTCTTTACAAATTTCAATCCTACCCTTTAATTTACTGAATTATAAAAATTTTTCTTGATGCATGTGTTACATCCGCATAATCCCGGATGTATAAATTAAAAATTTTATTATTCATTTCAATTCCTTTTTTTTAACCTTTTTTTATATATGCATACATATATAAAAATATATACACACATATACATTATGCATGCATATAAACATGCAATATTACAATTCATTCTCCCGGTATCATATTTTTTTTAAACATGTATTAATAAAAATTAAATAAAATGAATTTTATATTGATAGTTAATATTAAGGAATAATTTTAAGTCTCTTTATATTTGTAAAACCAAGTCAGTTAGCGAGGCGCGAATGCTATTCAGCATTTTTAGGCGCAATAAGCAGATATCCTCTGTTAAAAAATCTAAGACTTTAAAGAGCTTCTCACGGCCGAACTGGCCAATGGGACTCTTTTAAAGTTTAAGCAAGTTATATTTTTTGTCTCTTTTCTTCTTCGAAATTCGCATCTACCTTGCAGCGAAAAAGATTTATTGTCAGTTAGTCTGCAGCTAGACCTCGCAAGGGTAATACCTTTTTTTTCTCTTGCACATGAACCAAGCATAGAATTGTAACATTAAAACACTTGTAACTCGCATTTTATTTTCCTCTAAAATTCTATTACAAGGGAAATAACTGAACTCAATTGCGTGCTTGATTTAACAAGTTGTTTCAACATAAATCATAATTTTATACAACTTGCTACGAAAAAAAAGGCGTGTTAACAATAAAAATAAAATCTATTCCTTTTTTTCAATCGAACGAATAATAAATAAAGTGCTACCGAGGTTTCTTCAATTTATCGCTGTAAACTCACGTCACTCGTTAAGATTTTTGTACAACGTTTATAATAAATTTAAATGAATATCATTATTTACAAATAAATACGAAAAACAGAATTCTAAATTCTGTGAACATAAATATCATGGATCCAGACCTAACCAGAGAAGAGCACTACGCTCTTCAAATATAAGTTTTTTTTTCATAACAGATTCCTTGCTTTCGACCACGCAGCCAGCAGTTAAGACAAGGTAAGTGATTAAGCTCCTCTACCCCGCATTCTTTTAAAATAAAAAATAATTAACAAAACCATCAAGGAATATTTCAAACAAACACATGTCCGTGTAAACTACTTAATAGTGACCGGACATAACACATGCTACAAGTATTCTAGTCAAATATTAATATTCTAAATTCCAGTAATATACCATCTTTCAGAAACAAATTAGCAATAAAATATCTGATTAAAATTATTAAAATATCAGCTGAAGCAGCAAAATCGTTTCTGAACGAAAATGTCAGCAACAAATTAGCAACAAAATATCCTTTACCAATTTTTATTTTACTTTTTAATTTAATAAATTATGAAATTTTCTAAGCTATGGTGTTAGTAATCTAATCAAATACTAATATTTTGAATTCGAACAATAAATCATCTGTTAGCAACAAATTAGCAACATAATAGGCCGTCAGAATCGTTACAATATCTTAATTAGGAAGAAAGTTACAGATCAGAATCGTTACAATATCTTAATTAGAAAGAAAGTGGTCGCGCTAGCTTAAAATTTACGCTAGCTTAGTCATGATTTTTCGAAAATGGCTGGAGCAATAAAATCTATCCTTGCAAAACAAACTAGCAATGAGTTAGCAAAAGAATATTACGTTAAAAACGTTAATTTATTCTAAATAGAAAAAAAGGAAGAGCAGTGATCGTGCTAGTGTAAGACTTACGCTACCACACTTATGGTTTCTTGGAAACGGCTAGAGCAACAAAATCTATCCTTCCGTAACAAATTAACAACAAATTAGCAACGAAATATGCCGTACAAATCGCTAACATATCTTAATTAGAAAAAAAGTAACAGCAGTGGTCGTGCTAGCGTAAGACTTATGCACAGCATTGGATTCTCGGAAACGGCTGAAGCAACAAAATAGTTTCTAGACGGAAATGTCAGCAACATATTTGCAACAAAATATCCTTCACTAATTTTAATTCTACATTTTAATTTACTGAATTATCAAATTATTTTTAATGTATGATATAAGTAATCTAGTCAAATTTATGTTAATACTAGCTTAATTTACCTTGCTCCTAACGTCAATTGGTTGGATTTTCAGGTATTATACTAATATGTATAAATTAGCTTATTTAAAAATGAAAAAGAATTGCTCAACTTATGAATTTTGATATTACAGTTTCGTACTAGATTAAATTTTTATATTTTTATGAAAAAGGATTAATTGATGTTACAATGTGCATAAAAATTGTTTAAATTATAAAATAATAGTAAAAATTTGTTTTACTAAATTGCATTTGAATCAATGAAAAAATATGATAGGAATTTATTCTTTTTAATCACGTGTTTCAAACACGAACCATGAAATAATCGAAAACAGTATTTGACGTTTACTATAACTAATAACGAAAGTACTCAGAAAGAAAAGTACTGTTAAAATAGGTATTAAATCTTCTATATCTAATTTATGTACTAAAGTATTAAAAAAAAATAACAATATAATTTCAATTAGTACTATAGCTTGAATTCTAGGGACTAATGTTGGTACTATTATATTATAAACAGAGAGCATAAATTTTCGATGCTTAGTGCCGTTTTTTTCGGTACTAAGACTGACATTTCACCTACTCGATTCAAGGGCAATATTTCGCAGAAAATGTGATTTTAAGAAGCCGCCGTATTCTCTGTCCTTTCCTAATTACAAAATTATTTTTTTTCCAAAAACTAGCAGCTAAAGGCAGAAATGATAAAGATGGTTTCGATTTGAATAATGAAAATTGGTACTTTCTTTTATAAAGATAGGTTAATTTTATCGCTTGATTTTCAAGAAAAGTTGGAATAACTTATAAAATTAGAGATTAGAGACAGAAAATACGATTTTCAAGTTGTTCCAACTTTTCTAAAAAATAAAGCGATAAAATTAATTTATTCTCATCAGAGAAAATATTGCTATTTATTATACGCATCGAAACCATTTCTTAATTCCTGCCTCCAGTAACTAGTTTTTATAAATAATAAATTTTAAATAGAGTCGGCAAAACAGGTATCTGAGTCGGTATACAGCAGTCTTTTAAATATAACGAATTAGAAATTCAATTATTAGTAATTTAAAAGTGTTATATATCATATAAATAATTCTATATTTATCAACTTTTAATTTTAGTAACAGAAAAAGCTGCACCAAAAGAGATCAAAGAATAAAACGATACATATTTATCTGCCATACTCCGTTTTCAAATAGTTAGCTTTTGAGTTTAAAATTAATTATTAGTAATTTGAAATTGTTATATATTATATGATTTACATTATATTTATCAACTGTTAAAAATTGTTATACAATTTAATGATTTTTACGTTATCACTCTCTAAATATAATTCTGTGGAATCCCACTGAATGGATCTGTGAAAATCGCTGCACTTGAAGTTCAGCTAAAATTTCAATGAAATTTCAGTGAAATATCCACTATTTGAAATCAGCGAAAAAATTTAACTTTATGGTCAGAAGATATTTCAATGAATTTCAGTGAAAATATGGATATTTCAGTGAATATTTACTATTCCATTCAGTCAAATTTCACTGAACCCCAGTAAAACCATCTTCACTTGAATTCAGTGAAATTTCACTGGATCATATTTAGAGAGAAGGTATAAACTGAATTGAAGTTTCATACTTGACAGCCCTGCAGTGCGTATCATATAGGTAATATGTTAGTATAAGATAATTTAGTTCCGTGGTGCGGAAAAATTCGGTACCATACCAAATAATTTTTTGAATTAGTCGCGTTAAAAAATGTACCAATATTGTTCGTCTTAATTTATGTATTGAATATCAATTGAAATTGACTCATAATGTTTTTTTGACTACTGATTCAAGTTAGTACGTTTTTTTAGGTATTTTTCTTTCTTCGTGTGCGCAAGCGTAAATTCAAGATTAAGGTTGGAACTTGATAATATTTAGTATTTACAAGATTGAGATTCGTCTATAAGGTTCGAATTTATGGACGTGATCTTACTATTGAGTGTAACTTAGAACTCAAGTATCTTTACGTGGGTATCAGCAGTTATTACTGTTTAGTGGGATATAGGATTTAAAAAAAGGTGGAAAATGGGTGTAAAATAAGTACAAAATGGGTTTTATTAAATAAAAGAGTAGGAAATTAGAGTTCTATGGGTAAGATACGGGGGTCATACACTAAATTTTTTTAAAAACTATATCATATAGAAATATCTATATTTCTTTATATTATGAGAAGTTTTCGCCACCGTTATCGCCGCCACCGCCATGTATAAGAATCAATCGTGGCCCCACTTAATTATAATATAGCTGAAATTTAGCTAAAATTTAGTTAAAATAGAAGCCAAAAAATAGCTAAAAGTTTGCTAAAAGTAGCTGAAAGTTGTACAAAAGGTAGCTAAAAGTTAGTTAAAACTTAGCAGAAGTAGAATAAATTTATCTGAAATTTTGTTGAATTTATTCTCAAAACCAGTTCAATTATAGCTAGTCAAATGTAGACTCTAATAATATATCTTTATTAATGTCTATACTTAAAAAGAAAGAGAAAATTAAGAAGGGTAGCTAAAGATGAAGAAGGTAAAAGGAAAATGAAGGAAGAAAGGATAGAGAGTGAAAAAAAATGACAAAGCAAAATTTAGTTAACCATAGATGAAGAGAGAAATACATATACTAAAGCCCAAATAAGACCCAAAAATGAAGCCCGAAAAAAGTGCTTGTATATAATAACTACTCATTATATAGGACTCACTAGGAGAGTGTCACACCTCCGGATCACAGATTTTGCTCAAACTTCGGGATAAGTTTTCAGATGATAAAATATGAAAAAAGCTAAGGTTATAGTCATAAACACTCAATATTTCCCTAGTTACAGGCAATTGAATAAAATCACTGAATAAGTTACTAGATTTTTAAACGCGTATAGTTCTTTAGCATTGATAGCTAGAAGCTTAAACCTTTTTTTAAATTAAAGCTGAGCTTAAATCCTTTCGAAATAGTAGTTATAGCATGTAAAAATATTATTTTTCCCCAAAGTTATAGCGTAATAAAGATTGGACCTGAATTTTTATTTAAAAATATTAATTAATAATAAAAGCTAAAATTAGGTCCAATCTTTATTACGCTATAACTTTAGAAAAAAATAATATTTTGATATGTTGTAACTACTGTTTCGAAAGGATTT
Organism: Anastatus disparis; assembly: GCA_017163975.1. Lineage (NCBI taxonomy): Eukaryota > Metazoa > Arthropoda > Insecta > Hymenoptera > Eupelmidae > Anastatus > Anastatus disparis. Next base: position 1,190,102 of record JAFFSR010000394.1, on the reverse strand, counting down.
GAGCTCAGCTTTAATTTAAAAAAAGGTTTAAGCTTCTAGCCATCAATGCTAAATAACTATATGCGTTTAAAAATCTAGTAATTTTTTTAATGCTTTTCTTCAATTGCCTGTAACTAGGGAAATATTGAGTGTTTATGACTATAACTTTAGCTTTTTTCATATTTTATCATCTGAAAACTTATCCCGAAGTTTGAGCAAAATCCGTGATCCGGAGATGTGACACTCTCCTAGTCAATAAAAAATTGCTATTCTTATTGAGAAGAAATGCGCAGCTCTGTAGGACCCAAGAACTATAGAAAAAGGTAGTTTAGTTTAATATATAATAACTACTAATTATATAAAAACACACACCTAAAAAATGCATGAATTCAGAGAACCATATACTCGTACATAAACGTGGTAAATATTTTAATTACAATAATATTTAAAATTCACTAAAGAGTAAATTAACTTTTAAATATTAACTTTAAATATACGTTATTGTATATGTAAACAAATATTAAAGAATCGTAGTAATGAAAAAGAGAAGAGTTAAATCGACTAACGATTTAAAAGAAATAAAATCAATTATAAGATTATTATCGATTGCAAATGGCAAGAAGTATACAACACTACGAGCTTTAAATGCAATATCTAGAGAAGATTTAAATCGACTAACGATTTGAAAGAAATAAAATCAATTATAAGATTATTATCGATTGCAAATGGCAAGAAGTATACAACACTACGAGCTTTAAATGCAATATCTAGAGAAGAGTTAAATCGACTAACGATTTGAAAGAAATAAAATCAATCATAAGATTATTATCGATTGCAAATGGCAAGAAGTATACAACACTACGAGCTTTAAATGCAATATCTAGAGAAGAGTTAGAGAGTTATAAACCATTTAGGAAATTTAGGAGATTTGAATTGGATCGTTTAGTTTTGAAGACTATTTAGAAGGACACCCTAGAATAGAGATCGCCGCCGGCCCGAGTCCAAGCTTCTTCTTGTTTGTTTAATATTCATTATTAGAACTAAATTAAAGAGTAGCTAGATTAGGACTTAGTCTAAATTATCTACCGTTAGTAAGAGATAAAAGTAAAGGATGAAAACTAAAGGTAATTAGAAAATAAAAGCTTTCTTTCAAGGGACCATGAGAAATTTTGTTTCACTCTTACCCTCTTTTTTTTCTGTATAAAAATGTAGTTTTAGGGTGGATTTTTTTTGTTTAAATAAAAAAACCCACTTTAATACTTGGCCCCCTTACATCCCTTCAAGTTGAATTTGATCAATAGTTTTATTACTTGGTTTACTCGTTGCACGGTGAAATAGGAATTTAGTTAAAAGAAATATTTTGTTTCGTTTTCGTTAAACGTGATCTTGTGTCAACTTTAAAAATCGTGTGAATAATATTCGTATATTAAAAATAAGCGGATTGTATTTTTCCCGAGAAGTAATATAATTTAAAAATTGAATTAAAAAGAAGAACGCGTACTTGAAGTTAGTACATTGTTATTACTATAAAATTGATATCGATTGTAACCTGTAATCAGCAAATACTTAATGAGGAACAGGATTCCAACATTACAGAATTTAATAGTTTCTTTCCTTGATTAATTACCTTTATTTTTCCTTATTGTGATATAGATATAAGTATAGTAAAGTCGGTTGAGATAGTATTTTTAAAACATTGATAATTATTTAGGACGGTAGTACCATTATCAAAATTAAATAATTTTGTATTTATCTTTTGCATTATTAGTAGCCTTTCTAAAAAAAAAATTTGAGAAAATTAAAGATAGTACAATTGTTTCGGATAGGAATTTACGAATGGAAAATTTCGGGAAATAATTATTGTAGTCAATTTGTTTAGATCTTGAAGTTAATTTTCTTTCTTATATTTATTTTTATAGTGATAAATGTAGTTGGTGAAATTAAGTATTTTAATAAAAATTATTTAAATATTCTACTGAAATCTAGTAGACGGATAAAATGTCAAATTTTTTTTTTTATTCCCAAAGTGCAAATACACGGGGATTATTATTCATTGACATAATTGATAATAAATAATGGTTACCAAATTGTATAGACACATACGAAATGGTTATTTTACATTTTAAGGTTTAAATATTTTGAAATGAAAGTGTTCAAGAGTAGGATTATAATGTAGGTGTAGATTAGAAGAACGAGAGTGGTCGCGATACATCGGCATAACTTACAATATGACAAAAACTTATCTTTCAGATAGAAATTTTTGATTAATACGTCAAATTAGATTAGGTTTCTAGTTTCTATGACTTAGATCAAAAATACAACTGATCAATAGTTTTATTTTATTGATTAATTTCAAAAATTATTGTTAATATTATTTCATTAAATAATAAGTCATATTTAATAATACTATGGAATTCAATTTGTTGCAATTTTTTTTTTTTATAGTAAGGTTAAAACCGACTCACTTGTTTTCGGGTTAGTTTTGCGCCGCTTGGATGAACGCGTATCATCATCGGGAATTAATGTGTTAACCACGCAATTGTTGAAATTTAATTGAAAAATGAAAAAAAATTTAATATGAGCATTAATAGTTAAGTTAAAATATAAAAGAGTAGTATTATATTAATATATAGATTAAATATTAATAAAATTATTATTGTAGGACATACGATGGTAGCATATCCAGAGTATAAAAATAAAAAAAAAAATGATTTTACCTAGGTTTATCCTAGTTTTAGTCAAACTTGAATTCACTAGACGGTATTACACTAACACTCTATATAACTGCTAATTTGAACACTGTAATCTTATTCACTAACTAACGATTTTCAGTTTATGATAATTATTAAAACTCGGTAAAAGTTACTGTATTGCTGCTGGAACAAGACTGATGCGCGTTGTCTTGTTCAGGTAGCTTATATACTTATGATTTAGTAGGATAGGTACCCTCTCTTTTGAGGTGTGCCATCTTTATAACTAATTTTTAACCTTATATTTCTTTTAAATCCCCTCCCTGCAGTTACACTATTCTATGGGAACGCATCAAATTTTATTTTACCTAAACGTTTTTACTGGAAACAGTAGATTCCGCGCTTGCAGTTTTTGGTGTCGGAGTCACATATTTAGATAAAAAAAGTATGAAACCTAAACTTTTGAGCAAAACGATATTTTATTATCTTAACTTATCGTGAGAAAGAGCTTACATTAGTTTTCAACAAAAGAAATTTACTTTATTCATTTTACCTAGTAATTGACAGTGCTACTTTATTAATTTCTAAACTTAGTTTTTGTGAGTAATTATATATTATTATTATCTTGAACTTTTAGTACAAGATTTATTACTCTTAACCTAATGTATATAGATTCGTGTAGTTCTTTGATTCAATACACTTTTTCTTTTATTTTTTCTTTATTATTTTTGCCTTATTTTTAATATTCATTTTCATTTTAAAATAGTCTATCCGTTCATTTCATTATATCTCAATTGTAAAATTACACCACGGTCCCCCCTATAAGTTGAAAATTTTTCATTATTCGTAACCCTGAAATGGATACTTTAGGCAATCACCAACAACAATGCAAATTTGGCTTCCACCCTTAAAACAGGATGTTAAATTCCTCAACGTGGTTTGGTGATTGCGTCAGTAGACCTTTCACGCGTAAAAACCGTATGTGTATCCCCCTTATTATCGGAAATATTGCGCTGTGTACCTGGCTTCCGCCCCACTCGGTGACGTTAGATACCACATCACATCGGGAATTTCCATCGCGTGTAACTGTATGTCGAACAAGTCTGCTCCCGTCCTATACAGTGACGTTTCCTTGAAATTAACAGAGACAGTGAAAATATTTGTATTATCCCCTATTTTTTATATATTTTTCTTTTTTTATTTTATCATATTTTTCATTGTTTTTACTCGGATCTTAACAAAAAGCATCCGGTTATAAATCATCATAACGTGACTTTAACAAAAAGCGTCCGTATGGAAATCATTTTATTCATTTGTATTGATATTTCATTTGTATTATTCTTTTTTATTTCATAAATATATTCGCAATTATACTCGAGTCGCAACATCTGAATCACTGACTACATGGTTGCTTATACTATACTACATGGTGATCAGTCACATAGTATAAAGCCATCATTTTTGGACTATCTGCCCAATTTATGAAAGTCAATAGTTTTGCTTAATCTACTTATTGACTAAAGTATTTTAAACTACCAGTACCGGATTTTGTATTATACGATTTAGAAATAAAGCAGCTTTCATTTATTAATAATTTACAAAAATTTATTTATGTAAATAATATTATTACGTTGAAATTTATTACCAAAAGAAAAATTTCGTTTCATATCCGCCAGCAGATACGTAACCGTTTGTAAGTATGATTTGAAAAAATATTAATATATTTCCACAAAGAAAATTAATTGTTTGTGACTCCGATCCAAAATTTATTTGAATTTGTTAGACTTAGATTTAGCGATTAAGCCACTACTACTCTAGTATAATATTAGACTTATTTCTATATATTTCATGCTATAATTTTAAACTGAATGGGATGCATATTAACTAAAATATGCATACCTGCTATTTATTTATTCGGATAAGCGTAAATATTCCCTCTGACTTGGATAGGTTGAATATGTTCATCTGAAACTCACGAAATTTCATTAAAGTATTTATTTATTGATATACCTATAAATGTGTTATTTAGTACAATAGCAATTCGTTTACGCGGTTTTTATTAATATATATGAGATGATATATTTTATTTTGTGTACCATTTGAAATACTAGTTATAATCGGGAGAAGCATACAGTTAGCGCAATGCTTTGCACTTTTATTGCCTTACTTGTTTTAGGTGACAACGTGAGAACGACAGTTACGTTAAAAAAAAACGCATTAAATTTTTACTATTTTTTTTTTCTTTTGAAACAAGATTCCGGCTTGCAGCATTCTTTATATTACTAGTAAGCATTAAATTTTAGAATTAACGGTGGTAACAGAAAGTGTTGAGTTTTTACGGTATAATCTGAGAATTTCTATATTTATTTATATTGTAACCTATGAATTGTAATTAAATAAAAGGAGATGTAATAATTATTTAACTTATTATACTGATTGTAATTAATTATTAATAAAATTGTTGTTTATTTAAAACATATTGAGGTTGTTTTAATTTCAGGTTTTAAAATCTTTTAAGTAAAAGGTTAACTGTGGATGTCTTTAATTATTAGTATTTACCTAACAGAATGATATAATTATTGAATTAAAATATTTAAACAACTATAACTTGTAAATTTTAAACATTTTTTTTTTTTTTAAGTCTTTTACTGTTAAATTACCTGTTTAATATTGCTTTGTAAATTTAGTTGATTATTATAATGGTATACAGGTAGATTTGTTTATTAGTTATGATTATTATAAATATTAATTTATTTTAAAATAAAGGAAACCAAATATTTAAAATGACCTACCAAGTTTTCGAATAATTAAATTAGCAAATTGCGTTGTTGAAATTAAAATTAAATTACATTAGTTTAGAATTTTTAAAAGTTATTGTTGAGCGGTAAATACTAAGTTTAAATTGGAGTTACCATAAATGGTATTGATTATAGATCGTTACCATAAATTATTCCGCACGGATGGTAACGGATAATTGCAGATTTCGGTTACCATGTAGTTAATTTTTAGTGATTTTATCGACCAGAAATAAATTTTACAAAGATTATTTCAATCTTTGTGGGAAGATTTAATTCGATCGTATACTATTCAACTAGTTAAATTATTTTTAATTCCCTGAAAGTTTCTTTAAAATTTTAATTAGTTTATTGAGATTTTAGTCACGTCATCACTTCCTACGCATAAGGTTAATAATGAAATTGAATTTTAATAATAACTTATTTAAAATTGACAACAATTAGATTTATTGGTCAGCCTAATTTATTAATCGTCCAAATTGCTATTGTTTACTAAAAATAATTTGGATAAGTGCCTGCGAATTGGCGAGCATTTTATTTATCTCCAGATAATTCGCTATTTATTTAAAAATGTTGCATGTGATTTAAATTTTTATATTTAATCTATTAATTAATGCGAGCAAATTTGCATGCATTTTTCTATCTTAATTCTAATAGTTTTGAAACTAATTTTAATTTCAATTTACTCTTAAAGTAATTGGATTAACCATTGTATGATTCGCATGTAGAGATTTTTCCCTATTTTCGGAATTTTATTTTTATTATATTTTAGCGCATATCAAATTCCTTTAGTATTCTATGAAATTTTATTATCCTTGTTAGTGCATGGCGAGAAAGTCGGTTCGATTAGCTTAATCATTAAATATTTTATTTAATTACTGTTAACGTTTCCCTCCGAGGACAGATGGAAAAGAATCGTCAACAGAAAAACTCATTGGGCAAAATATCAAAGAAAATAATATAGAATTTCAAGATGGGAACTTCTCACCATGCTTGCTACAAGTTACCTATATTATTTCCAAAATTTTCATGCGGTGAACGCAAATACGGATTTTTGCATAGACACTAGTTCTCGAGTGTCTGGTATTTTTTATTTCAGTTGATTATTTCGCATCTCGCAGGTTTTTAAAATTAACTGTGTAAAAGCATTAAGTTTATTTAGATAAGAGAATATCCAATTGTACTCCGCTGCCATTTAGCACGGAACTCGTGGTTTTATATTTAATTCTTGGTGAAAATGAATCCCCTCACTCCAGCGACCAAAATCCCGCCGTGTGAACGCATTATATTTTTTTAAATTTGTAATTCAAGATTTTTTTTGTTTTTAGTCCCCTCTTTAACGATAAGTTTTCGGTTTATGCGAATGTTTTAATAAAACAACGTATTTACGGTCAAACTGTAAAATTGTATATTTTATGGTTAATATTGTCAATGTTGTTTTTGTCTACTTAAATTTATTAGTTTAAAAAGGTAAAGAAAGACACGTTCTTTTAATTTTGGGACGTTTCAGGTTTTCTTAAACTTCTAAGCAAAACCTTTATTAGTTACAGGAGTATATTAATACTCCTTCTTTATTTATTTTTTTTTTTATTAAAGGGGTTTTATCTTCTTAAAATGTAGTTTAGTAAATAATTTTATTTTAACTTTTGTTTGAGGTTTTATATGTTGTCTTTTTTTCTTTTTTTTTTTAAATTTATTTATTAGAAATTAATTGTATTCGGTTTTTATTGGAATAATTTGCGATTGTACAATTTGTGAAAAGAATTTTATGTTCTAATTTTAAAATTATCCATCGAATAATGAGGACGCCGTACAAGAAGCTAGAGAAATTTTATAGAGATAAATTTTAATAATATTTAATAATCATTTTTCTATGACATGCAAATTATTTAATTTAAAATAGAGTGATGTTTGCAACCTTTATATTTAATTTCAACAAATTTATAATCATTGTAATTAATTAAGTTGAATTTGTGCTATAGTTTCATTCTAGTTTTATTAATAATTAATGAGCGAGTTAATTAAAACTATGAATTTATTAAAAGAATTTAGTAATTGTATTTATTCTAAATTAGTATATTATATGCACGATGAATCCTTTCATATTATGTTATTTTATAAGTTTGAAGTTATATTATTTAGTTTAAAAATAAAAAATATTGTGAAAAGGTTTTTATTTTTCAGGAAAAATTCATTAACAAAATTATTGCGAAAAACAATGTTTTATCAAAATTAAATTATTTGGAATAAAAACGATTTTAATTTCGAGGTAAAAGATTTCACACATCCCTCATCTAGATTCTATAAAGCAGAGATGCTTTTAAGCTTAGAGCGTACTGTAAGCGCAAGCTAGCATGACATCACTTCGCTTCAGACTCGAGCTGCTTTAAAGAGCACGCTAGCACATACAACGTATACTTCAACGAAGAGATTGAAATGTGCGTTAGAGCCGGTCTGTGGCACAGTCGGTAGGAGCGTTGGATTCGTATGCTTGGGGAACCGGGATCGAATCTCGCTCTCGGCTGTTTTTCAAACGAGCACCTCTGTTATATGTGCTTTGTACGCAGTACACACTTACGAGCTCCGTCGCTAAGGGATGAAAAAGTGCAGTTGTAAAAATCAACTGACCTTGCGTCCCAGTGGATCGGGGTTTGATTCCCTAGGAAAAATTAGAAAAAATAGTTTTCGAAGTTTTCCGAGGGAATAAACCCGAAGAACACAAAAACATATATATATATAAAAGTCCCTCTGGGCAAAACTTGAATTATAATAAAAAGTCCCACTGGGCAACAAAAACAAAAAATATAATAATCACTTGGTGATGGCCTAAGACGTAACGCTCATATGAAGCAAGCCAAGAGGCCAAAATAATAATTAAGAAGAAGAAGAAGAAGAAATGTGCGTTATCGAGCGCAAAGAAACACAGTCTCGCTGTCTGAAAGCAAGTACGTTTTACGCTTGCTTGGTTTCATTCATAGATATTATTTTCAAATGTCAACATTGATGAGTTTGGTTTTATTTAACGATGTCTCTTTACTCGAGTTAAATAGTTATATAACTTATACTTATCATTTTTGATGTAAAAGTTTTACCAAATTTGGAGTTTTTACATATTTTTGAACTTAAAAAAAATTTTAACTTTTATTAGCATTTTAAAATTATTATTGTTACATTTTACTTGGATTATTTTTGAGTTGAATTTATTTCATTGGACTTAAATTTATTTTTTTTTTGAATTTTTAATTATGTTCTGAACATAATTTATCAAAGAGAATTTTAAAGTGTAAATGATTGATTTAACTGGATTGACTACTATATTAACGTTATTGCTTTGTAAATTTTATTCTTTAATTAAACTTCGATTGGAATTTTTTTTTTTAACGTTTTGAAAAATTTTAACTATGGTTTAATAAAAATGATGAGTTGTACACAAAATTAAAATATTCTCCACGGATTTTGAAAGTATACATATAAGGAATGTTTTGAAAATTTAAAATTAGAACATCGTTTTATTTTTCTTTGTTTTTATTTAAAAGTATTTTAAACAACTTATTTAAGAAATATTTTGATGACAAAAATTTTATTTCTATTACCGATAATTAAATCATAAAAATATTAAGGGCTTTGTTTCGTTTTACTATTAGCATTTCTTCTCACACGCGTGGTGGTTATATTTGAAGATTTTATATCAGTTTAACTGCTAGGATTAAGTTGACGTTTTATTCCGAGTAGTAACGATAATAAGCAAGCCGATATTTTTGTAGTTTCAAACTCGAGCCGTTGTTTTAGGATTCGGTTTTCGTTTAGGCGAGTAACATTATCCTTATACGACTTGGAATTTTTATTTCTTTATCGCGTACGCTTAGCAAGTTTGAAACCCATTGTGATATTTCATACATTACGTTGATTTTTAACAAAAATTTTAGTATTTTACTTTAGTATCATTTTAGTTAATATTATTTATAAGCTGTTAGAATTTTTATTAAAATTGTAAATTCTTAGGATTCATGGATACTAAATTTTCGATGTTTTATGCATGAAGTTTGTTGTTATTTAAAAAAAAAAAAAAATTATTATACGGTAGAAAGTGTGAATTTTATTATATTTAGATATATTTATTTAAACCACACATTCGTTTTAAATTCTTTTAATAAAATGAGGTTGAATTGTTTGTACTTTTCCTTATTAAATTTTTAAATATTTTAGCCGTTATTGTAGTAATGTTTGCTAGAAAGTTGAAGTTTTTATTAAGTTTGGTTTGAAAATTTGTATTTTAAAATTTGAATTTACGAATTTTACAGAGGTCCGGCCACTAGAAGCGAAAGGGATCACTTCCCCCAATACTAGTGCATCCTTATACATGAAAATGTAGGAAATTCGAAAAACTTTTTATTACAATTACTTTATTTTTAGGAATTTTAATAATATTTCAAACGGCAGTTATTGGAAGTCCGCAAAACCCCATGCTTTCACACAGAATTTTTATGCTTTATTTCAGGCTTATAAATCTATTCTAGCTACGCATCCTATACCTGCCTACCTATTACCTGTACTTTATAATACGAAGGCTCAAGGTTAACACTCAAAATGTCAAATCCTACTTTTATTATTTCGGATATTTTAAGCTATTTAATTTTATGATAATGCAATTTGTAAAAATAAAAAAAATGGTTTTCAGTCTTCCCTCTGGGATAAAAGAGGAAATTCAATTTCCAAACAACTACAATGAAATTTTACTGTTTCAGTTTAACAAACGTATTTTAATCATTAAAATTAGTTCTCTTAACTCACCTCTTAAATTCACATTCTTTTTAATTTTTCTCTTATTTGTGTTATTGTTTAAATAATAATGAAAATTTAATTATTAAAAGAAAACATAATAACTGCAATAATTCGTAATGATTTGATTGTTCTATTATTGTTTATCATCAATGTTTTTAATTATTGAGAATGTGTCTCCGTGTAGTGGTTAAATTAATTAAAGTTGCGAAGAAAAATTTTATAGATTGCTTGAAAAATTGTAAATAGTAATAAAATGAAAGAGAAATTTAGTCGAAAATTATTATATGTAAAGGTTTTAAGATTTTTAAGTCATATTATTTAATAATCTTTAAAACACGCTTGCGTTTGGGTGTGTTCGGAACTCATTGCATTTATCTCGAAGTTATATTTCTCACGTCACATTTTACTATTTGCTGACTCGTGTGAGACCAACAAAGATCAATTCCGAGTAGCCAGAATATTTATGTAATGAAAAACTCTTTTAAGCTTGAAACTCGAACTTGATATTTTTATTTTTCACTCGACCAGATGTAACTGTATATTCAGCTACACGAAGCTACGTGAAAATACGTTATTGTTTAATGCACATGCACTGCATGACGCAATGACATTCACGATAAGCAAACTCTGGTTTATGTTCATGCGGTAAACTGAAAAATGTTTTATAATTTGAATCTACTCCATTTTATTTTGTTTTGAATAAATTTTCATTTAAATAATAAAAAAAAATAAATTTCAATCTTAATGAATTGCACTTTTATTCAAATTGTCCCTTTACTTTTATTAAAAATTGATTATTTATACTGAATGACAACTTACGTATTAATTATCAAGTTTTAATTTAAATTACTCAAAGATTATTATATTGTTGGATTTCCTTTTAGTTTTATGTTAAGGTTGAAATTGGAAAAACTGATTTTTTTATTTATTTAATTTGATTTAAACGGCACAAAGAATTTATTATTAAGCTTTTGTTAAAATTTAACAATTTCGCATTTTATTATTACTATTTAAAATATTATAGGTTTTATTATAGTTAGTTATTTTTCCAAAAATTTTCTACCTCCAGAGGGAAAGTTTTATTAGCTGTAGGTATGCTTTTAGTTTTATAGTTTTGTTGAGCTGTCTTGAACTGCTTTAAGACGAGAATCCCCATTTCCTTTAGGAAAGAGAATTCTTCAATAATATAAGTTTAGGGTTTTCCTTGAACCCTCGCATCAAAAACAGGTAAACCGAATTTTCCTAAGTACTATTTCTATTATTATTTCGCCAATAAAAATTTATTAGTAACGGTTGTTGTTTATTATATCTAAAACTTCACATCTATATCACTTCTCTATTGACACGAACTTCTGATTGTATCATTCCCTATGTTTATCATGAAAATTGTCTTGTCGCACGGAAAAAAAATCAAATACTTAAAATAATTAAATTTTTGCTGAAATTGCTAAAGAAAATATTATTTAAATCATTTTTTCTTTTTTCTTTTTAAAAAAAAACCCTTGTTTCCTTGCGGAAACACTCTCTTGATTTCTGCCTCAATTTTCTACTTTAGAGAAAATTGAGTATTTCATAATTAAAGGATTTTTGGAATCAACTATGATGATTTCCTCGCGAACGCGGTTGGGTCAGATAAAAATTTCGTTTGATAGAATTTCGTTGCTAGTTACTTTTTTGGTTTTATTATTTTTTTTTTTTTTATTTTTTTATGTGGGTCAGATCGCGTAATTTAGCGCAGGTTAACGGGCGGATGGCAAATAGTTTTATTTTTATTATTTGTTTAAAAAAAAAAATAAACAGTTTTCGTCACGGTATTTACTTTTTACACTTCTGGTCCACCTGAAAATTTTTTTTTTAGAACGAGGGGAGATCCCAATTCGTTCACTCCCCTTGGTTTTGTCGCGGCCTAATCTTGATCAAACTATTGGTTCCGGCAACTACTAAATGATGGGCCTACTCATCACTGTTCGTACCCTTCCGCAATAGCCGATATGGCTAGAATTGAGGATTAAAAAAAATAGAAAATACATATTAATTAAGTATATATGTATATATAGATGTATATTATAGAATTATATATATACATGTATATTGAAATTCATCATTTTAATATTTAGAATAAATACAGCGGGCTCGTGGGTTCGAGTCCCGACCGTACTAGAAGAAAAAGAAAATTGAAACAGCAATCAAGAGTACTCATAGCAACAAAAAGAAAGAGAAACCCCATGAGATTGCCTGGAAGTCATTTAAAAAAAAAAATTCTTTTTTTCCTTTAAAAAAAAGCATGAAACAAAACTATTTACGGATCAAACGTGGTTATTAAATCTAAAAAAAAAATATAGATTTCAATTTTCACAAAACCAATATGAGTACGTGTTACAACATATTATTGTTTCTAATTACTTTTTTTTAAATAAATTACTTTTGCATAATATTTAATTATATTAAATCATTTTTTCTATTATACTTTTATTGGTTTTAATTAACCATAAAGAATCCTTCCTCTCTGTGTATGAATAAAATTTATTACATTTTCTTTTTTTTTTATCGAAACCAGCACATGAACTAAAATTAATTTGAACATGCTCCTATATAAACTTTTAGTTTATAATAATTACGAATCGTATTTTTACAGCAAAGAATATACTTTATTTATCAATAGCATTCTTACTCTCTCTCGAAAAAGGTCGCGGTTCTCGCTGTTAAACGGTTCTCTATATAGAACCGTCAGCATCTCATGCAAAAATGATCGAGACCCCGGCAGGATATGTTGCCGAAATCTCGGTCACTTTTTTGACCCAACGAGCTCCACTCTGGGCGCCAAGTGTTAGGGCGGGGTTTCCTAAAGAGTTTTACCTCTCACAAAAACCCCGTCCTTTGATACATTTAATTTTATTTCACCTTTTTCGAAATAGAGAAAACCCAACTGAATGTAGAATTTTTTTATGCCTAAGACTTACCACCCTGTATTCAGAACAGATATTTTATTCTTCATGTCTACAAAATGAAGAATTGCTTTTGAATACCGATTAAATATTCCCGTTTGTTATATCATAGAATCTTAATTTAGATTATTATCTATGATGGTTCATTTAAAAAAATTTCATTTTCTTTAATTGAAAAACTTTTATAAAAATCGTATTATACAAATGTAAGTGATTTTTAAGCCACGGTTATTAATATGATTGCTGTTCAATCTAATGATGGTTTCGCAGTATTACAAAAATGGTACGTGTAGTCAGTATTTAAAAAAAAAAAAAAAATGTTAATAGGAATGTAAAACAAAGAAAAAAAAACTTAGGAATTCTTTAGAGATTATTGGATAAATAATTGCTAAATAAACATATACTCTTTTCGCCGCATAACTGTTTTAATTTATCCTTTAAGAACGCTAGAAAATTCTGTTCAAATCTTACGTTTCTTCCAAACGTAACTTGCAAAATTTTATAAAGTATGATTTCCCAAATTTACCATACAGAATGCAAAATGTAAGATCCTAGATATTTTTGTATCGACATAAATTAGCTTTAAAGAAAAATAAACCCTTTTTTTTTTAAATACCTAATGGCACACTATGTCTTTTTCTATTCATCTTGAAAACAGTATATTTACCAATTTAAGTATCATTCATTAGCATTGATCTACTTATATTTTAGTTTATGATTTTTGTATAAAACATTAATTAATTATATCAAATTATATTTGTTACATTCTAGTCAACAATTGAATAAAGAAATAAATCCGTTTAACCGTCATAATTATTAAATACACATTTTAATGATAAAATTCATTAAGTTTCACAATTAATATTTTCAAGCACATATCAAGATCTTGTGTTTTTAAGTACCACTATTCTCCAAAAAAAAGAAACTATTCAAGAAAATAGATTATTTTAGCCTAAATCAAGAATAAAATAAATTAAAATATTTTGAAATTAACACTAATCATTACTATACAAATGGGTTCACTCTATTTTTCAATGTTCATAATATTTAGAACAGATACTACTTTAGTTAAAAAATTTGGTAATGTTTTCAAACACAAAATTTATATGTTTTTCAACGGCAACAAAGCTAAGTGTTAATTTATTAACACTGGCTAATTTAAGATTCCTTCAGTTTTTAACTTTTGAAACTATTACACTATTATTCATCCATAATTCAAAATTCCATAGTTTTTCTTTAAAAACTAATAATATAAGTTTTGTTATGAAATCGAAAGTTTCAGTTAAATAACGAACAATTACAAAAGAAAACCTGTTATTTTATTATTATCAAAATCTTCGTTATAAATAAATCAAAATCTGTATTTTTCTTTATAAGATTCATTTATTATAATTTCTATGTTACTAATAGGATTACAAAAAACAACATAATGATTCAAGGCCTATGACCATAAATTTCAAAATTTTAAAATTTCGAATACAGAATTTTTAAGAATAATTTTTATGATATGACAGTCAATAACTAATTAATTTTTCGGTTATTCTATTTTCACGCAGTTTCTTACTACTACTTATTAGTTTATTGGAAATCCGTAAATTGCTACATGTCACTTAATCCTTCAAAGTAAAGTTCAGACAATAATTCTGCTAACCATTAATAAAAATATGTAATCTACACATTATTGGCCATAAATAATTATTCGCGTGTTGATTTACTTGTTATTTAATCTAAAGCATCTAACGTTTACAAATCATTCTAACGATTTCAAATCTTAATTAAAATAAACAAAAGTAATATCTAAAAACCTTATAAATTTCAAGTGTACTTATCTTTATGCTTTTGTTACATTGTAGGCCGGCGGGCGCTGCATTGCCGGCTTTCCTGAACTCTTCCGGCTTGCTCTGATCTGCATGCAATCTCCTACCTGCTCTAGCAGGTACACAGAATTAACCCAAAACAATACCCGGCAACAAAAACCCAGTTTGAACACAAAAAAAATTCTTATTCACTTGTCACCACAAAAGTGAATATGAAAAAAAATTAAATTAAAAAAAAAAAACTAATATGTCGCGAAGTTAAAATTAGCGGCTGCAGCCCCGCGGGCTGCAGCACACACGTATTGCCTTTAGGCCTGGTCGCGCGCGTCTCTTCAAAATCTGTCCCTTCAAGCTAGTCCGTCGTCAACGTTCACATTGTCAATCTCACTTCAAACCAAGCAACTGGTAGTGGGAGGAAAATGCGAAAAAAAGAAAAAGAAAGATATAGCTCTCCCTCTCACTCTCGCGCCCCTTTGCCCAATGCATTTAAGATCGCAGTTCCCACTCTCAATGCAAAAAGTAGAGAGAGTGGAGACTTATGACGATCCCCGTCAACGGTTAAGCTGCTGAATTCCCCGAACCCGATAAGAGAGTGAAAAGAAAGTGGCCTTGGCACTTTTAAGACCTCTTTCTTTTTACTATGGGAATAAATGAATTAAAATGTCGAAAAATGAAAACTATTGTTTTAATTAATAACAATAGAATTAAGTGAAAATTCTTGTCACTAAACAATGGATAAATTATTTGGTTATAACAAATAAATTGTGTAGTTTTATCAATAAACCATTTGATTCTACCAATAAAATATTTCTTTGAATTAACAAAATATTTGGTTGATTCAAATAAACTATTTGGTTTTATCAATAAAAGATTTCTTAAAAATAAAAAAAATATTTAATCAATTGACATATTAAGACTTCTGATTTATGTGTATATATATATATATATTAAATATTTTTTTAAATTTCATTCAAACAAATAATATACTTCAATTCAATAAATATTTATTTAAATTCATTCTGTTCTATCAGACAAATGAAATAATTAATTTCAACTAAACCATTTATTTGATTTATATATATATATATATATATATATATATATATATATATATATATATATGATAGCTAATAATTATACGAAGGTTTCGACATTAATTAATACGCTTTATAAAGTTTATCGCACATAATAAATTCAACATAAATATCGCACGCATTACAATTTTATTATGATCTTCAATTCTGATTTTTCTTATATATCAAACTGGAAGCCCTCCAATCACTTGCGAGATTCAGTAAAGAGGAAAATCAACGACGCCACCAAGCGGTAACATTATCAAACCATCGTACTGATTTGAATTGATTATTTTAAATAAATAAATTATTTGAATTAAATAAATTTTTTTTTGCTATCCTATGAAACCTAAAGATTCCAAGTTCGATGCCAACATAGCGATTTTTTTTTTTTTTTTTTTTTAATTTTATTCTTAATCAATCTAAAAATAACTATTTGTATTTTTTATTATTCAAAATAATTTTTAATTTTTTTTATAATCGTGTATTAATAAAAAATAGTTATTATTAAAATTATATAAAAAAATAAAAATCTTTTAGCAAAATTAATTAATACAAAATAGATTATATGATTTAAATAACTAATTTAATATTTGTACTTCGGATGTTATCAAAAGATAATTTATTTTAAAAATATTCAAATGTTTTAAATGTAAAAAAAATCCAAAAAAGTTTGATTCAATAAATCATTTATTCAAAATATAAAGATACT
The DNA here is from genome assembly GCA_017163975.1 of Anastatus disparis. NCBI lineage: Eukaryota > Metazoa > Arthropoda > Insecta > Hymenoptera > Eupelmidae > Anastatus > Anastatus disparis. Next base: position 1,173,309 of record JAFFSR010000394.1, on the reverse strand, counting down.
TTGTTAAATTGAATACAGTATTTTTTGATTTTAAATAAATAATTATTTGATCTTAATCATTTTATTACTCATAATTAATTTAGTCAACTTAATTAAATATTTTAATTTGGATAAATAAGCCTTTTAATCTGACTAACTATTTATTTACATGTAAATAACTTTAAAAAATAAAGTTATTTGTTGTAGATAAAAGATTTTATTGACAAAAAAAATCTTATTATTTAGATCAAATAAATATTATTTAAAGCAAATAAATGAGAATTTGAGTAAAAGATTCTTTTTTTTTCATTCAAATCATCAATGTATTTCATTCAAACAAATAATTTAGTTAAATTCAATAAATATTTATTTGAATTCATTTTGTTCTTTCGAACAAACGAAATAATTGATTTCAAACAAACTGTTTATTTGTTTCAATTAATGATTCTGCATTAAGCAACTAAATATTAATTGATTTAAATTAATGCTAATAAAAATAAACGTGTTTTTAATTCAAAACTAATTTATTTTATTTAAACAAATAGTTTTGTTTAATTCAATATATATTTATTCAAATTCATTTTGATCTATCAAACAAATGAAATATTTGATTTCAAATAAACCGTTTATTTCATTTAAATAATGATTCTGTTTTACCCAACTAAATGTTGGTGATTTCAAATACATGCAAATTTAAATAAACGTGTTTTAAATTCAAAACTAATTTATTTCATTCAAAAAAATATTCCAGTTCAAATTAATAAATATTTATTCAAATTTATTTTGTTCGTTCAAACAAATAAATTTATTGATTTCAAATAAACCATTTCTTTCATTTAAATAATGATTCTGCATTATCCAACTGAATGTTGGTTAATTCAAATAAATGTTAATTCGAATAAAAGTGTTTTTAATTCAAAACTAATTTATTTCATTCAAACAAAGAATTTTCATATATTATATTATTATGTATAAATTAGCCAATTTTAAAATAAAAAAGAATCGATGCAACTTATGAATTGTGATATTGTAGTTTTGTACAAAATTGAATTTTTCTATTAAAGTTAAACTTTAATTAATCTTATAAGATTAATTAAAGTTACAATGTGCATAAACATTGTTTAAATACAAATTATATCATGATGAATTAAGAATTTGTTCCACTAAATTGCATTTGAATCAATGAAAAAATATAATAGGAATTTTTTCTTTTTAATCACGTGTTTCAATCACGAACCATGAAATAATCGGAAACAGTATTTGACGTTTACTAGAACTAACAACTGCAAGGAGAAAAGAAAGTATTGTTAAAATAGGTTTTAAATCAAGTATATCTAATTTATGTTTTAAGGTACTTAAAAAAAGAGTGATGATATAATTTCAATTAGTACTATAGCTTGAATTTTAGGGACCAATGTTGGTACTATTATATTATGAAGTTAGAGCATAAATTTGCAATGCTTACTGCCTTTTTTTTAGGTATTAAGACTGATCTTTCACCTACTCGATTCAAGGGCAATATTTCGCAGAAAGTGTAATTGATAATCTCTTCTCGTGCGGCTTTTCCTGTTACTAAAATTGAAAATTATTAAATATAGAATTATTTATATAATATATAACTCTTTAAAATTACTAATAATTAATATTTAAATTCGTGATATTCAAGGATTAAAACGATATATGTTTATCTTCCATATTCCGTTTTAAAATAGTTACTTTTAAATTTTAAATTAATGATTAGAAATTTAAAATTGATATATATATATATATATATATATATATATATATATATATATATATATATATATATATAAATAATATATGATTTACATTATATTTATCGACTGTTGAAAATCGTTACACAATTTATTGGGTTTTACGTTAACAGGTATTAATTATATTGAAGTTTTTCGCTTCTAACGTCGCTTAGTTAAATTTTCTTTTATTATATTATTATGTATAAATGACTAATTTTAAGTGAATAAGAATTAATTAATTGAATTTTCAGTACTGAATTAATTGAAAATAATTTGATGAAACATAATATAAAAATATATGTACACATGTGCTTAAAGTAAAAAAGCGTATAATTTATTTCAAATGACTATTTCTCACTCTACTTCCATTAGAAAAACAAAGATAGTACGATATTTGATGTAAATAAACTGAGAACTGGGTACTGAGTTACAACTATAATTTCCAGACCTCAATATATGTCCATGAATTTGAATTATGAAATTAATTTATAAGTAAAACATGTTAAAAAGTAATTCATGTTGATTTCTAATAAAAATATCTTCACAAATGTATTTTATATGTATGAAATACGAAATTTGAATAGAAAAAATCATAAGATTAAAATACAACATTTTAGTTAATTTTAAATTCAAATATTTCGGAATAAAAAAATAACTATTTGCAATAACTTAACAATCCTTTTTGCATCTAATATAAAAATTTAATGAGATAAAAATATTAAAAAGTGTATGTATCACAAGTAAGGTTTGCATATCATAAATATTATAATTTTTAGAAAATTCTTGATATTAATAGATTATTAATTTGGAAAATTAAATATTTTTTTATTGATGACAAGTAACTTTTCAAAAATAGTTAAAATAATACTGTAAATGTCAATCAAATAACATTTTCATCAAAATAAATTTCAACACTATAATTATTAAAATAAACATTTTTATTTAACTACAATCTATTGTAATAATTATTTTTTTAATATATATATATATATATATTAAAAAAATAATAATTTTATTTGATGAACAGTTATATAAATATTATATATTTATAATTGTATAACTTAATTTAATAAATTAAAATTGTATTCAGTTATCATTCAGAGAACGAGGTATTTAAATTAGTTTTTATGAAAATATATTATTTAAAAAGGTCCTTGTTAACAATTTTTTATAAATAACATACATTTAACCTTAATTACATTTTCATTTGTACACGTGTTTATATTTGAATGAATTGTGATTTATATAAAAATTGTTAGCAATTCATTTCATTCAAGCAATAATATTTTTAATAAGAAAAACATTAATTTTTAAAATATATCAAATTACCTCATTTGAAAAATTATAATTACATGATATAAAAATATTTTTTTAAATATCGTTTGAACATAAATTTTATGAAATACAATTTTAAAAAATTATTTATTAGATATTAAATTTTTTTAATAGTCAATTATAAAGATAGGACAATATATAAAATATGAATAAATGTTTCTGATTATGTCTATAATTATGCATTTATATGTATGAACTGTCTAGATAAAAGTAGGATTTCCCCTAAAAAAGTAAACATTTCAAAAGAAAATTTACTTATTATTTGCAAAACATTTATTGTGAATGCGGAAAAAAATAATATTCTGTAATATCACTCTATAATTTGTATTAAATATGATACAAATCATTGAAAGTACAATTATTTTATTCTGTTAAATTTGTTGTCAAAGTTTGATTATATTTTACTATAAGAAGATAAAAAAATTAACTGTCTTTCCATTCTATTGCTGAATTTCCATAAAAGGAATGTATTAACTTGTAGTATGTCTCGTGATGATTATTTATTTGAATTTTCAAATTATTCCAATCATAAGTTTTCAAGATATTTAAATTTCTGATTCTAAATGGAAAAATTTTAGTAAATAATATTGGAACCCAAACTTCTCAATAACTAATGAATAGATTTATGTAAAAATTTAACTGAATAATCTTCGTGATACATACTGTATGTTAATGCATCTATTTATTCAAAATTTTGAAATACCATGGAAATATAATCAATAGTTATAGGTGGAAGTGTGCTGTCCATTTTACATCTCCTTAAATAATTTATATTTATAAAATTCACATAATATAATATAAAAACTATTAAAATGACAATCATATATTCAATATAATTGTCAACTATGAATAAAAAGTTTAAAAAATTAAGTGATAACTTATAAATAATTATATTATTTTATTGAATACATTTCCAACCTAAATAATTAACTTCATGTTAAAACTAAATTTAATTAGCATTCAATACCACAAGTTATTTAAAAAATTTACCATTATTCAAAATTATTAAAAAGTTATATATAGAAAGTATTCCCATATAAAAATTTCAAAATTATACCAATTTAATCTTTTACTCTTTACATTAGAGAATTAGTTTTGATGTTGAAATTTTTTTATGAAATAAAACATATATATATATATATATATATATATATATATATATATATATATATATATATATATATATATATATATATTATCTTATAGTAAAATATTTTATCACCTTGTATGAAAATTATTTTGTAAAAGTAGAATAATGCTGCGAATAAACAAATGATTATAAGAAAATATTGAATACTGTAAATAATAATAAAAAAGCGTTAGGCTAGAAATAAATAATGGTTCTCACATAGCATGGAAGATTTCACTGCTAGAAATAAATAATGGTTCTCACATAGCATGGAAGATTTCACTGAAATATTTCGAATTATTCCACTGGAATATTTCAATAGAACCTTTTATGCAGATTATTGAAAGTCTTCATGGAATATTCCACTGGAATCTTCCATTGATAGCTTCCAGGAATATTTGAGGAATATTTCAAAGAAATTTTCGAAAACTTTTTCGAAATATTCCATGTAATATTCACGAAAGATTTCTGAAATATTTCATAAAATATTTCATGTAATGTTTATGAATATTCCAGTAAAATATTTCATGGAAGATTCCAGAAAGATTCCACAAACATTTCGCTGGAAGATTCCGATAAACTTTAAAATCGTACAGCGGATAATTACATAAATCTTTCAGGATTAGTCCACTAAATATTCCACAGAAAGATTTAAGTAATTTTCCAGTGAAATATTTCATGAAAGATTTCAGAAAGATTCCATAAACATTTCACTGGAAGATTTAAAATAAACTTTAAAACCGTACAGCGAAATATTAGATAAATCTTCTATAAATATTCCACGAAACATTTCACAGGAAGATTAAAGTAACCTTCAGATGAAATATTTCAGGAAGATTCCGATGAACATTAAAATCGTACAGCGGAATATAACATAAATCTTCCATAAATATTCCACGAAATGTTCCACAGAAATATTTAAGTAACCTTCCAGTGGAATATTTTATGAAATATTTCAGAAAGATTCCATAAACATTTTACTGGAAGATTTCAAAAAACTTTCAAATCGTACAGTGGAATATAACATAAATCTTCCATAAATAGTCAACGAAATATTCCACAAATAGATTTAAGTGATCTTCCAGTGAAATATTTCATTAAAGATTTCAGAAAGATTCCAGAAACATTTCACTGGAAGATTCCTAAAAACTTTTAAATCGTGCAGCGGAATATTACATAAATCTTCCGTAAATATTCCACGAAAGATTTTACGCTAAGAATACAGTAATCTTCCAGTGGAATATTGCTTAAAAGATTCTAGAATGATTCCATGAAGTTTTCGTTAGAAGATTGCGTGGAACGTTATGGGAGGTTTCCAGTGACGCCGATAAGGGGATGTTTGTTAAATCGGAGTTTTATCCCCAAGTGGTTGAAAGATACTTCACTTACTATAAAGAGAAAGGGTATCAACACTTTGATGTGCACAGTCGAAGCGAATAATTAAGTGCGATTTTATAACTAAATGTTTATGTATGCGTATATGTATTGATGTATAAGTGTAATGTGTTATTATATAATATATATACCATCCCCTCACAGCATTTCACATTTTCCGAAAATCTTCCAGGAACATTTCATGAAAGATGAGAGATTACTCAAACCTCCCATCTTTATATTCTTGAAATCTCTCAAGATTATTCCATGGATTATTCTAATATAGGAAGAATCAAGGACATACGAATATTACAGGAATATTTCACGGAAGATTCCAGAAATATTCCAAATCTTCCGTGCCAATATTCTGCGAATCTTTCATAAATATTCCACGGAATATTTTCCGATAGGTTTTTAAAATCTTCCAGAAATATTTCATGGAATATTTCATAAAAAATTCTTTAAATATTTCATGGAATATTTCATGAAAGATTCCTTAAATCTTTCGTGCATATTCCATGAAAGGTTCATGAAATGTTTCAAATTTTCCGTTCCAATATTCCGGCAATCTTCCATGAATGTTTTAACGGAATATTTCATGAAATATTCCTGCAAGATTCCTGAAATATTTCAATGAAAGATCTGAGATGTCCTAGATCTTCCAATGAAATATTCTGAGAATTTTCCAGCAATATTCCATGGAACATTCCAATGTAGAAAGAATCAAGGACATACGAATATTACAGGAATATTCCATGGAAGATTCCTAAAATATTTCAAATCTTCGCTGCCAATGTTCCAGGAAGCTTCCATAAATATTGCATGCTGTATGGGTTGTTTATTATCATTTATACATTATTTAAATGTAGATACTGCAAATAACCATAAATAACTGTAAATAAATTAAAGAATACAATTATTAAAAATAATTCAAAATAATTTTGATTTTAGTTCTTTTTACAACAAACTTTTTTTAATGAATAAATAAATATATATATATATGCAACATTTCAAACCAACTGGAAGAGCAGAAAAATAAAAATCTCTGAAACTCTGGGAATATATCCTGCTTGTTACTCAAAATGTGTAAAAAAATTCTCAAGGATTTAGATCGGGAGGATCAAGAGCCATAGATTCTTGAAATTTTCTAAAATTTTTGGAAAAGTCCCAACTTGATCATTTTTTTTCCTGAAAATCCTAATATTTTAGAGAGAAATTCATGAGAATACTTCTTGTTGTTAATGAAAAGCAGAGTTAGCATTCCTTACAGACCTGAATTTTGAAGTCTTCTATTGGTTCTTATATGTATTATATGGTAATTGAAATTACTCATTGCTCCCCACCTCAGAAATTTTTTTTTCGCGGGCTTATTTTCCTCTATTTCACGTGAACTGTGAAATGAATTTTTGATCATGTAAGTCAGAGCCACCAATAAGGAGTTGAAACAGTTTAAAATATATATTATCATGTATGATTAATTTTTATATTGAAAATAAATTAGACATGAAAATATATATTTTAAACTGTTGTAACTCATTATTGGTAGCTCTTTCTTACACAGTCAAAAATTTATTTTTAAGTTGATAAAAAATAGAAGGAAATAAGCCCTCGAAAAGCAATTTCTGAAGTAGCAGACAATGAGTAATTTCAATTACCATGTAATACATGTAAGAACCAATAGAAAACTTCAAAATTTAGCTCTGTAAAAAATAATGCTAACCCTCCTCTTTATCTAGAACAAGAAGAATTTTCATGAATTTCTCTCTAAAACATCTAGATTTTCAGAAAAAAAATCATAAAGTTGGTACTTTTCCAAAAATTTTGAAAATTCTCAAATTTCAAGGATCTATGGCTCTTGATCCTTCCAATCTAAATCCTTGAATATTTTTTTACACATTTTGAGTAACAGACAGAATATATTCTCAGAGTTTCAACGATTTTTATTTTTTTGCTCTTCCAGTTGGCGTAAAATGTCCCATATATATATATATATATATATATATATATATATGCGTCAATCCACGTCAAACGGATAATGACTCTGTCCAAAATTGTAGATCACTAAAAAAGTCGTGCATGGGCTCAAAATTTTCGTCTTACACTCTACTTTCTTTTGCAATGTGGCGATTTTGAAAAATCCAAAATGGCGGCCTTAATATGGCGACTCAAACCTAGAAATTTTATAAAAAATTTTTAAAAATTTATTTCAATTCATTCAATCAATTTAGCGTTCGATTTTACATGAGAATATAGTATCGCACTCAAGGTAAAAAAATTTTACAATATCATCTGAAGGTCATATCGCGATACAATAGTTATTTCTCGAATTAATCATTGACAAACGTTGATTAGTAAGAAAATGAAGATACTGATAGGTAACTCGAGTCACTGAATCCAAATCTGATATCCGCTTAATCCTACCAGTCTCCATCAAGGTCATTTAGAGGTCAAATCGCGAATATCTTCTATTATTCGATAAGATTAAGACACCTATAAGTCTTACGTGATGCTGGATCCGAACCCGAGACCTGTTGAAGTGTCAAACGACGTAATTACAGCAAAATTCGTTTCAAACTGTGGTTTCTTGGAGAACAAAAATTTTCTTTTAGTCAATATTTGATCAATTTTTACGTAATTACGTCGTTTGACACTCCAACAGACCCCAGTTTCGGATTCAGCGATACGTAAAACTTGATGATGTCCTAATGTTATCAAATGATGAAAGATATTCGCGATTGGACCTTCAAATGACTTTTATACAGATCTTGTAAGGTTAAGCGGACATCAGATTTAAATTCAGTAACTCGAGTTATCTATCAGTATCTTCATTTCCTCACTAATCAACATTAATCAATGAACAATTTGAGAAATAACTATTATTTCCCGATATGACCTTCCAATGACATTGTAAATTTTTTTTACCTCGAGTGCAATACTATATTCCTATGTCAAATTGAACGCTGAATTGATTTCTAATGTAAAAGAAATATATAGGATCTGATTTGAATAAATTAAAATCAATTTTTGAAAATTTTTCATGATATCTCTAGGTTTGAGCCGCCATATCGGAGCCGCCATTTTAGATTTTTTAAAATCACTCCATTGCAAAAGAAAGTAGAGTGTAAGACGAAAATTTTGAGCTTGTATACGATTTTTTTGGTGATCTACAATTTTGGACAGAGCCATTATCCGTTTGACGTGGATTGACCCATATATATATATGAAAGATTGCCGAAAATAATCATTTTTTATCATTATATTATTCTTACAAATTTGATTATTATTTATTTATCATATAACAATTAATTCATAGCATTTTTCATAATTTCTTTAATTTTTTAGCTTTTAAAGTAAAAAGGCAGTATATTAAATCATTTAATATAAAAGCAATTCTTTTGTGAATATCTTTGGAAAAAGTTCATTAAAAATGAATAAAAATTCTTAAGAAAATTTTCATTTTCAATAATGGTTTGGACTAAGGAAGATAAATTGATTGTTAAAAGACAGGGATTGTATAGTAGAATTGCTTTCATGTTAACTGATATTCATATATTAGAATTTAATAACATTTCAAACCAGTGCACCTCATTTGACATGCAATTAACTTCACTAATTCAGAGACCACAATATGTTAATTCAGTACTGATTGATGAAGAATTTATACAGTTATTATTTACCGGAAATTTAGAAAAGAGTCACCGGATTCGTGTGTATTATAATAATATGGTAATACATAAATATGACAGTTTGAATCTTATATATTTACAAGATGAGTATAAGATTTATATAAACAGATTATTTCCAAACAAATCAGAATTAGGCACAGTATTCAAAACAGTACAATCACAAACGAATAATTATGATTGTAGCGTTTTTGCAATGGTTTTTGCTGTTGCAGTACTTTATAATTTAGGTCCATGTTGTTTAAGATATAATGTTTCTTAAATGCGATTACGTTTATGAAGAATTTTTAAAACGCAAAAATTAAAAAATGTTTTCAGTTTTACAAAATTATAAAAATGCAAAAATTAATTACGATAATCCACCGGATATGATAAAATAGAGTTTTTGTCATGAGCAAGGTCTTAATAAAATACCATTTAATTTAGATTTCGCCAAGCTTAAAATATTATAAAAAAAACTCACAAATGCATTTATTGCCAGAACCAAAAAGATCATGGAAATGTATCGTAAACAAAAGAATTTGAATCATGAAACAATTTTGATGGAAATTGACAATGACATTTTAGATAGAAATTTTTAAAAACCAGATAATGATATAATGGGAATCGATGACATCCACGTGAATTATAACTATAGTAAAATTGGGACATTTGAAATTAAATTAAATGAAAAAAAAAAGAATAAAAAGAAATAGATGAAAAAGAAACTTCATTTGTAACAGAAGTTAAGAGCTTGACGAAGCTGCCCGCCTTACAATAATATTTCCAATTCCAACTTATGAGTAAACGATGCGTTTAGACAAGTTTTTTTGCTACAAAGTAAAAATTTGTAAGATTATACTCCAGTGCGGGCAACTCAAGAAATCGACCAAAATATTAGACATATAAAGTTATAATAAAAACTATCAATGTATCGTATTTCAAAGTTAGGTCTATCAAGTTTGATATCTAATTTCCGATCCAAGCTCATAAAAAAATAACAAGTCTAAATGATTTTTTATTTTGACAAAAATTATTGTATTAATATAGCTTTAGTACGGACAAGTCATTATATTTGTTTAATTTATTAATTTAAAAAGATATTGATATAATAAAAAAAAAACTCAGATGATGCAGCTCTGGCATTCCGTTAATAGGGAAATGGTAACAGAAGAATCACATAAATATAAAAAAATTTCAGAAAAAGACATTATTATGGAAATGCGAGAAACAAAAAAGTAATGATAAATTAGAACTAAGACGTGTTCAAGAAACTTTTCGTAAGAAAAAAGCTTATATGAAAATGAAAAAAGGACAACCAAATAAATATAAACAGAAATTAGAAAATACTAAGATAACAAAATGTCAATTCAAGGAAACAATAAGTACTGATAAATTGGAACAAATACGTGCGAATGAGGTTTACGTAAGAAAGAAGCTTATATTAAAATTAAAGAAAAACAACAAAAAAAATATGAAGAAAAATTAGAAAATATTAAGTGTAAACGATTAAAAATTGAAGATAATAATTATGATGAAAATTAGAATAATAATAATCATAATAACAATCATGATATTGTATTAAACGAACTTATTGATAAAACAATAAAGGGCAAAGTAGAAAAAAAATTAAAGAAATTAAATGAAAAATATTAACTAAAAGAATTAATTTGAAACTGATTGGTCGTATAGCAAATATATATTTCGATGAAAATCTCATATCTGAAAATTACATTGGTTCCATGACAAATACGTGTGCTTATTGTGATGCGCAACATTTTGCTTTCGAATATACTAAAAGTAACGATTTCTCCAATTGTTGTCAAAAGGTAAAGCAGAATTGTTAGAAAATCCACTTTACCCAGAACGATTAATGTTTTGAGCAACTGAATTAACGGAAGAAACTATTGATTTTCGACGAAATGTTAGGTTGTACAATAATGCTTTAGCATTCGCAAGTTTTGATGCCAATTTTGATACATTGCCGGGTAAAGGACCACAAGTTGTTAGAATATGTTGACAAATTTACCATAATGTATATGCGTTACATCCTAATAAAGATGAAGCACGTGAATATGGACAATTCTATATTTTAGATAATGAAATGGCAACGATTGAACGACATAAGTTTAATACCAATTTAATATTATTAAAACATTTGGATAACTCAATGAGAGATATTAACCCTCATGCTAAAGCCTATAAAATGATGCATGAAGCAGGAGAAGAAGAACTACAACGATGTGCAAAAATCAATTGTCTTCTGAAAACTGTAACTATGCCTATTCTCCGCAATAATAATTCCGATAAAAATAGATGTAATCTACCTACCTGTAATAAAGTAGCAATAGTATACTTCGGAGAAGACGATATGCCTCCTATTGAACGTGATATTGTCATTCACCCTTAGTCTGGTAAACCAATTAGTATACTAACAATTAGCAAACACACAGATCCTATGACATATTCGCTTATTCATCCTAATGGTGGTTTCGTATGGATAACAAATATAAAAAATAAATTTGGAAAATCTAATATTGAAAATTTGCAATTTTATAATTATAGATTTAGTGTTAGAAATGAATTTAATCCATTTTTTAATTTAGGAGAATTATCTCAACAGTTCATTGTTGATGCATTTGTGAAAGTTGAAACCTCCAGATTATATTTCATACGAATAAACCAAAACGTATTAAGAAGTGATTGTTACAAAGGTGTTATGGACTATTTACATAACAAGAAAGAATTAGATTATTCAAAAATTGGAAAAATGGTAATATTACCATCAAACTTTACAGGAAGTCCACGATTTTTAAAACAAAATTACATTGATCCAATAACACTTGTAAATTATCATGGTAAACCTGACCTTTTTGTAACTATCACCTGTAACCCAAATTGGAAAGAAATAACTGAAAACTTGGAAATTCATGAAAATGCAATAAATAGACCAGATATTATAACAAAAGTATTTTATCAAAAAGTAGAAGAATCTAAAAATTTAGTAATAAAAAAGGGAATATTAGGAAAATGTATTGCATATAGTTATGTAATTGAATTTCAAAAACGAGGAAAACCACATATGCATATGTTGTTATTCTTAGATAAAAATGATAAATTTGACATTTCCGAAAAAGTTGATAAAATAATAAGTGCAAAAATCCCAAATAGAGATATTTATCCAAAATTATATAGTATTGTTAAACAATTTACGATACACGGTCCCTGTGGTATGCAAAATATAAATTGTTCGTGTATGGATGAAAATACGATACAATGTACGAAAAATTTTCCAAAAAAATTTAATAATACAACAACATTTAAATCAAATGGGTATCCACTGTACAAACGCAAAAATGATGGCGTCAAAATAATTTTTAAAAATAAATTTACAGAAAGAATTGCAGATAATTGATTCGTTGTTCCTTATAATCCTCACTCATTATTGAAATTTAATGCACACATAAACGTAGAAGTTTGTTCCACTGTACAATGCATTAAATATTTATTCAAATACTGTTATGAAGGTCTTGACTGTGCATACATTAAAATACATCAAGTAAATGTTGATTTTAGATCAGAAAATAAAGACACTTTTGAAAATAACAATAGTGGAAATGTTGAATATGAATATGACGAAATCAAACAATACATTAATACACGATATTTATGTCCACCTGAAGCAATGCACAGATTATTAGAATATCCTTTACATATTATTCCACATACTATAAAACGTCTAAGCGTTCATTAAGAGAATCAACAAAACTTATTTTTTAAAGAAGGAAAAGAAGAAATGATCATGCAAAAAAATGTTGGAACAACATTAACAGCATATTTTGAATTGAATAGAGAAGATTTCGAAGCACGAAATTACTGATATTCAGAAATACCAAATTTTTATACGTTTGATGAAAAACTGAAAAAATGGAATAAAAGAAAAAAAAGGAAACCAATACTCAGTAGAATGTACTTAGTAAGTCCGAAAGATAGAGAACGTTATTTTATTAGGTTATTACTATTACATGCTAAAGGAGCCACGTCTTTTGAAGCTTTGCGTACTGTTGATGATGTGATGTACAATTCGTTTTATGATGCAGCTAAGGCAAAACAATTAATTAATGAAGATAAAGAATGGGATAGAGGCTTTGAAAAAGCATCTTTAATAGAATTCCCTTATGCTCTTTGTAAATTATTTGCTTTTATTTGCGTTTTTCATAATCCTATAAGTGCACGAGATTTATATGAGAAATAAAAAGATAAATTTTACCGCTCTAAATACGAAAAAAATGTAGGTGAAAATCTTGCATGGAATGTTACTAAAAATAATTCACAAGTCAATAGATTTTCATTAAACGATTTTAATTTACCTAATATAAGCACATTTATAGAAGAAGATAATAATGAAACAATTTTAAATCATAATAATTATATTCTTAATGAATTACAAAAGAAAATAAATTCTTTAAATAATATGCAAAGGCAAATATTCGACTCTACACTAAGAAGTTTAAGCAACCAAAGTAAAGAAAAATATATTTTTATAGATGGACCGGGTGGAAGTGGAAAAAGTTATTTACTAAACGTTTTAATGGCTTATTTCAAATATCATACTATTCATTATTTATGTGTAGCTTTGACAGGTATAGCAGCGAATTCATTAGTTGATGTAAAAACCGTGCATACAACATTTAAACTACCGTTAAATATAACAGATTGTATCACTTGTAATGTTAAGCCTAATTCTGCAAAAGGCAAACAATTAAAGGAAACACAAATAATTATTTGGGATGAAATATCCATGACTTCAAAATTTGCTTTTTCATGATAATAATTTTAATCAATGGTTATTAGACATCGGAGCAGGAAAACGCCACGATGTTTTTGAAGATGATAATGAAGTAAGTGCTATACCAGATAATTTTATCATTAAAGAAAATCTTGTCGAAGAAATATTCGGAAAAACAATAAAAATAGACAATACGAATATAACGGGAAAAGTTATTTTGGTTCCTAAAAATAATGATGTTACTGTAATCAATAATAATGTTTTGAATTTAATGGAAGGAAACCATGTTGAATATTTGAGTATTGATACTGCTGAAGATGATAACAAAGAAAATTTAGATATTATATTACCTACAGAATTTTTAAATAAGTTAACTCCTAATGGACTTCCACCACATAAATTACATTTAAAAGTAGGGGCTATCATTATACTTTTAAGAAATTCAAATGTCAATAAGTGACTTTGTAATGAAACAAGGTTGATAGTAAAAAAAATGCTTAAATATTCCATTCAAGTAAAATTAGCAACTGGTCAAAACAAAGGTAAATTAGTTTTCATTCCAAGAATAAATTTATCTTCATCTACGGAAGAAATTCCATTCAATATGCAACGAAAACAGTTTCCTATTAGATTAGGATTCGCAATGACTATTAATAAATCACAAAGACAATCTTATGAAAAAGTTGGTGTTTATTTGCCGTTACCAGTTTTCAGTCATGGGCAATTATATGTTGCTCTTTCAAGGACGAAATTTGAAAACAATTTAAAATTATTTTCAGGTGACTACGCTATTGTCAACGGAGAAAATAAAAATGATCAGAACACAATATATACAAAAAACATTGTTCATAAAGAGATATTATAAAGAATATGTCAATATGTATTTTATATTTATGTTTTAGATTTTGTTAATAGTTGAACTCGAAATATAATAGAATATATGATATTTAATTAAAATAAATATCAACTGACGCTTTTAAAATAGTTTAATATGATGTTGAATCAGCTGTATGATGGAAGCACTGTTAAACCGGCTGCATAAGGAAACGTGCTGTTGAATCGGTTGCATACGAGGATGCGCTATTAAATCGACTACATTAGGGAACGCGCTGTTAATTCGGCTGCAAATAGAGATGCGCTGTAGAATCGGCTGCATATGGGGATGCGCTGTTAAATCGGCTGCATATTGGGATGCGCTGTTGAATCGGCTGCATATTGGGATGCGCTGTTGTATCGGCTGCATATTGGGATGCGCTGTTGTATCGGCTGCATATTGGGATGCGCTGTTGAATCGGCTGCATATTGAAATGCGCTGTTGAATTGGCTGCATATTGGGATGCTCTGTTGAATCGGCTGCATATTGGGATGCGCTGTTGAATCGGCTGCATATTAGGATGCGCTGTTAAATCGGCTGCATATGGGGATGCTCTGTTTAAACATCTGCATGTTGGGATGCGCTGTTTAATCGACTGCATATGAGGATATGCTGTTAAGTAAACTGCATATGGAGATGCGCTATTAGAGTTGCAATGTCTAGTGTACGAATAAGACGTTAAAACATTGCCTTTAAAATAAAATAAAATATTATAGCGTCTGGAGCAGAGCCTGAATAAAACATTATAAAAATACGCTCCACTGAAGAATCCAATGTAATAGTATACAGGCTTGGATGAAACGCTATGTTAGAAAACATATTAACCAAAAAAATATAGGAATCAAAAAATTACAAGGCCCAATAAAATATAAGGCCCAAGAAAATAAAAGGCCCAAGAAAATAAAAGACCCAAGAAAATATAAGGCCCAAGAAAATATGAGGTCCAAGAAAGACACATTTAAAAAATGCGGAGAACCGGAGAACCGGAGAAACGGAGAAAAAAGTGGTTTCACTTTAATATAAGATATTTATTCAAATTCATTTTGTTCTATCGAACAAATGAAATATTTTGTAACGTCTTCGCTTATTTAAACATTCATTTTTTATTTTTTTTTAATAAATTTTTTATTTTCTTTACAAAAAAACTTTTGGCTGAGATTACCAAAAGTTTTAGCTTTTCCGTTCAAGAGGTCATCGGAAAAGAATAAGCATAGAAATCCTCTAATTATAATGAAAAAGCGTTACCTTTTTCTCAATTAGATGAAAACAATGAACGGTGACCTCTACTAGAAAATAAGTCGCCAAGAGTTCAGAGGTTTTTTCCATGAAGATTTTCGGTTTTCCAGAAAAATATAAAAACCTCTGAACTAATCACAATTCATGTTATTCTCAGTCGTTTGCTGCACCGAGTACAGGTCAGTTGTGTTTTAAAACCCCATAAAGGGAAATATAATCTTTTACAAATCTAACCAAAAGTTTTTTTATATCTTAAAAGTAATTACTATATCATTTATCAATTTTATTCTCGAGTGATTATTATATCTTATATTTTAAAGTGATTATATCGATTATCAATCTTATATTCTCAATTGATTATTATATTTTATATTTTAAAAGTGACCATCATATTATATCTAATAAAAAAGTGACCACCATATTATATTGTACGGAGAAAAGGATCTTCTCGTATTAAATAACAAATAAAAAGGTAATAATTAAAATATTTATTTATATTTTCCTTTCCTTAATCACTAAAAAAAGGGCTCTCGAGCCTGCAATTCACCTCCCCCTATTCTCTACCGCTACTCTGCCACGCGAAAACTTTCTCGTTTGTGTAGCCGCTCGACGCAACGAGAACTGTAACGAACGAGTGAAATAAAATATAAAAATTAATAACTTTAATTCAGACGTTACAATTTGATTTCAAATAAACCGTTTATTTCATTTAAATAATTATTCTGTTCTATCCAACTAAATTTTGGTTATTTCAAATAAATGTTAATTCAAATAAAGGTGTTTTTAATTCGAAACTAATTTATTTCATTCAAACAAATAATTTAGTTTAATTCAATATATATTTATTCAAAATCATTTTGTTCTATCAAACAAATTGAATATTTGATTTCAAATAAACCATTTATTTCATTTCAATAATTATTCTGCTTTATCCAACTAAATTTTGGTCATTTCAAATAAATGCTAATTTAAATAAACCATTTTTCATATTCAAAATCAATTTGTTTTTTTTAAATAAATAATTTAGTTCAACTCAATAAATATTTATTTGAATTCATTTTGTCCTTTCAGACAGATGAATTTATTGATTTCAAATAAATCGTTTATTTGATTCAATTAACGATTCTTTATAATCTAATTAAATGTTTTTTAATTCAAATAAATATAAATTTAAATATTTTTGTTATTAATTTCAAATAAATATTTGGTTGAAGCCAGAACTAAATATTTGATTCAACTAAATGTTTATTTGAATCAACTAATCGAAATTCAAATAAACATATTGAGTTGTTTCATTTAATTTTTTTTTACAGTGTAGGAATCGATGATATCCACTCAAATTATAACGATAATAAAATTAGCACAGTTAAGAAAAGAAAAACAATTGAAAAAATATGAAGAAAAATTAGGAAATTCTAAGATAACAAAATACAAATTCAAGGAAACAATGAGTACTGATAAATTGGAACAAATACGTGCGAATGAGGCTTTACGTGAGAAAGAAGCTTTTATAAGAATTAAAGAAAAACAACCCAATAAATATAAAAAAAATTAAAAAATACTAAAATAACAAAAATGAAATCAAAGATAAAAAAGGGTACTGATGAAATAGAACAAATACGTACAAATAAAGCTACACATAAGAAAAAAGCCTACATAAAAATGAATGAACAACCAAATAAATATAAAAAAAATTATAAATATTAAGATATAAAAAATAAAATCATTTGGAAATAGAGATACTAATAAATTGAAAAAATTGCACGAAAAAGAAAAATTACGCAAAAAAGAGACTTATAGGAAAGTTATTAGAGAACAATAATGAATATGAGAGAATGGTACAAATTAAGAATCAAAAATTGGGAAATGCCGATATTATTTAGAAAGCACAAGTAAAAAATGATTGTTACTAATTAAAAGAATCACGCACAAGGTGTGAACAAATAAAAATTGATGACAATAAACATGTTAATAATGATACTATAATAAATAAACCAATAGATGAAAAAAAGCGAAAACATAAATATGATTCTTATCAATTAAAGATATTTTTTATTAAGTGTAAACGATTAAAAATTAAAGACAATAATTATAATAAAAATTACAATAATAATAATTATAATAACAATCATAATATTGTATTGAACGAAGTTAATGATAAAACAATAAAGGGCGAAGTAGAAAAAAAACTAATGAAATTGAATGGAAAAATAATAACTGAAAAAATTAATTCGAAACTGATTGGTTGTATAGCAAATATATATTTTGATGAAAATCTCATATCTGAAAATAACATTGGTTCCATGACAAATACATGTGTTTATTGTGATGCGAAACATTTTGCTTTAGAATATACTAAAAGTAACGGTTTCTCCAATTGTTGTCATAAAGGTGAAGTAGCATTGTTAGAAAATATTCCTTACCCAGAACAATTAAAGTTAATAGCAACTGAATTAACGGAAGAAATTATTGATTTTCGACGAAATGTTGAGTTGTACAATGATGCTTCAGCATTCGCAAATTATGGTGCCAATTTTGATACATTGCCGGATAAAGGACCACAAGTTATTAGAATATGTGGACAAATTTACCATAATGTATATGCGTTACATCCTAATAAAGATGGAGCACGTAAATATGGACAATTATATATTTTAGATAATGAAATGGCAACGATTAAACGACATAAGTTTAATACCAACTTAACATTATTAAAACATTTAGATAACTCAATGAGAGATATTAACCCTCATGCTAAAGCCTATAAAATGATGCATGAAGCAGGAGAAGAAGAACTACAACGATGTGCAAAAATCAATTGTCTTCTGAAAACTTTAACTATGCCTATTAACCGCAATAATAATTTTGATAAAAATAGATGTAATCTACCTACCTGTAATGAAGTAGCAATAATATACGTTGGAGAAGACGATATGCCTCCTATTGAACGTGATATTGTCATTCACCCTAAGTCTGGTAAACCAATTAGTATACTAACAATTCGCAAACACACAGATCCTATGACATATTCGCTTATTCATCCTAATGGTGGTTTCGTATAGATGTTAAATATGAAAAATAAATTTGGAAAATCTAATATTGAAAATTTGCAATTTTATAATTATAGATTTAGTGTTAGAAATGAATTTAATCCATTTCTTAATTTAGGAAAATTATCTCAACAGTTCATTGTTGATGCATTTGTGAAAGTTGAGACCTCCACACCGAGAGACTTTTGCACTATAAAAGATAGTGCGTTTTAGAAACGCTCTACAAGGTGGCGCGCATGCACAATATTTTTGGAATATGCAAGATAAATATCGATGCGGCGCCACCTTGCGCTGTGTTTTACGATTAATGCACCAAAAAAAGTGATGCATGCATTATAAAATGTAATATGATTTACGTAGCAGAAGGCATCACTTTTTCTAGTGAGGGCGCGCGTCAAGTTTATTGAGGCAAAAGTCTGTCCGTGCAGATCATATTTCATAAGAATAAACCAAAACGTATTAAGAAGTGATTGTTACAAAGGTGTTATGGACTATTTACATAACAAAAAAGAATTAGATCATTCAAAAATTGGAAAAATGGTAATATTACCATCAAACTTTACAGGAAGTCCACGATTTTGAAAACGAAATTACATTGATCCAATAAGACTTGCAAATTATCATGGTAAACCTGATCTTTTTGTAACTATGACCTGTAACCCACATTGGAAAGAAATAACTGAAAACTTAAAACTTTATGAAAATGCAATAGATAGACCGGATATTATAACAAAAGTATTTTATCAAAAAGTAGAAGAATTAAAAAATTTAGTGATAAAAAAGGGAATATAAGGAAAATGTATTGCATATAGATATGTAATTGAATTTCAAAAACGAGGATTACTGCATATGCATTGTTAGTAATAACTTACTCTTGGATAAGAATAATAAATTTGATATTCCCGAAAAAGTTGATAAAATAATAAGTGCAGAGATCCCAAATAGAGATATTTATCCAAAATTATATAGTATTGTTAAACAATTTATGATACGCGGTCCCTGTGGTATGCAAAATATAAATTGTTCGAGTATGGATAAAAATACGATACAATGTACGAAAAATTTTCAACTGTACAAACGTAAAAATGATGGCGTCGAAATAATTTTCAAAAATAAATTTACAGAAAGAATTGAAGATAATGGATTGGTTGTTCCTTATAATCCTTACTTATTATTGAAATTTAATGCACACATAAACGTAGAAGTTTGTTTCACTGTACACTGCATTAAATATTTATTCAAATACTGTTATAAAGGTCATGATTGTGCATACATTAAAATACATCAAGTGAGTGTGGATTTTAAATCAGAAAATAAAGACACTTTTTAAAATGACAATCCTGAAAATGTTGAATATGAATATGACGAAACCCAACAATACATTAATACACGATATTTATGTCCATCTCGAGCAATGCACAGATTATGAGAATATCCTTTACATGTTATTTCACATATTATGAAAAGTCTCAGCGTTCATGAGGAAAATCAACAAAACGTATTTCATAAAGAAGTAAAAGAACAAATAATCATGCAAAAAAATGTAAGAAAAACATTAACAGCATATTTTGAATTAAATAGAGAAGATTTTGAAGCACGAAATTACTGGTATTCAGAAATACCAAATTTGTATACATTTAATGAAAAACTGGAAAAGTGGAATAAAAGAATAAAAAAAGAAAACCAATACTTAGTAGAATGTACTTTCTAAGTCCGGAAGATAGACAACGTTATTTCATTAGGTTATTACAATTACATGTTAATGGAGCTATTATTACATGTTTGAAGCTTCGCGTACTGTTGATGATGTGATGTACAATTCGTTTTATGAGGCAGCTAAGGCAAAACAATTAATTAATGAAGACGAAGAATGGGATAGATGTTTGGAAGAAGCATCTTCAACAGATTTCCTTTATATTCTTTATGAATTATTTGCTTTCATTTGCGTTTTTCATAATCCTATAAATGCACGAGATTTATATAAAAAATATAAAGATAAGTTATACTATCCTAAATACGAAAAAAATATAGGTAAAAATCTTGCATTGAATGTTATTAAAAATAATTTACAAGTCAATGGATTTTCTTTAAACGATTTTAATTAACCTAACATAAGCACATTTATAGAAGAAGATAATAATCAAACAATTTTAAATCATAATAATAATATTCTTAATGAATGAGAAATGAAAATAAATTCTTTAATTGATAAACAAAGATAAATATTTAACTCTACTATAAAGAGTTTAAACAACCAAAGTAAAGAAAAATATATTTTTATAGATGAACCAGGTGGAAGTGAAAAAAGTTATTTAATTAACGTTTTAATAGTTCATTTGAAATATCATACTATTCATTATTTATGTGCAGCTTGGACAGCTATAGCAGCGAATTCATTAGTCGATGGAAAAACCGTGCATACAACATTTAAACTACCGTTAAGAGGCCGCTGAATTAAATTAATTAATAAATAATGAAATAAACTCTGATACTTTGTTTTTAAAAAAAGTTTGACATACTTACAAAATCATAAGTGGAGCTAGAGAATTAATTTGTCCTTATTAGAAAAAATATTGTTTTTTTAGTGTACAAGTTGCGGACAACTATTGATATCTAGTAATAATTACTAGTTTTTCCAAAAACCTACATTTTTCGATTAGAAAAGGATAGAGAGTTACAACGTCCTCTTAAATATAACAGATTGTAAAACTTGTAATGTTAAGCCTAATTCTGCAGAAAGCAAACAAAGGAAACACAAATAATTATTTGGGATAAAATATTTATGATTTCATTTTTGCTTTCGGAGCAATTGATCGTCTTTTTCAAGGTTCATGCGATGTGAACCAACCTTCCGGTGGTAAAACTAATTGCATCAGGAGATTTCAAGCAAACATTACCAATTGTACGACAAAGAAGCCGTATGAATATTATTAAAAATTCAGTTAAATTTAGTTTATTATGGCAGAATTTAAAGCCCAAGTAATTATAAAAATCAAAAAAATATTAGGCTCAAAAAAATATAGAGACCAAGAAAATATAATGAAAAAAAAATATAAGGCCCAAAAAAATGTTTTAAAAAAATATTGGGCTCAAAAAAATATAGAGCCAAGAATACATAAAAATCAAAAAAATATAAAATTCAAAAAAATATTGGGCCCAAAAAAATATAGAGCTTAAGTAAATATAAGAATCAAAAGAATATAGAGCTCAAGTAAATATAAGAATCAAAAGAATATAGAGCTCAAAAGAAATAAGATTTAAAAAAATATTGGGATAAAAAAAAAAGAATCAGATAAATATTGGGCCCAAAAAATATAAAGACCAAGAAAATATAATAATCAAAAAATATTGTGCCCAAAAAAATATAAGATTAAGAAAAAATATAAACCCAAAAAAAAAGTTAAACAACAATGAGGCCCAGATAAATAAATGGTTCTAAAAAATTAGAGGCCTGAAGAAAATAGGACTCGAAAAAAGGTAGGTCCAAAAAAATATAAGGCCTAAAAAAATATAGGACTAAAAAAGATATGAAAGCCAAGAAATAAAAGGCCGAAAAAAATAAGGCCTAAAGAAAATAAGACTCAAAAGAATGTAGAGCCTAAAAAATATAAGGCCCAGAAAAATATAGAGATAAATAAAATATAGGACTGAAAAAAATTATATGACGCATAAAAATATAAATTTAAAAAAAAAATTAGGCCCAAAATGTATATAAAGCCAGAGAATACATAAGAATTGAATAAATATTGGGCCCAAAAAAAATAGAACCCAAGAAAATGTAAGGCCCAAAAAAAATATGAGGCCCAAAGAAAATAGAACTCAAAAAAATGTAGGGCCTCAAAAATACAAGGCCTAGAAAAATAGAGCCGAATAAAATATAGTACCCAAAAAAATTATAAAACCCAAGAAAATATTAATTTCGAAAAAAAGTTGGGCCCAAAAAAATATTGGTTCTAAAAAAATATAGAGCCCAATAATATATAAAAACCGAAAAAATGTTGGGCCCAAAAAATATAGAGCCCAAGAAAATATAAAGTCAAAAAAAAATATGGGGCCCAAAAAAATATAAGGCCCAAAAAATATAGAGACCAAAAAAATATGCCAAGAAAAATATTGGGCCCAAAAAATATAAGGCCCAGAAAAATCTGAAGCTAAATAAAATATAGGACCCAAAAAAATTATAAAACGCAAGAAAATATAAATTTAAAAAAATATTGCGCCCAAAAAAATATAGGGCACAAGAAAATATAAGGCTTAAAAAAATATAAAGCCTAAAAAAATAGAGAGACCAAAAAAATATTGGACCCAAAAAAATATAGGCCGAAAAAATATTGGGCCCAAAAAAATTTAAACCCAAAAAAATATAGGGCGCAAGAAAATATAAGACCCAAAAAAATATGGCCCAAAAAGATGCTTATGACTAATGAGGACTAATTATGTAGGGCCCAATAAAAAATTGCTACTCTTATTACCAAAAGATTAGACACATTTAACAAACGCGGAGAACCGGAGAACCGGAGAAACGGAAAAAAAGTGGTTTCACTTTATTATAATATAAGATGTTAAAACACCAAAGAGTGTAAAACTCCGAGCATTCTTGGGATTTGTAAGCTTTTACACTAACTAGGAGAGTGTCACACCTCCGGATCACGGATTTTGCTCAAACTTCGGGATAAGTTTTCAGATGATAAAATATGGAAAAAGCTAAAGTTATAGTCATAAATACTCAATATTTCTCTAGTTACAGGCAATTAAAGAAAATCACTAAAAAAGTTACTATATTTTTAAACGCATATAGTTCTTTAGCGTCGATAGCTACAAGCTTGAAACTTTTTTTGAATTAAAGCTGAGCTCAAATCCTTTCGAAATAGTAGTTACAGCATATCAAAATATTATTTTTTCCCAAAGTTAGAGCGTAATAAGGATTGAACCTGATTTTTCTTTTAAAAACATTAATCAATAATAAAAGCTGAAATTAGGTCCAATCCTTATTACGCTCCAACTTTGGGAAAAAATAATATTTTGACATACTGTAACTACTATTTCGAAAGGATTTGAGCTCAGTTTTAATTTAAAAAAAGTTTCAAGCTTGTAGCTATCGACGCTAAAGAACTATATGCGTTTAAAAATCTAGTAACTTTTTTAGTGATTTTCTTTAATCGCCTGTAACTAGAGAAATATTGAGTATTTATGACTATAACTTTAGCTTTTTCCATATTTTATCATCTGAAAACTTATCCCGAAGTTTGAGCAAAATCCGTGATCCGGAGGTGTGACACTCTCCTAGTAAGTTCGTCAAAGGTTATGCAAACAAAATTTTACCTCTAATTATTATGGAAATTAAGAAAATATGTGCCTTATGAATGGGAAGCAAGACAGCAAAAAGCCTTTGAAAACATAAAAGATCTTTTTATCGAAAATATAATCTTAAAATTTATTGATATGGTAAAACCTTTTAGACTAACGACAGATGCAAGCAAATACGCAATTGCTGCAATCTTCTTACAATCAGACGAATATAATCGTGAAAATATAGTCTGTTTTATAAACAGAACTCTTAAAGGTAGCGAATGAAATTACTTCACTACCGAAAAAGAGTTATTAGCTGTTGTTTGGTCTTTACATAAACTTGACACATATCTAAGAGGTGCCAAGAATATAATAGTAAGGACAGATCATGAACCCATCACATTCTTAAGTAAGTGTAAATTTAATAATTACAGATTTAAAAGATCAGCATTATTGATCCAAAATTTTAATATAATACCAGAGCATACACCTGGAAAAATAAATGCAACTGACGATTTCTTAAACAGGCAAGCATCTGATATAGCAGAACACGATGAAAATGAAGTATTAATTGTGTTAATTAGAATGAGAGTGGCATAAGTCACATACTTCTAATTTCGAGATTTTTAATGTTAAAGTTATAAGTCAATAAAAAATCAGGAAGAATTTTAAAAAAATTATAGTGCAGTAAATTGATAGATTATAACGTTTTTTCTAATAATTCACCCAAACATGAAAGCATTATTTCGATTTTTTTATTATAATAAAAAATATTTCACCATTTGTGACTTATGCCATTTTCATTCTAATCAGAAATTTTAAAGTTGTTAGTGTTCATGGACTTATGCCATTATCATTTCTAATAATAAAAACAAAAGAATCCAATTGTTGATTAATAATCATATTATTCATTTAAACAAATATTATTTCACAAATGTTCTTAATAATTAACATCAATAGATTAACTATATTAAGATAACGCAATTTTACTATAACACAGTAATAACACAAAAACTTTATTCTATATCAGATTCATTAGAAATTAAGGTACTATGATTATTTTCACTAGTAGTAAGATTTAAAAAGAATTATGATGTACCAGTGGAATGAATTATAATTTTCGGGATTCCTTCGTCTTTTTCTAGTTTTTTTAGCAACTTGGTATTTTTTTTAACCATTATTCGCTTTATTACTTTGTGATTCTGAATCACTTCTTGGAATATAATCAGAGTTATTATCCAACGACATAATTTATTTAAATACTTATGTCATTTGGAAATACTTTGAACGTACTGCTTTATATCAAATATAACGAGTAACTGTGACTGAATTGATCACTACTAACCGTACTATACATAGCATCTTATTTATGAATATAAACATGTTTTTGTTGTCCAGGAATGCGGAACAACATATTTATTTCATGTATCCTTTATTGAAGGCTATGTGATAATGTATTCGAAAACTCAAAATTTATTTAGAACAGCTTCAAACAATCAATGTGATTTAACATTAAAATTCCATTAACCTTTAGATAGCCAGAATTGGAGGTGGCAAAAAACGTATCTTATTTTACTGATTGATCATAGGGAAAGTGTCGATCAGGAGGTGCGCCAATATATTAGCGTTGTGGCCGTCCAAAGGTTAAAATGTGACTTATGCCATTTCCATAATTAACCCTTTTACATTTTTGTTAAGTGCCATTTTTACAGTGCTCATAATATTGAAGAAAAAGTACAAAATAGACACTTTATTTCCGAAAATAAGTTGTTTTAATGCTAAAAAAAATAAAATTTATCACTAGGTAAATTTTTTGAAAATGTGACTTATGCAACTCTTATTCTCACTCACACAATTGCTAGTATCAGAAATAAATTAAAAATTAATAAACAATTAGAACAACAATGAGGAGCGGAAATTTGGACAACGTAATTCACCCAAGCGCATCCAGATTTGTTCAACCTAATCCAATGGAGTTCGCGAAGCTGGGATACTATTATTTTATTAACAACTTTAAGGAGTCTCATATGTCAGTTTGTTGTTCATAAAAATTAAAAGTTTAAAGAACTCTTCAAAATTTTAATAAAAATTAATTTATACCATATAAAAAATTTCTGCAAATTTTCAAGTAGTCTAATCGACTAATTTTTTTATATGTGCTCACTCGAAGTCCACTATTTTTATATCTCATAGTAGTAAAAAGATAAATTTTAAGTGAGCTTAAATAATAAAATCAGTCGATAAAGCTAGCTAAAAATTTGCAGGGATTTTTTTCTAAGTATAAATTAACGTTTTTCAAAATTTTGAAGAATTCTTTAAACTTTTAATTTTTATGAACAATAAACTATAGCAAATTATAGCTAGCATATGAGACTCCTTAAAGTCGATAAAACGACAAATACCCCGGCTCGCAAAAACTGGGAGAAAAGTTTGAAAAAAAATTTTTTTTTTAAATTAAAAATAAAGAAACAGAAGAAGAAAAATTTATAGAAGAGATGAAATTGAAAAGAGGAATGGATAAAATAAAAATATTTTATACAGGATGGAGGCCAGAAGAGCATAAAAAGATTGCAAAAAGGTGTGAATACGTGTAGAGATCACCTGGACGACAATGAAGAAGACATAAAAAGTGGACTGCAGAAAAAGATGAGAAATATAAAAGACAAAAAACAAAAAACCAAAAAGAAAAAACTGTGTAACGCAAGTAAAAAAGTGAGTGTAAAATTTTCTTTAATAGAAAAAAATTTGTTTTGGTTAAAAAAAAATAAAAAAAATTGTTCAGGTGACAAAAGAAAAGTTAAATTTAGAATGTATTAAAAAGTAATAAAATATTAGTTTAGTTGAATAAAAAAAACAGCAATTGATTTTAAAATTTTAAAAATTAAAAAAGTTATGTTTAAAGTAAAAATAAAAGAAAAAATAGAAAACGTATTATAAAAAAAAAAAATAAAATAAAATTGAAAGTGAAATTTAAAAATTGTATTTGAAAAGAAAAAAGATTTTTTTGTTTATCGTTTAGTTAATAAGACAATTTTTTGTTTAAAAAAAAAAAAAAAATGTTATTAGTTTGTTGTTAAATGAAAAGAGAATATATTTTGGCTTATTTTTCCAATATAAAAAATCGTATTTTATTTTGGGGGGCAATCCTCAACACCCAGGGTAACGCATAAGTGTATGGTGTTTGTGCGCGCATCTTTATAAGTCGCGTTAGTGAAAATGAAATCGATTTTTCCTATTAATCAATCTAATTAAAATTCAAAATCGTATTTTAATTTGAGGGGCAATGTGAGCGCCTGAGTATGAACCGCCTTAAAGCCGCACAAAACTCGAAGATGCGCGTGGAAACACCCAAAAAGACCAAAGTGGTTGTACATGCAAGCACGCATGTACATACACATGCTCTTGCATGTGTAAGTACCACAGTATGTACGCAGTATCTCTCCCACTCTTCTACCAAAGTGTTGGAGTGGGAGAGAAATTAAAGAGAGTTGAAGCAAGCTGTGTAAGGAGCTCGCTAGCTTCGGCACTCTTGGATCAGCTCTCTCACGGGTCAGTCATACCTTGCTTAAGATAGCAACGGGCGATAGGCCAATCAATACATTAAGCAAGGCAGAATTTACACGTGTAATCGTGCTTTATTGTAGTTGTATACTTATAATTTTGTATGTTTTTTTTAATAAAGAGCTTATCCAAGCAAATAAGATTTCTTTTCCTGATAATTAATTTGCTCGAAGTCAACTCATCACGCTGTACCTATATAAATATATATATATATATATATGTGTGTATGTATGTACATCTACATCGAAGTATACCGTTTTGGGACATTCCTGATTTTTAAGGCGGACTTTCCAGGACATGTCCTGGAAGTTGCCATATGATTTCTATATCTATATCTGCAATTAAGGTTGATTTACGATTATTTCTTTAGTAAATTTTTAAAATTTCGTGGGTTATTTATTATGTATACTCGGTGGGAAAAAACTCCGTCCCGAAACCATCCCTTTAACGTAATATATATATATATATATATATATATATTTATTATTATTTCTTTTTATAAATATGTTTTTCTATCCATCCCTCTACCTACCTTCGTCTCTTTCACTTTTTTCTTTCAATATATAGCATTCGGAACTTCATTCTTTCAGGGTGTCCCTCGGCGGCCGAAAATTTTTTTTTTTCGAATACTGGGAGGACAATTTGTACCTTCTCAATCGGCTACACGGAGAAATTTTATATTCTAAAAGATAGTGCGTTTAGAAAACGCATCGAGCATGCTATTGGTCCTACTCAGAGACTGATTAATTTGACTGTATGACCAATAAAAATATTCTCTGATCGTAAAAATAAAAATAATAATAATAATAAGGCAATACACGTGTGACGTCTGAGGGACGCTACATATGATTTAACGCCGCGTTAAAGCGTTCTTCGGCGGCCGTTAGCATATGCTAAGTAATCACCTCTTTTGAAAGTGTAAAGATAGGAGAACTCTATTAGTTCGACGAGGAAAAGGAAAGAAATGAGTAAAAGTGGATTCGTTTCGCTAGAGAACCCTGAATATTTGTACTGTCGAGATTCTTACCAATTTGGCGAACTTCGGCGGAAAAGTGAAGGAACTTATAAACATGTATATAAAAATATCATAAAAAAAATTTAATGAAATAGAAAAGACTTAAAAAGAAATAATAATAACCTTGTTTAAATTTAATAAATATGCAAAAATAATAAGAAATAGTATATTACACACCAAGGGAGGTAAAGTACTGGCGAGTCCATAGCACATATAAAATATGTGCTATGGGCTCGCCATTTTACTTCCCGTGGTGTGTATACTATTTTTCGCTATACCCGGGTCGAAACTACAACTTTTGTTTTTCGGTGCCGGGACGAAAGTTGTGCTTTCGGGCAGGGTATGGCGAAAATAATTTTAATAATAAAAATGAGGAAATAAATTGTCGTAGAAAAATAGATTTTAAATAAAAACAATTTGATTTTAAGTTTTAAATTTTTAAATTTATTTTCAATGGAATTTATACTTACTATCCTCAAAGTTGGAGATCATTGCAGAGAGAGATAGAGATAACGTTGAACTATGAGTGCTGGTAATCCTTGCTGCTTTATCAAACTCTTAAGTATTTAAAGATAAAAGTATTCAAGAAAAATAAAAGACTTAAAAAGATTGAACGATTTTCATATATAAGCTTTTGTATAGAAAATGATAAAAAAGAGAATTGGTTTTAATTTTAGATAATAAGAGAGTAAAATTTTTGTTTGTAGAGAGATGATATAATGATTATTTTTTAACTTGATTTTAAATGTAAAGATTCAGTAATATAAAAATATAGTTTTAAAAAAAATTTTTCTTTTTTGAAACAGTAAAAATAAAAACAGCGAGTAAAGATTTTGAGTTGAAGAGATTTAGAAAATTCAATATTATAAATTCTTGTTTAAAATAAGAAGTATATTTTTTTATTGAGAAAAGAATTTAAAATAAAAAATTGAAAATTTAGTTTGAAAGATTTGATGAAAGAATACCTTTAGAGTTTGATAATTGAAGATTGCTTGTAGATTTTAAAACTTGAAGAATTGGGGACTGCTTGAAGATTTTGTTGTGAGCTTATTGAGCTCGAAAGAAAGACTTGTAGATTTAGAAAACTTGATGCTTGAGCTTGTAAACCCAAGACGGAACTAACTTTAGTTTGTGTCTTTTTGAGACAAGTAAGTTTGCTTCCCTCCCCAAGAGAGCTTGGGGGTGCTGTTTAAGGGATCAAGATATTGGATAAGTAAAAAGACCGGAAGAGGCAGGGTATTGTGGAAAGTGTTGTTGAGAACGGACCCAAAGAGGGAGGAGATTTTGACCCGAAGTTCGGCGATCTCCTAGCGAAGTCGCTGAAGTTTGAAAATCTCTATCTTTCTTTCTCCAATGTCTCTTTCCTTTAAGAATAGTTACAAAAATATTGAACTTACTATCAACATAAAAAATAAAGAATTAAGAATCATTAGAAAAATGTGATTTTTAACTACATTTACTCATTTTAATGTTAAGTTGTATTCATCGGTTGCAGATGTCCCTTAGCAAGCATTCACAGAAATAGTTGTGTACTTCACAAATATAAAAATTTATTAAAAAATATCTTCTGAAAGATTTAGAGTGAACCAAACATTGATACAGAACATATTCAGAATGGATTTTTTTATTTGAAAAAAATTGAATGTCATTGAATTTCTTGAAAATTATGATTGGTAACTAAAATATCCTTTGTTTATCTGACTGAAAAGATTTGGAAAATTATTTTTGCTTTATTTCTTTCATAATTTAAACATAATCTATCTCAAGATACAATAACACTTTGAAGAATAATTTCAAAAAAATTTAAACATTTAAAAAAAAGAAT
Organism: Anastatus disparis; assembly: GCA_017163975.1. Lineage (NCBI taxonomy): Eukaryota > Metazoa > Arthropoda > Insecta > Hymenoptera > Eupelmidae > Anastatus > Anastatus disparis. Next base: position 1,142,434 of record JAFFSR010000394.1, on the reverse strand, counting down.
TCGACCTTAAAATAACCTTGAAAAATAAGTTTGGGGTCAAAGCCAAGGTCATCTCTAGATTTTTTGGATCAAATTTAACAGCTTTTGTTTAAAACATTTTCTCGGAAAATGCGACCCTGAAGAGTTATTCAGGGGGATCCATTCTTTTGGAACAGCCTGTATAACTGAACTTATGTCTCTTTATATCTCAGTACGTTGAAGATCAGTATAAGGCAATTTGTGAATCAATATCCTAGCGGATGAAATCAGTTGGATTTAAATTAAATAATTATTAATATTCTCATGAATCAACACAAAAAGTCCTGACATATAAGTAGAAGTGCATTTTTAGTTTTTTCCCAACGCGGAGAAAAAAAATCGATTTTCATTGGCTGTTTTGCGTGAGCAAATCATCTAAGAAAAAGGTATAAGCATATAAATTTTGTATTTAGTGTATAAGAAATTAAATTTAAATATTGGTTAGTTATAAATTTTAGTTATTTTTACTGTAAAAATGCAATAAAAAATGTGATGAATTTCCCACACAGCATAGAATATTTCTGGAAGCTTCCTAGTATATTGGCACGGAAGATTTGAAATAGTTTAGGAATCTTCCATGGAATATTCCTGTAATATTCGTATGTCCTTGATTCTTCCTACATTGGAATATTACATGGAATATTGTTGGAAAATTCCAAAAATATTTCATTGGAAGATCAAGGACATCTCAGATCTTTCATTGAAATATTTCAGGAATCTTGCAGGAATATTTCATGAAATATTCCGTTAAAACATTCATGGAAGATTGCCGGAATATTGGAACGGAAAATTTGAAACATTTCATGAACCTTTCATGGAATATGCACGAAAGATTTAAGGAATCTTTCATGAAATATTCCATGAAATATTTCTAGAAGATTTTAGAAATCAATCGTAAAATATTCCATGGAATATTTATGGAAGATTCGCAGAATATTGGCACGGAAGATTTGGAATATTTCAGGAATCTTCCGTGAAATATTCCTTCAATATTCGTAACGTTCCGCGCAACCTTCCAACGAAAACTTCATGGAATCATTCTAGAATCTTTCATGCAATATTCCACTGGAAGATTACTTAAATCTATCTATGAAATATTTCGTGGAATATTTCTGGAAGATTTATGTAATATTCCGCTATACGATTTTAAAGTTTATCGGAATCTTTCAGCGAAATGTTTATGGAATCTTCCTGAAATCTTTCATGAAATATTCCACCGGAAGATTGCTGTAATCTTCGCGTGAAATATTTCAGGAAATATTTATGGAAGATTTATGTAATATTTTGCTGTAAGATTTAAAAGTTTTTTAGAATCTTTCAGTGAGATGTTTATGGAATCTTTCTGAAATCTTTCATAAAATATTCCACTAGAAGATTACTTAAATCTTTCTGTGGAATATTTCGTGGAATATGTCTGGAAGATTTATGTAATATTCCGTTGTACGATTTCAAAGTTTTTTGGAATCTTCCAGTGAAATATTTATGGAATCTTTCTGAAATCTTTCATAAAATATTCCACTAGAAGATTACTTAAATCTTTCTATGGAATATTTCGTGGAATCTTTCTGGAAGATTTATGTAATATTTCGTTGTACGATTTTAAAGTTTATCGGAATCTTTTAGCGAAAAGTTTATGGAATCTTCCTGGAATTTTCCATAAAATATTTCACTGGAATATTTCATAAACATTACATGGAATATTTCATGAAATATTTCAGAAATCTTCCGTGAATATTTTATGGAATATTTTGAAAAAGTTTTTGAACACTCTTTTGAAATATTCCTGAAATATTCCTGGAAGCTTTCAATGGAAGATTCTAGTGGAATATTTTGAAATATTCCGTAGAGACTTTCAATAATCTGCGTAGAAGGTTCCATTGAAATATTCCAATGGAATAATTCTATGTATTTCAGTGAAATCTTTCATGCTGTGTGGGTATCAGTACAAAGTGGATCGTGTCTTACTATCTCTTGGACTGTTAACATTATTCAATACGTAAAATTATTTCTTGACTAAAAATTAAATTAATTATTCTTTAGAGTGTTATTGTATCTTGAGATAGATTATGTTTAACCCTTTGAGGGGCACATTTTTCTGTAAAAAACGGGTTTTTTTGAGATTAATTGTTTATAACAAATACTTCAATTAATGAATATTTGCAATTTCTCTATAAAATCTAATAAATCAGGTATTCAAGAGTTCAAAAAGTCTTATAGATGTCTTAAAAAGGCATATACGTTTTAGAAATACGGAAAAATCCAAAACCAAATAGGTGGGACAAATACGTACCACTGCCCCTCAAAGGGTTAAATTATGAAAGAAATAAAGCAAAAATAATTTTTTTAATCTTTTCAGTCAGATAAAGAAAGGATATTTTAGTTACCAATCATAATCTAAAAATCCTATCTTTCATTATTTTTAATTACATTTTCATTTTCTCCAAGGAATCGCCCAGGATGTCCACTTTGAAATTTGTAGGCCATATTTATACATATATTACCTACTTTGATGATTTTCTTGGACATGGGATCATGGTTCGAAACCTTGGAAAGTGGTATTTTAATGCTTTAAATGACTTTAGCTCAGCAAATCGATACATTAGCACTTATAAATTGATATTTTCTCAAAATTTAGAATATTTTGAAGAAAAAAGTTTTTCAGTAATAAATTCTTAAAACGCAACCCAACTGAGTAATTTAAACTTAAAATTATTCAATAATGTCAAAAATATGGTTTTTGCCCAACTTTGAAGCTTCGTACCTCAAAAAATATGTAAAAAAATTCTGAGTGGTTTATAATATAGAAATGAACCATTTTACCAATTTTTAGCGAGATTTTTAGCAAAATTTTTCGTCCTTCGATTTGACAGAGAAAGGGCGATATATACACATACATACATGTCTCAAAGGTAAATAGTTAAATTTATAATCGTAAAAGTAATCATTAATATTAATCTTATGAATAAATTTCATCTCACAATTATTTATTGAAGAAAGTTCATTCCAGAATATTCGAGAACATTCACGTTGTTTTTTCTATAATGGATAAAAAGAGTATAATATTAGTGTAAATCATAGTTATTTAATTTTAGGTATTAGATTAATTAATTTAAAAAAAAAATATTAAAACAATAAAGAAAAAGATAGGGTTCTTCTTTTGTATCCGTTTTAGATTCGTATCGTGAATCATTAGTATGAATTATTATTATAAAAATTATTTAAACTAATTTTAAAACTAATCAGGACTATATTTTAAAATAGTGCAAAAGAAGGTATTACGTTTACATATTGTTATAAAGAGCGTCGTGCATGACGTTGTATTATTCATGATGTTTCTCTATAAAATAAGAAAATGAGAGGTATATGGTTACTAGTTATAATAATTATTCAAAATCGAAATTCGGTAGTGTATGAATAAACAAAATATTTCCTCTTTCATATATTTTTTCTCTAGATCCACATCATAAATATTTGTTTTGTTTAATTAGTAATGTAAAACCCAGACGGCATAGGAATTCAAAATGTATTTAGAAAATATTCATCATTCGAATTCATAATGAATATTCCTAAATGAATTAAAAAAGAATTAAAAATGTATTCGCTGACTTCTTAATTAATTCATCATGATTTATGTTAAAGTTTGATAAGTATTCTTAAATAATTCATAATGTATTCATAAATGAAACATAATGTGTCACTCAATTTGAATATTTGATTAATTCAAAATGTATACAAAGTCCATTACTTCTGAAAAAAAAATTTTTTAATTATAATTAAAAATAATTATAATTTACATTCTTGAAAGCTTCTTTCAAATCATTTTTTAAATACTTTTTTATCTAATTGGAATTGGACGCTTAAGTTTATGGCGGACATAGCGCCATCTTGCAACGATTATTCATAATCGTGCAGACAGGACATTCAAATCTCCCGCCACGGTAGTAACAGGCTCAACCGCCACGTGCCGTCAGTTTTGCTGCTCCCGCAAGAGGAACAGCGAGCTCGAGAACATATAAGAGCCAAGGCTCAATGTACCACAGAAGCTGCAGACTAAGCTCTTCCTCTCTCTCTTCGCCGAGTGTGCTCGCTGGCCTAGAGAGATGGGAGACAACAGTAGTAGCTATCTTACCTAGAGTTTCGCTCTGGCTAAGAATGCTCTTTCTCTCTCTCTCGCACTAAAACCTATATAGAGTACGCTTGCCTATATGGCCTTTAGATGCGAATTGAAATGCGGTCGATTTTAGCGTAGTGCGCTCGCATGCCTAAATCGAGTGCACAAGAGTCAAGTTGCAAATGCACTTCCGCACCGCCGTACCGACCGCACTGTAAATAATAAATTAATTTAATTTAATATTAGATTGTATTTAGTCTGTGCCACCGAGCCGCCGTACCGGCCGTTTTGTAAATAATAACTTTATAAATTCATTATAAATTCGTATTTGACATTAAGGTTGATTCACACCGAACCGTCATAGTATATACCGTCGAGCCGCCACGCCGATCACTGCATAAGACATTTTGTCTGATATAAATTCATAGTAATGTTAAGGGTGTTTTTCCACCTATTATAACCGTAGTATTAAGTTAGCTTTAAGGGTGTTTCCCACCTATTGCAGCTGCCGGAAAAAGGCAAGCTAAGATTACTCTACCCATGTACATCCACCGCGCATTAGAGAATCATAGGCCTTCAGCCACATTCCGTGTTACCGCATTTAAGGGTACCGTCTACCCATTGTTACTATAATAATTAGTTTATTAATATTATAATTTTGTTTGTTCATTAACCCGGCAGACCGTCCAGGACGTTAAACGCCGTTAGTTTGATTTGACTTAATATTAAAGATAAAGTTTATTTCGATTAAAGGAAAGTAATATAATTAAGTTTGAATTATTCTTGATTTCATTTATTCCATCGTGACAAGAGGCGCATATGCCGTCAAGTGGCTTATAATAAATTTAATCTCTATTTCTTTGTATGACACGCATAATTATATTAGGTTAGTTATTTTGATTTATATAATTTAGGTTAGCTTATCACTTTTTATTATTATTGTTATACGTCGTTGTAAGATATGAGTTTAGAGTACAATAAAGCCCAGGTACTCCCTAGCATAAGTAAACGTGTCAACCTGTTTACTATCCTTTATCTTTCCACTGTCCGTCCTGACCGACCTCCTGCCTCGAACCCTGGTCACTCACTGAAGCGTCCGGCAACAGGAGGTAAAGACGTAATTTTCCTAGCCGCGGAAAATAAAAACGTTACAACCTATACCTCGTAACAAAAACACCCGATGTTATATAACGTGACGTCAAATGCAAATGGACGACCGCATCGAGTGAACATCTATGTTTTCAATTTTTTGCTTTTTAAGCAATTAAGACAATTTAAAAGTATATATTGCAGGAAAATTACAAGTATATCAAGAAAAGATTCTCTTTTCATTTATATCTTATTAATAAAAAATTCATATTTTATTCATTTTTCATTCATTGTTTATTCATTTTTCATTCATTGTTTATTCATTTTTCATTCATTTTTCATTCATTTTTTATTCATACTTTATTTATTTTTTATTCATATGTTATTAATTTACCATTCATAAAGTATTCATCTTTAATACAATTTTAATTCATTTTGAATTCATAGCTGATTATATGAATACTTTATGAATTTATTAAGAATTCAATCAGTATGACATGATTTGAATTCATTGAAGTTTAAAATGAATTCATTCTGCTTATATTATGAATACTCAATGAATTCATAAAATTTCACAGAATATATTATGAGTTCATTTTTAATTGATATTGCCGTCTGTGAAACTATAGTTTAATTGATATATTTATTCGTATTTATATAAATATGTATATATTTTAATGTCTCTTTTTATTTTTTGAAAAATGATTTTTATTCCAGAGAAAACTATAAATCAAAATTGACGGGTTGCGTAGAATAAGGGCACAACTCGGATAGGGCCTTTTTTATAGCAAATGAAGAAATAAGTTCAGAGAGTCATAATCTATTGTGGGATTAAATATCAGATTTTAAATATTAATTTTTTTCAAATTAACAATGAATTTTAAAAAAAGGGGTCCAACTCTAATTAGCGGTTGTAGAACAGTTTTCCCAAAACCCACTTTTCCCAATAACTACTTTTCCCAAAAATTAGGTCTATACTCGTCTATCTATATCTATGATTGGAACACTGGATAGATCATTTTTTTTTAAACAACTTCACTCACTAGGAGAGTATTACAACTCCGGATCACGGATTTTGCTCAAACTTTGGGATAAGATTTCAAATGTAAAAATATGAAAGGAAACAGAATTTTAGACACCAACGCTCGATATTTCCCTAGTTATAGGCAATTAAAGAAAATCACTAAAAAAGTTACTAGATTTTTAAATGCATATAGTTCATTAGCATTGATAGCTAGAAGCTTGAAACTTTTTTTAAATGAAAGCTGAGCTCAAATTCTTTCGAATTAGTAGTTATAGCATGTCAAAATATTAAACTTATAACGTAATAAACATTAGACCCAATTTCAGCTTTTGTTATTAATTAATATTTTAAAAAGAAAAATCAAGTCCAGTGTTTATTACGCTATAACTTTGGGAAAAAATAATATTTTGATATGCTTTAACTACTGTTTCGAAAGGATTTGAGCTCAGCTTTAATTTTAAAAAAGTTTCAAGCTTCTAGCTATCAATGCTAAAGAACTATATGCGTTTAAAAATCTAGTAACTTTTTTAGTGATTTTCTTTAATTGCCTGTAACTAGGGAAATATTGAGTGTTTGTGACTATAACTTTAGCTTTTTTCATATTCTGTCATCTGAAAACTTATCCCGAAGTTTGAGCAAAATCCATGATCTAGAGGTGTGACACTCTCCTAGTTAGTAAATATTTTTATGTAAAATATTGATCAACTTCATTTTATTATAAATAATTAATGAATATACTTGGACAAGATATCTAATTTTCGAAATTCGAGTAAATATTAAAGTATAACGGAACATTAGTCCTTATTTAATTTAATAAACGTTTCATATAATATGTTAATAAATAAAATTTAATCTAAATAATATTAAAGAATTAAAACATTTACTTGTTTAGTAATCATATAAATACTTTTTGAATGAAAATGAAATTAACACATATTTTAAATTGACATAAAGTATTAATATCAACTTTCGCAGTACTAGAATCTAGAAAGTCGAAGTATACGTACTCGCAACGTTGTCTCTGTGCTCGATCTCGGCTTGCGGCATGCGAGATGCCGACGAGTCGAAGCAAGCAACCACGCAACGCTAAAAGTTGTGCCCGGTTTCGGCTGTCGGCATGGATGATGCCGACGAGTCGAAGCGATTGGCCCGGCAATGCAGTCGCAGCGCTCTACTCGGATTCACGTTATTATACTGTACAGACGGTCGCAATGATTGACTGCGGTATAGTTACGCATATACCTACTACGATTTTATGTATTCTTATGCTCCGAATGTTGTTCGTATCCCGCTAATACGATCAACTTCGCAACGCTGGATTCGGATTTTTTTCAGTGTAATCATACATAAACTTATGTCTTTCCTAAATTTTTCTACTTGAAAAACCGAAAATGCATAGTGATAGTGAAAGTGTTTCTAGTTCGGTACAAGACAACTATGAAGAAGACACGGCTGATACTGAGGACGAATAGTTTTTTGACAAACAATCGAATCGTGGAAGAAAAAGAGAATGACCGAGCTTCTTGCATAAAAATTTTTGCTCGCTATGCCGATAACGCCGAAAAAATTGCCAATTGCGGTTCAACACAAAGTAATGAGTCGGTCAATCATATGATAGCCAGTAAAAATCCTAAATCAAGACATTATAGTTCCTCGGAATCTTTGAATTTTCGCGTTGCTGCAACTGCATGCCAGAAGAATATAGCTCACAGCTACCATTCCGATGTTTGATAGAAATTACAAATAATGCCGGCCCCTCTATCAGAAAAATTTCGAAAAAATAAAGATCGAAAAAGAGAAAAGCAAAAAATTTTGAATAAAACAATACATCAAAAGAAAAGGAGATTACAGTTAAAAAAACAGCGCAGAACAAAAAATTCTTTAAACTCTCGCAAAGAAGGCGTGACTTACGAAAGTGGCGTTTCTTTAGATGACGTGTCTGCAATACTACCCCAAGAACAACCAGAAATAGAGAATCGTATGCTTGAATCTTTAAATGAATTCAAGATAGTTGTTTTTGATTTAGAAACAACAGGTTTATCTAAAAATGATAAAATCTGTCAGGTAAATATAATTTACTTCGTGTACAAAACAGAAATTTGTACATCAAAAACCGTATTATTTGAATTTTTAGATTGAAGCGTGTACTAATGAAAATTCGTTCAACGCGTACATTATTCCGTCAAAGAGTATCTCCAAAAGAGCATATGAAATAACTGGTTTGCAATCAATAGCTGGTGATTTCTACTATGAAGATAAAAAAGTAGAAGCATTTCAGCTAGAGTAGCTTGTACGAATTTTTTGAATTACCTCAATAGTTTTAAATGCCCGATCATTCTGCTTGCTCACAATGGCTTTTGGTATTAATATTTTTACAAAATTAGACTGATTAAAATAAATTACGTCTTTAATTTTAATGTAAAATTTTTTTAATCTAGCTTCGACATGCCAAGAATAATAAATCTTTTAACAGATTTAGGATTAATAAAAGAATTCAAATTCGTAGTGAACGATTGTGCAGATTCTTTACTAATCTTTAAGAAAGTCCTTATTGATAGAAAAACGGAAAAAAAAATTTTCAGTACAAGCTTTAGCCACGGATTTCATATCTTATGAAAATATTAATAAACTGCATAATGCAGTTAACGATTTATGCATTCTTCTAAAACTTTTTTGTACCATTGGAATCACAGATGATATTATTAACCTTCAGGCGGCCGGGGTGGCACCTTTTGGGGTCACCAATTGTGACATAGTAAAATATTATCAAAAACTAACGTTTGTGATAATAATTTACTATGTCACAATTGGTGACCCCAAAAGGTGCCACCCCGGCCGCCTGAAGGTTAAGGCTCATGCAAAAACTATTGAACAAATATTAAAGTCAAAAGAAAAAAAAATGCTGAGACGGTTATAAAATCTTCTTTAGAGATTTATAAAAACAAAATTTCTCAGCGCATACTAAATAAATTAGCAAAGGCTGGTATGAGTCAACAAATTTTGAAAGAAAGGTTTAGAAAAAATGGTCAAGAAGGGATTCGCATTTTATTTCGAGAAAGCGTCAACGGCAAACCTCGCATCACAGTCAACAAAAAGATTTTAAATGTAGTGTACGAATTATTTTCAAATAAAGATTAGTTCCTATAAAAGTTATTATGAAAGTTTTTGTAATCTATTTTATACGTTTATTAATACAATCAATTTATTTTTCAATAATAATAATAAGAATAATAATAATGATAATAATATTAAAGATAAGATTAATTTTATTTTTCTTTATGCTTTTTTATCATTACTATTACAAATAATTTTATTAAGTTGTAATGATAAAATTATATGATTGGAAATTGCGTGCCGGAATTGCGAACGCAAGTAAAAAATGCGAGGTTGTCACATTTACGGATGACATGTAAGTGGTCATGAAATCGTTTTTTTTTTTTACAGCGAATATTTCGTTAGTTAGTTTATTTAGAATATTTCGTTAGCTACCCCTAATTTACATTCAACCATCAAAAAGTATGAATCCTCAACTTTTATATACTACTTTTGCATTATCGAATACAATTTTTTTGTTTAATAATGCGATGATAATAGTGGACATAACAGTGCGATACCCAATGTCTCCATGCATAAAAAGCAAACTTTAGCAATTTTTTTCTTTAAAATTAGTTTGGCAATCTATACTCAAAAAAATTGTAACGTATTCTTTAAAGCTCAAAGAATTTCGTGTATTTTTTTTCAAACTTTGTCCAGCAATTGAATTCCATGGAGAACTACCTTAAATGGTTTACAGAAAATAGCCCATATTCTTTTAAAAAACCTCGTACCGACACGTGCGATTTTCGTAAAGAGTGTGAAGTAAAACTATCTCTAAATAAAGAAGATCCTTGCAACAGTGAATATACTAAACATTGTTATCAAGTCAGAAGGTATCAGAAAAAAAATAAAATATTGAAGAAGTGTTCGGGCAAAGATTTCTCTACTCTGGTTTTAGAATTCGATTATGCGCAGAACCTTTCATTACCAAAACTCACTGTAAGCGCACAGTTTTATAAACGTCTCATGTAGATGTATGTATTTAACGTGCATTGCCACAATGATTCAAGTAGTTCGTTTTACTGGATGACCGAGCACAATGGAAGCAAATCATCGAATTCTGTTGTATCATTTTTATATGATTCCATCAGAAAGTATCAACAAGCAAATACAATAGAAAATATTATTCTGTTCTCTGATGCGTGTGGAGGACAAAATAAAAATCAGTTGGTAGCGGAATTTTGTTGTTGGTTAGCTAAGACTTGTAATATAAAAGTCAAACATATTTTTCCAGTGGAAGGACATTCCTTTAATCAATATGACCGTAATTTTGGATGCTATAGAGAAATAAAAAAAAGTTTGGAAATAGTTTATACACCTGATACTTATATAGAAATGCTTATGTCATGCCGACGTCATCCTTCATCTTTCAATGTAATCGAAGGATCGTGCATTATTAAAAACTGGGATCTTTTTTTTCAAACTTAAGCTAGACGTACTCTTTACGCAAAAAAATTGAAATTTAGCATTCAAAAATACGTTTGTTCAACGTATTTAAATGACGGTACAGTTCAATGTTTTGTGAAATATCATAAAAAAGAAAAAAAATCTTTTACAGTTCTCCACCCATTAACTCTGAAACAACTCCGAAAAGCTCCAGAAAACCTTGAACCTGTCAAACCATCTGGGATAAAAGATGCAAAAGTGCAAGATCTTAAAGATTCAATGCGATTCCTTGGGACCGAAGAGCGGAAATGGTACAACGAAAATGTTTTTTCAAAATGCAAAAAATGAATTTTCTCATAAAAAAATTTACGAAAAATGTTTATTTTATTAAATAAATGCAAAATCAATATAAATATTTAGTTTTTCTAAAATAAAGAATACAAATGATATAATGAAAATAGTTTTTTTGTTTCAAAATTATGATTAATTTTCTATAACTTAGGAAAATGTATATCTTAGTGAATAAATGCGACATTGAAATAAAAAATTTTATTTTGTATTATTTTAATAAAATCTAATAATGCTTCGATTGTAACTGGAAAACGGAGACTTAATTTACTTTTCTTGTTATTAGGAAAAAAATATCTTTTTTCTTCATAATATTCGAAAAAAAGGCTTAACTGTACTGTATTATTGTAATAAGGACTCAATTCAACCGAATTTTCTTCAAAAGGTCTTAAGTACGTCAGATTTATATAAAAAAGGCCTTATTTCTTGAAATTTCCTTAAGAAGGGTATAATTAAATCGTAACAATGAGTTCATAAGGTACATTTCGATAAATATCAAATATAATTACTTTATACAAATGAAATAAGATTATACTTTGCATATAAATCTTTGCAAACTCAAAATTATATATTAGTAGTTTCATTTAAACTATCTCTTATTTTTTCTAGTTCTAGTCGAAAAAATTTGTTGATATTAATTTTTTAAAGTTTTATTTAAAAATTATTCAATATCGACTATTATAAAGGAAAAAATTAAATATATAAGTTGATTTTTCATTTTTTTTAGATTATATTATTGTAATAACACGTCTGATTTCTCGAATAAAGGCTTAATTATTTTTTTTCCATTTATGAATAACTTTTTTATCACTTGATAAAATGATAAAATTATAATTTAATCAGTTTATAAACAATATTCTGTTTAAAAAATAAATTTTTTAAATTAAAGTTTTACTAAACGATGTTAATTATTAGTTTTTCCAATTTTTTTCGAAATCGACATTTTTTAATTAAGTCCTTATTCCACGCAACCCCTCAATTTTAAGTAGCAAAAGTTTAACTGGCAAGAAGGCAATAAAATTATTATTCATTGAAATATCAATATAATGCTAATTCGCAAAAAAAATAATATAATGCTAAGTCAAAAATTTCTGTGATATAATTTTAATTGACACAATCGTTCAATAAAATACTAATTCAACTATAAAAATCACATATGAAAATAAAAGGTTATCGACAATACGCAAAGATATTCTAGATAAACAATTATATTAAATTTTTCATAGTTAATAAAACATATTTTACATTTTAAGATAACTCAAAACCTATTCTGATGATTTTCTTGGCTTGCGAAAATTTGATTCTGAATTAAATTTCTTATATTTCCTTGATTTCAATTTAAAAATAATTTCTTAATAAAACTCGTTAAAAAATATTTAAAATTCATTTGGTAATAGTAAAGTGAATCGAAAATTATATAACATACCAGACTTTGTTAAAATAATGAAATATTGAAAACATAGGCGGGTCTAGAATAGTAACGAAATGTATCTAGAATAGTAGCGGGAAGAACTGTGAACAGAGTTATAATGAGAAAATAATGTATTAATGTACTATTTTGAGAACATAAATAAAAACTTTATTTTTTTAATTAAATTTACAACAATTGTTTTTTACAACTAAAACTTTATCTTTTTAATTATATTCATAATAAATTTATATTGCATTGTTCTGTATGTATAATGATATGAATTTGAAATATGAACATCAACTTTTTATGAACAATACATACACAAGCAATAGCAATATCATTTAAATACTTCTGCTACATTTTTCGTGATTTTAGTCTTCATTTTCATCTTGATCAATATTTTTTCCAACAGGAAGCGACTCATAGTAAGCATGATAATTTGGCGGTATGATATTACTTTTGCAAAGTGCCAATTAATTTTTTTTTTTGCAGCGGGAATTCCCTGTACACCATGATAAGCCTTTAATAAACTGCATTTTTTAAGGTTTACGTGCTCCATTCCTTTTCTCATAATGAGAGTTTCATATTTCACATCAAAGTCATATTTAAATTCCATTTGATTAGGTTTATCCTTTGAAAAAAGTATTTGTTTAATTTTTAAAATACTTATTGCTACTGTTGTTTTATTTTTTTCGTGCATACTGTCTTCTCCCAGTTGAGTTGCAACATTAGGTTCTTGGAATTGTAGACTTTATCAAAAGTTACCATCTGTAATTCATATTTTCGTTGAGATTGTTTCGCTTTTCTGATTGCATCACTCCATTCATTTTGTGAAAAAATTCTTCGGTCCCGACAATATCTTTCAATGGTTGCGTGAATTGAATCACCTTCATTTTGCGAGTGCCCCTTTTCTAGAAATGAGTATTTTATGTCAATATTAAATTTTGCTAAAACGTAAGCGAACATAGCAAAATTGATCCTATTGCGATTCTGACCAGTGCAATTATATGACCAAGAATAAAAAGTAGTTATTCCTTTGCTAACTTTTGTACTTATGTAATCCAGCAAGCAACAAGCGACTTCGTTAGTTCCTCTGTTAGCGTCATTTTCATTCCATATGTAATAAACACCCTTATGTAAGATAATATCGTAAACTCTAAAATTGTATATAGATAATTTACGTTTGTAATATAGAAAACGAACTTCAGTTTGTGGCAAGGTTTGTGGTGTATTTAACACTTTTTAAAAGTCAAAGCATGCCATACATGTGTTTTGACTCGTTTTAGCTAATTCTTCGTCTTCTTCTTTTATTTTTATCGCTGTCTCCTTCTTTTTAATATGTTGAGTATACTTTTCTTGACGCTCTTGTTTTCTTTTGTCTTCAGCATTCTTATAACCTTCACATAAATCACACAAATCCTTTTTTGGCCTGTGAAATCCAAGATTAAATTTTTTATTAAAAATATCAGTGTAATGATATTTGCTCGCCATTTCTTTTTCATTTTTTCTCGCCCACTCAACGTATAATAAATGCATACAATTATTATTCAAGCCTTCTTCCCTTACAGAAAAAAACTATAAACAATAACCGTAGTAAACTATATCTAAAGAGTGTAGTAGTATTATAGTGATGAAGTATATATTCTTGTAGTCTTTTCGCGCTACTATAATCAAAGATTACAATCATTATGTAGTCGAACTATATTGAGGATTATAGTATATTATAGGTAATAATTACATTTAATTACATTAATTTCTTCCTATTATAATCGATGACGTGATTAATCATAATGAATAATTCCTATGGGTCTATATAGTGTACCGCTTTATAATGTACTTATCGTTATATGGTTTATTGGTTTATGATTTTTGAGTTAATGGTTTATGGGTTTATGGTATACGAGTAGATGGTTTATAGGTTTATGGTTTATGGGTTTATGAATTTATGGCTGATAGATTTATAGTTTATGGATTTATTGTTTATGGGTTGATGATTAATAAGCTTATGGTCTATAAGTTTATGGTATACGGGTTTATGGATTATGGGTTTATGGTTTATAGGTTTATGGTTTATGAGTTCATAGCTTATGAGTTTATGGTTCATGGGGTGATGGTTTATGAGTTCATAGCTTATGGCTTATGGGATTATCGTTTATGGTTTATGGGTTTATAGATTATTGGTTTATGGATTAATATATTTATGGTAAATAGGTTTCTAAATTTATATTATATGAGTTTATGGGTAAGAGATATATGTGTTTTTAGTAAATAGGTCTATAGTTTCATAGTTCATGGATTTATAGTTTATGGGTTAATAGTTTCTAGGTTTATGGTTTATGGGTGTATGGTTTATGGGTTTATAATTTATGGGTTTACGGTTTATGGGTTTATGGTTAACGGATTCATGGATTATGGATTTATGGTTTATAGGATCATAGTCTATGAGTTCATGGTTTCTGGGTTCATGGTTTATAAAGTCTGATTTATGGGTTTATGGGTTTATGGTTTTTGGGTTTATGATTTATAGGTTATGGTTTATGAGTTTATGGTTCATGGGTTTGTGGTTTATAGGTTTACAATTTATAGTTTATGGGTTTATAGTTTATGGGCTTATGGTTTCAGGGTTTATGGTTCATGAGTTTATAGATTACTAGTTTATGGGTTATAGGTTTATGGTTTATGGGTTTATGTTATATGGGTTTCTATTATATGGTCTATGGGTTTATGATCTATGAGTTTTTGGTTTATGGGTTAATGGTTTATAGGTTTATGGATTATGGGTTTATAGCTTATGAGTTTATCGTTTATGGTTTATGGGTTTATGGTTTATAGGTTCATACGTTTACGGGTTAATAGTAGGATGGATTTATAGATTTAGGGTTCATGGGTTTACAGTCCATAAACCCATGGACCATAAATCCATAAACTCATAAACAATAGACCCATAAACTATAAAACCATGAACCCTTATACTCTAGAACCATAAACCCTTATACTAAGAACACATATATCTCGAGCCCATGAAACCACTAATCATAAAGACATATAACATGAATTTATTAACCCTATACCTATGAATTCATAAATCCGTAATCCATTATCCCATAAACTCATGACCCATCAACCCATAAACTATAAAATTATATACTAAGAAACCATAAAGTCACAAACTCCTAGACCATGAACCCATCAACCATATACCCATACATAATATACCTATTAGAAATAAGCTCATAAACCATAAACCCATTAACCATAAACCCATAAACCCAAAAACCATAAACCCATGAACCATGAACCCATAATCCATAAACCCATGGACCATTAACCCATAAACCATAAACCATAAACTCATAGACCGTAAAGCCATAAGTCATAAACCCATAAACCATGATCCAATAAACCAGAAACCCATAAACCATAAACCATAAACCCATGAACCATAAACCCCTAAACCATAAACCCATAAATAATAAAATAATGAGACATAAGCCCATAAACCGTAAACTCATTAACCATAACCCTATAAAACCATAAACCCATAAACCATGAACCCATAAACCATGAATTCATAAACCATGAACCCACAAACCATGTGCCCATGAACCACAAAACCCATTAATCATAAACCCATAGACCATAAACCAATAAAACATAAACCTATAAACCATTAACCAAAAAACCATAAACCAATAGACCGTAAACCCATAAGCTATAAACCTTTAAACATTGACCAAATTAACCATGAGCCTATAAATCAAAAACCCATGAATTCGAAAACTTTAAGTCATTAACCCATTGACTATAAACCAATAATACTATAAACACATAAATCATAAGCCCATAAACGATAAGCCCATAAAACAATGAACCCATAAACCGTAAACTCATAAACCATGAACCCATGAACCATGAACCAATAAACCATAAACCCATAAACCATGAACCTATAAACCATAAACCCATCAACCATAAACCCATGAACTATAAACCCATAAATCATAAATCTATAAACCATATACTCATTAACCATAAACCCCTAGACCATAAACCCATAAGCCATAAACATTTGAGCCAAAAACGCATAAACCATGAGTCTATAAATTGAAACCTTTAAGTCATATATCCATTAACTATAAACCTATAATACCATAAACCCATAAAGTATATACCCATAAACCATAAACCCATAAACCATAAACCCATAAACCATAAACCCATAAACCATAAACCCATAAACCATGAACCCATAAACCATAAACCCATAAACCATAAACCCATAAACCCATAAACCATAAACCATAAACCCATAAACCATAAACCCATAAACCATAAACCCATAAACCATAAACCCATAAACCATAAACCCATAAACCCATAAACCATAAGCCCATAAACCATAAACCCATAAACCATAAACCTATAAACCATAAACCCATAAACCACAAACCTATAAGCAATAATTCTTCAAGCCGTAAACGCATAAACCATAAGCCTATAAATCAGAAACCCATGAATTATTAACCCATAAACCATGAATCCATAAACCAGAAACCCATAAACCAAATACCGATAAACGATTGACCCGTAAACTATAGACCACTAAACCATAATCCGATAAACCATTAACCCATAAACCATAGACTGATGAACCATGAACCCATAAACCATAAACCCATAAACCATAAACCTATAAGCAATAATTCTTCAAGCTATAAACGCATAAACCATAAACTTATAAATCAAAAACCCATAAATTATTAACCCATAAACCATGAACCCATAAACTAGAAATCCATAAACCATAATCCCATAAGCCATAGACCCATAAACCATAAACTGATGAACCATGAACCCATAAACCATAAACCCATAAACCATAAAGCTATAATCCCATAAACCATGAACCAATAGACAATAAACCCATAAACTATAAACCCATAAACTATAGACCCATAAACCATGAACCCATATACCATAAACTCATAAACCATAAATTCATAGACCATGAACCCATAAACCATAAACCTATAAACCATAAATTCTTTAACCAGAAAAGCTATAAACCATAAACCCATAGACCGTAAACCCATAAGCGATAATCCTTTAAGCCATAAACGCATAAACCATTAGCCTATATATCATAAACCCATAAACCATTAAACCCATCAATCATAAACCCATTAACCAAAAACCCATGAACCATAAACTTATAAACCATTAACCATAAACTCATAAACCATAAACCCATAAACCATACAACCATAAACCGTAAACCCATGAACCATTAACCCATAGACCGTAAACCCATAAGCTATAATCCTATTGTTCATAAAGCTATGAATTATAAACCTATATTCAATAAACCCATAAACAATAAACCCATAATACTAATATTAATACCCAGAAACCCATAAACCATAAACCTTAAACCCATGAACCATAAACCCCTAAACCATAAACCCATAAATAATAAAATAATAAAACATAAGCCCATAAACCGTAAACCCATAAACTATAAACCCATAAACCATAAACCCATAAACCATAAACCCATGAACCTATAGACCGTAAACCCATAAGCCATGAACCTATATGTTATAAACGGATAAGCTATAAACCCATAAACCATAAACCTATAAAACCATGAACCTATAAATCATAAACAAATAAACCATAAACGCATAAACCATAAACACATGAAGCCATAAACCATAAACCTATAAACCATATACCCAGCAACCATAAATACATAGACCCATGAACTATAAACCCATAAATCATCAGCTCATTAACTACAAACCCATAAACCATAAACCCATAAACCATAAGCCCATGAAACATAAATCCATAAACCATGAACACATAAACCATAAACCCATGGACCATAAACCCATAAACCATGAACCCATAAATAATAAAACCATAAACCATACACTATAAACTATAAATCCATATACCATGAACGCAAAGACCGTAATCCCATAAGTTATAAACCTATAAGCTATAGGAGCATAAGCTATAATCCTATGATTCATAAACCCATGAACTATCAACCTATACTTTATGAACCTATAAACCATAAACCCATAAACCATAAATCCATAAACCATAAACTCACGAACCATAAACCCACAGACCATAAATTCATAAACCATTAATTCATAATGCCATAAACTATAAACCCATAGAAAATCAACCCATTAACACTAAACCCATAAACTATCGAGCAATAAACCATAAACCCATAAACCCTAAACGCATAAACTATAAATTCATAAACCATGAACCCATAAGCTATAAACCTTCAAACTATAAACTCATCAACCATAAACCATAAACTCATAAACCCATGAACCATAAATCCATAAACCATAAACCCATAAACCACAAACCCATAAACCATAGACCCATAAACCATAAACCATAAACCCATAAACCATTGACCCATAAACCTTAAAGCCATACACCATAAACCCATAAACCATAAACTCATAAGCTATAAACCCGTTAACCATAATCCCATAAACCATAATCCCATAAACCATAGACCCATAAACCATAAACCCATAAACCATAAACCCATAAACAATAAACCTATAAACCTATAGACCGTAAACCCATAAGTCATGAACCTATATGTTATAAACGGATGAGCTATAAACCCATAAACCCATAATACCATGAACCCATAAATCATAAACACATAAACCATAAACGCATAAACCATAAACACATGAAGCCATAAACCATAAACCTATAAACCATATATCCAGCAACCATAAGTCCATAGACCCAAAAACCATAAACCCATAAATCATCAGCTTATTAACTACAAACCCATAAGCCATAAACCCATAAACCATAAGCCCATGAAACATAAATCCATAAACCATGAACACATAAACCATAAACCAATAAACCATAAACCCATAAACCGTGAACCCATAAACCATAAATCATCAACCCATAAACCATAAACCTATAAGCCATGAACCATAAACCCATAAACGAGATTCCCATAAACCATAAACCCATAGACCATAAACCCATAAACCATGAACCCATAAATAATAAAACCATAAACCATACACCATAAACTGTAAATCCATATACTATGAACGCAAAGACCGTAATCCCATAAGTCATAAACCGATAAGCTATAGGAGCATAAGCTATAATCCTTTAATTCATAACGCCATGAACTATCAACCTATACTTCATTAACCTATAAACAATAGACCCATAAACCATAAATCCATAAACCATAAACTCACGAACCATAAACCCATAAACCATTAATTCATAATGCTATAAACTATAAACCCATAGAAAATAAACCCATTAACGCTAAACCCATAAACTATCGAGCCATAAACCATAAACCCATAAACCATAAACGCATAAACTATAAATTCATAAACCATAAACCCATAAGCTATAAACCTTTAAACCATAAACTCATCAACCATAAACCATAAACTCATAAACCCATGAACCATAAATGCACAAACCATAAACCCATAACCCATAAACCCATAAACCACAAACTCATAAACCATAAACCTATTAACAATAAACTCATCAACCATAAACCCATAGACCGTTAAACCATAAGCTATAAACCTTCAAGCCGTGAACGCAAAAACCGTAACCCTATAAATCATAAACCCATGAATTATAAACCTCTAATTCATGGACCCATAAATTATAAATTTATTGGGCCATGAACCCATAATCCATAAACCCATAAACCTTTAAACTCACAAACCATAAACCCATAAACCAGTAATTCATAATGACACAAACCATAAACCCATAGAGAATAAACCCATAAACCATAAACCTATAGACCATGAACCTATAAACCATAAACCTTTAATACCATAAACCCATAAACCATTAACCCATAAACTATAAATACATAAACCATAAATCCATATACCGATAGACCATAAATCCATAAACCCATAAACCATAAATCTATAAACCCATAAACCGTGAATCCATGAACCCATAAACTATAAGCCCATGAACTATGAAACCATAAACCCTCATACTATTAACACATATTACTCGTGCTTATAAAACTCTCAAACATAAAGCCATATAACATAAATTCATAAATCCATTAACTATAAATCCATGAATCCTTTAACCATTATCCAATGAGCTTATAAACCATCAACCCATAAACTATAAAACTATATACAAGAAAACCATAATCTCACACACTCATAAACCATAATGTTACAAACCAAAAATTCATAAACCATAAACCCATGAACCATAAATCCATAGACCATAAACCCATGAGCCATATATCTATTATAAGCCATAAACGCATAAACCATAAGCCTATAAATCATAAACTCATAATTTATAAACCATAAATCCATAAACCATAAACCCATGATTCCAAAAACTCATAAATCATAAACCAATATATCATAAACCCATCAACCCATAAACCATAAACCAATAAACCATAAACCTATAAACCATAAACTCATTAATCATAAACCATAAACCCATAAACCCATGAACCATAAATCTATAAACCATAAACCTATAACCTATAAACCCATAAACCATAAATCCATTAACAATAAACCTATCAACCATAAACCCATAGACTGTTAACCCATAAGCCATAAACCTTTAAGCCATGAACGCAAAAACCATGAGCCTGTAAATCATAAACCCATAAATCATTAACCTATAAGTCATGAACCCATAAATTATAAACTTATAAATCATAAAACCATAAATCATAAATTCAGAAACCATAAACCCATAAACCACAAACTCATAAACCATAAACTCATAAACTATAAACCCATAAACCATAAACCCATAAACCATAAACCCATAAACAATAAACCCATAAACCATAAACCCAAAAACCATAAACCCATAAACCGTAAACCCATAAACCATAAACCCATAAACCCATAGACCGTAAACTCATAAGCTATCAACCTATAAGTTATAAACGCATAAACCATAAACCCATAACTCCAGAAACTCATAAATCATAAACCAATATACCATAAACCCATTAACCCATAAACCATAAACCCATAAACCATAAACCTATAAACCATAAACTCATTAACCATAAACCATAAACCCATAAACCCATGAACCATAAATCCATAAACCATAAACCCATAACCTATAAACCCGTAAACCATAAATCCATTAACAATAAACCTATCAACCATAAACCCATAGACTGTTAACCCATAAGCCATAAATCTTTACGCCATAAACGCAAAAACCATGAGCTGTAAATCATAAACCCATAAATCATCAACCTATAAGTCATGAACCCATAAATTATAAACTTATAAATCATAAAACCATAAATCATAAATTCAGAAACCATAAACCCATAAACCACAACCTCATAAGAGAAGTTCTGTGAGAAAGAATAATAATTTGAAAATTATTCTGTCACGTATGACTTAAACTGATCTGACTGAGCATTTTTTATTTGATCGAAGTCTCGAAACTCTAGTCTATTAGAATTTCATCATACGACTGTGTGAATGATATTGGAAATAATATTGCAAGGCTATTTGACTTCAGTATTATCGCCTACGCCAACAACGCCATGCCGTAGGGGAGGCAGCTTTTAGGGGCGGCACATGTTATAAAATTTATACTATCAAATTTATTTTATTAAATTTATATATTAAAGCCACGTTTCCATAGTCTCCAAATTCATAATACTGTTATATTTTATCTTTATACATACTCAAAATTGCGAAATTGTAAATTCGCATACCCGAAGTTTATGATTTTATAAACCGTAAACCTAAATATATCAATAACTACACCCACAATTTGTATTTACTAATAATAATTTTTTCTTTTTATTGATTATCATCAAAACAAAAAGAAACAAATTCTGTATTTATTTTTTGATATGATATAAATACAATGTGTTATTAAAAATTCTATTTAACAGCGTAGAGATTACAATACTATTAGGAAACGATTTTATAAATCTTTTTATTAGATATTTATTTACATGAAATACATATATAATGAATAATAATAAATACAAGAATGAAAAATATTAATAGAATCAAATAAAAAAACACTATAAATAACCTAATACTCATAGTATTACTTTTCGAACTTTTTTTCCTGCGAAATTATTAGTAAGTAAATCATAATTTAATTCTTTATTAAATTCAGCTTCGATGCATAATAAAGCAAGAGAATTTAATCGGTCTCCTGTTTGTGTCGATCATGAATAGTTTTTTGTCCTACGTAATACTGAAAAAGATCTCTCGCCTGAACAATTAGAAACCATGATGCATAAAAATATAGAAAGAGCGATACGTATATTGAGATAGATTTCTTTAAAATTGTTTTCACATATTAGTTTTAATAATGATAAAGGCGATGATTTTTCCTTTTTAACGGCTTTTAAATGAGCACTGAAATGCTGACATTCTATTTTCAAAGTATTTTCTAAATCATGAGGATAAAAGTTTACTAAACCAATCGTTTTTTCCTCTATTTCTTCAAAATTTAAATTATTCAACTCATATAAAAAACTAAACCTATCATTTAATTCTGCATAAATTTCATACCGTTTTTGTAAATTAGCTTTTAAATGATCTAGGATAATGTAATATACATTTATGCGCATGTTTTCACTACCAGAAAATTTAGAATCATTAGAAGTGTCAATTTCATCATGAAAAACTTTACGTTTACGTTTTCGTGAAATATTAAAAAAAATATTCTTTTAAACCACATAATTCTATTGCTTTATTTTCATAATTTCGAAACGATGATTCTTTCCTCATATCTGAAATAAAAAAACTTAAACTTTGATACAATTCAACAACAGTTTTTAAATTTGTTGACGATGATTGTAGGACTTAACTAACAGAATTAAATCTGCTTAAGATGTCATTCCAAAATATTGTTATTAAACAATTTTCTAAGGAATTCAAAGAATTAGAAATTCCTCTTGCCTCAGTTCGTGATAAAGGCTTTTCCTTAACATCATTTGCTATATTTTGTAAACAAGTTAAAATTTCACTCCATGTGTCGCATAAACTTGCACAAGCTTCTTGACGTGCTGACCAACGTGTTTTAGACAAACTTTTAACAGTTTTTTTTTTCTTTTAATTCAGACTTAAGGCGTTTCCACCTATCTGTTGATCCTGAAAAAAAATTATATAATTGCTGAATATTAGAAAAAGCAGTTACAGCTTGCAAACAACATTCAGCAGCATTTGTCCCAACTACATTTAAAGAATGTCCCGAACATGGGATGTATTCAGCTCTAGAATTAGCCTCTTTGATACGGGCTTCAACACCTATATATATACCAGACATATTACTGGCATTATCATAAGATTGCTCCCTACAATCTTGTATATCCAAACCTAATTGAGTTGAAATAGTAAAAATAGCAGTGGTCGATGTTTCTGCTTTATGTCCGCAATCGGGTATAAATTTAATAGGCTGGATCCATTCAGATTCATGCAGGCCGTCACTGATCGAATTTTTTTTTTCTTCTAAGTAATGAAAATACTTTCTATTATGTATATAAAGATAAAATTTACCTCGTGGAACGCTCAAAAAAATTTTTTTTCTTGACTACAGCAATTCTAGTGTTGGATGTAAAAACGAAAATTCAAAAATTGAAAATGAACCTTTACTTTTAAATGACTATAGCTCCGTCAATTTTTAACCTTTTTGAGCGTTCTTTTAACGAAAGTGTGCGGAATTTTGTCTAGTTTTAAATGCAATCTCGATTTTTGTAATACAATTTGATTTCACTGAGTTATTTACGAAAAACTGAAAAAAAGCGATTTTTTTTCAAACACGCTTTCCTCAAAAACTATATTTTTTTTTTTTTTAATTTTTATATGATTTTATACATAAATACTAACTTTTAGGGTAGGTGAGGATATGCGATTTTGCCTTATTAATTTTAAACAGATTTTTAAACGTTTTTTTTATATTTTCGATTTTAAAACATTGATACATACCATGGCGCATTGTACTATTTTTCCAACTTAACGTGTTCTTACAACTATTATTATGCTTTTATTTATTAATATATCAAAAATATCAACAATAATCTTTAAAAAAAACCCCAAATCGAATATTTTGATCAATCAGAACCAAAGTTATGACGATTTCAAGTTTAAAAAAAATGCTGATACTTTAAATAAATATATTTACTTTAAATTCTGAATTTTGAATTTTGAATTTGAATTTTGAATTTTGAATTTGAATTTTGAAAAGGTGAGTTTTTTAAATACTAAAATATATTATTTGGTCTTTTTCAATGAACAAATAATATGCGATACAATTGAGAAAGAACACTAATGAATTGAGAACTAATGTGAATAAAAAAATCCGAATTTGAATAAAACCTTTCAATTTACTTCTTGCCACTCATATCTCGAAGTTTTGGCAGTGTAGATTTGGTTTCGTTCACTTTTCCAACAGTGAATCTTTTGAATACCTTTAATTTCTTTTGCATTTCCTAACTATTCCATTTTTTTGTCAGTCGAAAAACTTCTAACTCATCCTTGCGGATAACAAGAATGTTAATCGACGGAGTATATTTTGATACGTGAGTGGCGAAATTTTCAGCGTTTCTAATAAAATCTGCACTCTTCTTGGACAGATTATGCGTGGTAGCATAATGTTTAACTAAACCATCAATACCGTCACAAGCGCCTTTACCATGACCTGTTGCAGAAAAAAGCCATTTTCTGTTTACTTTTGAGTTTTGAAGCTCATAGAATTGATATCTATTTTTAAAATGACTGGCAGTTCCATCGGAAATGGTTATGATTTCATCGAGATCTTGCGCAATATGTTTTTGTTTTAAGTTATCGATAATTAAATTTATAGCCGTTAGGGCATGAGACGAATCATGTTTAATATCGTCAGAGACAGTGACATAACTGACTGTCTTATCATTTCCAAAATAGCATTCCGACGTAAATATTGATATTTGGTTTTTACCCCAACGATAGCTTTGAATTTCATTTTGAAGCAGAACTGTCCAATTTTCTGCAAAATCGACATCAATAACTAATTGGAAGTCATTATTTTTCGCTAAAAGTTTAACCTCTTTAATTGCTATACGTTGAATTTCTTTGACCAATTTATGAGCTCTTACAGTGAGAGCGCGCTCTGTTAACTCTATTTAGAAATTTTCAATTGTGCTAGTTTTATTCAGTAAATTTGATTTTTCCCAAACACCATAAATTATTTCTTCATATAAATCTTCTTCTGTCAAAGAAATTACTTGTAAATCAATAGAAACTTCAATGGGACATTCTTTACATTCTCTTAGTACACATTTCATATAATCTTTTGAACAAAAAAGTGGAGAACATATTTTCAATTCCAAATCTGCAATGTCTTGTTTATTCTCTTTTTTATAATTATTCAAAGCATCTAACATAAGTTTAAGATTCTCGCAGTAAACGCAAAGACACGAATCGGTGGGTGGATGTGGTATAACCCACTTCGGTCTTAAAGCGTAGAATGTTGATTTACCAATTTTTGTTTTCATTTCAGGATTTTCGTCTTTAAATAATTGATATATTTCTTTTATACTTCGCGTAAGAAAGCGTTTGACTTTTTTAGTTTTTATACCATTTTCTTTGATAGATACTGTATCGCTTTTATTCGCACTTTGACGAGAACAATTAAAATCATCGTTCAGATAATAATCCTTTACTTTCATTACAATTTCACTATCCAAAGAATGGCCACAATAGTTCTCAGACTGCTTGTAAATTTTTTTATTATTTACCAATGATCGTGCTTCTTCATTCATATAAATAGTCACATTTGGTAAAACTGATAATAAATAATCTTTGCAAATATCACTTGGTATAATACTTAACAATCGCAGTTTCTCAAGGAAATTTGAACAATTATCTAATGCAATTTTAATATTCTCAAGCCATTTATCATTTGTTTTACATTCATTATTTTCATTCAATACGGGCAAATCCTTTATATCGTAGACTTTCATCATTTTACTTGCTATTTGTAAATCAAATACATCGTTTATTTGTTTTCTTTTTCGGAGAGCATAAGATTCTCGCATCTTGATATTGATACTTTGAGGCATTTTAATTGGTGAAATGTTTAATTTCAAATTACTCGAAGTCTTGTTGAGCTGTTCTACCACAGCCTCACTATGAATAAAATCTTCCGAAGATTGTTGACTGCTTGAAGTCGATGAAATAGGCGCATTTTTCACTTCATCTAATAATATTTTGTAACACGAAGGGCATACTTTATCTTCTCTAGAGAAAGAAGTATTTGGATACAAGCGCTTCAAAGACTCCGTTAGATCACCTAATTCTCTAAGCGGACTTTTGGAGCAATCATAAACAACTTTTTTATGCCTTTCTTTTAAATCCTTGCACTTCATTTTAACAACCAGTGCTGCCATTATTGATATTCTGTTCGATGACAGATAAAAAAAAATCATTTTTCTTAAACAACTTTATTTTTTATCTTCCTTTTCTTATATTTTTAAACGCGTCAAGTTGTTGATGAGAATGCAAAGAACGAATCATCGCCACCTAGTAGTGACATGCGTCAACTCCCTACAAAATAAATTCAAATTCTAGGCGCGAAATTCAAACTGATAAAAAAATTATCTACTTCAACAAAAAAAATTTTTATTATAATAATGTACCATAAAAAGAGAATAAATGGTTGTATATTCTTTCATCAAAATAACTCTTTTTTAAATTAAAAAATTTGTATCTTCAGATTTTAATCTTTAACGAAAATTGCGTTTCCTCAATGTAAATATCATATTTATTTAAAATTTCAGCATTTTTTTTTAAACTTTAAATCGTCATAACTTTGGTTCTAATTGATCAAAATATTCGATCCGGGGTTTATTTTAAAGATTATTGTTGATATTTTTGATATATCAATAAATAAAAGCATAATAATAGTTGTAAGAACACGTAAAGTTGGAAAAATAGTACAATGCGTCATGGTATCAATGGTTTAAAATCGAAAATATAAAAAAAACGTTTAAAAATCTGTTTAAAAAAAATAAGGCAAAATCGCATATTCTCACCTACCCTAAAAGTTAGTATTTTTTATGTATAAAATCATATAAAAATTTAAAAAAAAAATACAGTTTTTGAGAAAATCGTGCTTGAAAAAAATCGCTTTTTTCGGTTTTTCGTAAATAACTCAGTGAGATCAAATTGTATTACAAAAATCGAGATTGCATTTAAAACTAGACAAAATTCCGCACACTTTCGTTAAAAGAACGCTCAAAAAGGTTAAAAATTGACGGAGCTATAGTCATTTAAAAGTAGAGGTTTATTTTCAATTTTTGAATTTTCGTTTCTACATCCAACACTAGAATTGCTGTAGTCAAGAAAAAAAATTTTTTTGAGCGTTCTACGAGGTAAATTTTATCTTTATATACATAATAGAAGGTATTTTCATTACTTAGAAGAAAAAAAAAATTCGATCAGTGACGGCCTGCATGAATCTGAATGGAATCAGCCAAAGAAACACTCTCTTACAATAACATTTTCATTTACATATCTTATAATAAAGGTCAACTGATCTATGTGAGCCACATCAGGAGTCGAATCAATACTAATAGAAAAATATTTTGCAATTTTAATTTCATCTATAATTTTATTCAATAAATTATCAGCCACCATATTAATAAATTCGTCACATATGACAGGTGAAAGATAAGAAATAGACACTCTACCTGCATTACCATAAGTTTTGATGTGCGCAGAAAGCAAAGGATCGAATTCTGCTATGAGCTCTAAGGCCATCATGGAATTACCATTATGTAAAGACCCAAAATGTTCATTATCACCTCCAAACGGTAGACCTCAAGATGCTAACGATTTTATCAGAGCGACAACACGCTTTAAAATATTACGCCAATAATCATTTTCACTTTTCATTTGCTCTGATAACATTTTATTAACATTATTTGTAAGTTTGTACCTTTGAGAATAGGTAACAACATTCGTTTTATGGGAACAAGATTCTTCGTGCTCTTTAATTCTTTGGTGTATATTGCTCCAATCATTATATCCCAACGTCATTGGTTGCGGTTTACCAAACAGTTTAAATAGTCCGCATATTACAGCATTTAAACTCATTGAGTAGATTAACCAAGAGCGTAACTGTTTTTCTTGATTCGCTAAGCGACGATAAAAAATAGATTTATTTACATATCTATTCCGTTGATTAATAAAGCGCTTCGTTAAAGAAAAGTCAATGTTCATATTTTAATTAAAACCTTGTTGTAATATATCTTTAATAAGAGTCTCACTAACTTTCCATAAAGCTGGATCGTCACTTATTTTAGAACTAAAATGCTCCATGCTACTTGAACTAGGAGAATTATTATTATTAATTTCTTCTAAATTAACTTCTACATTTTTATTGTTAGACTGACAAGGAGAGTGTTTCACCTTCGGGTTACCGTTTTTGCTCAAATTTTGGGAATGTTTTCTGGATGCAGAAATATGAAGAAAGCCAAAATTTTAGAGGCTAACGCTCAATATTTTCCTAGTTAAAGGCCATCGAAGAAAATCACTAAAAAAGTTACTAGATTTTCAAACGCTTATAGTTCCTCAGAATTATTAACTAGAAGCTTAAACCTTTTTTTAAATGAAAGCTGAGCTCAAATCCTTTCGAAATAGTAGTTGTAGCATATCGAAATATTATTTTTTCCCAAAGTTATAGCATAATAAAGATTGAACCCAATTTAGCTTTTATTATTAATTAATGTTTCAAACAAAAAATTCGAGTCCAATCTTTATTACGCTCTAACTTTGGGAAAAAATAATATTTCGATATGCTATAACTTCTATTTCGAAAGGATTTGAGCTCAGTTTTCATTTAAAGAAAGGTTTAAGCTTCTAGCTAATAATGCTGAGGAACTATTAGCGTTTAAAAATCTAGTAACTTTTTAAGTGATTTTCTTGAATGGCCTGTAACTAGGGAAATATTGAGCGTTGGCCTCTGAAATTTTGGCTTTCTTCATATTTCTGCATCTAGAAAATATTTCCAAAATTTGAGCAAAAACGGTGACCTGAAGGTAAAACACTCTCCTTGTGAGATGTTATTAAATTAAATTTGTCAGTAGTGCTTCGAGATTGATTGAATTATCATCTAAAATATGTAAAAAAAACAATTATTTATGTAAATGCTGTAGTCATTTATTACAAATATTAGATTAAATAATAATTTACCGGTATGTACATCTTATTTCGAATCATTACTATTTAGTTTAGAAAGAACGTTTTCTTCATTTTCAGTATCGTTACTTTCACAAAAATAATATTCTAGTTTTTGTGTACAAGATATTACTTTTTTTTCTTAATCTTGCTTCTCTTTGGAAAGTTTTTTTATATTGAGCTCCACTTAATCTTTCGCGTTTATGACTCATTTTTTTAAATAATTAAACAATAAATATATTAAATATAACTCACTTATTCACATTTTTAATATTGTTTCAAAACATTTATTTTCATTTTTAGGTTAGATTGAACTAAAGATACACTTAAAAATTTTTAAAAGTAATATCTTTAAGAATAATATTAAGCACTTTATATATGATAATTCTATTTAAAATAAGTATAAAATGTAACAATATTAATTTACTCATAAATTAAAAAAAGTGAAATGTGTCTTCTTAGAGAATTACAGAGTTGCCACTTTCTAAATATTTGGATACCGTTTTTCAGTATGAACTAAACATAGCAATACTTTCGTAGTGCTTACTATACAGTTGTCAGCTGTGCATGGATTCGGAAATGTGCGCAAGCACGTGCATATTCTGACCGCTTATTGTGTAGCGCGAAAAAGCGTTCATATCGCGTACAATTAAAAAAAAAATGAGATTACATATTTGTAGATATAAATGTTATAATTTTATATTTCGAGCAAGCATAACGGAGCGAAGGTTGTATTAGTTTACAATTACTTAAATTAACCTTCTCATCTATGTCTAAACAGTTGATTTCAAATGTGGTTACTTTAACAAACACATTATCAAACAAACACATTAATTTTATTAAATTTATCACACTAAAATAATTTAATAATAATCCTTAATATTTATAAAAATTTATGTATAAATATACATTTATTTAAAGATTTTTATTTAATGACTAATAAGTTTAAAAAGATTTAAATTATTTGAATCATTATTATTAAAATTTAAAAAATTTTTTAATATCTTTATTTTTATTAAAATTTGATATTTTTTAAATCATTTTTATTAAACGAAAGAAATGTCTTCCCTTTGGCCTGGTTTTTTGAATTAAGAAATAAGTCATTACTGTTCAGGTGAGAGTAAATATAATTTAGTAATTATAAATTATTGATTAATAAATTTTAAGAGTAGTTTATTTTTTTTTATAAAATAAATATTTTTTGAAAATATAAAACGATTTTCGCAATTTTCATTTCCTTAAGGAGGGCGACACAATTTTTTGGTGTAGTGGCGTCAGTGGACCGTAATACGGGCCTGTTTGACTTAACATTATTGTTTTCCTTTGCAAGTTAACATTATATTGTTTAGATTTACGGATCAGCATTATATTAATATTTCAATGAACAATAATTTTATTGCTCCTTCTTGCCAGTTAAACTTTTGCTACTTAAAATTTTGATTTATAGTTTTGTTGCACTAATTTTTCAATTGGAATCTTGTTGCATAAATTTTTAAATTTTAATTTTATTGCGTGAAAATTTCAATTAGAATTATAATATATGATCGACTCAATTAGAATTTTGTTGCTTTCGCATTTGAGTTGACATTTTATGAACAGGATCCGTCGATATGAAGATGAATGTTTTAAAGATTTAATTAATTGGTTTTTGAAATTATTGTTTATGTTTTTTAAATAATAAAAAAAAAATATTTATTCATGATTTTAAAATAATATTTTCATTTACAGTTTTGGTTTTTCCCGGATTAGCTGGCTACAGTTTTTATAGCCTGTTGAGACAACTTTTATGGTGTCCGTCTAAGCCGAAAGACAATTGTCGTTAGGCTATTTTCTAATATACATGTGTTGAAAAATGTGTGCATAAGACTTGTCGAGCGTAGAAAAGGAAAATATTTTTTGTGTATCATAAAATATCTTTCACAGCCGTCCATACCAAATATTTGCACAAAAGATGCTGTGTATTGAAAGTTTAAAAAAAAATTAATGAGGAAATTTTAAAGGGACGTGATAAAAGTATCGGTGATAAAATGTTTTGGAGACAACAATACAAAATTTTCTATTATCTTAGGATAAATTGCATTTATCATTTTTAAAACATTTCCTTGCTTTCACACTTTATTTGGGCCTTAAGAGCAGGCCGGAGCAGATTCGATACCGACCGAGAATCGAAAGTCCGTTGTTTAATTTTCTCCTACCATACGTAATAAAATGCATTAAAATTTTAAATACATTCTCGAAATTTATTTCTCTATTGCGCTCGCCAAAAATAATTGAAGGAAATTTAAAAAAATTAAAAATGTTATACTATAGCTGTTTATTAAACTCTAAGTACGATTATTTACTTTTCGTTTAACCCTTTGAGGGGCAGTGGTACGTATTTGTCCCACCTATTTGGTTTTGGATTTTTCCGTATTTCTAAAACGTATATGCCTTTTTAAGACATCTATAAGACTTTTTGAACTCTTGAATACCTGATTTATTAGATTTTATAGAGAAATTGCAAATATTCATTAATTGAAGTATTTGTTATAAACAATTAATCTCAAAAAACCCGTTTTTTTACAGAAAAATGTGCCCCTCAAAGGGTTAAAATATGGGAATTTTATTAAAAAAACTTCTATTATAAAATCATGTATATATAAAAAATTGCGCTTGATAACAATTTCTTTTGAAAATAGTATAATTATTTTATTTATGATATAATAGCATTTTTTTTTCTCGGTCGGTAATTGAAACTGCTCTGGCCTACTCTTAAGATTATTATCCGTTTCTAATTCCATTTGTGCCCACACGAAGGTGCAAAAAAAAGATTTTAAAATTTTGAAATTATTTTTATTCTATGATAAATTATTAAATTTTATTTTCTGAAAAAGAGAAATGATAAAAAATTTTATTGAAATCCACGTAACGTAACATACATAAGATAAACAGAGAATTATATAAGAGTAGATTCCTTGTTGCCTAATTAGTTTTTTAAACCCTCTCCATGCTGAGCAAGCAGAGATTTTGTTTGCAATTAAACATTCAACTCACAAAAACTGAAAATATTTTAATAAAAAATATAAGTGAGGTTATTATTTTGTGAACAAAATCAAAATAATTACATTTTCGTAAAAGTAATGTCTTTTTTAAAAATGGAATTATTGTTCTTTCTTTGTTATATAGCTTAATTTAATTGTTTGGATAAATAGCTTGGTTAAATAGCCCCTGAAAATATACATCAAAAATTAAATTTTTTTTTCCACGAGTGTAATAAAGTTAATTTTATTGTTTTGTATGAAAAAAACCTTAAAAACTTTAAAAATAGAGGTCAGAATAATATATTTAATTTTTATAAGTTTTTCTTGAGAGCAAAGCAATAAAATTAAATTTTTATCAACGAAAAAAATATTGTTTTCATAATGCAAGATGATCGATTATCTCTTCATTTTCCGTTGACATTCTAATTTTATCAAAAAATAGATAAAGTGGTTGAAAAAGGAGAGAGCCGCAGGACTGACTTATAAATAATCCTTGTTATTAAGAGCAGGCTGAACTATCTGTTAGTTTCTAATAGAGTTTTTCATCATTGGGAGTTTTTCATGAAAAAAATAGTAGCCCCCGCTAGATATTAGTGTAATAAATAAATTTTGTAATAACAATCAAATTGACCTACGAACAAACTAAAATATAATCTATCTTTTTTTGGTAGGTCTCATATTATTCAAAAACTACGCAATAAAATAATTTGATTGTTATTACAAAATCTACTTATTATACTAATATCTAGCGGGGGCTACTATTTTTTTCATGCTACAACGGATAGTCTTTATATAAATGATGAAAAACGCTATTAGACAAAGACAGATAGTTCGGCCTTTATTTAATATATTAAGATATTTTAAATAATTTAGTCTCTTGACATGGTTGAAAGTGTTGTAACAGTTTCTGTGATGAGTTTGGTATTGATATTATCATAATACAAATCACAATTTTGAGAATTTCATACGAAAGTACTTAAAATATTAAAAAATATTCTTTAACCATTTTGCGATTAGTAGTTAAATTGATTTTAATTAAATTTTAATTTCAGGTTAAGAATATAATAATAACCACACGGAGTTCTTTTGATTTGAACTTATTGGATGCTGAAAGTATACTTCAAGAATATAGAAGCAGCTCTTTGAATTCAACAATTGATGAATAGGGCAATTTTTTTATGATAAACTCTGTAAAAATGTTATGTCCTTTTCATTTTTAAACATTTGAATATGTTATATAAGATTTGAATAAAAAAAAAATAAAAATATATATAATTTAATTATACTATTTTCATTTTATTATTCGAATAAGGAAAATAGGTAATAAATTATTGCCTTCCTCTATCATAAGAATTAGCTTATATGAGTTCAAGGATGAGTTTTACGTTACTAGTTTTTCGTGATATTAGGATATTTTCTATCTAATATTACATCAAAATTAATAAAAGAAAGTATTTTTTTTATAATTTGCATAAAAAATATATCATTATTTATGCATAACAGTAAAATATAAAACGCGAAAAATGTATCCCAGCAATGTATTGCCAATTTTTTAATGTATTTCCAAAATATCTAATATTTAATGTATTTTCAAAGTATAGGCATGACCGCGAAACAGAAGTGCTTTATGTTTTCGACATTGCGAAAAATGTAACCCTTAAAAATATGTAGTATTATAATAAAAAAATTATTTTCATCGCAAAAAAAAAATCATTACAAGCCTTTCTTAAAATGTATGTATGGATATGTGTATGAGAGAAATCAAGTTTGAGAATTTTCTCCACGAGTTTTTATTTGATCTGAA
The DNA here is from genome assembly GCA_017163975.1 of Anastatus disparis. Taxonomy (NCBI): domain Eukaryota; kingdom Metazoa; phylum Arthropoda; class Insecta; order Hymenoptera; family Eupelmidae; genus Anastatus; species Anastatus disparis. Next base: position 1,107,869 of record JAFFSR010000394.1, on the reverse strand, counting down.
TCATTCCAGCAGGAAATCATATAGAATAATAATACAAGTAAACGTTACTATTTTGAAAAAAAAATTGTTTCAATCATTTGTTCTGGCTTTCACCAGGACTAAATAAAAGTGTATGATTTTATTATGTTGAATATTTTTGTATGATTTTAAATATGAATTTGAATTAATTTGAAATAATTGAATTTATTATTAAATCATAATTATGAAAGATAAATATATGTATAATCTAGTGGTGAATTGAACTCCACCAATATTTAATTGAGTAAACCGTTTCTCACAAATTGAAATATATTGAAGAATATTTATTTAGAGTATTTGAATAGAGAATATATAAAATGAGTATTCTTACCTTGATTGATTCAAGTAGACGAAGGCTGGATACAGACAGACAAAGAATAGATGTAGGCACGATTTGAAATAAGACTCGAGTCGAATATAAGAAACTTTTAAGATATTTATTGACACTTGTAAAAATAATTAAATATTGAATACAATAACTTTATTTGAATTTGAATTTTAATTTGAATTTGAATTTAAATTACAGGATTTACGACTTGGTACCAACAATGATCCTGGGGTAGTGCCCCCTGTCGTTAATTGCAGTTGGCTTTTATAAGATTTATCTTGACATGATTTCATTACAAAATAAGTGGATCTTGCTTGTGATATGAATAAGCTTAATGATGATTTTAATTGTAGTAGACAAAATCTGATGTCTTGACTGTTGAAGTTAATAACACAAAAACTAAAAAAGTCAAACGGTTTCTTACTCGAAGCTTAAAAGAAACATATAGTTAATTAAAAAAAAAATCCAAACTTACAAATAGGAAAAGGCAAAATCAAAGTCATGTGTGGTTAAGACAACTTTGGGAATTCAAATCACATATATTTATTGGCAGAACAGCTATGCATGCACTGACTGAAGTGAAAGACAAGAAAAAAAGTTAAATTTTGTAAGGCTACACTTAAAACTAAAAATAATAAGCGCAAGAATAAAAAAAAGTAATTATATATAATAATTTTTCTGACCCATTCCAATAGTGAGAGACAAGAGGAACTCACTCTAAAAAAGCACCCCAAAGGAAACAGAATCCTTCCACGCCCACGTCGTTGTTTCTGGGTAGTGCTAAAAAAGGACAGTGGTTAAATGTAGATTGCTTAAGACTTCCGAACGTATATACAAGCATTTTTCAACTATAAAATTTGTGAATTGTTTTCTTGCTCCTAACAAAAAAATACTGGATCAAATAGGTACCATTAGATAGGTAATTTGATCCTCTATCAGCCTAAAAAATTTCAGCAAAAGAAGATGAGTATTTGAGAAAAATGCATATGCATAAAAACTGAATTTTTTGGTAAAATGTATATATCTCAATAATTTTTTAGTTTTTTTTTAAATTTCTTTCACTGGATTGAATAGGGCTCAAAGCAGAATAAAACAAAAAAAAAGGTTTACCAAAATTCATTGAATTTGGTGGAACGATAGCCCTCTAAAGTTATTGTAAACTTTTTTAGTTTGAACATTAATTTTTTGTATGCAATTTTCAAATGTCCATATCTTATGCAATTTTCAAATATGCATATCTTATGCAATTTTGATATTTTAGCAAAAAAAAAAAATATGCGTCTCCTTATTTTCAGAGTAGAATAGCATACTCCATCGGTGCAGTAATTGGTGACTTGAATGTATACAGACTGTTCGATTTAAAATGGAATCAGTCTTATGTAAAAGTTCTGCAGAACTTTAACAAGTCTTAACTTTATAATATAGATTTATAAATACTGAAATTACATCTATAGTCGATGTCTTCGTTTACTCTTAAGGGTTTAAGCAAGTGAAACTGTGTTTTTTAACAAAAACTGACGTTTTTATTTTTGATCTATAGTACCTACAACGTAATCTATGCATAATGTTGTTCAAAACCATATGAAGAATCTATAAAAAATGTTAGCTTGAAAGCTCGGTTTAGTGGTAAATGAGGCAGCAGTTAAAATGGAAATAATTCCACAGTTTTTAATATTTTGAGCTGAAAATTTTTTTACAGATTTTCTAGATGATTTTGGACAACTTGTGCATAGATTACGTTGTAAGTGCTATGGATCAAATTTTTTTTGAAAAACATAGTTTTATTTGTGTTTCCTCTTAATAGAAAAAATTTTACGAAACTTTAGACAAAATCGATTCAAACTCATTATACTATCTAATTTGTAAGAATTTTGCAAAGTTTATCGAAAGTCACTATAAAAATATTTAATTTTGATTCTTCATTTTTGGCTTTGTGAAACTTTTACTGAACTTTGTTGTGAATCACAATAAAGTAAAGTAATTCTTTTTTTTAAATATGTCAAAGATAATATATATTTATTAAGGGGAGACACAAGTGAAACTGTGCTTCTCAACAAAAAAATGACGTTTTTTATTTTTCATTTTTTACCTATAACACGTACAACATAATCCATGCGTAATGTTGTTCAAAATCATCTGAAAAATCTATAAAAAATTTTCAGCCTGAAATATTAAAAATTGTGAGACTAGTTCCATTTTAGCTGCTGCCTCATTTACCAGTAAACCAAGCAGCAGTTAAAATGGAACTAGTCTCACAATTTTTAATATTTCAGGCTGAAAATTTTTTTATAGATTTTTCAGATGATTTTGAACAACATTACGCACGGATTATGTTGTACGTGTTATAGGTAAAAAATGAAAAATAATAAACGTCATTTTTTTGTTAAAAAACGCAGTTTTACTTGTGTCTCCCCTTAATGAACAATAAGAATATATAATATAAAATTCCTATACATCATTCTACTTCATTGAAATTTGTAGATAAGATAACATAATACTGATTGTCTACTTTTGTGTAGTAACATATGTTAATTATTTTTTTTACATCAATTACAAAAATAATGTTTTCATTTTTTCGCATAAAGAGATGGTTGGTATATATGTTTCACTAATTGGACATAAAAACGCTGGTTCTATTGAATATTTGGTTAGTATTGTATCAGTGACATAATCGTCATAACAATTTTTACATGTTAAATCATAATTGCAATTACAAACAGTAAAAAAATATTTAATTATACCTATGCTAATAGAATCATTAAATTAATATCTAATACAAGAAGAATTGCTCTTTTTTTAGAGGCATGATTCTCATTTTCATAATACATTCGATCTTTTAAAAGTTGTTTAAATACATGAAATTTTGTTGAATCTAATATATTACAGCAGGCCCTTAGAGGACGCTGGATCGCTCTATCCTTTCTAAATAAAAAATATAGATTTTCGGAAAAACTACACTAAGAGAAATCCTATGATAAATATAAGTATAGATTGCATAAAAATTACTATATTATATAGTACGAGTGGGACATTTCTGTATCATAATAAAAATTACTATATTACATAGTAAAATTTGTGAAAACACAGATCCGTAGAAAAAATTTTTTTTCTTTTCACCCGAAATTTGATATTGTAAATTTTTTAAATTTATTTAATCTATTAATTTAATTTTTTTAAAACAATTTACCTCAGAAAGAAAACGGACCTGAAGTGGAGTCGAACCCAGGTACCACGAGAACGGAAAGCGTGAACGTTACCAAATGCGCCATCATGACATGTTACTTATAAAATTTCGAATCGTCTACATATGTTACAGAACTATACTTTCAATTTGGTAGAAAATTTTGAGGTTAGAAATAAATTTACAGATCATCGACTCGACATTATTATTTGAAATAGTAAAATTTATTATATTCATAATAAAATTTATTATATGCATAATAAAATTTATTATTTTTATAACATTAATTCCAAAATAAGATATCAAATAGTTTTACTCTGTCATAACAAATTTTACTATAGCATAATTTTTACTATGTAATATAGCAATTTTTCTAATAAGATATAGTTTCATTTCTTGAACGATGTTGCTAACCTTATCAAATTTTATAGTAATATTTGTTATAAATATAATAAAAATTGTCATAATGCAGAAATGTCCCAGCTGACATATAAAATATAGTAATTTTTATTACTATCTATAACTAAAGTTATTATTTATTTTTCTCAGTGTAGTGATTATTAATAGAAATTAAGGGTTGTCCGAAACTTGTATAGTAAAAAACAATATTTTGTCTGATGAGAGCAAATTAATTTTGTTGCTATGTTCTCAAGAAAAGTTTGACATATTCAAAAAATTATAAGTTCGGACCAGAGAATATGATGTTTAAGTATGTCAAACTTTGCTTAAAAACAAAGCAACAAAATTAATTTGCTCTTATCAGAGAAAATATTGCTTTTTATTATACAAGTTGCGGACAACTCTTAATTTCTATCAATAATTACTAGTTTTTCAAAAAACCTACATTTTTAAATTAGAACAGGATAGCGAAATCCAGCATCCTCTTAAGGGTATATTGACTATACAGTCTGTGTGAAAAGTTAGTTTTTTCGATAATTGTTTATATTTTTTTATTGAAAGTATTTATTCAATTTTTAGCTTAGCAACTCATTAGATAATATTAAAGCAATCATTTTTAACTTTGTTTAATTTAAATATAATGAATGATTGATTAGTTATAACATTTTTAATTTTATAACTTTTACACAAAATTAATACAATTATTATGAAAATTAAAATCTATTCACTAAAAAATAATTTCGATTTTTATTATTTATTCAAATTTATTGCCAATTGTCTGCGAAGAAATGTAAATGTCTCATACAGGGTTGCAAATATTTAAATCATTTTGGGCTTTAAATATATTTTAATTCACAAATCCTTTTTGAATTCGTAATTAGAGTTTTATTTAATTAACAATTCCTTTTAAATTAATAATTAAAAATATTTTAATTAACAAATCAAAATCTAATCGTGAATTGAAAAGGCTTTAATTAAAAAATCAAAAGGAATTCTTAATTAAATAAATTTCAATTAAGAAATCAAAATGTAATCGTGAATTGAAAGGGCTTTAATTACAAAATCAAAAGGAATTCTTAATTAAATAAATTTCAATTAAGAAATCAAAATTTAATCGTATATTGAAAGGGCTTTAATTCCAAAATCAAAAGGAATCCTTAATTAAATAAATTTCAATTAAGAAATCAAAATGTAATCGTGAATTGAAAGGGCTTTAATTCCAAAATCAAAAGGAATTCTTAATTAAATAAATTTCAATTAAGAAATCAAAATTTAATCGTGAATTGAAAGGGCTTTAATTCCAAAATCAAAAGGAATCCTTAATTAAATAAATTTCAATTAAGAAATCAAAATGTAATCGTGAATTGAAAGAGCGTCAGTTATGATTATGATTTGTGAATTCGAGGGCTTTAATTAAAAATTCCATAATTCCTTTTTAATTAAACGTTTTAAAGGAATTTTTATCATATATATGTATATAGAAAAACAGATGTGGACGCGCACATACATACGCACCTGGGCACATATATATGCAAAATTTCGTGTCGACCCAAACGCACACATACAGACAAGTTGAGATATATATATATATATATATATATATATATATATATATATATATATATATGTATATATATACATACATACATACATACGTGGGACATTCCACGTCAATTAGAACGCACCCACAGACAGGTTTATATATATGGGACATTTCATGCCAATGCGCATGCACACACACAGGATTATATATGTATATATATATATATATATATATATATACATGGGACATTTCTGGTCAACTCGTACGTACTCATGATCACAGGCTTCTCTATATATATGGAACATTTCATGACAACTCTCACACACCTATCCGAGTTCCTTCAGGTTTACATATATGCGACGTTTCATGTCAATTTGCATTCATGCATACACGCTCTTATATACATGCGACTCTTCATGTCAACTCATGTACGACCTTACTGACAGGTTTTTGCATATGTATATATGGTCCATTTCATATCAAATTGCTCACGTTCACCCTCAATTTTTTTGTTTCTATATATATATATATATATATATATATATATATATATATACACTACCCTCCAGTCACATTTGCCCACCCTACATGAAAATCGATAAAACTTTAAAGTTTTGTGGCTCAGTAAAAATAGTCGTAATTAAAAAATTCTAACTGGGTTATAAAAAGGGTTCAAAAACCTTTAATTTAAGCCGAGTTGAGCAGAAAAAAATTAAAAAATGCATGCGTTATGCGTAAAAAACTAACTAAAAAATATTCAATTTTTTTCGCCCCTATTCAAATGCCTGCCATTTTTGCGGAAATTATCGAATCATAAAAAAACAAAATGGAGGTAAAAGCTAAAGGAGTCACCTTCAAAATGAGCTATAGAAAGCTAATTTATGATCGATTTTACGGTAGTTATGGTCATTTTTATGAAAAAAAACGATTTTTTTTAATAGCTATTATCTCAAAAATACGCATGATATAAAAAAATTTTTAATAAAAAAGTTGTTTATTTTTGAGTCAAAAATATATATATTTAGATTTAACTGAAATCTGGAAGAAAAAGTTTTTTTTTTAAATTCATTAAAATATAAATATTGAATAAATGGATTTTTTTTCAATGGGATCAAAAATGAATAAAATCTCTTTTTTACTGATTCTCAGTTTAACCTGAATATTTATTTTTTTGACTCAAAAATAAACAACTTTTTTATTAAAAATTTTTTTATATCATGCGTATTTTTTGAGATAATAGCTATTTAAAAAAATCGTTTTTTTCATAAAAAATGACCATAACTACCGTAAAATCGATCATAAATTAGCTTTCTATAGCTCATTTTGAAGGTGACTCCTTTAGCTTTTACCTCCATTTTGTTTTTTTATGATTCGATAATTTCCGCAAAAATGGCAGGCATTTGAATAGGGGCGAAAAAAATTGAATATTTTTTAGTTAGTTTTTTACGCATAAGGCATGCATTTTTTAATTTTTTTTTGCTCAACTCGGCTTAAATTAAAGGTTTTTGAACCCTTTTTAAAACCCAGTTGGAATTTTTTAATTACGACTATTTTTCACTGAGCCACAAAACTTTAAAGTTTTATCGATTTTCATGTAGGGTGGGCAAATGTGACTGGAGGGTAGTGTACATATATATATATATATATATGGGACATTTCATGTCAACTTGCACGTACTCGCAAGCACAGGTTTTTTTATATATATGGGACATTTCATGACAACTTGTACACACCTATCTAAGTACCCTTAGGTTTATATATATGAGACGTTTCATGTCAATTCGCATGCATGCACACACGCGTTCATGTACGTGGGACTTTTCATGTCGACTTACAAGCATGATATAAACATGTATATATATACATAAGGGACATTTCATGTAGAATCGCACGTACACACACAGGTTTATTCAAGTTTATATGGAACATTTAATTTCAACTCATACGCGCACGCACACGCTCACACATACAAACACATATTTAACTTTATATATATATATATACATATATATATATATATATATATATATATATATATATATACATACTTACTACCTTATCGATGTAGACAATATTTAAAAAATACTTATTTATTATGCTGTGGTACCCACGATCGCCGTCTTTGGATACCTAGGTGTTAATGACAACTTAAACATCATCTACAGCTAAAACTTTTAAAATTCAACTTATAGTTTAATAACTACTTTGAAGTTGTTTCAAATGTTATCTAGCCAAACATGGATGTTCCGAGTAAGATAAACATTGTCTACAAGAATATCTTTTGAAATTTAGCCATTATTTATTAATAACATGTACGTTTCCCGAGATGACATCTCACAATATCCAGGTGATCCTGGCTACCTGGAAATCGTCTATATGAATGAATTTTGAAATTTTCCATACCGATTATGAAGTTTACAGACATTTGCAGGGACTACGTCAAATGAAACTTGGAGATTCTTTTAGATTTCGATTCTAAGGTTGTTTGATTAGGTCGGAGAATACTCGGAAATAAAAAGATTTTAAAAGAACAATTGTTTAAGATTCATGCAAGTTCCATGAAATATGTTGATTTACTCGCAGTCGATGCCCATATATAAAGATCATTCATACAAATCATCTCGCATATAAATTTGCGGTAGTATCCCTACTAATTTATGAATTTTTCGTTCGAATAATGCCAGCGAAATTTAACTTCGAGAAAGCATATTACTATTGTAATTAGTGAATAATTTTAACATTTTTTCATCAAACATCATTCCGATATACAGGTAATAAGCGCTATTATTTAAAAAATTTAAAAAAAGTTAATTTATTTATTTTATACTTTTTAGTCTATTTATTCAATTATTGTATTTTATTTTTAAAGCATGTTTCTAAAATTTTGTATTTTCTATTTTTAAGTTGAAATTGTTTTTATTATCATTTAGAGTTACATTGCAACCAGACTTTTCGAAGATTACACTCAGGTACATCCGTTATCGGCGACTTGGTACTCCAGTTCGACCTCTTCATCCTAAATCATTATTATGCATTATAGATTTACTTTCAAACCTTGAATTAGGTTTTAGCAGCCCCGAAATCCCCCGGGGAACCCACCTCGACCCAGAGAAAGCCTCCCCACTTGTACTTCCTCGGAGACGACGTCCATGCGTATTCTGGACAACGTGCATCACTTTGTGGCAATTGTTTGATCTCAAATTCGGTTTTAGCAACCCTGAAAACCCCCGAGAAACTCGCCTTGACCCAAAGAAAGCCTCCCCATTTATACTTCCTCGGAGATGACTTTTCACACCCATTATCATCGACCTGGATGTCCAGGTACCAAAATGACAACTGATTATTGTATTGTCATCCAAGACCAAAGTCTATGCCAATTGTCAGAATTTATATCTGTCAAAAAGTGCCTGAAATCGAGCGCGCAAGATTTGATTACAGACAGACAAATATGCAAACAGACATGAAGGCGAATATAAGAAAAGCGTATATAAAAAAATAATATTTACCTACGTTAAGTCTGCTTTGAGACTAATTATCTTTCGTTTTTTATGACAAAAACAAGTAAATTGAATTTGAGAAAATTTGTATAAGTTACTTAAATTTATGAAAAAGTCAATGTAAATCGTCATTTTTGCAGAATTATGAAGATTATGATTATTTTCGCGGAAATTATAAAGTTATGGAAATTATTTATGAAAACGTTTTCGATTGGAAAATTTGTGATTATTGCAGTTGAATTTTGTTACATCATCATCAGTTATATCCTCGTTAAAATGACCCGAAAATTTCTGAAAGAATCGGAACAAATATTTTTCCGGTCTTTGAAGAATGTTTAAGAACTATTATGAAATGAAAATTGATAAATGTTTCAAGTTTTCCAAATCGTTCCGACATTGAAATTTCAATTATAAGCCGTTACTCATAAAATTTGGAAAAGTCTATTGTATGCAACTATTTTTGCAGTGATTCAGTTGTAATTTATAAAATTGTGAATTTGGGTGATTCATTATGTTTCTTTCCGTAATATTTATCTGATGTTGGAGCTACAGCAATCAAGTTTTGCTTTTTTTATTTCATTAATATCATTTTGAATTCGTAAATTAATAGTATATTGTGTAACGAGTAAGGTTTAGTTGACTATTGCGCACGAGGGCAAGTTGGCGCACGAGCGTAGCGAATAGCGCCATTGCCCGAGACTCTCTCTCTCTCATATCTGCCGTACGACTGACTCGCAATAGTATATTTCAATACTTTTTGGTACTATTATTTGTAATTAAATTACATACTTTCAGTTCACCAATTTCACGTTTATACGGAATAATTACGATTTCGTTAATGTAAAAATAATACAAGAATAGATGATACGATTTACTTTGTCAGAGGTTAAAGCGAGATAGAGTATAAAATTCATCATATGGTCGATGAGATACAGTATGAGGGCGCTGCGCTTGTATAAACCTTTGCGATTTTACATTAATTAACGCTTTTGCGTGACATTATTTTACAGAATGTAACGTATTTACGTGATTTAATACAAAATAATATTATACATAGCTGTGAAACACACGCCCTCAAAAAACAACACACGCAGCGCGCGCTATTAGCTACTTACTACCCCGAAAACGCATGCGCTATAGGCCGCTTACTCAGCACGGATAAGAAAAACAAATATAATGACTTGTCCGCACTAAAGCTATGTTAATACAATAATTTTTGTTAAAATAAAAAATCATTTAAACTTGTAAATTTTTTATGAACTTGGATTGGAAATTATATCAAGCTCGACAAACCTAATCTTAAAATACGTTACATTGAAAGTTTGTATTATTACTTTTTATGTAGTATTTTCGTGGGTTTCTTGAGTTGTCCGCACTCGAGTTGAATCTTACAAATTTTTTCTTTGTCGCAAAAAAATGTTATTAAACGCATTGTTTATTCATAACTTGGGATTGGAAATATTATTAGAAGACTGGAAGCTTCGTCATGCTCTTAAAAATAAAAATAATGTTATCTAATTTTAAAAATAATATTAATCTGAATAATATATCCTCATTAGAAAAGTTATTGTAATTTATATATTTTTAGAACCTCTCCAATTTCATGTGTACCACTATGGTATTATATGGGGATATCCATCCAACTTTAAATTCTCTAGTAACAGGTCATTATTTAAACTAGGTTATAATCTTTTGTGCTATCCTGTAACTCTATTTCTGATGTATTTTGTAAATGTGCCACAAACGGCGCAGCAGATAATTCTATAAAAAGTAAATTTACACATAAGATAAATTACGGTAATTTTTTATGTGTAAAAATGAATGTTTCATAGAAATATCTACTGCGCCGTTTGTTAAACATTTACAAAATACATCAGAAATAGAGTTACAGGATAGCACAAAAGATTTGAACCTAGTTTAAACAATGTGCATCATGCGGTAACCCAGTAACAGCTGTAATATGACCTGTTACTAGACAATTAAAAGTTTTGTGGATATCCCCATATATCAAAAAATATGATTATGACTTCTTCAGATTCTTTATGAATTTCTAATATATTGAATAGTGATTTTGAAGGGCGTATCATAGTATTAATTAAATTAACTTATTAATGAACTGAAAAATTGCCTAGTATTAATAAATTAGTGCGATTTATTGTATTTATTCACAAAAAAAATTTATAGCTTAGTCGTGTAAAATGGCTTTATTTCCATTATCAAACAATTTCATGGTATGCTTAACTATTTCAAGAGTTAAAAAAATTTAATAATATGTATATTTTTTTATAACTTCAAGATCGTTACTGAGAATCATAAATAATTTTCACGGTATTTTATTAATAGCAGGTCGTACATCTCTATCCTTTTATAATAAAAAAATTCAATTTTCTGCAAAACCTTATGATTGTAGCAAAAAATAAGAAGAAAGCCCCATCTCGTATACTAAAAGCAATATTTTCTCTTATGAGAAAAAATTATTTTTATCGCTTCGTTTCAAAGAAAACTTTGAAAAACTGAATTGTCCATCCAAACCTCGATATTTGATGTTTTTCAAGGTTTTTTTCAAAACGAATCGATAAAAAAATTTTTCCTATTCAAAGAAAATATTGCTTTTATGATACAAGATGGGGCTTTCTCTTTATTTTGCTAAAATTATTAGTTTTTGTAAAAAAATCAATTTTTTGATTACAATAGGACATATATACTCGACCTCCTCTTAAGGATCTTTAATAGCTATGAAACTCTTTACAAGATTGTAATAATTCATCTCGATCTACTTCCACAGAGTTCGTGAAGTTTCATTAACCTTTCAATCAATATACAGAAAATATAAAGATTCATCCGTATTCTTAAATGATCTCATAGGAGTCGGTCTGTGGCTCATTCGGTAGAGCGTTGGATTCGTAATCTCGAGGTTCCGAGTTCGAATCCCGCTCTCGGCCGATTGATACAAGCACCACTGTACGTTACATGTGCTTTGTTCACAAACACACTTACGAGCTCCGTCGCTGATTAGCATAGCAATAATAGCATAGCATAAATATAGCGACGTTTAAAAAAAAAAAAAAAAAAATGATCTCATAGATTTATAATCATTTATTTACCAATAATTTAATAAATATATTCATACGATGATAAAACGTGAAAAATATTTCTGAAGAATTTTTTAAAATACAATCTAGAAGGATTCTCCTGAAAACATTACAGTGCTATTCACTTCTAAAGCGATCTTAATTGTTCATTAATTGTGAATACAATAAAATTAAGGTTACTATTCCTTAGTAAAACTTAATGAATCAAAAAAGTTCAGAAGGTATCAACGAAAATCATGACAATTTTTTTTCATAAGAGTTCACAAAGTTGTATTATGGACTGGTACCAAAAACCGCAAAAAATTAGAAAGGTTCTTTTACATCAGAATCTTTCCAAACCTTAATGTACATTTTAACCGGGGTATTTCACCTGAATACGGAGGACATTTATAACTAAAATAGGTAGCTAGGAGAGTTTCCGTAGCCGATGGAGATCCACGGCTCCACCAAAGTTTTTCCTATGTATTTTGGTGCCTTGAACACGAATTTCGAGGGTGGATAGCTGGAAAATAGTTAGGAAAATCTCTAAAGTAAATTTTCTGGTTGTTAATTCTCCGCAGAAAAACATAATTTTTCGTGTTTTTCATCAAATATTAAGTCGGAAATATTCTTATCAATTTTGCCGTACATTGCACCATTTCTCTGTAAAAACATCATAAATATAAAAAAAACTCATTTTGCCATTTTTAATGATTTTTTTTATTTTATTGTACTAATCATTGGTGACCAATATAATTAAGAATTTTTACATTTTAATTAGCTAAAATTATTCTTTAATCCACCAACTGTTGATAAAAAAAAAATGGTTTAGGCTGGTTGCGGTCTTTCTTTAATTTTTCACGAATAATTGAACCGCTTATTCAGAAAGTACCGCGCAACGGTGCTCACATGAAAAAGTCAGGTCGGAAAATAGGGGAGATTGCTATAGTAACATTAAAGTCCACGGTTCCAAAAATTTTTTTTATATATTTTGTCACTAAACATTAATTTAAAGGGGGTGAAGTCGGAAAATGTCCAGGAAAATTTGTATGATATAATTTCCAAAAATTTGAAAAGTCTATTTTTCAAATAAAAAACATTTTGTCGCTTATTTCATGCAATTTTCATGCCAAAATTATAAAAAAGAATAAGTTTTATAATTTTTTTCAATTTTTCATATTAGAATGAGACTATTGTTACAGTGCAGCAGAGATTAGAATAGGATTTCCTAAAATTTTATTTTATTTGCTAAATTTATGTTATAATTTATAAATACGTTTAATAATTCGTTATTTGTATTTTAATCTTATAACATATTTTACGTGTAGAATTTTTGCTACAAGAACAATATGTACAGTACGCTATTCATTATTTTATGAAGTTTAAAAAACTTGTGTTTTTATAATTTATAAAATTTTTTAACGAAGTACAATTTTTTTTTGTGAACTACTCTTTTACTGTTACATATTTTGTAAAAATATATCTTTTTAATAAAAAAAATAGGTATATGATTGATTGAAAATATTAATTTTAATCAATTTAATTTATGTATAACCCTGTTGAAAAAACTCACTGACATGGTAACATTTTTTTCTAACTATTAATAATAATTGAATTTATTGATTTGTTGATTGTAATTCTTTAATCATTTATTTTATTTCCGCAATTCAATCCAAAATATCCTTAATTTATAATCCTTCAGTTGAAAATTGAGGCAGCACACTAATTATAACACATCCAAAATAATTTATAGCAGCATCATCAGTGTCACAACCAAATTTTAAAATTGCTAAGCATAAACTTTCAAAACGAATTTCAGGAAAAAGTAATTAACATTGTAAAAGAATTTTTTTATTACAGATAACTATTATGGGAAAAACTTTTTTGAAAATAAAATCATATAATCAAATTATCCATCAAAAAGTAAAACCATTCCTTTAAAATCTTTAAGATTTTTATCAGTATTAATATTAGCAATTTTTCCTAAATTAGAATTTTTTTTATTTTAAGTAACATAGAAAAAATAACCTGTTTGTGTAACTGATTAAAAACTGCTCACTTGTTAAAAAAAAACTGGTGGCACTCATATATATATATATATATATATATATATACCTGTGTGTGTGTGCGCCCATGTGAATTGACATAAAATATCCCATGTATATGTATATACATATATTCATAAGCCCATGTGTGTGCGTGCATGCGCCTTGACAGGAACAGCCCCATATATATATATATATATATATATATATATATATATATATAAAGAAAAAAAATATATACAAACTCAAGTACGTATGTCATGCATGTAAATTGACATGAAACGTCCCGTGTATATAAACCTGTGTATATGTGCGCTGTGAATTAACATTAAATATTCCATGTATATGTTACACAGATATACACACATATATATGTATATATATATATATATATATATATATATATATATATATATATATATATATATATATATATATATATATATATATATATATATATATATATATATTTCATAAGCCCATGTGTGTGCGTACATGCGAATTGACAGAAACGGTCCCATATATATATATAAATACAAATTTCAAATACATGTTTAGATGTGTTTGCGTGTTCGAGTTGACAAGATATGTCAAATATATGAAAACCGGTGCGTGCGTGTTGACATGATACGTCCCATATATGTGAACCTAAGGGCACTTGGATAGGTGTGTTAGAGTTGTCATGAAATGTCCCATATATATAAACCTGTATAGGCGTGGGTAAAAATCCTATGTATATTAACGTGTGTGCATGCATGCGAATCGATATGAAATGTACCATATGTGTAAACCTGTGTGTGAAATGACCCATATATATATATATATAAACCTAAGGTTACTAGGATGGGTGTGTGCGTGTTGTCATAAAATGTCCCACATATATAAAAAAGCCTGTCATTATGAGTATGTACGAGTTGACATGAAATGTCCCATATATAATCCTGTGTGTGTGTGTGTGTGCGTGCGCATTGGCATGAAATGTCCACTATATCTAAACCTGTAAGTGCGTGCGTTCCAATTGACGTGAAAAATCCCATGTTTATTAAAGTCTGTGTGCATGCATGCGAATAGACATGAAATGTCCCATATATATAAACCTGTGTGTGTGCTTTCGAATTCACGTGAAAAATCCTATGTTTATTAACGTGCGTGTGCATGCATGCAAATCGACATGAAATGTCCCATATATGTAAATCTAAGGGTACACGAATGGGTGTGTGCGTGTTGTCATGAAATGTACCACATATAAAGAAAACCTGTACTTATGAGTACGTGCTAACCGACATGAAATATCCCATGTATGTATGTATGTATGTATATATACATACATATATATAAACCAAAATATATACGGGTCAACGGGTGCAAGTTGACATGAAACGGACCATGTATTATATATATATATATATATATATATATATATATATATATATATATATATCAACTTGTCCGTATGTGTGCGTGTTGGTCGACATGAAATGTTGCATATATATGAGCCTAGGTGCGTATGTATGTGCGCGTCCACATATGTTTTTCTATATACATATATATGATACAAATTCCTTAGTACGTTTAATTAAAAAGGAATTGTGGAATTTTTAATTAAAGCCCTCGAATTCACAAATCATAATCATAACTGACGCTCTTTCAATTCACGATTAAGATTTAATTTCTTAATTGAAATTTATTTAATTAAGAATTCCTTTTGATTTTGGAATTAAAGCCCTTTCAATTCACGATTACATTTTGATTTCTTAATTGAAATTTATTTAATTAAGGATTCCTTTTGATTTTGGAATTAAAGCCCTTTCAATTCACGATTAAATTTTGATTTCTTAATTGAAATTTATTTAATTAAGAATTCCTTTTGATTTTGGAATTAAAGCCCTTTCAATTCACGATTACATTTTGATTTCTTAATTGAAATTTATTTAATTAAGGATTCCTTTTGATTTTGGAATTAAAGCCCTTTCAATTCACGATTAAATTTTGATTTCTTAATTGAAATTTATTTAATTAAGAATTCCTTTTGATTTTGTAATTAAAGCCCTTTCAATTCACGATTACATTTTGATTTCTTAATTGAAATTTATTTAATTGAGAATTCCTTTTGATTTTTTAATTAAAGTCTTTTCGATTCACGATTAGATTTTGATTTGTTAATTAAAATATTTTTAATTATTAATTTAAAAGGAATTGTTAATTAAATAAAACTTTAATTACAAATTCAAAAATGATTCGTGATTCAAATAATTTTTAATTACTTTTTTCGCAACCCTGGTCTCATACGGTACTCACTGTTTTAATGTAGAAAAACTGAAACTTTGAAACTTTGATACCGTTTTTTATAATTGTATTAAATTTGTGTAAAAGTTATAAAATTAATAATGTGGTAACTAATCAAATATTAATTATATTGAAATCAAACAAAGCTAAAAATGATTGTTTTAATATTATCTCATGAGCTGCTAAGCTGAAAATTGAATAAATATTTTCAACAAAAAAATATAAACAATTATCGAAAAAACTAACTTTTGACACAGACTGTATAGCCAATACACCCTTAAATACTCAAATATTTTTAACTGCAATTGATCTCTTACATCTACATGTAAATGTGTACATAAAAGCATGTCTGCTATATCACATAATTGTTTTAGCAGATTTCATACTTTATTAGATGGAGGAATGTAATCAATAATAATCAAACGAATATGCCTTATGAAAGTAATCATTTCTGACGCTGACATGATTAATCTTTTTTCATTAAGAGGCGGTCGGAACCAAATCGATGACTTAGTTCGGTGCTTGTAATAAATGCTTATAATAATTTATTCATTTATTAATATGGTAAAAATATAGTCATTTCCTCTAGTCATGTATATAAAGAATAATTTAAAATAGTTAAACTTACAAAAATATACAAAATATTGTTATAAAGCGAAAAATGCCACCTAACAATCGACACGACAGTTTTTTGCATGCGGTATATGTCAAGTCAGTTTGATATTTGTAATAAATGCTTATAATAATTTATTTACTTATTCATATGGTAAAAATATAGTCATTTCCTCTAGTCATGTATATAAAGAATAATTTGAAATAGTTTAAGACATAAAAATATACAAAATATTATCGTAAAGCGAAAAATGCTGACTTGATATATACCGCAAGTCACCGATTTGGTTCCGACCGCCTCTTAATGTAATTTTCAACAATTTCAGGTAGTTTATTTTTAAACTGTCCATAATAGAAACCTTTTATAAGGTTATTTATTTTATCCAATGTGAACAGTAAATAGGCTATAGGCATACTGGCACACCCAGATTCTAGCACAGCCCAAGGTGTGTTAGAACCCGTACGGATTCTAGCACAGCCCAAGGTGTGTTAGAACCCGTACGGATTCTAGCACACCCTCTCCAAGTGTTTTAGAATCCGAATGTGAACTAGTATGCCTATAGCGTTTTCTACTTTTTCTACTTTTTTTTTTCTTACAAATGGTTTTGTGAGAGATAGAATAATTTCATGAGTTTGACATTGTGTAGTGCATAGAAAGTCTTATGAATTGGATTATGGTTTGTACACACAGTAACGCATTTGAAAGATGGGTTTAATGGGTATCCGTATTCATTGATATTATAAACGGGAAATTTGAATCTTAGTAACCATTTTCGTTTGAATTCATTAATAACAAAAATTTTTGTAGCATCATGTAAATGTTCACGGAGTAAGTTTGCAATTTGAGAGTAATCTAGTCCATCAGTGTTCCAAGCTATTCCATGATTATGTTTGAGTCGAATGTTTTCTTCTTGCAATTCGTCAGAGAGCCTTTTCCATGAAAAAGGTTTTTTGAATAGATGAACAATGGGATCACCACTGCCGTTGAGAGGAATGATTGCTATTTCCTTTAGAACATATTCACCACCCATTTGCTTAAAACCAATCATGTCTACCGCATATTCCATTCCGAAATATTAATTTTTTTACGTAAAAGTGAAGATAATTCAGACAAGCTTCCGAACATCACCACTAATAGGATTGTACTGAACGATGCGATCGTGTAAGATCATGCAATAAGCTGAAGTATTAGCTGGAAAGTCAGTTTGAGACTCAAATTCTAGACGTACATCGACAGGAGCGCTCTTTAGAGATTCGTTTTGTCGTGAACAGTCAATAACTATGAGTGGTTCAAAGTTGATAAACTGAGACTTTGTCAACAATGGTTGTGAATCTCTTCCGTAATAGCTTTTCTGAAAATTAGCATACATATCATATAGAATAGCAAATTGATTCTTAGATATGTCAAGATTGAGATTGTTGTACGGATAATATTGCGAATTCAAGAAAAGTCTCACATTACTAATATTACAGTGGTCAAAGCGACTGGCATTTTAAGGTCTTGAACCTTTTTTTCCCGATTGTAATCCAAGAATCACGAAACGTGGTTTCTCCAATTGGTTTGAAGTTTTTACCGTCCAGACGTGTTTATTTGTTGTTGGAAGAAGAGGATATTCAAATAACTCCCATGACCGAAAACTCATAGAAAAAGGATTATCTTTGCCAATGAAATTTAACAGCTGGATTTTTTGTTTATCTGATGCAATAACATATGGCATTAACCACTCTATCTTTGATATTTTTATTTGATAAGGTTCATATGTGGTTGCATTGTTGGCTACAGTACCTTCCTGTACTATAGCATTCAGGTCATTTCTTGATCTTGTGAGAATGAGTTCATGCTTCATATTAACAACAATTTTCTTGTAATCTTCTGCGAAGCCTAAAATCATACTGAGAGGGATAGAAACATCAAAATTTCCATGATCATCTACAATTGTTTTGTTTCCTTCTTCAACACCAAGCCAGCCTGCATTTTCTAATGTTAGAGTCTGATTTAGATTAAATGAAGTGCATCCCTTCATGAGACTACTCAGACCAACATTTTTACTTTTATCTATCTCTACAGCATTAAGTTCATATCGAATTTCATCAAATAGATGACAAATGCCATTGTTAACAAAATTAGTTTTAGTTAGTGCTTGTCCATCTGGTTTTTGTAATTTTCCACATACATGGATGTAACTACATGATGGTAAGAGGCATAAATCTTGATGCTAAATAGAAATACGGATTTCATCACTGTTATTGAAATTTAATGTGGAGTATGGTTGATGTGCGTGAACCTCATAATGAGCAATAGACTCATCGAATGCGACACCTGATTGATTGCTTAGAATTTCGTCCATTTTTCTGAAAGCAGCAGAGAATGATACAATTTATCTTGTTCCACGTACTTTGAGACCTATGCTTTTGAGAAACTGGATGCTCTTCCGTGTTAACGGTTTGAGTACCTTTGGACGACTGATGGTGGGTTGACATGATGGCTGACTTATATGCACACTTGGATTGTAAACGATTCCCATTATACAGATTTTATGTGAAGTCTAATAGTAATTTCCTCTCCTCGGAAATTCACTAAATTTCCGTCTTGATCGACGGTTCGGATTTGAAGTTGATCTATACTTTTAACATTGAGTGGTAAATATATGACATGCGATGGAACTTCTATGATTTTATATCCTGGAGGAACTTTTGGGAAAAACTCATGAATCGTGTGAACTTTTTTGTCGTTGATGTAAGCACCTGTAGTAATATTACACTCTACCCTGAGTGCGTTTATTTTCAATATATTCACAGGTAAATCAGAGCTGTAATGAGTGTCTTCTTGAAGAACGCGACGAGTGAAACCGAGAAGACTGCCAATTGAATCCTGAGGTCTAAGATCTATCTGATAGCTGCAATAAATTTCACTTCTGAGAGTATTGTTGTTAGCTTTTAAGGAAAACTCGATTCCTTTAGATTTCAGATCTTTTTGCAAAAATTGATTAATAGCATCAATTTCATAACTGCCAGTAGGAATAGTAATAATTTTCTCTCCATTTATATAAAGTTAATTATTCGAATCGTCAACATTGGGAATCGAGTTGAATGTTAAAAGTTCAACTAAACCCAAAACAAAATTCTTATGCTGTGGTAGTTCTTTTGAAGGAAAATATTGAGCTTCTAAGATAGAAGATTTGCCTGAAAGACTCAAAGTGAAACTATCTTCCATGACTGTTTGAAAAAGAATGATCCTGCTTGTCTGATAACTCTTCTTTTATAGTCTTTCACACAAGAATTGAAGACAAAGATGACCACAAATAAATGAGTCAAAATTCTGATATCTTTTATAGTTGTATTTCACTTCTTTCACGTTGAAATATAACATGAGATCTATAGGGGGTTTAAGATCACCAAAACTATCAAAATAAATCACTTCAGAACCTCGTTTTTGATAACATACTCAGTGAGTACCTTTGTTTTGAAAATCATCTAAGTTAACCATAGTAGATTCGTTATGCCATGGGCCATCAGAAGGTAGATTATTTCTCATGAAAACACCTAGAAAATATGGGATTTGCATCATACGAGCATACTTTATAAGATCATAGTCAGTCAGTACACGATTTGGCAAAGTTAAATCGAAGTTTTTTTTTTTAACTTGACCATGACCGATATGAGGTTTCATAAATAATCCCATTCCAGTTTTATATGGTTTAAGATAGAGACCTTTTCCTAGAGCAATAGCTTCCATAGTTTTATTATGTCTCTTACTTTCTTCATAATTTTTCTGTGCAGCTTTAGCCTCATTTACTGCTTTAGTTATTCCAGCAGCTCCTCCAGCCAGAGCACCAGTTGCACTTAGTGCTGCGAACAATGGTATGAGAAAAGGCAGAGCGCCACCTATTTTTGATGGAACAGGTAGAATACGTGGAATGATAATTTTTTTCTTACCGCCAACGATCTTAAGAGCTTCATGTGCACCTTTTAAAGCGGACTGTATAACTTTGCGAGAATGTTTACTTGGTTTTAATGATTTTTTACTTGCAGTTACTAATTTACTCAATTTTACACCCATTCCTGTCTTTCCTTTTAATTTCATAGCATTTGCAACAACAAAAGCAGTTGCTTTTTCGCTAAGACTTGCATCTTTGGCTCTAACACGCTGCCAAGCTTTATCAGCGAGCTTCATGTCAGCTACTTTTCGATCAGCATTTTTATCAGAATAAGATATGTCATGTTCTTTGCATGCTTGATCAAGTGGATTGATACCTGCATCACCTCTTTTTAGACGCTTTTTCAGTTTTGTTCCGGGACCAGAATATTGATATCCAGTAATATGCATTTCAATAGGTAAGTTATTGATTACTTTATCAAGTAACCCTTTACCCTTAGGGTGCTTCTGTGATTTGTGTACGAGCATCTCTCCTCGAGTGCTGATTTACAACTGATGATCAAAATATAAAACAAGCGTTTATATTTTGAAAAGGTCAATCTTAGATTTGACTTTGTTACGTAAACATGGATTTTACTAAGCAGAACGTCAAACTTCCCGTCACCAACTTTGATTTTGAGAAAACGAAAAGAAAAAAGCGACATGGGGAGTTACTTCCAGATAATATACGAGCAGTATTCTGTGGCCCATCGAACTGTGGAAAAACTAATAATTTATTGGCTCTAATTACACACCCTAATGGCCTTAGATTTGAAAATTTGTATGTATACTCCAAATCCTTAAATCAACCGGAATACCAATTTCTTCAAAAAGTTTTAGAGCCAATTGAAGGTATATCATATCTACCGTTCAGTGAACATACATCTGTAGTGTCTCCAGATGAAGCCCTACCTAATTCAAATATGATTTTTGACGATGTGGCTTGTGAGAAGCAGGATAACGTCAGAGCTTTTTTCTGTATGGGGAGACACAGAAGTGTAGATAGTTTTTATTTATGTCAGTCATATGCTCATATACCGAAACATCTCATCAGGGACAATATTAATTTGATGGTAATTTATCGTCAAGATGATGTTAATCTTAAACATATCTATGAAGACCATGTGAATACTGACTTAACTTTAAATGAATTTCGAAATCTTTGTACTGAATGCTGGAAGAATGACAAGTATGGATTTGTTGTTATTGACAAAGATAGAGCAATGAATGATGGTAGATATAGAAAAGGATTTGACTGTTTTGCCATTAAAAAGGAAGTATAAATCTTAATCTTTGCAGTTCGATTGTAGACAGCATCTTGTCAGCATGCCTGACTTTAAGAAAGAAAAAAATGTTCTTAGCGAGCTCTTACGAGCACGTGAGGCTATTAAAAAAAATACTCTTTATTAAAAAAGGAGAGAGATGATTTTGAAAAGGTTATTGGTGATACTTTAAAACCAGTTATTACACCACTTGAAAAGCTTGTCGATTCGACAACTGAAAGTGTGTCACGTTCTAATCACATTTCGGCTATAGACAGTAACAGAAAATCGGCAAAAAAAAGATTGAGATTCGATGAACCAAGTTATATTGTAAACGATAATAATTACTCGGGTTCTGCGTTTGATAATGACGCTTCTAATGGCGATGATTTTTCTCCGATAAATAGCACAATGATGAATTCATCATTCAATTCTGCAAATTCATCATTCAAATCTATATATTCACCATTTGTATCTGCGCATTAAGAAACTGAACCGACAGACTTTTTATCAATGCTAAATGGAAGCCATATACGGTCGTATACGCCATATACGCCGTCGATAACATATACGGAGTGAGAAAAGTCAGTGGGGTATACATGATGGGTGATTCACAAATTCAATTTGATGATAAACTAATAAAAGTTAAAGATTTAAGTTTTCCTAAAAGCAGTGGTCTAATGGAATTGCTTTTCAAAAAAGAACCAGATGATAATCTTTTAAGTACAACCGATCGCAAGAACTATCGCAATATCCTGGAAGCAACAAATGCCCATAGAAAAAGACATAGCAAAAGTGAGAATATACGCTCTTCGAAGAGTAGAAAATATTCCAAAATCATAGCACCAATGTTCCGCAGTGATCGCAGTAGAATGTCTACCAGCGGAGGGGGTCTTATACCTAAATATAAAATAGCAAAAAAGAATACTTCCATAGATCTAGTCTACTGGGATGATCCAAATGAGCTTGTCGAAAGACTGCGATTATTAATAGCCGAACGATCTGCTGGAAATAATAATCACAACAATGAAATCCAATCAATCATAGAGGAACTACGTAAAGCTGGGCATATATATTGACGTACACAATTTTCAAATCAATAGTAGTAACATGAGTCTCGATGTGTTTGGAAGAAAACTTGAGGGCTCGCAAGTGAGTCGTGGTCCTCGAGGTATTGGATTCAATGTCACATCAGATGGTCATTTTGATTTAGAAAATAAACGGCTTTGCAATATTGGAGAGGCTAATGATCTAAATAATGCCATTAGTTTGAATTCACTAAAGAATATCCTGCAGAAAGAAGTTGATTACTTATCTTCTAAAATTATAGAAGTTGCTAAAGCTGTACAAGAATATGAGAACAAAGTTGAAATATATAAAGCAGAAATAGACGAAAAATTAACTTATGTCTATGATATGACTCAACGAAATTTTGCAAATATTGAATATATAATTAAAGAAATGAATGGACAATCGGATATTGCTAAAATTGAAGTTTAAGATGGAACGTCAAAGAGTAGTTGAAGAGCTACACAAGCCAGCACGTCGAAGGTACAAGCGAAGAAAATATGACATACGTGGATTAGATGAGACTTGGCAAGCTGACCTTGTAGAAATGATACCTTATTTTAAGGAAAACAAAGGTTTTCGCTACTTACTAACTGTCATAGATATATTTTCAAAGTATGCATGGGCTGTACCAGTCAAATCGAAGAGTGGCAATGATGTTACTCTAGCTATGAAGTCAATATTAAAACAAGGACGGGTGCCACGGAATTTACAAACTAACCAAGGAAAAGAATTCTACAATTCAAACTTTCAGAATCTTATGAAAAAGTACAAGATAAATCACTACTCTTCACATAGTAATCTTCATGCAAGTATATGTGAGCGCTTTAATAGAACTTAAAAAAATGCAATGTGGTTAGAATTCAGCAAACAAGAAAGTTATAAATGGTTGGATATTCTGCCTGAAATAGTGAAAGCATACAATTCAAGAAAACATCAGACAATAGGAATCGAGCCTGAAAATGTTACGAAGATAAATGAAAAAGAAATCAAGAAAAATTTCCCAACTGAAAAAAGACCTGTAAAAAAACCAAAATTCAAAGTAGGAGATAAAGTGCGAATAAGTAAGATAAAACAAGTTTTTGAAAAAGGTTATACACCAAATTGGTCTACTGAAATTTTCACAATAACAAGAGTTGTAAAAACCAATCCTATAACTTACCACGTCAAAGATTATCATGATGAACCAGTCTCCGGCGGCTTTTATGAAACGGAAATTCAAAAGACTATGTATCCAGAAATTTATTTAGTAGAAAAAGTTTTAAAGAAAAGTGGTAAACGTGTATATGTTTAGTGGTTAGGTCTAAGTAACAAGCATAATAGTTGGATAGATAAAAATGAGATTGTTTGAAAAAATTAAAATCTATTTTTCAATATAATAATGTAATAAATAAAAAAAATTTAATTGTATTTTGTTATATTATTTAGATATATTTAAATAGAATAATGTAATATAATTATAACTATAGGTGGTGATGATAAATAAAAAAACAAATGTATAATGTTAATATATTTTTATTTATTTATGTATTATTATGTACAAGTTGCAATAAATAGTTTTCTCGCACTCAGAGCGCAAAATACTATTTTGACCAGCTGTTGTGAGGGAGCAAAATACCTCTTTGCCTCCCTAGGGAGCAAAATGAATTCGAACTTTTAACAGGCTCGAGTAAATTCCCCGAATTACAAGTCAGGGGTGAACAAATTCCTCGAAAAAGTTCACATATATCAGTAGCAACTTTCAGTCTATTTAGCATTGATTTTTTCGAGTATTATTTATGTAATATTTAATCTTGCACGTTGCATCGAAGACATTTTCATATCCTTATAATATCAGCCAAGTATTCAACGCCGAATCGTGAATTCTTGGAATTACAAGTTAGCGATGGACGATTTCCGCGAAAAATGTTAAATTTGAATAAATCAAAATTTAATTTAATTTTTAATGTATTATAAGAAAAATATATATATAGTATTGAAAACTTGTCTGAGATTTTTGTTATTTACTCAAGTATTAAACGGTGAATCTGCAAATTAAAAGCTGAGCGCAATAGATATTATAATTACAAATATTTATGCACAAGAAGAAAAAAATCTATCGCTTTGTTTTTGAGAAAAGTAAGTAACGCGAAAATATTATAAACATAAACTTTCACTTTGGCGTTACTTACTTTTCTCAAAAACAAATCGGTAGATTTTTTTTTTCTTGTGCATAGATGTTCATAATAATAATATCTATTGCACTCAACTTTTAATTTGAAGATACACCGATTAATACTTGAGTAAATAACAAACAACTCAATTGTTACTCGGTCAATATCAGGTTCTACTCTGGTCTGCCGTTAATGGTTTTATTAATTTTATTTTTATATTAGTAATATTATTTATTTTTTTGGAGGATGATTAGTTAGTTGACTCTTGGTTTCTTTGTAGGAGGTTGATCGTTCTCAAGCTCTTCGATTACTTGAATGTGCTCCTCATCATGCTCCGTTCCTTGATATAGCCCATCTCCAACCTCGATTTCTGCCCTTTCCATCGCCACTTGTAATAAATCCCTTCTCTCACCTTCTTCAGAACTTATCCCTTCTATTGATGGATCCCAGTCATGCATGAACTCCTCTAATACGTCATATTCAATAATGATTTGCTCACCTTCGTTGCCATGAAGTGCCACCCCCACTCGCGCTGCACTATTTTCATTGGATGGTTCATCCCCTCTCTCAATTTCCCCCTCTCTCTGATGCTCTGTTTCATTCATCTCCACTTGCATTACTCCATTTTCATTGGATTTATCCCCCCTCTCGATTTCCCTCTCTCTGCTATGCTCTGTAACATCCATCCCCACTCGCGTTACTTTATTTTTATTGGATACTTCGTGTCCCTTCTTCTTTTCCACGTCCTGCTCTTTTTCAGCTGCCATTTTTCTTGCATATTCCCTCTCTACTTCAAGTGCAGCTTGCGCCATCTATATCTCTTCAATTCTAAAATGACCCCATGGTAAAGTGTCTGTACTATCAGGCAATAAAAATCTCTTATCATCATGTGGACTTAGTGCAATTTTTCTTTGCTTTTCAGTATGCACTGTGTGTAATTTTGATCGAATATTGCACTGTTCACGATGTATAATGACAAGATCCTGAAGACAACTTCGATAATCCTCGAAAGTGATTGTTTTCTTCACAACGTTAGATTTGATACCTTTAGTTTTTTTCACTGTGTCTCCTCCATCAACCAAAATACTTTACATTTTACTCCGCAAACCTATGAATTCGGACATAATCTTGCCACAGCATTCATCTTTCATTAATCCAGGAACTTTCTTATTGACACGTGGAATATTAAACTGATTATTTTCAGCATAATCAGAAGTATCAAATCTGTGAATGTCTTCCTTCATTGTTTGATACATATCAATGTCTTCAACTTCATATATTAAACTATCCGTATCTGTATATAGAAGTTTACATTTTTGTCCTAGTCGCTGTTTAATATATGAGTAATGAAACTCATATAGCAGTGTTTTTGATAAATCAAGGATGGAAAAACCAACGTATATAGGTTTTTTTATTGCGATACTCATTCTCTTCAGCTGAATAGCTACCAAATTTTCATCAAAAATTGCACAACTGTGAAAATTTGGTTGAGCTATGCGTGCTTCTGCTCCATATCTGCCTGTGAATTTATTTATTAATCGCACATCAACACGTGACCGCTCTTGTTCGATGCACTTTCCATATACAGAGTTAATAAGCAATTTATAGAAGAGTTTTTCAAACTCATTCTTCGCTTGCTTCCTCTTCTCAGTATTTAATTCAACATAAGGTTTGAGCCAAGCCTTTTGTTCAAAACTTAAAATTCTATGTACTTTTTTAAATCCAAGTCCATTATCTAACGCTTGTTTAAGCGTCCGATAATGTATGACATACCTTTCCTTGTTGTCCAAAGTAGTAAGCACTTTTTTTTGCTTCGAGCCTGGTGGTGGACGATGTTCTGCGCAAAAAGGTAAATCCCGATGTTCATCATGGATTTCCACAGGATATTCTAAATCCACTTCAGCAATATATCCTATATCCGAATCTGGCGGTGTATTGAAGAAATCTGGAATTGTTTCATAATCAATCCATTTAAATTTTCCTATCGGTAAATGTTGTATCATCGCCCAACCATAAAGATTATTGATATCAAAATATAGAAGGGTCTTCTTTTTCTGATTTTCGTCATATGAAGGACCCATGTATGGATTGTTTGCCTTTGCATACCGGTTACAGCACTGGCTTATTCCTCCACGGATACCTGCTTCGATAAACATTAGCATGTCAATGTCTGTCAAAAGTTCCGATTCTACCTTCATCATTTTAAGAGCTGCTGAAATTGTTAAGCCTGGAGTTATGTAGAAATGAGCAAGACATAAATCGTAGGCTTTAAGAGAGGTCTCTCGGAAACTTTCGAAGACGTCAGCCAATAGCAAAACATCGGTTTTTAAGTATAAATCCGAGTACTCTCCTAAAGTTTTTATATTGAATTCATTCCAAACTTGAACAGCGTGCTTATAATCTTCTTCAGCTATATGAGAATCCATTAGTTTATTGTAGAAGTCCTTTTTTTCTGGCAGCTTTGTAGACATCAATTTATCTAATTCATCCACAAAATCGTACGGGAATACACCTTTCCGTTTAAGAAGATTTATCTTAGCATCTGTAAATACATCTGTTTGAAATTCTCTCACTGCTATTGGCACGTTTTCGAGATACGATGTAAGCTTCTCCAATGATGATGGTAGAAAACGCCAAGAATCTATGAATCTAAAATTGATGTCACTATTATCCATATATTTTGTGAAAGAAATGTATTTCTCTTCATTATGAGATATTAGAGTCATTCGTCCCTTCATCAATGTAGAAGTCCCAATTTCTTTCAGAATAAAATGAGTGTCATAATTGAGATTATGAAAAATAACAGGAATGAATCTTGAAATCTTATAATTCAAATTACATGAATTATGAGCTGCACCTCTGAAACTAAAAAGAAATAAACGTAAAATAACCAGATTAATTTTCTTTATTTAATTATAACCAATTGAACAACTTACCGTCCTGTGAGATGACAATGGTCTCGTACTGCAAGTTCTTCGGCACGGATTGGTTTTCTACATATATGACAATTAGTTGACCTCTGGAAAATCAATTCTTCTAGATCTGTAAGTTTCATTGGTTTTGGATTTTTGTAGAGTTCATCAATTTTCTCACCGATTGATTTTAATTCTCTAACAAACCATTCTGCAGGTGTCTCTTCACGATCGTTAATCCTTCTGTATGATTTATAATAAGATAATTTATCATTAAAACTGCATTTCATGTAGTATCCAATACTGTATGCTTCATGAAGTTGAAAAGCCTTCTCACTGTCTGTAGGTTTCAATAAACATTCAAAATCTGCATAAATAACAAAAGAAACTTTTTCACTCTTGCTGTAATCTTCGAATTTGAGAATATTATTTTTTGAGTCGGGCAAATTAATTCGACATTTATTTAAATTTTTACAATTATTTTCATGAATTACAAATCTTTCTCCGCTATAAAAAATTCGTAAACACCTCTCACAATGGTATGATTTTATATGGCTTTTAGACACTTGAGAAGTCAGAAGTCGAGACAAGTTTTTAATCCAAACATAATGATATTGAGGCATGTCTCCATCATCAGCATCATTATTTTCTTCATACTCATCTATGTAGAAATCTTGAATAATGAGCAAATTGACATGTTGTACCTTTTTTTCTGATGTAATATGACACGGCGATACTTCAAACTTCGGACCATACTTTTTCAACATGTATAAGTTTATTAAAATATTATTATTTAATTTTTCGAATTTCGGAATATCTTTAATTTTTACTGGAAATTCAATTTTATCAAACCTCAGCTTATTATTATGCGGTAGATAATGATCCATTCTTTGAGGATTACGGTTACTAGGATATAATGCGGAAAGTACAGCATATTTGAAACACTGATTGTCATTATTGCGAACATTAACACACGCTTTCTTATTTTCTATAAACTTCGGAAGAGGTATATAAGAACTACCCTTCAAAGAAGAATATTTTTTCATATTTATACACAAACTTATTATACTCTTCAAAGTCCACCCTGAATCTTTTTCTTGAAATTCCTCCATTTGCGTAAGAATAGGTTCTTTGATATTATCTTTGAACCATTCCTCTAAATCAGTTGACATGTACACTGTATTACTTTCACTTGTAAAATATTTAGTATCATTTAATTCCTCAGTATTTTTCTGCACAGAAAATTCAGAGATGAAATCAGAATTTATTTTCAACGCATTATATTCTTCTAAGCACGCCTGAACCTTAACTTTAAAAAGTTTTTGTGCATCACTCAAAAAACTCAGAATGTCCACATGTTTAATATTTACCACTACACCAGTTCTGATTCGATTTTGGAAAGCTGACTCTACGTCTCGCCACTCCACTCTAGCTTCAGTTTCATCAGATTGTAGATTGCCTCCTTGACGAAGATTTTGTTTCAACTGAACTTGCATGCACGAAAGATGTGTCATACAAGTTTGACATTTCTGTTTCTCCCCTCTTGTGAGGTTAGGTCGAACGATTTTTTCGTTTAATTTAATGACAGCAGAATTACACATATCTAACCAATAATGAATATCATCATTGCTCAATTCGTTTATACTTCGCGAAGTATCACGAAGTAATTGGACAAGACGTTCAAAAAAGTCGATTAGAGTCATTTTTACTTTTTTTAACTAAAAGATGACTAGAGCAACAGTTTCAACTCACACAATATTCAAGAATAAATCTCACTGATTGTTATATACGAAGTGTAGTCATCCAAGAAATAGCTTCGCTTTTTATAGGTAAAAACAATGTAAGAAGGGATACAAATTTTTAGGTTCGTCTAATAGTAAAAGGAAAAGTTAGTGAAAATTTAAGAAGGGTTACAAATTTGAAAATTCGTCCAATAGTAAAAAAGAAAATTTAAGAAGGAATACAAATCTCGACATTCGACCAATAGTAAAAAAGAAAATTTAAGAAGGGATACAAATTTCAAGATTCTACCAATAGTAAAAAAGAAAATTTAAGAAGGGATACAAATTTCAAGATTTGACCAATGGTAAAAAAAAAATTTAAGAAGGGATACAAATTGCAAGATTCTATCAATAGTAAAAAGAAAATTTAATAAGGGATACAAATCTCGAGATTTGACCAATAGTGAAAAGAAAAATTTGGAAAATAAAGAAGGGAAAAGTTTTTAGGAAGGGATAAATTTTTCTTTTAAACTATCCAAAAACTGTAAGAATTTTCTTATTCAGTCTCTCAAATCACTTTTCGCTGAAAGAAATTCAGAGTTGTAAGATGGCTAAAATCTGTAACTATGGTGCAATGATTAAAAATGCAATATTAGAATTTTCTGAAGAGAACGTTTATATTTGTGACATACAAGGATTTCAAGGCATGTCTGGGGATTCTTTTATTTTTAAGGAAGTCAGTTTTCTGAATTTTAGAAAAACTGCTTTTCCAACTGCGTATCTCTTTAAAGCTCCGATGACATGGAGAGAATTGAGTCAAGAAGAAAAAAGTACAACGCAATGGCTGGAAAAGTATCACCATGGAATACAATAGAACTCTGGAGATATACCTTACCATCGTCTTAAAAAAATTTTTGAAATTTGTTCACAAGGAGTCAAGAAAGTATTTGTCAAGGGTGAGCAGAAAGCGCAATGGTTAGCTGATCTTTTACCAAATGAGTAAGTAATACATTTATGTTTCAACTTTCATACTTTTCTTGCTGTTTTAATACTTTTTCAAACTTTTACAAACTTGCTTGATACTTTTTCATACTTTTCCATACTTATTTGATACTTTTTTTATACTTTTTCATACTTGTTTCATACTTTTTTTATACTTTTCCATACTTGTTTGATACTTTTTTATAATTTTCCATACTTATTTGATACTTTTTTATACTTTTTTAATTATTTTATTTTTCATGTCGTATATACTTTAAGTTACATTACCTTCTCCTCTTCATTTTCAGAACAATCAGCAACATTGAAGACTTCGGATGCCCATCATTAGAAAGAATAATGAATTGTACAGGATATACATGTTTCAACCACGACCTCTGTTTAAGGCGAAAACCTATGTGCGCTGTTATTAATGCTATTTCGATGCGCACATGGTTACATGATTACCTAGATGCTAAATTTGCCAAAGATGAAGTCGATAAAATTTGTAATAATGATGAATGTATAAAGTTATATTGGAAATAAATTAAATTAAATAAAAAACATGATTCTGATTTTTAATTTCTCTTATGGTTTTAATTAGGAAAATAAATAAAAAATTTAATTTTAAAAAGTTAAAAATTTCAGAAAATAAATTATTATTAAATATAAATAAGACAAAGATAATAAATTGATTCTATGTATAAATTAATTGCACTGATTTTTAGCATATTTTTGTCTATATTCATTGCGTGCATTTATTTTTTGTTTGGTATTTTTTTTCTGTGATATCACTTTTAATTTAACATGTTGACTTACTAATATAGCATTTTTGTTTCTACTATCTCTTAAGATTGTGATATCATACTGCAATATTTTTTATGTATTACACGTTCTTTTTTGTATATATGTTACAAAATAAAATATATCTAATCTAATCTAATAACTATCTATCTACTTATGCGCATATATTTTCAAAGAAAAGGAAGACTAATTTATTATTATTTTTTTTATTTTTTTTTATATTTATTTTTCATACATTAATAATAAAACATACATTAATTACAATAGTAAATACATTACAATTGATTTTTTTTCAATTATAAAAATATAAAAATACATACATTTTAATCTAAATATGTCACGTCTTCAACTATCCGAGGTCCACCTGTTGAAGGTGGTGTGCGAGGTTGCTGGACCGTTGATTTCCTATTTTTTCCGCCATTTCCTGGCCTACTTTCCTCATCCATTCCTTCGCTGATGAATATGATTTTTCTTTCCTGGTGCCTAAACAGAAAATTTGAAGAAAAAAATTATGAAATAA
Organism: Anastatus disparis; assembly: GCA_017163975.1. Lineage (NCBI taxonomy): Eukaryota > Metazoa > Arthropoda > Insecta > Hymenoptera > Eupelmidae > Anastatus > Anastatus disparis. The sequence continues at coordinate 1,075,555 of JAFFSR010000394.1, read as the reverse complement.
ATTAAATAAAATATATTAGTAAAATAAATATTTTGTTAAAAAAAATAACAATTTACCTGATGAGCTGGATGTTTCCACTTTCTTGCTGGCTGAAGACGACTCCGCTTTACTAGCCAAAGAGGTGGATGGAATTGTGACTGAAAATAAAAATTTTAATAACATTAAAAATTAAATAAAATAATAAAATAAATATTTTTAAAAAATCGCTATCTACCTGATGAAGATGGCTCCGTCTTATTTGCCGATGAGGTGGACCTACTTGAAGAGGTGGACGGAATCGCTACTATAGATGTGGCCGAACTCGAGCTGGAACTGCTCGAACTGCTCGAACTGCTTGAACTCGAGCTGGAACTGCTTGAACTAGATGCAGTTCTTATTCTTAAATATTCATCAATTTTTACTCTCTGCACCGGTTGTGTCCTTCTATACAACTGCTGTAAAGCAGTAATTGAGGGAATAGATGGTACTATAAAAACAAAAATTATTGTTAATAATTATTTTTAAATCATTTTCAAATTTGTATTTTAAATCTACTTACGTGCATTTACAGCTTCCATTGCCCAGTTTAGATGCTCCAGCATCATGAGCAGCGTTGGCCCATTGCTCATGAGCCACCTTACATGATCTTGAACTTTTTTTATGGTTTCACTTTTTCCTTAAACCATTTTTTCTCCTTTATATTTAGAATATATAAAGATTTTTGAACTTTTTTTTCTTAGATTAAGAAAAAGTTGAAGAAGATTCTTGAACTGACGAAATGTAGCTTGGAACGAGGTATTTATACAGAAAATCAGGAAACTTATTTCCTTATGTTCCTCGTGAAAATCACACGATTGGCGAAAATTTTCTTTTCAAAAATTTGTCACCTCCCTTACAGAAATTTAGTCCATCCTTCATTAGTTTTGTTCACGCCTAAGATTTTAATTTATATTCTCATGCAACTGACCCTTGTAATGAATGTCGTTTTTTTCAAAAAAAAAACTTTTATATACCTGTGAATATCCGATTTTCTTAAAAGAAGGATTTTCAACAGAAAGAAGTCATGTACATATTTGCTGGAATATGTCTCCTTTTAAAACAATTGACCCCTTCAATAAATATCTTTTTTTTTCTCAAGAATATTTTTGTACAACTGTGATAAATCAATCCTGAAAAATTCCAAATAAATGCACCTGCAAGATAACTTTTTCTCACACACTTGTTACAAAAAAATTTTTAAACATGAAAAGAAAAAGAATACAAGTGATCCTTTCAATAAATATCTCTTTACCTCAAAAAACTTTCACATGTAAAATCTTCGTCCATCTGCAAAATACTTTTTTTCTTAAAAAACTTGCATCCACCTGTGAGAAAAAGAGGATTTTCCTTTTTTAACAGAGTAAAGCCTCGGATATTTTCTTTAAATAAGAATTCTCTTTTTTTTTAAAACAAAAAGAGAAAAGGTAGCTGACCCTTTCAATAAATCTTTTTTCTCAAAAAAGTTTTTCTTTCACAAAAAGTGACATAAGACAATATCTTAGAAGTTAAAAAAAGAATACAAGTAACCCTTTCAATAAATATCTCTTCATCTTAAAAAACTTTCGCACGTGAAATCTTTGACCCCCCTGCAAGATACTTTTTCTCAAGAAAGCCGACATCCACCTGTTAATATAAAAGAAACATTTTCAAAACAGTATTTTCCTTTTTTAACAGAGTAAAGCCTCGTATATTTTCTTCAAATGAGGATTCTCTATTTTAAAACAAGATGAGAAAAGGTAGCTGACCCTTTCAATAAATCTTTTTTTCTCAAAAAAGATTTTCTTTCACAAAAAGTGACATAAGACAATATCTTAGAAGTTAAAAAAAGAATACAAGTAACCCTTTCAATAAATGTCTCTTCATCTTAAAAAACTTTCTTACGTGAAATCTTTGACCCCTCTGCAAGATACTTTTTCTCAAGAAAGCCGACATGCACCTGTGAATATAAAAGAAACATTTCCAAAACAGCATTTTCCTTTTTTAACAGAGTAAAACCTCGTATATTTTCTTCAAATAAGGATTCTCTATTTTAAAACAAGAAAAGAAAAGGTAGCTGACCCTTTCAATGAATCTTTTTTTCTCAAAAAAAGAACAAAAGATAATCTTTCAAAAACAGTGAGTTAAAAAATATAATAGAAGGCAAATTTATAGCTTTGCTTATGTGCTATATCCTAAAAAAAAAGCGCAATTCATTATTTTCATGCACCTGTGACTTAAAAAAGAGCACACACAGTGTACTGCATTTAGAGACAGGTCGCCCCTTTCCCTCTCTTCTAAAAGCAGGTAAATTTTCATGCAATGTCAAAGAAAACGCATAATAGACCAGCAATGCCTAAAAGGTCTGCCCTTTCCCTCTCTTCTAAGAGTAGGTCAATTTTTCTGCGTCCCCAAAATAGAACATACAGTGGGCGGCGCTCTATCCTTTCCTTAAAAATAAGAAGAGAGAAGGGCTAGCCCTTTCCTAAAAGAAAATACATTTTTTTAAGGAAGGGAAGACTTATACGTATTTTAAATAGACCGGATTGTAACACACTTAGTGGAGGGAGACAAGTGTTTTATCCTTTTTCATTTTTTAAACAGGGGGGAGGAATTCACATGTATTTTAAATGACACGGATTCTAACATACTTGGGGGAGGAGAGGGGGTGTGCTACAATCCGGGTGTGCCAGTATGCCTATAGCCTATCTACTGTGAACAATTTTTTGACTTTAATAAATTCATATAAGAACATTCCTAAATCATACTGTGTTACTCCCTCAAGCACGTCATGCATCACATCAACTAATAAATTTTGCGTGACGTGAAAATCTTCAAGACAGTTAAAAACGCAAGCTTCTGTTAACCCAGTTGCTTTACTATCTTTTTTAATAAGATCATTTTTATACGAAGATTTTGTTCTTAGTATACATTGATTATCAGAAAATACAGTTTGTATATCTTTTTTTTTAGTGTAACAAAATCTTGAAAAGATAGTTGAATTAAAGTTGCTATTAAATCCTAAGATTTGGTTCATAGCTAGGTTATCCCCAAGAACTAACGCTAATTTAAAAAATACATTCTTTTGTCCATTAGCAGTATTAATAGTAATGCCTGAATTTTCAAGGTATTTCAATTCTTGTATTGCTTTTCGAAAAATTATTTTATTACCAAAAATTGATCGATCCAATGTATTAAAAAGTAAGAATGAAATAGTATATTACGACCTAAGGCCAGAAAGTTAGATTTCCTGGCGTGCGTGATATTAAGGCCGAGGCTTTATATCACGCACGCCAGGACATCTAAAATTCTGGCCACGTGTCGTATACTATTTTTCTTTATCTCCAGCCGAAAGTACGTGGTTATTTATAGAAATTGCCCGTCCAACAGCGTACGAGGTCATGTATATATATTGCTCGCTCGACTTTTGCGAAACCTTATCGAATGTACGTTATTTATGAAAATTATGTTAAAGGTTACATTTAAAAATAAAGATAATTATATAAAATAAAGATTATTTTAAAAAAATGAAGTGCAAATAAAATTTTTTCAATTATTTTCTTTATTTCAACTATATGGAGTAACATTAAAAACACTATTATTGAAAGTACAATTATCAAATTTAAAATAAAAAAAAATTTAATTTATTAAATTAAATAATTAATTTAATTAATTAATTTAATTTAAATTTAAAACTAAATTATATGCACCAATAATGTGTTGTTTATATGTGAAAGATATGTAGAAGAACGATAGTTGTGACAATTGTTTTGTAGGCTACAAGCTCTTTCATGGCCGTTGTTAAGTTAAACAAGCCACAAAAAAGTCGTTGCAAGCCAAAATGAAATAAGCCGCAAAAACCGTTGTTCCCGGAACTAAATCCCGCCAGGAACCCCGTACTTTCGGATAGGAGATAAAGAAAAAATATTTTCTACTTTCGATTGCATACTTGGGGGTATACATGGAATTGATATATAAACAGCACCGCACTTTGAAATACCCTTATGACTTCCAAGTGGATAATTATTCTCATGATCGTTGTAACATAAAAACAAAGGTAGTATTATTTTATCAACATATTTTTCAGTAATATTTCTCCATAATGTTCCTTGAACAAAGTTGGACATCATTACTTTATTTCCTGCAAATTCATGTATATAATTAATTTTTAAATTTAATAAGTTAGAAATTTCAAAGAAACATTTTAAAGTTTTCCGTAACGAAAAAAATTCTGCTTTTACTGGTACCATTTGTAATATTTTTCGACTATTTTGATAAGTAAAATCCTGTCTTTCTCCAAGAAGATAACTTTCTGGGCATATATAAGTATTTAAATTTTCAAAAGTATTAAAACAATTTCTCTCGGTACTTATTTCATGTAACTGTTCATTAATATTGTTGATATTTTCACCAAAAACTTTTTCTATGCTGTCAAAAGTTATATTTTTATTTGATTGTAGAGAATTTAAGACATTTTCTTTTAATGCTTTAGTGATACTTTTAATCAACAAACTAGTGTCTCCAATAATAGCCCTTACTCTACAACGAGCAAGATCAGGATAATTATGCGATTTTGCAGAAAACTCTACAAGTTCTTTGTCAATATTTATCAAAGGAATAGTCGATTTTACTTTGTGATCATTTTGCAAAGATGATTCATTAAAAATTATTTTTTGCAATCTTTTGTCAACATTTTCAGTAGTAGAATCATTTCTTAAAAGTTCATGATTTTGTTCTGATTCTAAATTAATTTCATCATTGTCAGTAGCTATAAGATTATCGGAAATTAAATGATTTGGTTTTAGGTCAAAATTATATTCAATCACATCATCTTTACAAGCATTATCACTTTTAAATCTTTTCGTATCGGTTAAGTTTTGATCACGTTCTAACAAATGTTTCTTTGAAAATTGCGTAGGGAAATCATGCCAATGTAAGATGTTTTCAAAATGATTCAAATGATGTAAAAGATCTTTTACATTCATTGGTACAAATAAAAAAACCATCATAACCATGTGAGTATTGCACATGTTTTAAAAAATCAGTTTTATTAAGAAAATTATCATTACATTTACAACAATCAAGCATGTTTATTTGAAATTTATCTCTGAAAAGCAATAAAACAAAACAATATTTTATGTAAAAGAAATTAAATCTGAAGTCAATACTTTAGTTATTATCATTTAAATTGATAATATTATTTACTTCGCCAATCAATGCATTGACAGATCTGTTACATACATCTGAGTTGTAATGTATATTGTATAAAGCTTTTTTAAGAAAAGCCAAATAGACGCTGCTCTTTGGGAGTATGCGCAATCCAAAACAACGTGAATTTTAAAACACGTGTCGATCGCGTCCAAAGATGACCCTACTTCGTATAAAATATTATTTACATCTAGCGTACAAAAAAATCTCAGGTAAGAAATCAGGTGATTTCTCATGCCAAAATCTCATGTGACAATTTTATTCGTTTTTTAGGTATTGCAAATCATTTTTAATCGATTGAGGACTATTTTTCAAAATTTTGGACTTAGAAAATTATGAAAAAAACCTTATTCCTAAGGTGCAATTCTCGATTTTTGCCAAGTGATCAGCAGTTCCCTACTGAGAAAAAATGACATGAGATCTCATGCAAGAATTCACATGAGATCTCACGTGATAAAATAAAAACCTTCTAAAATAAGTACTTCAAAAAATGTATAACTATAAAAAGATGCAATTTTTCAGAAATTTAGACAAATCTGCAGATAACTCGGCAAAAATTGAGAGTTTTACCTTAGGAATAAGACTTTTTTCATAATTTTATATAAGAAAAAATATCGTAAAGTTAGAAGAAAATCTGAGACTCAAATGTCATGGACTTTTTTTGTAAGTCCGAAAATTTGTAGACTTTTTTTTTCTTCTTTAATGTCACTATATTTATGCTATTTGTGATGCTAATCAGCGACGGAGCTCATAAGTGTGTTTGTGAACAAAGCACATGTAACGTACAGTGGTGCTTCTATCAATCGGTTGCCAAGAGCGGGATTCGAACTCGAACCCCGAGATTACGAATCCAACGCTCTACCGACTGAGCCACTAACCGGCTCTATTTCTATGATATACTCATATTAAAAAATGATCAGCTCTTTTCGTAATCATTCGTTTACATTCGCCTTAAAACGACAATGTAATATCGCCAAATAAGATTAGCTTGTTTATGATTTTATTGATCAACGCTAACATCCATTAATTTATCCTTTTTCTTATATTTCTTTATCTCTCTCTTTGTTTTCTCATAGAGGTATCGATGAAAAAATTATTTTTCTATTTTTTCACTAATCTGTGCATATTTGTGCTCAGGGAGTCGAGAAAAGTGATTTTTAGAAAATGTTTGTGTGTGTGTGTGCGTGCGTGCATGTGTGTGTGTGTGTGCGTGTGTATTATTTACCCAATTGGATCTCGAAAACTACTCAATGGATATGCTTCAAATTTTGCATACAATTTATTTTTTTATCTAACTCGTGCGAAAAATATTTAAAATTAGTTTTCTAAGCGTTGTTTTAATTTCAAAACCATTTTAAAAATAAAAAAAAACATTTTGATTTTCTATTTTTTTTTTGCGCAAACTACTCGATGAATTCGCTCTAAAATTTGCATGGAAATTATTTGCAATTACTAAAAACAGGAAAACTTTTGAGAACTAATTTTCTTAGCGTGGTTTTAATTTTAGAACCATTTGAAAATTTTTTTTTTTAATTTGGATTTCTAATTTTTTTGGTATTTTACGTAAACTAGTCGAAGAATTTGCTTGAAAATTTGTATAGAATTTATTTTTGACCGCCAAAAAAAAGAAAAAATTTGAAAAGCAATTTTCTTAGCGCACTTTTTTGGAGCATTAAAAAATTTTTATTTTTTTTTTTATTTTTTTTTCATTTTACGAAAACCATTCGATAGATTTGCTCCAAAATTTGTATACAAGTTACTCGCTACTGCTTGAAGAAAATAAGCTTCGGTAAACTAATTTCCTTAGTGCAGTTTTAATTTTAGAGCATTTAAAAAATTTTCAAAAAGATTTTTATTTTTCATTTATCTTCTATTTTGCGTAAACCATACTATAAATTTTCTCGAAAGTTTTTATACAATCAATTCGCTATTGTCTGAAGAAAATAAGCCTTCAAAAACTAATTTTCTTAGAGCGGTTACGATTTTAGAGAATTTTAAAGATTTTTAGAAAAATTTCGATTCTTTTCTTATTTTTTTTATTTTACGTAGTACTCGATAGATTTGCTCTAAAATTTGTATACAAGTTATTTGCTACTGTCTTTATTAAACAAGCTTTAAAAAAATAATTTTCTTAGCTTAGCTCTTTGATCACTTCTTTTGATTTCTGATTTAACGCTTTTGCTAACTCTTTTTTTACTCCTTCACTTTCTCTCTGTCCTTCTATCTCAGATTAATCCTCATTTTTACCCATCCTTGTCTATCTCTTCCTATTTCCTAATCACTATCTCACATTCACTAATTTTTCTTGAATGAAAATTGTATTTAACATTGAAATCACATTTAAAAAAATTGAGTTAAATTACTCAATTCAATGAGCTCTATGAGAAAGTATTGCGTCAAAGCACTTGGCAGCGTTTTTTTAAATATATTGACAGAAAGAAATACGAGAAAGTCATTATTTAATATCTAGTCATCATTTCAATCATTATATTTTAACACGAATAAATTTGTGAAATTTACAAATTTTATAATTAAAAATTTTGTATTAATTATGAATTTTTATGTTAAAATTTTAACTTTGAAAATGACACAAAAAACATTTGTAAATTTTAACCCAAAAAAATTCGTGTTTCATCTGTAACACTTATGTGCGTTAAAATTAAAAATTTTTTTCCACTGTGTGGTTGTAAAAATTAAAAAAAATTTTTTTTTTAATGTACGCCGCAACTTTGATTAGTTTAATTTAATCATAAGATTGAAAGTATTTAATTAATTTAATTATAATTTTTAGATAAAATGAGAGAGATTTATTTAATTATATACATATTTTTATTGCTAAATTATCTTGTTATTAACTATCAAATTAGCAATTAGATTTTTTTGTTTTACTTAAAAATATTAAAGAAAGTCATCTTTTTATTTCTGCTATTTGTTTTATTTATTTTTAATCGGAGTTTTATTTCAATTCCTTGTACAGTTATTTTCATAATTAAAAAAAAAAAATAAAAATGCTAATGTACACAATGGAAAAAAATTTGTAATTTTAACGCAGATAAGTGTTACAGATGAAACACAAATTTTTTTGAGTTAAAATTAACAAATTTTTTTGTGTAATTTTCGAAGTTAAAATTTTAAAATAAAAATTTATGAATAATACAAAATTTTGAATAATAAAATTTGTAAATTTCACAAATTTATTTGTGTTGAAATATAATGATTGAAATGATGATTAGATATTAAATAATAACTTTCTCGTATTTCTTTCTGTTAATATATTTAAAAAAAGAGAGAAATAAAGAAAAATAACAAAAAAGAATAAAACGATGGATGTTGGCGTGAATCAATAAAATCATGAACAAACTAAACTCATTTGACAATATTCCATTATCGTTTAAAGGCGAACGTAAACGAATGATGACAAAAAGAGTTGATCATTGTTTAATATGAGCATATCATATAAGTATAGAAATAGAGCTGGTTAGTGGCTCAGTCGGTAGAGCGTTGGATTCGTAATTTTGGGATTCTGAGTTCGATTCCCGCTGTCGGCAACCGATTCATGGAAGCACCAATGTACGTTACATGTGCTTTGTTCACAAACACACTTACGAGCCCTGTCTCTGATTAGCATCATAAATAACATTAAGGAGATGTAAAACGGACACTACACCTGTACTTATAGATATTAGCTTCCTTTCCATTTTATTGCTGAATTTCCAGAAAAGAAATGCATTAGCTTGTAGTATGTACCATGATGATTATTTAGATAAATTTTCAAATAAATTCATTCATTAGCTTTTAAGATATTTGGATTCCTGTACAAAATTGAAAAATTTTAATAAATAATTTTGGAACCCAAAATTCTTAATAACTAATGAATGAATTTATTTACAAATTTAACCGAATAATCTTCATGGTACATACTACAAGCTAATGCATTTTTTTATTGAAAATTTTGCAATAAAATGTAAAGATAGTGAATATTTATGAGTACAGGTGTAGTGTCCATTTTACATCCCCTTAATAAAGCGACGTTAAAGTAGAAAAAAATATGAAAATTTTTGGACTTAGGAGAAATTAATATTTACAAACTAAAATTTACCTTGCATTTATGGCATTTTTATTGCATATAATAATAATAATAATAATGCTAATATATAATTATTAAAAGTATGAGATTATTTGAATACCTAAGTACGCACATATTTATTAAAATAACAAACTCCATGTGTTAATTCTACAAAAATTTTTGTGTTGATTTTAAAAGTACACAAAAATTTGACGAATTACAAAAAATTTTTTACTGTGAACGTGAGAAAAACGAAAAAAAATAATTTGAGGTATGATCCACTTGATATTTTTTTTGGTTTCTAATTTTATTCATCAAATGAAAAAATTGAAAAGAGAACGATATTTAATACGATTCGATATTATTTTTCTCAATTCAATAGTTAGATAGTTTCAACACGCGTACGATTTTGAGTTGCATTTTGTATAAATAATTTGCTGAAACTAAAATTTTGTTGCCGTGCAAATTGAAATATCTATGCTTTTTTTTGTTATCTTAATAATTTTTATCGAAAATTTCCTTCAAACTATTTTACTATTTTCATTAATTAACTGTTAATAATTTTAAGTTTTCTTGGTATTAGTTTTTGTTAAAAATCTATAAAATACAAATTGTATTTTAATACGAAGTTAGCAGTAAATAATTTTATTTTTGCATTAGCTACCATAATTTAACAGCGGGCCGAACTATCTGTCTTTGTCCAATAGCGTTTTTCATCATTCATATAAACACCATCCGTTGTAGCAAGAAAAAAATAGTAGCCCCCGCTAGATATTAGTATAATAAGTAAATTTTGTAATAAGAATAAAATTATTTTATTGCGTAGTTTTTGAATAATATGAGACCTACTAAACAAAATAGGTTATATTTTAGTTTGTTCGTAGGTCTCATATTATTCAAAAGCTACGCGATAAAATCATTTTCTTGTTATTGCAAAATTTACTTATTATACTAATATCTAGCGGGGGCTACTATTTTTTTCTTGCTACAACGGATGGTGTTTATATAAATGATGAAAAAGTCTATAAGACAAAGATAGATAGTTCGGCCTACTCTTAATATTAAGGAAATTTAATTATCATTATATCTTTTCATCAAAATTATCAGATTTGTTATTGACTTCCTTTTAAAGAAATAAATATTTGGTTAAATAGATTATGAAAATTTTTCAATCAACTTTTATTGTTTTAACATGATACTTAGAATCTTTCTTCTTATAATAAAAAAAATCTACGTATTTTAATCTTATACGTCCTTTTCTTGCTTTTATTTTTCATGTATAAGATTTGCCTGATTTAGTTTTGGAAATTTTTCTCTTCTGTACCCTGACAGAAATGATTTTTAGCGGTAAAACGAATAGTCCACCCTGTTGAAAATAAGTACGTACTTCAAGTATGTACTTTGAGTATATACTTCAAGTATGTACTTCAAGTATATACTTTACTTAAGTACGTACTATTTTGGAACATTTTAGTAGGTACTGTTTTGAAAAGTATATACTTTTATTGAAAATATGTACTTTTAAAGTATATTTTGATAAATAATATTTCTTAAAGTACGTACTTTATTAGAAAATACGTATTTTTTTAAAGTATGTACTTATTAAAAACATTTTGGTAGGTACTTTTTTTAAAAGTATATATTTTTAAAAAAGTACATACTAAAATGACCAAAAAAAAAATTACTTTAGCTACAGTACATACTTGAGTATGAAGGTTCATACTTCGTATAAAAGAATATGTATGAAAATGTTCTAAAAAGTATATACTTCTATACAAGTACGTACTTTTATTAAAATAGAGTATATACCTTTAAAGATAACAAATCAAATTTTACAAAAAAGTCGGTAAAAGTTTGAGATTATTTTTATTTTCAATAATTCCTCAAGTTAGTAACTTGGTAAGTGTTTTCTTCCTAAAGGAAGATATAAAAATAAGGTAAGCATCGACTCTCCGCAGATCAAAAAGCTTGAGCGAACAAACTCGAAATGTTATGACTTTATATTCCCACGTCACTGAAATTCAGGTAGAGGATCGCAAAATTAACAAAACGCCACCTAACAGCAAAAACAGAATTAATAATCGATTCGAATAATTTTTTCAGTACTTACGTTTTTAGCTGTTAGGTGGCGTTTTTCTTAACTTTGCGATCCTTTATCCGAATTTCAGAGATGCAGGTATATAAGGCTATAATATTCCGTATTTTTTTACAGTTGAAAATCAGTACATACTTTAATAACATACTTTGATTATGTACTTCAAGTATATACACTTTAGATCAAGTACGTACTTTTTGGAACATTTTAGAAGGTACTTTTTAGAAAAGTATGCACTTTTCAAAAAGTACATAATAAAGTAAAAAAAATTTGTCACGTAGCTACAGTATATACTTTTATATGAAGGTACATACATCGTATAAAAAAGTATGTATGAAAATTTTCTAAAAGGTATATACTTCTATATAAGTAAGTACTTTTATTAAAATAGGGTACATAATTTTGAAGAAAGTACTCATTTTTAAAATAAAAGTACGCATAAAAATATTTTTAAAAAGTACATACTTTCAAAATAGTAGGTATTGTTTAATAAAGTTCATATTTAAAAAAATATTATTTATCAAAATATACTTAAAAAGTACATACTTTCAATAAAAGTATATACTTTTCAAAAAAAGTATCTACTAAAATGTTCCAAAATAGTACGTACTTAAGTAAAGTATATACTTGTAGTACATACTTGAAGTACGTACTCAAAGTACGTACTTCAAGTACGTACTTATTTTCAACAGGGCATTTGATTAAGGTTTCTCCATGCAAAGAAGAATCTATTAGATGCTCGTAGAATTACAGTACCCTGCAAAAGTTTTCGGAAAAATTTTTTAAGAAAGGTAATTCTTTAAATAAAAATATCTTCGGTTCTATTGGTCGTAGAATAAAAAACCAAAAACGAAATTAAAGTAGAGATCAAATACTAACTTTTTATGAATCGCAAAATTTTTTAAGTCTTTTTTTCTTATTTTTATACCGTTTTGAAAATTTTGAAAATTTTTGAAATTTTTAAATTTTGTTCAATCACTTGTATCTTTTAAAAAAATGAAACTATGTAAAAAATTCAAATGAAAATTGAAAGATATCGACGAAATCTAAAAGTTTTCACTAAGATTATTTTTTGCTAGGATAACTTTTAAAAAAATTAGACGTGATTGAATATAGACATAGTAAAATTAATTTACTAAACAACTCTTAACATATTTTATATAATTTTTAATAAAACGCAAATTAACAATTTTATGAAAAAAATTCACTTATTTTAAAGTTTGTTATTAACATTAGGTATTATACAAATTTAGAAATTAATGTAATTTATATGTTGATTAGAAAAAAAAATGTTTAATTATAAAGAAAACTAAACATTATTAAGTACTAAACGGTAATATTCAATCACATCGAACTTTGTTAAAAGTCATCCTAGCAAAAAATAACCCTAGTGAAAACTTTTAGATTTCGTCGATATCTTTCAATTTTCGTTTGAATTTTTTACATAGCTTCATTTTTTAAAAAGATACAAGTGATTGAACAAAATTTAAAAATTTTCAAAATTATCAAAACGGTATAAAAATAAGAAAAAAAGACTTAAAAAATTTTGCGATTCATAAAAAGTTAGTATTTGATCTCTACTTTAATTTCCTTTTTCGTTTTTTATTCTACGACCAATAGGACCGGAGATATTTTTATTTAAAAAATTACCTTTCTTAAAAAAATTTTCCGAAAACTTTTGCAGGGTATTGTATATATTCTTACAAATGACGCTGTTCTTGTTGTGAGAATAAAAATCGCTTCCCGCCAGAAGAAATCTATTAGCCTGTAGAGAAAATCTGACTGATCATATTTTCACTTATATAACACATTATTACGCGGCATTTCTTTACGTTCTTCTTTAGTATGTTAAGATATATTATTAAATACTTCAAATAGAAATTTGCTTGGAAAAATCCACTTGGGCCCTGGTAGAAACGTTAAACATATATTCAGTATATCATACCGGCGGTCGCGATCTTATGCTGATCGATATCGCGATAAACCCTAACACCGGTTTATCAATAATCCCGATGGTATCGGGAGGATATCGTCAACCTTCTAATTATATTTTATCTAAGAAACATAATATAAAATTTAACAAAAAATATTTAGTAAATAATAATTAAGGAAATGGAAAAAAAAGGATGAATAAAATAATAAATTTTATTATACTCATAATAAATTTTACTATGCCTATAATAAATTTTACTTTTTCAAATAATAATGTCGAGTCGATGATCTATAAATTTAATCATAACCTCAAAATTTTCGACCACATTGGCAGTAGTTCTGTAACATATGTAGACGATTCGAAATTTCATTGACAACATGTCGTCATGGCACAGTCGGCAATGTCTTGCGTGCACGAGGTATCTGATTCAAGCCCACTTCACGCAAGATTTTTCTCAATATTAATTTATTTAAAAAAATAAAATAAATAAAAAAATATAATTAGAAATAGTTAAAGATCAAAATTCGGGTGCAAAAAAATAAATAATTAATTTTGAATAATCAAAAAGGGGTTTTAATTAATTGTTTTTAAGGTTATGTTTTTTATCTAATATATGAAATTGTAATTAATGTCTTCAATATTTTATCGCGTATACATCGGTTATTTATCGCGATCGCTTCGCTACAAGATATCGCTAACCGTTAATTTACTGAGCATATTTTTATCCTGAATTTTCTACCAGGGAGGATAGAATATTAAAAGCCCAAGTAAAAATTAGGTCGTCATTTTTCTACTAGACACAAGAACACCCAAAAACAACTTAATTTTATTCTTCCCCCATGTGGAAATTTACTAGCGAGAATAATAAGAATACTTTCTACTACCGGTTAGTGGATTCCACTTGCCTCAAAAAATCATTTCTGTCAGTGTAGTGTCCAAATGTTGGTTTTGAAATTTTCGTCAATGATTAATTCATTATTTTCCATTTGTCTTGTATTATTTGTCTTTTAAACGAGAGAGAATTATAATTTGTTCTTTTCTCTTTTATTTTTCATGGCCTAATTTTTACATACTATTGTTTCCTACTAGAATGAACGATAAGGCCGACTTCAGCCTTCATACAAGTTATACGCAATAGGTGTATGGCTGTAAACACCTTACGGAAACAATATATTTGCAAAGTAGATAGGCTACGAGACTTCTGGGTCAACTGGCCAAAAGCCTCATAGCTTTCTGGACGACTTGTATCAGTATGTTATTGAATTACAGGGCCAATAATCCAAGTGATGGAGAACGGCCGACATTACTGGGTCACCTGGCCGAGAACGCCCGTACATTACTGGGCCAATAACCCATGGACCAAGTGATATCCGCGAGTGTCTATCTACTATTTAATATTTAATAATATTTTATATTATAATTTTTATAGCTATTACTAGACCAAGTCGATATCCGCTATGCCCTATCTACTATTTGAATTTCAAATATCTTAATTTTTAAAACTTAATAATTTTTTATATTTATTAATTGTTTAAGATAAAAAATTTTTTATTAACAAATTTTAGACTAAAATATTTTTAAATAAATTTTGTAGCAAAATCGATAAATTTATAATTCTATCATTTCTTATATTATAATTTTAGTATAAAAAATTTTCTAGTTATAATTTTAGTATATAATTTTTTCTATTTTACTTTTTAATATTACGTTTTATATTATTCACGTTCATAAAATAATTAATGAACTAGTAATTTTTCAATCTTTGATTTTTCACCGCGAGATAAGTTTAAATCCAGCGCGTAAACTCCCTAGTCTTATATGCCAGAATCGGTAAAGTAGGGCACGCGCTTACCTATCGCGAGAGCACGTATTAAAATAACCAACATGCTAGTCCACCTGCCGTTTCGCGATGCTATCGTCTTTTTCAATTATACTATTTTATAATTATTCTGTAAAATAATAATTTAAAATATACTCTCTCATCGTTGAGATTGAGGATATGCAATGTTTAAGCGAAATGTGTGTTTAGTGAAAAGTGTGTGTATTTTTTTTGTATTATTTTTTAGTGAACTATACAATTTTTCAATGAAATGGTGAAAAGCGTAATGTTTTTTTTCAGAATTTAGATGTAATAAAAAAAATTCCATAAAATTTCTTTTTAGTTTATAATAAAAAGTTTTTTTTTATAAAATTCTCTTGATTGTAAATTTTAACGTTATTCTACCGTGTTTGAATCTTGTGCGCTTAGATATTAAAATAGGATAAACACTTGGTCGTATGTCTCGTCTAAGACGAGTAAAGAAGTGCGTATCTGGACGACCGGCACGCGAGCGAGAAGCAAGCCAGCCACGAGGCGCTTCAGAGAGTTTCCGGCTACCGTTGCGTTAACACGAAAACCAAGCCGCGCTGTGCTCGTTATAAGATTTCGCCACGTGGTCGTATAATACGGTAGACTAACAAGGAGAGTGTTTCACCTTCGGGTCACCGATTCTGCTCAAATTTTGGGAATGTTTTCTAGATGCAGAAATATGAAGAAAGCCAAAATTTTAGAGGCCAACGCTCAATATTTACCTAGTTAAAGACCATCGAAGAAAATCACTAAAAAAGTTACTAGATTTTCAAACGCTTATAGTTCCTCAGAATTATTAGCTAGAAGCTTAAACCTTTCTTTAAATGAAAGCTGAGCTCAAATCCTTTCGAAATAGTAGTTATAGCATATCGAAATATTATTTTTTTCCAAAGTTATAGCATAATAAAGATTGAACCCAATTTTAACTTTTATTATTAATTAATGTTTTAAACAAAAAATTCAAGTCCAATCTTTATTACGCTCTAACTTTGGGAAAAAATAATATTTTGAGATGCTATAGGTACTATTTCGAAAGGATTTGAGCTCAGCTTTCATTTAGAAAAAAGTATAAGCTTCTAGCTAATAATGCTGAGGAACTATAAGCGTTTGAAAATCTAGTAACTTTTTAAGTGATTTTCTTGAATGGCCTGTAACTAGGGAAATATTGAGCGTTGGCCTCTAAAATTTTGGCTTTCTTCATATTTCTGCATCTAGAAAATATTCCCAAAATTTGAGCAAAAATGGTGACCCGAAGGTGAAACACTCTCCTTGTAAGTTCGCATTTGATAGCGCGAGACATTGTCTTAATTAAAAGTCGTTTGTTTATACCGACTAGCGTATTATATCATATTTGCTAGTTGCAACTCTCAGAAATAATTTCTGTAGAGTTTTGCTTGGCCGCTTTTCGCGCGTCTTAGCGGTCAGCCATCAAGTGTCAGCAAATACTTTGATCGGCGTGTAAAGGATTCCACTGATCTACGACAAGGCAACCACGTTGGCAGAGCTCAGTGGAATTCAAGGATTGGGAAGAGACATCTTCCACCGACCTACTCTAGAGCATCTACGTATTGGTTACGCACAGAGGAGAAGCTACGGTAACGGACGAGCGTTATCTACGTGCACGTAGGTAATTAGTGTAAGCTGGCCAGTGCGTTACTGTAAGTATAATTATACTTGCGATATCCAAGTGTCTCTTTCTCGAGAGATACTTGTTCGGGTAAATTGTATCACTGGTTATATAACCGATCAACGTCATAAGCGAGTTCTATGTAGTTCGCGACACGCCCTCCCTTTGCTCATTCTCTCATTAGACGCATATAGTAAAATTTACAGACTTAGTTAATATATAATAAATTATAAAAAACACTATTAGACAAAGACAGATTGTTTGGCCTCTTCTTAAACTCAAATTCAAGAAAATGCCATAAAATTTCTTTGCAGTCCACAATAAAAGTAATTGATTTTTCTTTAATACGATCCAGAAATTTATAGAAAATCAATTTCGCTTTCTTTTATTGTGAACTACAAAGAAATTTTATAGAACTATCATGAATACTTTAAACTTAAATAAATATGTTCGAAAAAATTCTATGAAATTTCTCTGAAGTTCACAATAAGAGGGATTCATTTTTTAAATTTTGTTTTCTTGGTAAAAAAAATATTTTCCTATTTTTTTACTTATTTGTGTATATTTGGACTTGGGGGTTGAAAAAAGTGATTTCCGAAAAATGTCTGTATATATATATATGTGTGTGTGTGTGTGTGTGTGTATTCAGTAAGCCAACTGGATCTCGAAAACTACTCGATGGATCTGCTTCAAATTTTGCATAGGATTTATTTTAATGTCTGACTTGGTGGGAAGCTATTGAGAATTGCTTTTCTTAGCGTAATTCCAATTTCAATAACTTATGGAAAAAAATTTTGATTTTTCATTTTTTCGGTATTTTTTGTATACTACCCGATGAATCTGCTTGAAAATTTGCATGAAATTGATTTTCTTAGTGTAGTTTTAATTTTAGAGCATTTTGAAATTTTTGAAAAAAGTGTTTATATTTATTTAGCCACTTAGATCTCGAAAAGTACTCTATGGATTTGCTTCAAGTTTTCTATACAATTTATTTTTTTGATTAACTATTGCGGAAGCTATTAAAAATTGGGTTTCTAAACGTAGTTTTAATAAAATAGCCATTTAGAAAATTTTTTTTAATTTTATGTTTTTTATTCTATTGATATTTTATGTAAACTAATCAATGAACTTGTTTAAAAACATTCATGCAAATAATTTTCGATTGCTAAAAAAAACTTTTGAAAACTGATTTTTTTAGTCCAGTTTTAATTTTAGAACATTTTGAATTTTTCAAAAAAATGTTTCAATTGGATCTCGAAAACTACTCAATGGATCTGCTTCAAATTTTGCATAGAATTTATTTTTATGTCTGACTTGGTAGAAAGCTATTGAGGATTGCTTCTCTTCGCGTAATTTCAATTTCAATTACTTAAAAAAAAATTTTTATTTTTAATTTTTCGTTTTTTTTTGTATTTGTTATGAGTATGTTGTTGGAGGGGGTATAAAAGTTTTTCGAAGCGCTCATGGTGGTGAAAATAAGAGACTGTGCCGGAAAATTGTACCATTCTTAGCATTAAATTTGTTTAAATAATGGGTCATACAACTTGTTGCGTTGTTGGATGTAAAAATAATGGTGTTAATAGTAAATGTAAATTTTATAGATTTCCAACAGCTGCTCACAAGTAGCAGCAAAGAAAAAAATGGATTACCGCGATTAGAAGAATAAAGTAAGTTTCATAATCTAAGTGTGTAGAATATAGTGTTTGTTTACATATTTGATAAACTTCTCCTTTTGAAAAAAGTCAGTTATTGATTATTTAATTTTAGTTCTGTTGGATCGCTTTGGTCTCCAAAGTCATCAAGTTATGTATGCAGTGCACATTTTATTGGTGGTTTAAAAGGAGAAGAAGAAAATGCGCCTAATTACGTCCCAAAAATATTTCCATCTGCGTATAAAGTACGACAAATAAATGAAAAAAAAGCAATCGAAAGGTATGATTTCATAAATAATATTTTTATTATTACGATTTTTTCATGATCTTTTGCAAGATATAAATTTATAATCTCACATAGTCTAATAAGTTCATTAAAATTAAATTAATTTAGACATTATCAAAAATGATTGCATGAGAATTAATAAGACTAAATAACATAGTGAAAAAATAATGTTTGTAAGACATTATTTAACATAAATGATTTATGTTTTAGACATTCTTGCTTTATGGTTCGCAGAGAAAAGCAACAAGAAGTTTTATCACATAATAAACTTTTGAATCAACAAGAACATCTTTTAAGAGCAGGCCGGATTCGCTGTCCTTGTCTAATTGGCATTTTTGTTATTTACTCAAGTATTAATCGGTGTATCTGCAAATTGAAGGTTATGCGCAATAGATATTATTATTACAAATATTTATGCACAAGAAAAAAAAAATCTACCGATTTGTTTTTGAGAAAAGTAAGGAACGCCGAAGTAAAAGATTATGTTTATAATATTTTCGCGTTCCTTACTTTTCTCAAAAACAAAGCGATAGATTTTTTTTTTCTTGTGCATAAATATTTGTAATAATAATAATATCTATTGCGCATAACCTTCAATTTGCAGATACACCGATTAATACTTGAGTAAATAACAAACAACTCAATTGTTACTCGGTCGGTATCAGGTTCTACTCCGGCCTGCCGTTAAGCAATGAAAAGTCTTCTTGTGATATTAATATAGAATCAGATAATGGATGCAGTATGTCTTTTCTAGTAGAAGAAAATATAACAAAAAAAAAACTACAGATCAAGGATGTCAAGTGGAAATATTTTCCAAGAATTTGCAATCTCAAAAAACTTTTATTTGCAATAGACTAGTGTTCTCCGACAAAAGTGTTTCTGATGCTGATATTCAAACAGAAATTGTGGAAAACAATATTAAAATTGTTACTCAAAAGAAGTTTAAAGATAAAGAATGTAATACATCAGTAAAGGCATTCGAAGATAAGTGTATTGGAATAAACATAGAAGACTAACTCGTTTAATGGAATTTATTTATATTATTAAAGAAAATTTTTATTTTCTGCTACAAAGGTTAAATAAGCCATCAGAAAACTGTAAAATTTCTAAAGAAAACAGATTTCTAATATTTCTTATGAAAATGAAAATTGGATTGTCATTTTCAGCTCTGGGTGTTTTATTTCAAATGCATACCCTACTAGAAAAGTTTGTGTTGATTCAGTACTGATTTTACACTGATATCAGTATGTGATTTGTATTTCATCAACGTAAAATTCACATGGTACTTACACGAAATTTGTACTGAGCGAACTCTGAAAGTAGTCTCAAAACGCAATGCGAATAAAGTACGAAATTCATACTAATGAAACACAAATACTGAAAAAAATACGTATAAAATCAGTACTGAATCTGCGAATGCATGTTTAGGTAAATATGAAGTAAACTCACTCAGAGCATAATCAGTATAAAATCAGTGTGCCATTTATACAATTGTTATGCAACGTATGCACCAAATATTATTGAAATAAATAGTAGATTCGTATTAAATCTCCGTAAAATATGTACAAATTATTAAATCACTGTAAAAAATTGAAAATAATAAAATAAACTCAGTATGAATTGAGTACGAAAACCGTACGAAATTAATACCAATTGAAAACCAAATGTTTACGTAATCTTTCAACAATACATAGATGATAAATACTAAAATTACATAGATTTTGTGTTAATTTTAAAATGGAGCTCCAGGCGAAATACTAATATCATCCCAGTACGGATTCAGTACAAAATCTGTACAGATAAAGAACATTATCAATGCGGAATGTTCAACGAATAAGTGCTGAATCAGTACTGAATTTGAATAAAATATGTGCGAGATTTAAAATCCCGATGAAAAAAGTTGAATAATGAAATAAGCTCAGTACGCATTCAGCACGAAAAACGGACGGAATTATTACAAACTAAAAACTAAATGTATACGCAATCTTTCAACGATACATAGATGATAAATACTAAAATTACATAGATTTTGTGTGAATTTTAAAATGGAGCTCCAGGCGAAATACTAATATCATCCCAGTACGGATTCAGTACAATATCTGTACACATAAAGAACATTATCAATGCGGAATGTTCAACGAATAAGTGCTGAATCAGTACTGAATTTGAATAAAATATGTGCAAGATTTAAAATCCCGATGAAAAAAGTTGAATAATGAAATAAGATCAGTACGCATTCAGCACGAAAAACGTACGGAATTGTTACAAACTAAAAACTAAATGTATACGCAATCTATTAACAATACGTAGATGATAAATACTAAAATTACATAGATTTTGTGTGAATTTTAAAACTGGGGCTCCAGGCGGAATAATAATAGCATCCCAGTACGGATTCAGTACAAAATCTGTACAGAAAAAGAACATAATCAATGCGAAATGTTCTTAGAATAAGTGCTAAATCAGTTCTGAATTTGAATAAAATATGTGCGAGATTTAAAATCCCGATGAAAAAGTTGTATAATGAAATAAGCTCAGTACGCATTCAGCACAAAAATCGTACGGAATCATTACAAACTGAAAACTAAATGTGTAAGCAATCTATTAACAATACGTAGATGATAAATACTAAAATTACATAGATTTTGTGTGAATTTTTAAACTGGGGCTCCAATTAAAATTAAAATAAAATTCGTACAAAATTTATGTAATATTAGTATATATCTTTTATGTATTGTTAATAGATTGCGTTTATATTTGGTTTTCAGTTTGTAATAATTCCAAACGGTTTTCATGCTGTATGCGTACTGAGCTTATTTCATTAGTCAACTTTTTTCATTTAAATCTTAAATCTCGTACATATTTCATTAAAATTCAGTACTGATTCAGCACTTATTTTCAAAACATTTCGCATTGATTTTGTTTTGTTTCCGTACAGATTTTGTACTGAATCCGTATTAGGATGCTATTATTATTTTGTCTGAAGCCCCAGTTTCAAAATTCGTGCAAATTTTATGTAATATTAGTATATATCTTCTATGCATTGTTAATAGATTGCGTATATATTTGGTTTTCAGTTTGTAATAATTTCGTACGGTTTTCATGCTGTATGCGTACTGAGCTTATTTCATTAGTCAACTTTTTTCATTAAAATCTTAAATATCGTACATATTTCATTGAAATTCAGTACTGATTCAGCACTTATTTTAAGAACATTTCGCATTGATTTTGTTCTGTTTCCGTACAGATTTTGTACTGAATCCGTATCAGGATGCTATTATTATTTCGTCTGAAGCCCCAGTTTTAAAATTCGTACAAAATTTATGTTATATTAGTATATATCTGTTATGTATTGTTAATAGATTGCGTATATATTTGGTTTCCAGTTTGTAATAATTCCGTACGGTTTCTGTGCTGTATGCGTACTGAGCTTATTTCATTGTCAACTTTTTTCATTTAAATCTTAAATATCGTACATATTTTATTGAAATTCAGTACCGATTCAGCACTTATTTTGAGAACCTTTCGCATTGATTTTGTTCTGTTTCCGTACAGTTTTTGTACTGAATCCGTGTTAGGATGCTATTATTATTCCGTCTGTAGCCCCAGTTTTAAAATTCGTACAAATTTTATGTAATTTTAGTATTTATCATCTACGTATTGTTAATAGATTGCGTATACATTTAGTTTTCAGTTTGTAATGATTCCGTACGATTTTTGTGCTGAATGCGTACTGAGCTTATTTCATTATACAACTTTTTTCATCGGGATTTTAAATCTCGCACATATTTTATTCAAATTCAGAACTGATTTAGCACTTATTCTAAGAACATTTCGCATTGATTATGTTCTCTTTCTGTACAGATTTTGTACTGAATCCGTACTGGGATGCTATTATTATTCCGTCTGTAGCCCCAGTTTTAAAATTCGTACAAATTTTATGTAATATTAGTATATATCTTTTACGTATTGTTAATAAATGGCGTATATATTTGGTTTTTAATTTGTAATAATTCCGTACGGTTTTCATGCTGTATGCGTACTGAGCTTATTTCATTAGTCAACTTTTTTCATTTAAATCTTAAATATCGTACATATTTCATTGAAATTCAGTACTGATTCAGCACTTATTTTGAGAACATTTCGCATTGATTTTGTTCTGTTTCCGTACAGATTTTGTACTGAATCCGTATCAGGATGCTATTATTATTTCGTCTGAAGCCCCAGTTTTAAAATTCGTACAAAATTTATGTAATATTAGTTTATACCTGTTATGTATTGTTAATAGATTGCGTATATATTTGGTTTCCAGTTTGTAATAATTCCGTACGGTTTCTGTGCTGTATGCGTACTGAGCTTATTTCATTGTCAACTTTTTTCATTTAAATCTTAAAACTCGTACATATTTTATTAAAATTCAGTACTGATTCAACACTTATTTTGAGAACATTTCGCATTGATTTTGTTCTGTTTCCGTATAGATTTTGTACTAAATCCGTGTTAGGATGCTATTATTATTCCGTCTGTAGCCCCAGTTTTAAAATTCGTACAAATTTTATGTAATTTTAGTATTTATCATCTACGTATTGTTAATAGATTGCGTATACATTTAGTTTTCAGTTTGTAATGATTCCGTACGATTTTTGTGCTGAATGCGTACTGAGCTTATTTCATAAACAACTTTTTTCATCGGGATTTTAAATCTCGCACATATTTTATTCAAATTCAGAACTGATTTAGCACTTATTATAAGAACATTTCGCATTGATTATGTTCTTTTTCTGTACAGATTTTGTACTGAATCCGTACTGGGATGCTATTATTATTCCGTCTGTAGCCCCAGTTTTAAAATTCGTACAAATTTTATGTAATATTAGTATATATCTTTTACGTATTGTTAATAAATGGCGTATATATTTGGTTTTTAATTTGTAATAATTCCGTACGGTTTTCATGCTGTATGCGTACTGAGCTCATTTCATTAGTCAACTTTTTTCATTTAAATCTTAAATATCGTACATATTTCATTGAAATTCAGTACTGATTCAGCACTTATTTTGAGAACATTTCGCATTGATTTTGTACTGTTTCCATACAGATTTTGTACTGAATCCGTATTAGGATGCTATTATTATTCCGTCTGTAGCCCCAGTTTTAAAATTTGTACAAAATTTATGTAATATTGGTATACATCTGTTATGTATTGTTAATAGAATGCGTATATATTTGGTTTTCAGTTTGTAATAATTCCGTATGGTTTTCATGCTGTATGCGTACTGAGCTTATTTCATTAGTCAACTTTTTTCATTTAAATCTTAAATATCGTACATATTTTATTGAAATTTAGTACTGATTCAGCACTTATTTTGAGAACCTTTCGCATTGATTTTGTTCTGTTTCCGTACAGATTTTGTACTGAATCCGTGTTAGGATGCTATTATTATTCCGTCTGTAGCCCCAGTTTTAAAATTCGTGCAAATTTTATGTAATTTTAGTATTTATCATCTACGTATTGTTAATAGATTGCGTATACATTTAGTTTTCAGTTTGTAATGATTCCGTACGATTTTTGTGCTGAATGCGTACTGAGCTTATTTCATTATACAACTTTTTTCATCGGGATTTTAAATCTCGCACATATTTTATTCAAATTCAGAACTGATTTAGCACTTATTCTAAGAACATTTCGCATTGATTATGTTCTTTTTCTGTACAGATTTTGTACTGAATCCGTACTGGGATGCTATTATTATTCCGTCTGTAGCCCCAGTTTTAAAATTCGTACAAATTTTATGTAATATTAGTATATATCTTTTACGTATTGTTAATAAATGGCGTATATATTTGGTTTTTAATTTGTAATAATTCCGTACGGTTTTCATGCTGTATGCGTACTGAGCTTATTTCATTAGTCAACTTTTTTCATTTAAATCTTAAATATCGTACATATTTTATTGAAATTCAGTACTGATTTAGCACTTATTTTGAGAACATTTCGCATTGATTTTGTACTGTTTCCATACAGATTTTGTACTGAATCCGTATTAGGATGCTATTATTATTCCGTCTGTAGCCCCAGTTTTAAAATTTGTACAAAATTTATGTAATATTAGTATACATCTGTTATGTATTGTTAATAGAATGCGTATATATTTGGTTTTCAGTTTGTAATAATTCCGTACGGTTTTCATGCTGTATGCGTACTGAGCTTATTTCATTAGTCAACTTTTTTCATTTAAATCTTAAATATCGTACATATTTTATTGAAATTTAGTACTGATTCAGCACTTATTTTGAGAACATTTCGCATTTATTTTGTTCTGTTTTCGTACAGATTTTGTACTGAATCCGTATTAGGATGCTATTATTATTCCGTCTGTAGGCCCAGTTTTAAAATTCGTATAAAATTTATGTAATATTAGTATATATCTTTTATGTATTGTTGAAAGATTCCGTAAACATTTGGTTTTCAATGGGTATTAATTTCGTTCGGTTTTCGTACTCAATCCATACTGAGTTTATTTTATTATTCTCAATTTTTTACAGTGATTTAATAATTTGTACATATTTTACGGAGATTTAATACGAATCTACTATTTATTTCAATAATATTTGGTGCATACGTTGCATAACAATTGTATAAATGACATACTGATTTTATACTGATTATGCTCTGAGTGAGTTCACTTCATATTTACCTAAATATGCATTCGCAGATTCAGTACTGATTTTATACGTATTTTATTTAGTATTTGTGCTTGATTAGTATGAATTTCGTACTTTATTCGCATTGCGTTTTGAGACTACTTTCAGAGTTCGCTCAGTACGAATTTCGTGTAAGTACCATGTGGATTTTACGTTGATGAAATACAAATCACATACTGATATCAGTGTAAAATCAGTACTGAATCAACACAAACTTTTCTAGTAGGGTAGGACTTCTTTTTCCAGAATTTTTTAAAATATTTTACATAATCTAAGTTGTTTTACAACAGATTTGTTTTTTTGGCCAAGTAAAAACGTTGTAAAAAGATCATTACCAGAATGTTTCAAACCAGATTATATTAATACTAGAGTTATAATAGATTGCACCGAATTTAGAATAGAAATGCCTTCAAGTGTGGAAAATCGAGTTTTTTGCTATTCTCATTATAAGAAAGGGTTTACAGCTAAACTACTTGTTGGAATTACTCCATCAGGATTTATCTCTTTCAAATCTAAAGTTGCTGTTGGAAGAAAAAGTGACTCTCAGTTAACAGTAGAATCAGGATTAATAGATCTTTTGGAGGAAGGAGATATTGTTTTAGCCGATAAAGGATTTCCAGAAATAAAGCAAACCGTAGATAACCAAGGAAAAAATATCACTATTGTTATGCCTCCATTTTTAAAAAAAAAAAGGTGAATTCTCAAAAGAAGAAACTTGTGACACATACAATATAGCAAGAGTTAGGATCCATGTGGAGAGGATTATGCAAAGGCTACGAACATACCAGATTTTGAATAAAATACCTCAATATTTATTTACCAATATTGATGATATTGTTCATGTTTGTTGCGTATTAGTAAATTTGCAGACACCAATCATTTCTATAAATAATAGTGAAGAGGAAAATAATTAAACATTTTTTTAATACAAAATTAATTTACTGAACTTATTTGTATATTTACATAATAAATATATATTTAAGAAAAAAGTCTTATTTATTATAATTAGCTTGAACATCATTTATATAATTTATATTAAATATTTTGAACATTAACATTTTTTTTCATAAAGTCTTATGAATTAAGTTTATTTGAAATGATTTTCAATTATTTACATTTTTACAATAATTTAGCTGAAACACTAAACAACAAAATAAATAAATAAAAGAATATTGAAGAATCTTGTATCAAAAAATATTTCAATTTAACTTAAAAAAAAAGATTAACTTTATTTATTAAAATCTGTCCCAGTAAACTGACGGAGTGATCCACCTTTACTTTTATCCTTTGATAGATTTCGCTGCATATTTTCATGTTGTATTTCTTCTTGCAATGCTGATAGATAATCATTGAAATAAAAGTGTTGACACTTAAGTATTACTTCTTTTAAAAAATCTTCATTGCGATAAATTGGAATACAGATACTTCCATTCTCTACTGGAGTGTAAATAAACAAATCACATACATTTATTTCAACAACATACATTTGTACTTGGCACTGAGTATAATATGCTGTATTTTGTCGTAACTGCACTACTCCATCAGATACTTTTAAATAACTAGGATAAGGTTTTTGTGCATTCAAATCAATTATAGCCTTTTTCTCAAAGCTGCTAGGACATTTAAACTCAACAATTTAAACTATCTTAGAGTTTTTTAAGTCAACGCCATCCAAACTTGCACACAGCCATGGCTGTTTATCACTTACGATCACTCCAATGTTTTTTACTTCTACTTGAAATAAACGTTTATACTCTGTTCTAGCAACTGATTCATATTTTTTCCCATATCTAGTAGCAGCAACATCTAATTTCTTTGGGTAAAGCTTTTCTAAAACTATCGCTTCTACAGATTTAGTCTTTCGACTTTTGATACTGTAAGCATCTTTGCTCGCTGAAATCCTTAAATTCCTTGCCTTGAACCATTTATCACATTTTGATTGCTTCTCAGTATCAAAAGCTAATTCTATAATTTGCTTCCTTGATAAAGCAATAGATTCATTATAAAAATATTTAAGTTCCTCAGAAATTATTGGCTCCTTTGAATAAGCTTCATATTTTTCATTGAACACGAGAAAAGCACTCAATAGACTAGCACATTCTTCTTTTCGAAAATAAATTGCCACCGTCTTTAACATGTCTTGCATTAAATTTCTAATAGACTCTTCTTCTTCATTCTTTGCAGCTTCAAGCATTATAGTTTTTAAATGGGACGAATTTTTTAATTCTGTAACGTTTACACTAAATGGTTTGATATTTAATTTATTTTGTCTAGGAAACATCTCATGAAAAAACTTTCCTTTTGCATATTTTTCTTGAATTTCTTTTTTTTCACTTGGTCTTCCCCACAATTGTTCATGATTGGTTTTAGACAAACTTTTATCAGTATTTACATATAAAATGAGAGCTGTCAAATGTTTACATTTATTACTTTTATTGTAAGCACAATTACAACTTGTTGATGTTATGTTTCTTGCTTCATCAATCTTTAAGAAACAAATATACGTTTTATTCATATGAAGTTAATTGAAACTATTAGCAGCATCAAAACTTACATATAACTTTACAGAATATGGTGTTGCACTAATAGGAGCTTGCCTGATAACTTCAGCTTGAATCATATAACTTATCCCATTCTTTCTGAGTTCTTCAACTTTAATCACATGACCTGCATCAACTAACTTTTGTCCTTTTGGCAATGTTTCTTGTTGAAAGTTAATATTGTAGACTACTTTTCCAAATACTGTACTTAGTATCACATTCAATTTAAATTAAAAGCTCAAGAAAATATTTGTTACTCTCTTGTAAAGCTCTAGCATCTGTCAATAAATAAGATATCTAATTTTAACTTATAATTTGTAAACTCAAAATACATTTAAAATTATTCTTGATTTAATCACAACAAAATCAATAAGTGTCATATCATATTTTTTAGCAGAAACATTAAAATTTATAGCTAACCCTTAAAGTACGTATATTTCATTCATTAAATATATTGACTGTGACTTACCTACATGTACTCGATACTTATTACATTTAATGATTATAAGAAGTATGCCTACGTATAATACGAATCAAAATCACACTTGAAATACTATTTTCTCGTTTAGAAACTTTATTTTCCTATGTAAATTTTCCGGTAAAATTCACATCTTCCAGCCTATAGACGGCGCTACCACTTTTGCTCATAACGAACACTACCTAATGAATCTGCTTGAAAATTTGCATGGAAATAATTTTTGAGTCCCAAAATAAAATAAACTTTTGGTAATTGGTTTTCTTAGCGTAGTTTTAATTTTAGAGCATTTTCAAATTTTTGAAAAAAATGTTTGTATTTATTTAGCCACTTGGACTTTAAAAGCTACTCGATAGATTTGCTTCAAATTTTCCATAGAATTTATTTTTTTTGATTAACTAGTGCGGAAGCTATTGAAAATTGGTTCACTTAGAGTAATTTTAATAAAATAGCAATTTACAAAATTTTTTTGAATTTGACATTTTTAATTTTTTTAATATTTTACGTAAGCTACTCTATGAATTTGCTTAAAAATTTTTATGGAAATTATTTTTGATTGCTGAAATAAATGAAACTTTTGAAAACTGATTTTTTTAGAGTAGTTTTAATCTGATAACATTTTAAATTAAAAAAAAAATGTTTGTTTTTATTTTGTTACTAACATCTCAAAAAGTACTCGATGGATTTGCATCTAATTTTCCATACCATATATTTTTTCAATTGACTAGTGCGGAACCTATTGAAAATTGGTTTTCTTAGTATAGTTTTAATTTCGGAGCCTTAAGAAAACATAAACTGAACATTAGTGATCCAAGGTACAACATTTGTCCCTAAATTTTTATAAGCGTAGTTTTGATTTTTGAACCTCAAGAAAACATAAACTGAACATCCCTGGTGAAAAAAATCAGGTGACAAGTCACCTGATTTATCAGGTGATTTATCATGCCAAAATATCATGTATCGATTTTGTTGGTTTTTACACGTTTTAAACCATGCTTAGTCAATTTAGAACAATTTTTAAAAAATTTTTGAAATTTTTGAACTTAGAAATTTTTTTGTGATTTAGTCAAAATTTTTTCTAAGACCAAATTATCTAAAAAATTTTCTAAGTTCAAAATTTTCCAAAATTTTCAAAAATTGTTCTAAATTGACTAAGCATGGTTTAAAATGAGTAAAGATCAACAAAATCGTTACATGATGTTTTGGCATGATAAATCACCTGATAAATCAGGTGATTTATCACCTGATTTTTTTTAATAGGGATTAGTGATTCAAATTACAGCATATGACCCCAAATTTATAATCACGTATGAAGGATTAAAATGTTAAATATTATAAATTTATAATATAAGTATAGGCGTGATTCACTGTCATTGTTTAATTGAGTTTTGTGTCATCTATTAAAATATTATAAGGACTGCGTAAGCACTACTTCGAGATCGAAATGATAACTTGACAATCTTCATTGCTCATGATTAAAGAAAACAAGCTTTTGAAAAATAAGTTTCTTAGCGTAGTTACTATTTTAGAGAATTTTAAAGATTTCCCTCTGTTCTTCTATCTCACATTGATCCTCATTTTTATCCTCTTACACTCACTCTCACTCTTTCCCTTTTCAATTTTCCTTGAATCGAAATCATGTTTTTTACATTGAAATCATATTTCAAAAATAAAATAAAATCACCCTAACTCAATGAGCTCTATGTGAAAGCATTGCGCCAAAGTACTTGGCAGCCTTTTTTTTTAATACGATCGAGAATTCTATAGAATATCAGTCTCTGTTATTGTAAACTGCAAAAAAATTTTCATAGAAACATTATGAATACTTAAAACTCAAAAGAGTTATAATGTTTAATTGTTTTTCCGTTTCAGACCTCATTCAAAAACTAATGAAAATTTTATATTTTTTTCATGGAATAGGATCGTTTGCTCATCCTAAAATCTATTAGACTGTGCCCTTACTTTTGTATAACAATATTTAATTTATTTATACTAACTAAAATTCAGATTAGACAAGGACAGAGCTATACGGCCGCCTCCTGAGGGATTAGAAGCTCCTGACAATCCTATGTGGGATAACGTTGAAGATTTTTGTCGCAACGAGATGAATGTAAGTGTTTTTTTTTTCTTTAATTTTAAAATTAAAACAAATAATAGAAATTTTATTATTTTTTTTAGGAAAAATTAAAAAAGGATCCTTCCAAATGAAAATATAGTAAAACAATTTTTTCAGTGCCGTGGCTAAGGAAGCCTACAGAGCCAGAGGCTGTTTTAACTTCAAAGAAAAGAAAGCGATGAAATTAAGAAATTTATTTAAATTTTCAAAGAAAAATTTATAATTTTATTATTTTGTAATGTTTGTGTAATTTTATATTTTGTAATGTTTTTGTAATTTTATATTTTGTAATATATATTTGTAATTTGTATCTTTTAATAAAAATAAAAAAAAATGGAATGAATGATAGTATGTGTGCGTGTAAAATAAAATGAATATAAGAGAATGAATAAGAGAAAAATGAATGAGAGCATGAAATGTTTGAAAAATATTTAGATAGATATTGTGTTTATTTTTTGTGCAGATGTTGTACAATTTTTAAATACAGTATATACATTAGATTATAATTTTAAACTATAATAATGAGCAAAAATAAAAATAAAAAACTTTAAAACAGTGATAAATTTTTAAATACAAATAACAAAATTAATTAAATATGATTATAATTATAATAAGCAAGATTATAAAATTAGCGTAATGGCAGAGGTCTATCCTCTAAGGAAAGGTAGTATGCCAATGCAAATGATTTGAATGTAAGGAGCGATGGAAAGTTACGGATTTGATCAGGAAGTTCATTCCGTAGGAACGATGAGGTGACCAAGAAAGATCCGTTATAGTATTCAGTGAGAGCAGGTGGAACAGTCAATGGCCTCACAGCATCCTTCATTGTCCTCACAGACTGGTTCCAATTATATCTAGAGTAAAGATAAGAGGGTGCTGTAGTAGAAAACATTTTGTAGAGGAAGGATGATATAAAATATTTCCTTCTACCAGAGGTAGATAACCAGCCAAGCTTAGAACGATAAGAGGAAACATGCTCACGTCTGCCAATACCATACATATAACGAATACTAGACTTGATGATTCTCTGAAGCCTCAAATCAAGTTCAGCCGACAAATCACAATAAACGAGACAGCAGTAGTCTATAAGCGGAAAAAGCAAGATTTGAATAAGGTGTAATGCAATATTAGTGCTTTTCCTAAAGAAGTTTAGCCTATAAAGCAATGAAATTGATTTATTACAAACCTGAGCAATGTGCTCCTTCCAATTGAGTTTACTGTCCAGCCAAACCCCCAAGTCACGAACCTAGGATTCAAACTTAATAATAGTACCATTCAGTGGGACACCAGTAGTCAGAACAGAAGACAACATATTAACATAATAATAAGAGCTGATAATTATGGCCTTAGTCTTACAGACATTTAACTCAAGGTGATTCCTAGTAGCCCAATCAGAGATAACATCAGCATGAGCGCTCATAATGGATGTGAAAACGTCCAACTTATCAAGAGGAAAATGGACATATATCTGCAGATCATCAACATATATTAGGTATTGTATGCCAGAATTAAAATCATTAGCAACATCATTTATATAAATTGAAAATAACAATGGCCCCAATATAGATCCTTGAGGAACTCCTGTATTAAGAGTAAGATAATTAGATGTGTTATCATCCTCATCAATAACAGCCTGTCGTCGACCTGAGAGATGAGAGGCAAACCATCTGATAACTGTGATAGAGACATCAAGTGAAGACATTTTTTTAAGAAGAATAGCATGGCTCACAGTATCAAATGCCTTACTGAAATCAAACAGTAAGAGCATGGTGACATAGCGTCTATCCATATTAAGCCTGATATCATCCGTTAACCTCAACAAGGCTGTCTGAGTACTATGCCCAGTCCTAAAACCAACCTGCCGCGGATCCAACAGCTGTCTAGTAGCTAAGTATTCATACAATTGCTGATGAACAAGATGCTCGACTACCTTTGATAAAAAGACAATAGAGAAATAGGGTGAATATCGCTCATAGATTGTGGAGGAGAAACCTTATTAATAGTCTTAACTAGAGACACCTTCCAACATGTTGGGAAAAGACCCTCCTTTAGTGAATCGTTAAAGATTCGATGTAAGAATTGTCCAATTACAGGGAACGCAGAATTTATAAATGATCGAGGAATGGCATCCGGACCTCTAGCCTGAGAAGAGAAACTGCGCACAGCCAGACCAACCTGAAACAAAGATACCTTAGAAAACTTAAACAAAGGTTTATACAGTTCATCTTCAGCTAAAGAGTTCAAATAATCAGAGATTGATGTATCCGATTTATCAGATGCTACACTGGAAAAGTAACGATTAAGTTCGTCCACAGAGAAGGAGTGACGAAAAGTATTAGCACTAGAGCAAACACCGAGATTCCTCAGCTTTTTCCAGATTTGTTTGGAATCAGTGAGCCCAGAGAGTCTATCATAATAATAAAGGAGTTTGGAAGACTCAGTGCTCTCATGGGCACGATCACGGGCAGCTATATAGCTGAGTAGGTCAAAGTGAAGTCGTGAGTGTTTGTAGCGCCTATAAAGTCTATCTCTCTCATGAACCAAGCCACGATGCTCTGCAGTAATCCATGGACGACGATTTATACCCTGTCGAACCTTTTTGATAGGCACAAATAGGGCAATTGCTTTATTTAAATGGCCATAAAGGCAGTCAAGTCGAGTCTCAAGAGAGGTATCACCGCTACATATAGAGCAATTCAGTGAGCTAAAATAGTCGAGCAACCTGGCATCATCAACATCCTTATAGTCTCGATAGGAGAAATCATTAAGTACGGGCTTAGAGAGAGAGAGAGAGAGAGGACTTAACAGTGGCTGCAATAAGATCATCTCCATCTATAAATGGTACATTGTTCTTCCAATAGTCAAGCACGGAATCACTTGCATCTACGAGGCATAAATCAAGCCAAGTATCAGAAGTGGCAGTATGATGAGTTGCACCGTAAGGCACTGTAGACTACGCCAACAAAAATAGGAGAAACCACATCAGGAGATTTAACCTCACAAAAAAAATATTCAAGTAAAACTGGCTTGCCACACCAACTACTATTCGAATAACACAGGCATATGGAATCTAGAGAGCTATGAACATATAGAGCAACACCACCACCTCTAGTATTACGATCTTGCCTGAAGAGCACATAGTCATCCAGAGCCATTAGAGAGTTACAGACAATCTGACCCAGTTTCGCCTCAGTCACAGCTATTATATGAAAATAGGAGCAAGAAGCCAAGAATAGTCTTACCATTTCAATATGAGCACGAATAGAGTTAGCATTGAAATGACAAACCCTAAGACCGTCATCAGTGGTGAAGTGTTTTGTAACGACAGATGAAACAGAGTTGTTAATAGATAATAGAGAATTAGTCAAGAAGGGAGAAGAGTATGGACTTACCATAGTATCGCTAATCAATCTGTCTTCTTGTTGACGGAGGATGTTATCCTTGCTAAAAAAGCTTCAAGGTCATCATCAGTAGCAATGCGTACAGGCACATTATCCCTCCTCCTTCTTGCGTATATCACACCATTTCTTACAAATGTAATAAAGTCATACTTTTTATCCTTGACTTTTTCAAGGACACGCTGCTTCAACTGATGTAATGAAGCAGGCAAGTACTCGTTGATGTTGATCACAGATGGTGCTAGAAATTCAACAGTCTTGATGTCGGGCGACAGATAATCATTTATTTTAGAAGAAACCAGTTTTCCAAATTTAACCTCAGCTCCAATAACAGCACGAGCTAATGAGGTACTCTTCATAGTGACAAGCAAGGGTACAGTAGACGGACAATCTCGCTGCTGCGGAGATGTAGTAGTTAAGGAGGTAGACACTGATGTTTCAGTATCTGTAGGTTAAACAGTGGCAACAGATCTGTTTGCAGCCAAAGAGCGCTTTAGAGGTCGAATTAATGTTATATCAACAAGAGAGAACCCCGAGTCAAGTGTAGTAAGCACGGCAAAGACAGCAGACCTCAGATCTTTCAATTCCTTAGACACAAATCCTTCAATTACGAGGTCTAAGGATCTCTCAATACGCACCTGTTGTGCAGCCAAGGCCTCACATTGTCGTGACAAAGACCTGTTGGCTTTATCCAACTCTTGAAGCTTAACAGATAAAGGCTCAGTTGAAGACATATCAAAAGATGCGGCAAGCAAGTTATCCACCTTCATCCTCAGCTCCTACTGCCCACTACGGACCCGCTCCAGACCAGCCTTATTATTGCTGAAACACTCCTCGAACGTTGTATTAATGGTGTCTACACGTGACTCAAGTGCTGAGAACCTGCCATCAAGAGCAGTGAGCTGAGATCCAATAAAAGTCATCTTGGCATCCATAGAATCTAGCTTATCTAGCTTATTCATTTTCTCCAAGCTTGAAGACAGAATATCATTTGTCGGCATAGGTGGTGATGGTGATGGCGTTCTTGATATAGCTGGCGAAAGTGTTGCATTAAGCGTAGAGAAGAACAAGCCAGATCGCTGTCGAAAACAATCAGGATTTGCAGCCGCCAAACATGAGGAGCATACCCCTATAGATTTATTATCCTGGTCTCTAACAGCTGTGAATGTAGTACAGGAGCTATGAAAAGTCTTATCACAGCTACCACAAACCTTAGGCTTAGATGTGTGGGAAAAAGCCCTTAAACAGAAACTGCAGTGTGTTCATAGCAGCATATTTTATGGAGTGTGACAGAAAACAAGAAAGTAAGAGTGTAAAAGCTCCTTAAGTAAATAAAATTACTATTGAGGAAGAAAGAAATAAAGAAAAAATATAATAAGTGGTAATAAATAGTAAGTGGCCAAACAAC
Source organism: Anastatus disparis (assembly GCA_017163975.1). Classification (NCBI taxonomy): domain Eukaryota; kingdom Metazoa; phylum Arthropoda; class Insecta; order Hymenoptera; family Eupelmidae; genus Anastatus; species Anastatus disparis. Next base: position 1,040,203 of record JAFFSR010000394.1, on the reverse strand, counting down.
CTAATAATACATTAATTTATGTGATAAAGTTGTTAAATTAATAGTGGATAAATACCTTAAATTATTATAGATAATGCAAAGAATTAGGCAAGTCAGGTAATGAATCAAGCAAGTAAGGTAAGTGGAAAAACAGCGTAATATCAAGTTTGAAATTCGCGTGACTTAATAATTAAGGAAAGTAAGTAAGTAGTGGAAAACCATCTTAATTGTAAGTTATCGTCGATAAGAGTTATCCATCAAGTGAATAACTAATGAGAGAGAAATGCAATAGATGGAGTCACGTGAATTGAGGTTGTAGAATTTCACTACAGAGAAATTGGCGGCAAATAATTTGAGGTTATGTCACACTCTGGAATTAAAGAATGATAAAAAATGCACTTAACACAATTGCAACAATGCACCACACACCACCAAGCAAGCCAGGCAAAAAACAGCAAAAAAAACAACAGCAGAATAACAGCAGGATCGTTCTACAACAGCAGCAGCAAGAAAAACGTGGCCAGAGAAACGCATCAACAGCAGTGCAGCAATAAGGAAATCGTCAAGAGTCCAAAAAATGCAGCAGTAAGATGCATGCAAATGCAGCCAATGCCTACGGACCCCTTCAGACGACCTCCTGAAAACAGATTTCACTCTGCAAAGTGAAAAAAATATCATTAAAGGCAATATTTATCGAGAGCGAAAGCAAGACGATGTGTCGCTACTTACGTCCAGAGAAAGAATCTCAAGAGAAAGAGAGAGAAGAGAGAGAGAAAGAGAGAGAATAAATAAATGTTATTATTTTTGAAAATAAATGAGAGAAAGGAAGTATGAATGGATGATTTAAAAAATAATATAAAAGTAAATGTAAGCATGTACGGTAGTACGAACGATTATACTTATGTGTATGTGTGAAAAAAAATGAATAAGTGAGGGTAATAATAAAAGAATGAAAGAGTGAGAAAAAATAAGTAAATACGTCTAAAATAGTGAAAGCATAAAAAAATGAGTGAGTATGCATGTATATATGCATGTGTGAATAAATGATTTTAAATTAATAAAATTTTTTAAAAATGGAAAAGATGAGTGTATATGTGGGTGTGCATATGAGTATATGTGTGTTTCTGAGTGTGCACTTGAAAATATATGTGTGAAAGAAAGTAAATGAGAGAGTTTGAAATAATAAAAGCATAAAAGAAAAAGTGAGAAAGAATGAGTATGTATGTTTAAAATTAAATATGACAGCGTATGCGTGTGCAAAAAATATGTGATATCTGCAGTAATTAGCATTTAATTTCTTGATATTTTGAAATGATGGGCATCCTATGTCATTCATATTAATGATGATTCTAAAAGTAAGTATACAGTGAATAAATGATGTCTATCTAGACTGCTTTATTCAAACTTACTTTCCTGATCAAATTTCCTGGGTCCATTTTTTTTCTTTTCAAGACCTTTCACATAGACTATGCTGGCGTTTTCCAAACTATCTTGTAAAATTTTAATTTTATATTTATACGGTATCATATTAGCATTCTAAGGAATTCCATGATGATGAATTTCAAGCAATCAATTCACAGTTTGTTCCTTCTTTAGCATTTTACTTCATTCACAAGGGTGGACATAGAAAGCCATTGGTATTGAGAGGATCGACAGGAATTAGAGCAGCCTCCTTAACAACAAATAAATTTGAGAATCTTCTAAAATCCTGTGGATCAAACACATGTTCCATTTTCCTGAATTGCTCTCTGATGTTGCTGCCAACTCTGCGAAGTCCAAATTAATGTCATTGAACTCACGAGCTCTCTTTTATGCCTTGGCCTCCTCTCTCTTTGAGTTTCTAGAACAGTTCTACCCCTTCTATCAGTAAACTTCTCTCTCTAGAATAGACGCAGCCCCTTTTGTTAACGAACTTCCCTCTCTCTGAGCCTCTATAATAGTCGCGCCCCTTCCTATTCTTACCCCACTCTTCCGAGATCATCTTGGTTTCTTCCACTACTTTAAGCGGGTATGTATGGAAGCGAATCGCGAGCCAGAAATCATTCTTGTGCTTCGAGTAGATCGGAAAAGAAGTCTCCTAAGTCTACAGACATTTATCATAAGGATATCTCTACTAATCATCAAGAAAGAATCTTTTTCTGAGTAAATATACGGAGCTTACCCGATAAATACAGTATTAAGACCATCGAAATAGAACTTTCTCCCGCCAGGAGCTTGCTAGAGCAAATAAGGATACACCATCGAAAAAGAACCTTCTCCCAATACTCAATCTGGTTATATAAGGAGCTCTGGATAGCTTGGACTCGTCAGTTCATCGAGAAGTTCATCACGCAGTCACCTGAATATTAAGCTTATACTGTGAAGCTATTAATGTATGGGATGAAAAGAAAATAAGGATCGACAGCTAGTGATTTGAAATCTTGGTTAGATTTTTGTACCGGTACCATTACGGCTCTAAAAAATCTTATAGCTTCGAAAGTAACTAATCCGCAGAAGAAGAAGTGTCAGATACCGATGATACACCTACTTACGATTCAATGGAAGCTAACAAATTTGTTAAAAACTGGTGACTGCCTACAACAAAACGACTTGGAACCTGTAAACAACGAGAAAGAACATATTCAGTGGGACGATCAGGTATTATTACTAATATAGGAAATTTAGACATCGTTGCTTTTATGGATAATGCTCAGAAGGTTTCTGGATCAAAGATTGTCATTGCTCTCACTGAATACAATGCTTTGAAAATAAACGCTGAATCGTCGGCTGAGTATACAGTCCAGAAGAATGACTCGGTGAAAGCAGAAGTTAAATATTTCAGCACGGGAAATGTGGCCATCTATCAAACGATTGATATAAAGCAGTGGTTTAAAGAGAATATTAAGCAAACCATTCTTGAAAAAACGCTGCCAAGTGCTTTGGCGGAATGCTTTCTCATAGAGCTCTTTGAGTTTCATTATTTTTTTATATTTATTTAGATGTGATTTTAATATAAAAGAATTGTCTAACATTAATATTTATTTATAAATTTGTACTTAAAAAAACCGATGACAACGAAATTTCTAATCGTAACCACGCTAAGAAAGAAGATAAATCAAAAATAAAAATTTGTATGAAAATTTTCAAAATTCTCTTAAATTAAAACAGCACTGAGAAAATTAGTTTTCCAAAACTGGTTTTCTTCAGACAGTAGCAAATAACTTGCATACAAATCAGTTTTCAAATGTTTTTATTAGTTTAACAGTATCAAATAATTTCTATGCACATTTTTAAGCAAATTCTTAGAGTAGTTTACGTAAGATCCAAAAAAAATGAAAAATTTAAAATAAATTTTCTTCAAAATTTTCAAAATGCTCTAAAATTATAACTGCGCTAAGAAAATAAGTTTTCCAAAGCTTGTTTCATTAAGGCAATAACGAATAATTTTCATAATAATTGTATAGCAAATCTATCGAACGGTTTTAGAGTAATATAAAAAAAATTGAAAAATAAACATTCTTTCAAAATTTTCAAAATTCTCTTGAATTAAAACTGCGCTAAGAAAAATAAGTTTTCCAAAGCTTATTTTATTTAGACAATAGCGAATAGAAAATAACAATAATAATAAAATAATAATAAAATAACAACTTTTTTAAAAATTTTCAAAATGTTCTAAAATTAATAGTATGCCAAGAAAATCAGTTTTTAAATGTTTTTATTATTTGAACAGTAGCAAATAATTACCATACAAATTTTTAAACAAATTCTTAGAGTAGTTTACGGAAGACCCAAAAAAAATAAAAAATTTTTTTTTAAATTTTCAAAATTCTTTTAAATTGAAACTGCACTAAGAAAATAAATTTTCCAAAGCTTGTTTTATTAAGGCAATAACGAATAATTTCCATAATGATCTTAGAGCAAATCTAACGAATGGTTTTTGTGTAATATAAAAAAAATGAAAAATAAACATTTTTTCAAAAATTTTCTAAATGCTCTAAAATTAAAACTGCGCTAAAGAAATGAATTTTCCAAAGTTAATTTTCCTCAGACAATGGCGAATAATAACTTGCATACAAATTTTGGAGCAAATCTATTGAATGGTTTTCATAAAATAAAAGAAAAATGAAGAAAAATTTTTTTTTTTTAATTTTCAAATTGCTCTAAAATTAAAAGTGCGCTAAGAAAATCACTTACCAGGAGAGGCTATGAGCTTCGGGTCACAGATCTTGATGAAACTTTGGGATATGTTTTAAGGTACCAAAATATGAGTAAAGCTAGAGCGGTACGGTCTAACGCTCCGAAAAACTGAAATTATAGACGTTTCTAGTCTTATTTTAAGAAAAATGTAAAAAAAAGCTCCTAATTTAAGTATGAATAATCCAGTCTAAAAATGTCTTCAATAAATCAACAGGAACTAAAATAAAAGTACAGAAAGCAAGCTTTAATTTACCGTTTTCAGAATTAAAAAATAATAATTAGAACCAGAGATATGTTTGTTCAAAGTTAAGAAGCAAGAAAGTACCAAAAATCACAAAATCACTGTCCTTTAGAATTTAGATGATTTTTGGTACTTTCTTGCTTCTTAACTTTGAACAAACATATCCCTGGTTCTAGTTATTATTTTTTAATTCTGAAAACGGCAGATTAAAGATTGCTTTCTGTACTTTTATTTTAGTCCCTGTTGATTTATTGAAGACATTTTTAGACTGGATTATCCATACTTAAATTAGGAGCTTTTTTTACATTTTTCTTAAAATAAGACTAGAAACGTCTATAATTTCAGTTTTTCGAAGTGTTAAACCGTACCGCTCTAGCTTTACTCATATTTTGGTACCTAAAAACATATCCCAAAGTTTCATCAAGATCTGTGACCCGAAGCTCATAGCCTCTCCTGGTTAGTAAAAGTTTTTCTTCTTTTGGCAGTCGCAAATAATGTCCGTACAAATTTTCAAGAAAATTCTTAGAGTAGTTTACGTCAAATACCAAAAAAATGAAAAATCAAAATTTTTTTAAAATTCTTCGAATGGCTCTAAAAAAAATGAGCTAAGAAGATCAATTTTCAATAGCTTCCCCCCCAGTTAGACAAAAAAAAAATTTCATGCAAAATTAGAAGCAAAGCCATCGAAATGAAGAAATCATACACACACACACACATACAGACATTTTCTAGAAACCACTTTTTTCGACTCCCTGAGTCTAAATATGTACAAATTAATGAAAAACAAGAAAAAAATTTTTGTTATCCATACAATGCTTTCTCTATGAGAAAGCAAAAATGGAAGAGTTTGAACAGAAAGGTTCCCGATGGAGTTTGCGACAGATATTGAATTTAGCTATTAAGAGGCGGTTGGGACTATTTGCCGCATGAGAGCGCTGCGGTCAGGTGGAAAAAAAATGTTAAATAATTCTTACACAGCGATTTACAATTTACTGAAACAATAATATACCTCTACACTGAAAACAACCCGAAGCCAGCGCTGCGAAGTTAATCTGAGCGGTTGCATGCGAACAACATTCGAAGCGAATGATTACAGAAAATCGTAATGTATGAATGCGTAACCATGTCACTGTAAATAATTACGACTTTCTGTGTAAACGATTACGCTAATCCGAGCAGAGTGCCACAACTGTGTTGCGAGCACGCTTGCTCTGACTCTCCGGCATCGCGCGTGCAGAAAGCCGAAACCAAGCACTGCGGCAGAGCTGCGAGCTTTCTTGCTCCGACTCTCCGGCATCGCGCGTGCAGAAAGCCGAGACCAAGCACAGCGGCAGAGCTGCGGGCACGCTCTCTTTGACTCTGCGGCATTTCTCATGCAGAAAGCCGAGACCAAAGGTAACGACAGAGTTACAGGCTCGATCACTTTGAATTTCTGAACATTGACGTACCAAAAGCGAGGCCAAGCACTCTAAACGTTAAAAATTTACATTTAAAAAAGCAAAATTTCTTTTTCTTTTCTTTTTTTTGTAAGTCTTAACACTTTATATGAAGTATAATTTATTTAAGTAAAATTCTATAATATTATAAAAATTAAATTTTATTTCATAAAATTTTATTTAAAATGTTTCTTAAGAGGAGGTCACGTATCTCTGTCCTTTTCTTATTAAAGAATCAAGATTTTCACAGAAACTAATAGCTTTAGCAAAAAATAAAGAGAAAGCCGCATCTCATATCAAAAAAAGCAATATTTTCTTTGATAAGAAAGAATTAATTTTATTGCTTCGTTTTCAAGAAAACCTTGAAAAACTTAAATCATAGAGGTTAGGGTGGACAATTTCGTTTTTCAAGGTTTTCTTGAGAAAGAAGCAATAAAATTAATTCTTTCTCATCAAAGAAAATATTGCTTTTTTTGATACAAGATGCGGCTTTCTCTTCATTTTTTGCTAAAGTCAGTAGTTTTTGTAAAAAAATCATTTCTTTGTATTGTTACAACTTTCGTATATATATATATATATATATATATATATATATATATATATATATATATATATATATATCATACTTATGATATCTGATAAAATATTTATTACGTTTTCTTCAAAATTTAATACGTTTGGAGAAAAAATTATTATGATTGATTATAAAATGACTATTTTTCATACTTTTTTATGAATTAAGAAGTTTTCAGTTATTTCCCCGTTGTCGCTAAAATTTAATTATTCTTTAAAAATAAAAAAAAAATTAGTGAAGTCGTTAAATAATAAAATAACTTGGGCAGTTATTGTGTATATTGAATAGGAATTTTTCACTAATCAAGTAAGCTAAAAAATCTACATATTGTAATTTCTAAAAATTCAATTACATTCTAGATATTTCTAACAAAGATGTTTCTATTAAATTTTTATTTTGATTTGATAGTTTTGAATAAAAAATTCATTAAATTATTAATTTTAAAAAAACTTTAAACAATAAAAATATTTCTGTTAAGGAATTTAAGAAAGTTAAAATTTTTATGTCAACATTTTAACTTTGAAAATTACATAAAAAAAATTTGTGTTTCATTTGTAACACTTATGTGTGTCAAAATTACAAATTTTTTCCACTGTGTACTTTATTTTTTTAAATTTTCAATATAAAATATAGTGAATTTTTATTAGTTCTGAAGAGGGTAGTTAGATACGATCTAAAAACATTGGCTACATAATAAAAGTTTTTTCAGCAAAAACATTTTGGTTCGTTTTTTATCAATATGTTTACTTTTCAATTTAATAAATCTCATTTTACTTCAAAGCTACAAAAGAATTAATAAATGTACTTAGAACCGGTATATACTTTTTATATCGTTATAAACTTTAAGAAAGTATAAAATTACATTCATCCCTACTCAATTGAATAAATATTATATATAAAATATTATAATAAATATCATTTTCTTAAAAATACGTTAAACAATTAACGAATGCAATTTAATAAGCTATATATATAATATTTATAAAAGATAAAAGAAATAACGCTGCTACTTTTTTGAAATTATTAAATTTAAAATTGGAACTACGATCCAAAAATCAATAGTAAATATCTTCCTTCTAACGCCAAGCAAACTCCATTTGCATAAGAAACTTGTAACAATACAACAATATAGTTTATAAAGAATAAGTCAATAATGACTACTTATAAATACCTAAAGAATTTTTTTTCAAATTACTTTGAACTTTCTGAGTTTCAATATGTCCTAATAAATCTATAAATATAAAAAAAAATAAGAAGGATTAAAATAAAGTTAACATCAATTCAAAGGTGTAAAAGCACTAATAATCGCACAAATAAGGTATTAAAAATGAATCAAAATTATAAATTTACATTATTACATTAATATACTCAGGCGAATAATGGTAAAAGTAAAATATCACATCAATTTTTAAGTTAAGAAACATTTTAAATAAAATTTTATAAAATAAAATTTAATTTTTATAATATTATAGAATTTTACTTAAATAAATTATACTTCACATAAAGTGTTAAAACTTACAAAAAAAAGAAAAGAAAAAGAAATTTTGCTTTTTTAAATGTAAATTTTTAACGTTCAGAGTGCTTGGCCTCGCTTTTGGTACGTCAATGTTCAGAAATTCAAAGTGAGCGAGCCTGTAACTCTGTCGTTACCCTTGGTCGCGGCTTTCTGCATGAGAAATGCCGCAGAGTCAAAGAGAGCGTGCCCGCAGCTCTGCCGCTGTGCTTGGTCTCGGCTTTCTGCACGCGCGATGTCGGAGAGTCGGAGCAAGCGTGCTCGCAACACAGTTGTGGCGCTCTGCTCGGATTAGCGTAATCGTTTACACAGAAAGTCGTAATTATTTACAGCGACATGGTTACGCATTCATACATTACGATTTTCTGTAATCACTCGCTTCGAATGTTGTTCGCATGCAACCGCTCAGATTAACTTCGCAGCGCTGGCTTCGGGTTTTTTTTTCAGTGTAATTTTGTCAATAACTCTAGCCATGTATATGTAGAATAATTATTGATGCTAATCTTGTTTGAAAAGTCTAAAATATTGTTGTAAAGCGAAAAACGCAGCGCGAGATAGAGCCCACGTGAGCATATGTACTCATCAATCTTTAGTATTACTTTCTCTGTCGCACTAAAGAAAAATACACATGTTTATATCGGCTCTATCACGCGCAGCATTTTTCGCTTTAGAAAAATATTTTAGACTTTTCAAACAAGATTAGCATCGATAATTATTCTACATATATATGGCAAGAGTTATTGACAATGTTAGAAGTACATTATTGTCTTAATAAATTGTAAATCTGTATATAAAAAATATTTTATATTCTTCTCTCACGTGCAACGCCCCCATGCGGCAAATAGTCCCAACTGCCTCATAATATCAACAAGCTTAATCCTGCTAGAGGCAGCTTGTGGGGACACTCACACTTGTATGTATGCGTATGGCGCTGTAAGCGCACCAATACACATGTCAGCGTATACATGTGAACGCCTCTGCGCAGGCTCATATCAGACGAGGAAGAAGCAGCTCCGAGACTGCTTGCTTGTACTTCAGTCTTGTTCCGCCAGCCACTGCGCTTAGTCGCTTTGGCTATCTAATAAAGTCACACTTAACTTATATAGTATCTGACTTATTTTCCAGAGCCCGATCTCCTTCTGCATTATACTTATATTCATTGCCACACAAGGCATTACAACTGGTGACCCCTACTGTCTTCAGCGGCGACATGGCAGCCATTTTCTCAACAAGTCACGGACCAAGGGGGACGCCTCGAAAATCCGCCATCTTGTACTCTTCTCTGTGCTGGCTAAGCACTGACCTTGCTGCCTTTCTCGTCGCTGACTCACGCACCAGGAGTTTTTGGGACCGGAGAAACGAAGTATCGCGCCCGTATCATCGTACGACCTCTGGGTGCTCCAAGTAGGAGACGCTTTTCTTGCGGCCTTCGCCTCAGCGTCTTTGTCCAGAGCATCGCAGGTTCTACTAAAGAGGTAGTGAGAGTTGCTGAAGTGCACTCTCTTTTATATATATTTTATTAAAATCGCGATTGCACCAGCAAAAATTATGTATGTGCAAATATTCGCGTAGTAGAATTTTATTTACTTTTATATACAATGCCACCTAAGGCATTACAAGCTTATATATTCAACTGCCAAAGTTCATTTAAGATAAAAAACGTGTGTGAATGTTCAAAGTAACGATGAGCAATGCTTTAAGTGGACAGTATTATCCGCATTACATCCAGTTGATGATCATTCTTATCGTATATGTAATTATCAGAATTTTGAAGACGAACTCAACTTCACCAAAATAGACTTTCCTGTTTCAATCAAACAGGTGGTTAATTTTGAGAAGTTAAATAATATATCTATAAACGTGTACATATTAAAAAATCTGATAGCAAGCACACTATCTTTCCTTACCGCGTTACCTCTCTCAATCAGAAGTGACACGTTAATTTATTTCTCATCCAGAATTTTTACGTCGACCATGAAGAAGAAAAAGAAGAAGAAGAGAAAGAAGATAATGATGATTCTACTCCTGAGTTCTATTATGTATGGATTAAAAATTTATCAAAACTGGTAAAAACTCAAGCAATGAAACATAAACGTCAACATTACATTTGTGATAGATGTCTACACTTCTCCAATGATGAAAAAAAATTCAAAACTCACGAGTTGGACTGTCAACAGATAAATTAGTGTAAAATCTATCTACCACTAAAAACTGATATTATATTACTTTTCCGTAATTTTAATAAAATGAAAGTGTCATTTATTATTTATGCAGATTTTGAATGTCTATTCAAGCCTGTGGATGATGATACGCGAGTTTATCAACGACATCAAGCTTATAGTATTGGCTACTATGTTAAGTATAGTTTTGATGGTAAAAGGTGTGGTTATTATAGTTACAGACAAGAAGACGACGGCACCAAGACTTCTGCTGAATGGTTTATTGAAAAACTTTGAGCATTGGCAGACGAGTTAATTACTTCACACGCTAATCCGAAGCCTATAGAATTACCCTCAGAAGATAAAGAAGACTTTCAAAGAGCAAAAATATGTCATGTTTGTACTAAGAATTTACATACGTTCTAAGACTTTCTCTCCTTCTGTTATAAAAGTCAGAGATCACTGCCATCTTACAGGAAAGTATAGAGGTGCTGCTCACAAGAGTTCTAATATCGATTTTCAAGATGCTAAATTTATTCCAGTAGTGTTCCATAACTTGACTGGATACGACTTTTAATTCATCATCAAAGAACTCGCCACGGCTGTCAATTTCAAGGGTCATCTGCAGCTGATTGTGGAGAACAAGAAGCGATATATTTCTTTCACGAAATATGTGGAAGTTAGCTATGTGAGTTTCAGGTTTATAGATCCTTTTAGACTTGTGCCTTTATCTGTAGGAAAATTAAGTTCTAGCTTGGATTAACATGACATCACCGCTCAAGTCTTTCAGAAGGCTGGCTATACAGGAGATCAAATTAAATTATTATTAAGGAAAGGAGTTTTTCCATATGATTATGTAAGTTCTTTCGAAAAATTAGAATATGAAGTACTGCCATCGATAGAAGACTTTTACAGTAAATTAAATGAGTTCGAGATCAGTGAGACAGATCATAAGCACGCGAGAAACGTATGGGAAATACTCAAGGTAGAGACGCTAGGCGAGTATTCTGATATATATTTGAAAACAGATGTGCTCCTGGTAGCGGATGTTTTTGAAAATTTCCGATCGACGTGTATGCAGATATACGGGCTCGATCTAGCGCATTACTACACCACTCCAGACTTGTCACGGGATACCATGCTGAAATATACTAATATAAAACTAGAGCTGCTTACGGATATAGACATGCTAATGTTTATCGAGAGATAAATAAGAGGAGAGGTCAGCCAATACTCAAATCGCTAGGGTGAATAATAAATATATAGACGATTATAATCCTCAAAAAGAAGATACGTACCTGGTGTACTTTATTGCCAACAACCTCTATGGATGGGCAATATCACAATACTTGCCGACTGGTGGTTTGAAGTATCTTGACAACACAGAATTCTATTACAACCATTCCGACAGTTCGGGCATTGTTAGGAAGTAGACTTAGAGTATCCACCAAGCATTTATAATCATCATGAAGATTTGCCATTGTATCCAGAGCATCGAGCGCCACCTAGTAACAAACAAGAAAAGTTGCTGACAACACTTGATAATAAGAAGCGATACGTTATTCATTACATCGCTCTGAAGCAGGAAATCAAGCATGGACTCAGTGTAAAGAAGATACATAGAGTACTAAAATTTTAACAGAAATCCCTGGCTGAAGCCTTATGTCAACTTGAATACTGAAAAAAGGAAGCAGTCGAAGAATGAATTCGAAAAACTCTTTTTGAAACTAATGATCAATGCAGTATACGGCAAAACTATGGAAAACGAGCGAAAAAGAGTCTATATTAAACTTGCAAATAAGTAGTCAGGACGTTACGGAGCGAAGGCATTGGTCAGTAGTTAAATTTCCATAGCAGAAACATTTTTAATGAGAATTTTGTAGCTATACAACTAGCACGTACGCAGATAACCATTAGAAAACCCATTTATGTAGGGCTTAGTGTACTAGATATTTCAAAGACTCTTATTTATGATTTCCTCTACTCGTACATGGAATAACGTGTTGGTGACAAGTGCAAACTTTTGTATATCGACACAGACAGCCTTATTTATGAAATTAAATACGTCAATGTATACGATATGATGAAAAGTGATATATGAAAGTTCAAAACATCAGACTATCCTAAAGAAAATCGATTTGGGCTTCCTCGTATCAATAAGAAGATGATTGGATTGATGAAAGACGACTGTAGTAGAAATATTATGATGAAATTTATAGGACTGCGCGATAAAGTATATGCAGTTCGCATACAGAACGAAAATCCGTTAAAGAAGGTGAAAGGTGTTAAAACAGCTGTGGTAAAAACTTACATCAACTTCGAAGATTATATCATAATTGCCTATTTGATAAGACCACCATCAGATGTCAGCAGAACAATATTCACTTCAGCCACCACAATGTGCAAACTGAACACCAATTGAAAAATGCTCTGAGCCCGCTACGACGACAAACGTCACTTACTATGTAACAGCGCTGACACGTTGCCGTGAAGGCATTACAAAATTCTAAACGAATCGGAGATTCGAGAAATGGCAGAAAAGTGGGAAATGGAGAAGGTAGAACTCGCTCCGGAGAGGGGAGAACACCTACATAAGGAGCTCTGCAACGACGATAATCACATTCGTTCAGTCAACAAGCTAGAACGGAGAGCCTCTTAGCAAGAAACGAAGGATTGAAGAAGCAATGTCTTAAGTAAGTATTTAGAAAATATCTCTTAAATATATTATATCAATTGTAGAGTTTGGTGGCATAGTTGCTAAGGCACAAAACTTGTTTCCTCGTTGGCGCGAGATCGATTCCCTGTCTGGTCACTTTTTCACTGTCTCTGCCGTGGATTGACATCACGTTAAATAATATGTTAGTTGTATTGTCTTATATTTATATTTTATGTGTAAAAAAGGGCAGAATGCCCGTATATAAAATAAAATAAAACAAAATGAAAATGAAAATATCAATATAATAAGCCATTATTTCTCTTTCTGAATAGACTTTAATACATTAAATAGAATCTGCACAAATGCCTTTCTTCCAAAGAAGAATTTATCGGAATTGGAAAAGGGAGAGAATTATATGATCACTGAACTGACAAAGAGAGTGTTTCACTTTCGGGTCATCGATTTCACTCAAATTTCGGGAATGTTTTCTGAATGCAATAATATGGAGAAAGCCAAAATTTTAGAGGTCAATGCTCAATATTTCCCTATTCACAGGCAATTGAAGAAAATCACTAAAAAAGTTACTAGATTTTCAAACGCTTATAGTTCCTCAGCATTGTTAGCTAGAAGCTTAAACCTTTTTTTAAATGAAAGCTGAGCTAAAATCCTTACAAAATAGTAGTTATAGCATATCGAAATATTATTTTTTCCTAAAATTATAGCGTATTAAAGATTGGAACTAATTTCAGCTTTTATTATTAATTAATGTTTTTAAAAGAAAAATCAGGTCCAATGTTTATCACGCTCTAACTTTGGGAAAAAATAATATTTTTACATTCTATAACTACTAATTCGAAAGGATTTGAGCTCAGCTTTAATTTTGAAAAAGTTTCAAGCTTGTAGCTATCGACGCTAAGGAACTATATGCGTTTAAAAATCTAGTAACTTTTTTAGTGATTTTCTTTAATTTCGTATCTAGGGAAATATTGAGTATTTATGACTATAACTTTAGCTTTTTCCATATTTTATCATCTGAAAACTTATCCCGAAGTTTGAGCAAAATCCGTGATCCGGAGGTGTGACACTCTCCTAGTAAGCGCTGATTCAAATTCTGTATCCGTGCGGTCGAACAGTTTCTTTCAAAGATGGTTCATCGGACCGGTAAGACTCTTTTGCAATGCTATCATTATTTACGCTCATAAAATCAGTAGCTTTTTCCTTCGTTTTAAAGATTTTTTAGATGTCTTAACAAGTTTCTGTAGAGGATCGACTATTTGTTTAAAAGTATCTCGAATCACTTTCTCAACATTTTCTATTTTATATTTCAATAGATTTTATTTACGTTTAACTGCATTCCTCGCTTTGATAAGTTTGTGTAGTATACGTTTCCTTCGACGAATGTCGGCCATGTCTACGATTCAACGTCCAATCACGGAGTGTTGATTAAACTAAGAGTGTGCCATATTTATAGCAGAACAATCAAAACTCTTTCAATATGTTAGAGCATATATACTATGGAGGAAGAATGCCATGTTAAAAAATGGTGGAAACTTTAGGTAGAGAGAAAGAAAATAATAACTTACATCCTATCTCTCTCGTGCAACGCTTCCGCAAGCACTGCACGAGAGAGTATGTAAGCACTTATTTTCTTTCTCTCTTACATCATCGTTAAAATAGCCACTACTTTTTCATGTAACATGCTGCCTCCATGTATATATGCTTGAAGTTCCACACCGACCAGCATTGATCAGACTATCTTTGTCAACCATCAAGAAACCGTACTTATCATCTGTCCAACATCGTGAACATAGGCTTTTAAATCGTGTATAAGTCATGTCCAAACTGACATGATTATCGTACAAATATGTCTCAAGTTAACGTTATCTTGACGAAAAATTATCAATGGATTTACATTGTCTCTTACAAGATGTTTCGATACATGAGCATAAGATTAACAGAGATAGAAACTGTCAACATTCTTGTACTTCCCGATTCAGAAAAATGCTCTCACACTATCGTGTTTCTTGTAAGCTACATTATCAAATATCATTATTGAATTAGGTAAGTACCCAATAAGCACACATCTGAAAAAGTTTACTTTTGAAACACTGATTTTCTAGCAACTTAGTCACTTTCAAAAATCGAAAGATGTAATGGATATTTTATCGCTTTTCAGATTGTTTTAAAATCATTTTTAATTTTGATTTTCATGAAATTCAAAATTGAAAACTTGAAATTCCTGATAATTTTATAAATTGTAAAAATTCAATTTAATTAATCATTTAATAATTTAAATATTTTTTATCTATTTTAAACGAAAAAATTGTTAACATTTTATGAAACAAAATATATAAATATTTTAAGTGTGTTCTAAATAAATTCTCATTTTTAGAATTTAAACAAATATCTAAACATTCTTCAATTTAAATTAAATTAACCATGACTTCACAAAAAATTTATTTTATTAAATTAAGGTATCTCTTGAATATTTAATAAATTTTCACTTAAATTATTCAAATAAAAATGTAGTTTGGCTAATATTATTAACCATGAATAATTAATTAACAAATTTACTAACATTTCTTATGCTTATACCAATTAACATGTACAAGTTTCGAGAATTTATTAACAGATGAGTTGGTAGCCAAGTAGGCTAAGTCATGGGCAACAGTTTTTTTCATTTTGTTTGACATCCTCAAGAACCGTGGTTCAAATCTCGAACAAATAATTTTTTTTTTTTTTTAATTTAATAGCTTATTTTTAATTAATTATAACATTTTTTGTTTTTCATAATCATGTAAAATAGAAGGATTATTTATAATTTGATGATTAAAAAAAGTATTTTGAGAATGTGATTCAATCAAAAGAATTGTTTAAGAATACTTTGTGAATACTTTAAAAACTAAAGTGGTCGGACATTCGCGAACAAACAAAGCAATCATTAAGAACTCTTTATTGATACTTTCGTTTACGAAAGTATACATAAAGAATTCTTTTTTAATTCTCTCTTTGACACCGTTTGCTTGTTGGGTAATCATCAGGTGATACTATTGATTCGCGTTCGCTAAATGGAAAATATTATATACCATCGATAGACTCGAGGAGTTCTTTCAAATACTTATATTTTGGTTGATTCAGAGATTTCAAGTATACATGAACGTTTTCGAATCTGAGTCCATTAGGATGTAAAATCATTGCAAGTAGACTGTTTGTTTTACCACAGTTAGACGGACCGCAAAATATAGCGCAAACAGTATCTAGAAGTAAGTCTCCATGTCTCTTTATTATTTTTCTTGCTCGACTATCGTGTCAAAATTTACGATCGGAAGTTTAACAGAATGTTCTTTCAAATTCACGTTGATGCTATTAGATCTTAAACAAAAGTGACCGATTTAGTATAAATAGAGGCCTTATATGCTCTCACAAGCATCAGTCTTGACGTAACCTTCATAGGGTGATGATCGTACACTATCAACAGCGATGTCGTAAAGGTTTTAGCAATAAAATTATCAATAGTCTTCCATTCTAACTTCACATTCCAAGATATCAGTATTGCGAACCAGATACGAATTTAGCCTAACGATTAGCTCTAGCTGACCCAGGAATCAATCTTTTTGACAAGGCTTGTACGAATAAGCACGATATGGCTTATTCTCAAAATCGTGAGAATATCGAAGCGAGAAAAGCTGCAGACAAAGTGTTGGCAGAGAAAGCTTTGTAGAGAGTAAAATGAAAGGACGCATTCATAAGTGGAAAAGCAATTACTTTTGCTGTTGCTAAAGCAATAAAACTAAAATCAACATTCGATATGGGTATGAGAAAGAAAAAGAGATCAATTATGACATTAAGTAACGTGATTAAAGCTACCTCTAAATCTATAGTTCCCAACAAATGTGTTCACAAAGTCATTTCATCAAACTATTTAATTTAGCTTCGCTTCATTGTGATCAAAATATTTACTTTAGCCTTGTTTCATTGTGATCAAAATATTTAATTTAGCCCCGTTTTATTGTGATCAAATATTGAATCTAGACCCACTTTATTGTGATCAGAATATTTGATTCAACCCTGCTTTATTGTGATCAGAATATTTTATTTAGCCACGCTTTATTGTGATCAAAATATTTAATTTAGCCCTGCTTCATTGTGATCGGAATATTCCATTTAGCCCCACTTCATTGCGTTCAGAACATTTAATTTAGTCCCGCTTCATTGTAATCAAAATATTTAATTTAGCCCTACTTTATTGTAATCAAAATAGTTTATTTATCCCCACTTCATTGTGATCAAAATATTTAATTTAGCCTTGCTTCACTCTAATCAGAATATTTAATGTAGACCTGCTTCATTGTGATCAAAATATTTGATGTAGACCTGCTTCATTGTGATCAGAACATTTTATTTAGCCCCACTTCAATGCGTTCAGAATATTTAATTTAGTCCCGCTTCATTGTTATTAAAATATTTAATTTAGCCCTGCTTCATTGTGATCAAAGTATTTAATTTAAACCTGCTTCATTGTGATCAAAATATTTGATTTAAACCCGCTTCATTGTGATCAAAATATTTAATTTAGCCCGCTTCAATGTGATCAAAATATTTAATTTAGACCCGCTTGATTGTGATAAAAATATCAAGTTTAGCTTCGCTTTATTGTGATCAAAATATTTAATTTAGCCCCGCTTCATTGTGATCAAAATATTTACTTTAGCCTTGTTTCATTGTGATCAAAATATTTAATTTAGCCCGCTTCATTGTAATCAGAATTAAACAAGAGAAAGTTCTGAAATCATTCAGAAGATAGACAAGTATATATTAATTTGTGGATCGACAAGTACATTTCATTTCAAAACTTACTTTCTGCGAAAGTATAAAATAAGACAAGTATGAGTTTGTTTTTCATCACCTAAAAATGAATTTAAACTTTCGTCAAGGGAATGATAAGCGGACACTACACATATACTCATGATTATTAAATATCTTTTCATATTATTGTTTAATTTTAAAAAAGAAAATCATTAGCTTGTAGTATATAACATGAAAATTATTTAGTTAAATTTATCAATAAATCCATTCATTAGTTATTGAGATCTTTGGGTTCCAAAATTAAATATTGAAATTTTTCAATTTTATTTCAGAAATTAAAAATTTTTAAAAACAGTTGAATGGATTTTTTTTTTTTTAATTATATCCACGGGCATTACTGTCCTTTTTAACACATAGAAATTCATTTTTGAAACAACACATTTTGACGTATTATTTAACGTGGTGTCAGCCCATGCCAGAGACAGCGAAAAAGCGACCAGACGGGGAATGATTCTAAGCGATATTTTCGATATGTCTAATATTCATATTATAAATAAAAACAATAAATCCAAAAATTGAAAAACATTTGGAAAAACAATTGGAAAAACATTTCAAAAATTAAAAAAGTTTTCAAAATTAAATTAAAATAATTTTTCAAAATTGCAAACATCATCGAAAATCTTCGAAAAAAAATAAATAAAATTACCCTATTTACATTTTTTTATGTATTTTCACCTTTCAAATATAAGCTGAAAATAGCATGATCTTGCGTTTGCGAACTGTGCTTGGAGAATTTAAGTGAAAACCCATGTTTGACATTACAATTTTTATAAATTTTTGCATGTTATTATAGATAACTACTAACAGTGTTTTGGTATTTAAATCCTTATAAAAATGAATTATTTTGCAATCAAATATTAAATAAACTTCAATCGTAAGCATTTTTTGAAATTTTAAATTGTAGTTATAGGCCGCTGCAAGAAATAATCCATTATTATGGATCAATTAAATCACAAATGTTGAAAGCCCGCTCAGAAAATGTTCCACCAACACCACCTAATTTATTTGAATTGGCTGAAATTTTAGATGAATATGCGCCAACGAGAAATATTTATAAAGGATGTGCAATAGGCGCTGATGGTTCCATTGCGCTGATCTTTATTCATAATGAAATGATAGATGGACTTTCCCGTTGTACTCAATTATTTACTGACGGGACGTTTAAGGTAAACATTTTAAATATTTTATATATGTCTATATCTATTTCTTTTATGAATCTAAAACATATGGTATTGTCATATATATTTTTACCATATATTTTTTTTTGTATTTCAAGAAACTATAATTTAAGGAATATTTTTAAATCCAAAAAGTATAAGATATTTCGTTTAGAAATATAACAATTATTCATTCAAATGTTTAAAATATTTAGTTTTTATTTTATATCAAGTTAAAGTACATATTAAGTTTAGCTACTATTGAACAATTATTGAGTAAAACTACTGTCATGTAAAAATTGTATGTGGAATTTAGGCATTAATTAATGAAATATTTTATATATAAAATATATTGTCATATTACAGATCAGACCAATGCGACCAACTTGTGCGCAGGTTTTTATAATCCATTTTAGGAAACTATCATCGGTAACTACTATGATAAAAAAAATTATTCGTTACTACTTTTCTATATTATAATATAAATATTTTTTAGGGTTTTCCCGCAGTTTTTGTGTTAACAAGTAACAAAACTGCTGATATGTACACTTGGCGGAAAGGATATTTTTCCGAATGTTAACCTCAAATGGCAACATTGCATATTTTACCACAGGCATAAGACAATTTCAAATTGTAGAGCAAATTTCACATCATCGTTACTCATTACTTAATGACATAATTTTAGTAAACAAACAATATTACTTTCTTTTTTCATGATCCGAATTATTATTTTATCAAATAAAATTTTTATTTCTTCGTTCAATAATCACATAGAATCTAATATTGTGAATTTAAATTATATAGGCAATAATATTTAAGTTGTTATCATTTGAATTTTGCATCAATAACCTATAAGAAAAAACAAAATAATCATGATGCGAAACTCAATGCATAATTCGAAGTTTTCTTATGTCTGTGGTAAAATATGCAGCGCTGCCATTTGAGGTACACATTCGGAAAAATATCCTTTCCGCCAAGTGTACTACGCATTATGGCAAAAACTTTTTGAGATAATACTTATAGACAATGTTACCACCCTTACATGTGATTTTGAAAGGGCACAGATCCAAAGCGTGAGGGAGAATTTCCCGAACGCACGAATTTCGGGATGTCTTTTTCATTTTAAGCAAGTGAGTATCTTATAATAATCATTTTTGTTAGTATTATTATAATATTGTTCTTATTATTATTATTATTATTGCAGGCGTTAGGTAAAAGATGGCATAAGTTAAACATACCCATTGACTATGAGGGTGTTTTGGAAAAAGCTTATGCTATTGCTCATCTGCCTGCTGACAAAATACAAGAAGGTATTAATCATGTAATCAGTATAGTTGATAACATTTATCAACGTAATGAACCAGCACGAGAAAAATTGGAACAATTTGCGTCGTATTTAAGAAGAACTTGGCTACCGTTAAAAGACATACTTTCGGTATTTAATAAACCCATACCTACAAACAACACGTGTGAAAACTTTCACCTAATTGCTGCAAGAAGTATGGGTAGTAGACTTAAGATTTGGAAAATGTTTGGTAATCAATTATTTAAATAACCATTTATCATATTATTTATTTTCTTTCGTCTTTCTAAATGATTTTAAAACACTTATCATACTTTTTCACTTCTCATAACATTAAAAATAAATGTACAGATGATATGTTAAAACTGATGGAGAGAATATCAGCAGATTTTCATCGAGTACAAGCGGGGTATCGAATTGCTTCTGCTCGTCCGATAAGACTGCAGGAAGCTGATTGGGCAGTTTATCAAGCTGAACAGGAATTGCGATTAGGACGGTAAAATAATAAAACTTTGCATACATTATTTCTTTGTCGATACTATTATAAAAATTATAATTATATACTTTTAGATATACAGTAATTGAATTCATAGAAAACATATCAGCGTTGAGACGCTATGATCTAGCAAGAAGTACGTAATTTATTAGTAATTAATATTGAACTTATATCGATAATAATTTCATTTTAATGGTTTTAGTATTTCACTACAATGAAATGATAAGGCAACCTGTTCCGGAGGAGGAAGAGGATGAATTACTGGACGCTGAGTTTTTAATTAATAATTTAAACGCTAATGCTGGGCCTGGTAAGAAAACTATTTAGCAAAACATAAATAAACAGATATATAATGTTTGCTTTAACACTAGGTGGACTTTTCGAAAATGATAGAAATGTTCGAAGAAGAGGGCGCGAAATGATACGTAAGTTTGCGTATTTTTAAAAATATTTTTGTTAGTATATTTTTTAAAATATTTCATGAATATAATAGAACAATTCTTTAGTTCGTGACTTAGAAAATTTACCCCGTGAAGTCGTGCCAGAAGATGAACCACCTCGAAGACGGGCAAGGGCAGGCGGAGAAAATGTTCGGAGAGGACGAGGACGGCCACGACGAGGTGATGAACCTCAACGACAACCAAATCGTGGCCGTGGTCGCCCAGGTAGACCACCAAAAAGAAATTATCGTGTACAAATGTAAGAAATGTTGATAATAATTTTTATATTGAATATATTTTCTTTTATTAAAATATATTGCATTTAATGTACGGGGATTGATTTCTTTAAGCAAAGCAGGTATCAATAAAAAAATTTTATGAATATTTTAATTTTTCTAATTATGTAGACAACATGCAGGAGTTAATTTAATCAATGAAGCGATGCCTGAAGTAGATGTCATAAGAGGTCAGGATGTTATTGTCGAAGAACATCCTAATCCTGTATTAGTCCCAGTTGTTCAAGGAAATCGTGTTCGCCTTAGACCAAGACGGAATCGACAAATGTAAGAAACGTATATAATAATTGTTTTATTTAATATATTCTTTTATTGAAATATACTCTACTTAACTCATATTTTTTAAGTAATGCAGGTATCAATTAATAAATCTCATAAATGTTATTTTTTCACATTATGTAGACAAAATGCGGTAGAAGCTCCAGATCAGGAAGCAAGGGCTCATATTAATGTAATAAGAGGCCAAGAAGCTGATGCACAAGAGCACCAACATATTGATGCTGAGGAGTATGAACATGTTGATATTCAGGAGCATCCTGATATTCTTAATGTATTCGAAATTCCTGAAAGAAATCAACAATTGTAAGTAATATTCTTCATACTTAATATAATAATATATTTTCTTGTATTGAAATGCACTCTGTACTTAACGTAGAAAGTTTATGTTTTATAAGTAATATTGATATCGATACAAATATGTCACAAATATTGAATTTAATTTAAAACATTGTGTAGCCAAAATGCAGTAGATGCTCCAAATCAGGAAGCAAGGCATGAAATGCATGAAATGAGAGGTCAAGAAGTCGATGCTCAAGAACCCCAAAATATTGATGCCGAGGAGCACGAACACGTTGATGTTCAGGAGCATCCTGATGTTCCTGTTGTAATCGAGATTGAAGACGAAAATGAAGAATTGTAAATAATATTTTATATACTTGATATCATAATATATTTTCTTGTATTTAAATACACTCTCTATTTGACGTAAAAAATTAATATTTTTAATATTGGTATCTGTTAGATATTTCATAAGTATTTATTTTTATTTATAAGATTGATTTTTCAAAATTGTGTAGGCAAAATGCAGTAGATGCTCCAGATCAGGAAGCAAGGCATGAAATGCATGAAATGAGAGGTCAAGAAGTCGATGCTCAAGAGCCCCAAAATATTGATGCCGAGGAGCACGAACACGTTGATGTTCAGGGGCGTCCTGATGTTCCTGTTGTAATTGAGATTGAGGACGAAAATGAAGAATTGTAAATAATATTTTATATACTTGATATCATAATATATTTTCTTGTATTTAAATACACTCTCTACTTGACGTAAAAAATTAATATTTTTAATATTGGTATCTGTTAGATATTTCATAAGTATTTATTTTTATTTATAAGATTGATTTTTCAAAATTGTGTAGGCAAAATGCAGTAGATGCTCCAGATCAGCAAGCAAGGCCTGAACTTGGTGCAATAAGAGATCAACAAGTTGATGTTGAAGAACGCCAACATCAGAGAAGAAAAAGAAAAACTCGAGGAGGCAAAACAAGACGTAATTATATGATTAATTGTGGTATTATTAGTATATATGCATGATCTTTATATTTCGAATACAAAAAATTCAAATAACTATTATAAATATCTTTATTATTATTGATATTATTATTAGTATTTTTTTTATTAGATAATTAGTATTACATTTCAAACATCAAAAAGAATTTATTTTTATGTTGATCGAATTTTTTTTTTAAATTAATATTTTTTATTTTTTTGTGATCTTTAGAGTTTCTAGAAATTTTATTTAAAAACGGTTTCGTAATTTATTCTAACACGTATAATTTTAAAAAAATTGTAATGTACAATCTTTTATTAAATTTCATGATTACGATTAAGTTCATTTCATATCAATTTTTTTTTAATAACTGTATTTAGCAATTATTGTAGATGTACTAATAATATTTGCAATTAATTCAGAATTTAACTATGTCAAGGTATGTTACAAAAATTTGTGTATTTATTTTTTTTAAACTTATTCTTTATAAATTTAGATATAAAAATATGATTTTATTTTTAATAATAGATACATATTATCGGTAAAACATGTTTAGAAAAATTAATGTTACGGCAAGACAAATTTGTAATACTGATGGATCTCAATTTTAACAAAATTAAATTTAAGACACTTTAATAAATTATGTATTAACAGTTACATTTTAAACATTAATATTTAATATCTAATCGACATTAATTACTAATAACAATCAAATGAAATCTCGACATCAGAAAATAATTATTAGACATTTTCACTGTCTATTTCCAATATTATATTTGAACAAATGATTTCATATCAGTTAAGTAGAAAATATGATCTTACGTGATTTAAGGTAGTTCTTTTAGTAACAGTATAAATTATTTGTTAAATTAGTTTAGAAATATTACGAAAATTCATACACGTAATTTTCTTGGTTATTGGAGAAATGTAGTTGGTTCTGATATCAGTGCCGTAAGCATGATCTTGCTTCCTAAATTTCTCATAGTAGTAAAGACATTACAGGGACAAATATATATTATTCAAATGAGTTATGCATGATCTTGCAAAATTTGTCTTGAATAATAATATTAAATTTAATGAAAAAAAAAATTTATGGTACTTATAGAAAATAATTATTCACGAAAAAATAGTTTATTGAATTAGTGAAAACAGTCCTTTAGCAATTTAATCGTATATTATTTATTTATTAATCAATTTATAAATTTTAAAACATTTTCAAATCATCTGTAATTATTTTAATTCTTACAGAAAATTAATTGGTCCTGAATATCAGTACCATGAGCATGATCTTGCTCAATAATTTTCCGATGATAATAAAGAAATTACAGTTGAATATAATTATTCAAATCAGTCATGCATGATCTTGCAAGATTTGTTTTGTATAATTATTTTATTTATTTAAATCTTTATGTTACAAGAAATAATACCCACTTTATTATGATTTGATAAATTTGCTTAGAATTTCATGAAGATCTTAAAACAAAAATTAAAATCACTTATTTGATAATTATTTAAAAAGTATTTTTAGGCGAAAAATTTCAATTATAAAACTATGTACATTATATACAAAATAATATTTATAAAATTAAATATAAATAAATTCGTGATTGTACAAATTTCATATGGAAAAAATTAAATATAGGTGGATTTATTTCATAAATATACTAATATGATATGTATCATTATATTAAGGTACATACTTATCTATTAGGCAAAAAAATAACAACTACAATATTCGTGTAAAAAAACAAAACACATAATTGTATAGAATCATTTCATTCAATTAATAGTATTTAAAGGAAAATCATAAATTCTAAAATAGGATCAGAGAATGTGAGAATAATCAACAGCAATTAAATCATGAATATATACATCGGCTTTTGTATTTGTATACAATAATATATTACGGTAATCAATGAGAATTTTCCCTTATTTACCAGCATTTTTTTATCACCAGTAGGTTATATTCTATACTCTTGTTACAATAAGATGTTTGCTTTATACTGAAATGTTTCTTAACAATAAAATGAAATTTCCTCATCAGTAATTCAGAAAATAATTATTAGACATTTTCACTGTCTATTTTCAATATTATATTTGAACAAATGATTTCATACTATTTAAGTAGAAAATATGATCTTACGTGATTTAAGGTAGTTCTTTTAGTAACAATATTAATTACTTGTATTAGTTGAGAAATATTACCAAAATTCATACACGTAATTTTCTTGGTTATTAGAGAAATGTAGTTGGTTCTGATATCAGTGCCGTAAGCATGATCTTGCCTCCTAAATTTCTCATAATAATAAAGACATTACAGTGACAAATATTATTCAAATGAGTTATGCATGATCTTGCAAAATTTGTCTTGAATAATAATATTGAATTTAATAAAAAAAAACTTAGTGGTACATACAGAAAATAATTATTCACGAATAAAGAGTTTATTGTATTAGTTGAGGTAGTCTTTTATCAATTTTATCATAATATTATTTATCAATCGAATAATAAATATTAAAAGATTTTGAAATGATCTGTAATTATGTTAATTCTCATAGAAAATTAATTAGTTGTGAATACCAATTAGATTTTGAAGTTAAAAGTTTAGCACCAAAATCATAATTATTAGTAATATCTGTAAAAAAAATTTTTTTTTTACAGACATTACTTATTCTGCATAAACAATGCTAATAAATAATTCTTTTACATATAATTCTTAATTTTTAGTTATAATAATATTTCTGTAAAAAATAATAATTTCATTTAAACAAAAGTGGTGCATGCGGGTTTCTTTTAAGTCTAGTGTACATATCTATTTGAATTGAACTACTTAAATATTTATTTGTACAAATTCTCTATAATTATCTACATAAATTATGAATATACGTACTATAGTCTTGGAGTCCAGAGGGTTTCGTATGAAGTTAGAGGTCCCCCTACTGAAAATAGTCACTTGAGAATCAAGTGAGATCTCAAGTGATAATCATGCCAAAATCTCAAGTGATTATCAAGTGATTATTAAGTGATCATCACATGATTGTCAAGTGATTATCACATGATTTTCTAATTGGTACCCTCATTTAAATTCATTTTATTTGTTGTGATGGATTGAGAATAATAAAATAACTCGGATTACTTTCATTCTTAAGATCTAATTCAACTTCACAAATCGGACAGTTTGTTTTATATATGCTGTGCAACAATTACAAACTGCACGGAATTCCGCATTATCGCTAGGATTAATCATTTTATCCAATAGATATCGAGAACCAGGCATAATCTGTGATCCAAAAATTACATTAAACAAGTCAAGTAAATTTCTTATGGCTATGGTCGATACGATGTTAGCGATACTAAATTTCAATACCGACAAAAATAACTCTCCCTTTGTGACATTGACAGGAGTTATGATTTTTTGAAAAAAAGTTCATTTTGAACCATTTCTTGCAAATTTTGAGGATGTGTAAATGATTGCTCACTATTTTCTATTTCATCACGTAATAGTAACTCATGAAGGTAATCACTTAAATTCAATTCATCTGGCTCTTCTATGGAAACATATAGAATTATGTCTATTTACCTAATTCAATGCATTATTGATAATATATTTATATTTAAAATAAAATATTTAAAAAACGAATTTATTAAATTTTACCTACATTATTCCTTTCAGGATCCTCCTTCGTTGCATGTACTATTTATTTAATATTAGAATAGTTATATAATTTTATATTGGTTTTGTTCTATAATAATTTCAGTATTTATAAAATGAATTTAAATGAGGGTATAAATTAGAAAATCATGTGATAATCACTTGACAATCATGTGATGATCACTTGATAATCGCTTGATAATCACTTGAGATTTTGGCATGATTATCACTTGAGATCTCACTTGATTCTCAAGTGACTATTTTCAGTAGGGCCCACCAAGCAAGTAGGTGATTTGTATGTATTTTGAGCTGCTGAATCCGAATTTGCAACTTGCTTTTAGCGCAAGTGGTCGAGTAATTTGTTATAAACAAATTGATTGTTTAAATGGCTATAGTTTATGAACTACAATAGATGCAGTGATTTTCTCTGCGAAAACTTGTTCTTTAATAAAAAAACAAAAAAAATCGTTTTTGTTGCATGTCAATTCGATGATTAGAACCAGAGATATGGCAAATATATTGCAAAAAAATATAGAGACGTAGCGCTAGCGCGGAACGCCCTGGTAAAAAACCTTATAACTCGACTACTAATTAATATTTTTTGAAGTTCAACATGTGTTTGAAAAATGTCATAGTCTCAGCTTTAATGATAAATTGTTATATATTACTTTCAAGTGTTAATAAATATGCTAGAATGATTTGGAGCAGAAAAAATTTTCAATTTTTCAGAATCTTGTTTGTTTATAACGAAATGATTTAGGTTAGCGAACAAAATATTTCTATATTTTTTATAAAGAATGATAGGAAATTTGATCAAGTTTAAGAATCTGTCCGGTTTTTCAAATTTAAGTAAGTAGAACCTGAGATATCGCAAATTTAAGCTGTAGCGCCAACTCCTTGCAATACGACATATGTGTGCAATATGGCGATCGCTTTCCTTATTAAAAATTCTTTTATTATAAGGTAAGTAATTTCATTTTTTTGTAATACAATTAATTTTAACTCTATATTAGGAAATTAAATAAAAATTTAATAAAAAAGGATTCAGCTAAAAATAGATGACTCTAATAAATCGGAAGGTTAAAACAAATTTTTTGAATAAAATCGATTGTTGTTCTTTTTGCAATTGCAAAAAAAAAAAACAAATGTAAAAATACTCCATAAGTTGAGTAAATTGTTTACTATTATAGTAGAAAAATCAATGATTATTTAAAACCCTAAATCTACTTCATTTAAATGTATTATACACTTCGAGCATATACTACTGGAGGAAGCCTCCAAATGGCAGAAAGCGTTACAAGGCGAAGAGAGAGAACGCCTCTATTTTGGTACGTGCTGTCTCTCTCTCGCCTGATTTGATTGGCTGCTTCTGTTTCCCACTAAGAAAGTGAGAGAGAGATAGCACGTACCAAAATAGAAGCTTTTTCTCTCTTCGCCTTGTAACGTAGTTATTAGCTGGGAGGCTTTCTCCAGTAGTATATGCTCGAAGATTATATATCATTAATATTATGACAAAGTATATAAAATAAAGTCGAGTCAAAAGTGATTTTATTAGAAAAGGATGAGATTACTTACCTTTTAAGAAGGGGCCGAACCATCTGTCTCTGTCCAATAGCGTTTTTCATTATTTATATAAACACTATCCTTTATAACAAGAAGAAAATAGCAGCCCCCGCTAGATATTAGTATAATTAGTAAATTTTGTAATAACAAACAAATTTTTTTACTGCGTAGTTTTTGAATAATTAGAGACCTACCAAAAAAAGATAGGTTATATTCTAGATTGCTAGTAGGTCTCTAATTAGTCAAAAACTATGCGGTAAAAAATTTGATTTTTATTACAAAATTTACTTATTATACTAATATCTAGCGGGGGCTGCTATTTTTTTCTTGTTATACCGGATAGTGTTTATATAAATGATGAAAAACGCTATTAGACAAAGACAGATAGTTCGGCCCCTTCTTAATGAAAGAATTTTTAATAAGGAAAGCGATCCCTACATTGCACACATATGTCGTACTGCAAGGAGTTTTTTTTTTTTTTAAAGAAAAAAGATTAATATATAAAGGATATTGTCCTCTATATGATTAACCTTTTTCCATGGTGAAGTCGAGGGAGTCCAGCCCGGAACCGTTTAACACATTACATCAGGCTAGACTGTCAGACCCACCATACCGAAAACTTTGACTACCGATGGATGGCAACCCACTTTTGTGACCAACAATCAACCAATACTCAATGAGGTCGGATTTTTTAAGAGTCGCGATATAAATGGCACATACACAAATTTTCTTTTGAAAAAAAGTTAGAGGTACCTGGCCAGGATTCGAACCCATGCCCTCCGCGTTGAAGGCAAGAGCTCTATCCATTACGCCACCGCGCTCTCACTGCAAGGAGTTGGCGCTACAACTTAAATTTGCGATATCTCAGGTTCTACTTACTTGAATTTAAAAGACCGGATAGATTCTTAAATTAGATCAAATTTCCTATTATTCTATATCAAAAATATAGAAATATTTTGTTCGCTAACCTATATTATTTCGTTATAAACAAACACAATTCTGAAAAATTGAAAATTTTTTCTGCTTCAAATCATTCTAGCTTATTTATCAACATTTGAAAGTAACAGATAACAATTTATCATTAAAGCTTCAAAAAATATCAATTAGTAGTCAAGTTATAAGGTTTTTTACCAGGGCGTTCCACGCTAGCGCTACGTCTCTATGTTTTTTTGCAATATATTTGCCATATCTCTGGTTCTAATTATCGAATCGAAACGCACCAAAAACGATTTTTTTTGTTTTTTTTTATTAAAGAACAAGTTTTTGCAGAGAAAATTACTGCATCTATTGTAGTTCATAAACTATAGTCATTTAAACAATTAATTTGTTTATAACAAATTACTCGACTACTTGCGCGAAAAGCAAGTTGCAAATTCGGATTCAGCGGCTTAAAATACATATAAATCACCTGCTTGCTTGGTGGGACCTCTAACTTCATACGAAACCCTCTGGGCGCCTAGACTACTATACAGGAGTGTAATAGCGAATGCGGATAATTTATTGTTAAATTTGCATGTAATAATATTATTTGAATGAAATCATTTCTCGCAAAAATGTCATATTGTTTTTTTAACATGAATAAAATAGTTGTTGATGTATATATTTTCATATACTAAATAAATATATTACATATTTAATACGTTCTGTTGCAGAATACACTGAAGACAGTTATGTTGGAATGAATTATATCTATTAATAAAAAAAAATAAATAATGATCTTTTAATTCGTAGTCGTATATTACTATAACGTTATAAGCAATCAATGAATAGCATTTAATTAATTTTCACAAGTAGTTAATAACTTAATAATAATGATTCATTATGAATGTTCATATATATAAAATTTTTAAGTTTTAAACTTTGAAATAGGTAAATAAAAAATAGTATACCGATTTAATATGCAAGTTAGCAGTTTACCATTTGAATTTATTCATAAAGTTTTGAAAATTTGAAGCTGTAATTTTCTTTATAAATAATTTTTTTTACACTACAAATGATTATTGTATATATTTTCATATCCTTCAGTATTAAAAACACAAGTCTCAAATAATAAAAAATTATTAAAAATAAAATCGAGTTATTGGTATATATATATATATATATATAGGTCTGTGTGTGTGTGTGTGTGTGTGTGTGTGTGTGTGTGTGTGTGTGCGTGTGCGCGCGCGCGCGTTTTGTATGAAAATTTGAGAAATATTATGAATGATAAATGTAAAGCGTTCTCTTATATGCAACGTTTTGAATGAATCAAATAAGTAGCTTGATAATGTATACGTTCAGATAAATAATGCTAATATTATTAAAAAATTTTTCAAATAGTTTGCACAGTTTGTTACACTTTTAAAAGGGTCCAAAAGTTAAGACCATGTGGCCATAGGGTATGCACGCCTTGCATCTTAAGACTAGTACAAGTGATATGTCCAGTTTGTAGAGCACGCATCGAATCATACCTTCCTTTTGAAATAATGTTTGCTTTAGGTAAATCATTTTTAATGTATCTGTATAATAAAATATATTTCTTTATTGAATTTTCAATAAAATAATATAATAAATTTATTTTTCAGGTGATGCAAGAACACTCCATTTTGATTGAAAAAAAAAACACAAAAATTGTTAATTTTGTAAATTTAATAGAAAAAATTATTAATTCAATAATTCATAAATAATTTTCCCTTTTATATATAACAATTCTTTTATAGAAAAAAAGAATAAAATAATGTATTAATAAATGCATGAATGAATATCTTAATAATTAATTAAATTTTTTTATACAGTCATGCATGTTTTGATTTTAAAATAGAAATTTTGTATACGAGAAAAATGCAATTAGTAATAAAAAACAATTATAAAATAGAAAAAATATTTCATCGATCAAAACTAAGACTAGCTTATTTCATTTAACACCTCGAAAATGAACAGATTTGAAAACCTGCAGGATGTTGTTTGAATATGTTATTGTTTAAGGGACAACAATAAGATGTGATATTGTTCGTAGCACAATTTAAATGTAGTTCTTTTGGAGGAAAAGGTGTCATTGTACTAGTCCTTGTCGCAAGTGTGAATCATGGTAGTTTAACATTCGTTATAGGTGACGATTTTATCACTTGAAAACGGAATTTAAAATATAAAATTCTTGTATGGATAGAAATCGCTACAAGATTAGAAATAAATTACATTTAATTAAAAAAACGCTGATACATCGGATGTTTCGACGTATACATTTGATACACAAAGCAGAGGAAAATATCTTGCAGCGATTTGACATGGTTGTTCAGTAGTGCGCTATTTATTTCAGTGTTGATAGTTAAAACGTAGAAAAAATTTTTTTTGGAGTAGATAGTTAAAGTAGTTGAAAGTTGTAGAACATTAAAAATCAACTTTTTCAAAAACTTTTAATTAGAAACTGCTGAGAGAGCTGTTATTGAAAGTTAATTAATTATGAACTTTTAATAACAGCTATTAACTGCAAATTATTATGTACAGATTTTTTAGCTTACCCGGTTGATGAAAAAATACATAAATTTACTTTTTATTTATTTCGTTTCTCACAAAGTAGCCTACAGTCGAAGCCGACAAAATAGTTTTAAATTATTCTTATTTAGCTAAATAGTTTTAAAAAATATTAATTTTCGTCATCACAAAAATTCTTTTCATCACAAAAATTTGATATCTAATGAACCTGTATAATAAAATTATATATTTGAAATTACATCTAGAAAAAAATTAAATTTTTGCATATTATTATTTGCTAAACCTCATAAATTAATGAGATTTAGAAATTTTTAAATTTTATTCTTTTTACATGTAAATTGCTTTCTTGGAAATATAGTTTATAGTAATTTTAATTAAAATCTTTAAGATTTCCAGCAGATTATATAAATATTTTCCAATAGAAAATGTTTATATACATTGTTTGGAAAAATCAATATTTTTTGGGAAAAAAAATTTTAAATCTTATGATAAAACCAAAACTATTTTCAAACTTATTTGTGGAATTAAATAATTTTTAGTATTTTCGCACTTACGCCGCATACAACTTCTTTTTAATACAAAAACGAAAAAAGTGAGTACTATAAAATAATCTTCATCGTTTTCACTTGAACTATTTCAACTAAATACATATATCTCTTAATTATTGTAATATAAAATATTATGTGGCAAATATAGAAAATGCAAATGTTCAAGAACGAGTGCTGTAAATGTGAAAAGTAAAGTCCACGGATCTTGCAAGTAATTTTGTAAATATTCAGGATATTATAAATATCTTTATTGCTACCCCAACAATAATAGTCACTTTATTAACTCGAAAAGCGGGTCGAAAGTCAGATATAATTGACTTTTAAAACATTAACGGTAATAAAGTACACTATTTCCGCTAAATGAGAAATTTGTGAATTTGAATAATCGTCCTTAAAATTTTTAACCAATGATCAAATTAATTAATAAAATTTAAAAATAATACTAAATTTCAATAAAAATTAAATTATATTGAAACAGTTAGGAAATTTCATAATTAAATTTAAAAAATAATTTAAATAAAATACAATGCTTTGTCTATGAGAAAGCAAAAGAAATTTTTTCTTAATACATATTTATTATGACAATTTATGTTCATAATTCGCAACAATATGCGATTATTAAATTAATTTATATTTTAATTTCTTCAATTGGGCCCGCTTTTTTAAAGTTAATAAAGTGGCTACGGTTGAGGTAGGAATAAAGTAAAATATGCAAAACGAGATTAAAGTCTATTTCTCCCTCGTGAAAAATATGCGACATTACTCTCTAATTGCATAATGTTCTATTCTATTAAACACAATTTTAATAAAAACTTAATTTTTTAATGATAAATTTATCCAATCGTTTCATGTTGGTTTCACTGAAGCAAGTAATTAATTTGTATATATCGGTATTATTTGAGAATACTAAAATCACGTGATACATACAATGAAAGTAATTATATATTAACAAATGCAAAACTGGAAAATACTCTTCATTACTGAAACTTCCAGGTAAGTTAACAGTTAAAATCCAGTCTCAGATTGAAACTGTTACTGTTGTTTAAGAGCATGACTAAGCTGCCCGCCTTCTAATAATATTTCCAATCCTAACTTATGAATAAACGATGCGTTTAATCGAGTTTTTTTACGACAAAGAAAAAATTTGTAAGATTAAACTCTAGTGCGGACAACCCAAGAAATCCACCAAAATATTATACATACAAAGTTATAATAAAAACTTTCAATGTATCGTATTTTAAGGTTAGGTTTGTCGAGTTTAATATCTAATTTCCAATCAAAGCTCATAAAAAAATAACAAGTCCAAATGATTTTTTATTTTAACAAAAATTATTGTACTAATATAGCTTTAGTGCGGACAAGTCATTATATTTGTTTAATTTATGAATTTAAAAAGATATTGATAAAATGAAAAAAGCAAAACTCAATTGCTGCAGCTCCGACATGCCGTTAAATACGATAGCTTAACTTAAAAAAATTATAAATTAATTTTTTTTCTTAATAATAATATTTTTTAGCACGGAACCATATTAAGACCATGCAAGATTCTTGTATCTGGTGGCATAAATAAGCTAAAAGATAGTCCAAATTCAATATATATAATATAATAGTACATTTCGTAACGGGTATGAAAAGGCTTTATTTACGAAACGAGAAGTTTACCCGAGCCAAAGGTAAGGGTCGTAATGAGTTTTGTAAAAAAAGCCTTTTTATACCAGTTGCGAACCGTATTTTTTGCCAAGAGAGGCAAGAAAGAGCAACGAAGTTGCGATTATGGGGTTAGAATGGCAAAACTATATTTTTTAATTATAGTAGTTATTTTTTTTACTTAGTGTCTAAAATGTTCCATACATATATGTACGTGCATGTGAATTTTTTGGCCAAAAAAATCGCCGAAACACATGAACAACAACTTTTTTTCATATTTTAATAATGAAAAATAGATTCCTCGTCGAAAGGCATATAGTATATAAACTTTTTAGAAAGAATACCCAAGTATTTTCAATTTTATATAGTAATTTCCAGAAGCATTGGTGTTTTTATCAAAATCACAACTCTTTCCAATTTTATCATTTTTCACAGGTCTGCTGCAATTCGAGTCATTGAAATTTTTCAATCCATTATTCTATCCAATGCTTATTTTTAAAATTAGAGATATATTACTTCAAAGTCTGTTTTGTTCTAAAACAATAATTGTATATCCTTATCAAATTTTGCTCTTTCCCTGAAACATGTATCTCATTATTTATATTTTTTAACTATACACAAATATAGCAAATGTAGCAATCAAAATCATAAATTTTCTATTTTATTGTAAAAATAAAATAAATATTAAGTTCATTGGTAAAAAAATTTTCATTAAAATATTTATTTCTATTATAAAGCTATTTTATAGGAATTAATAAAGCTAATAACTTTTCTGTAATTGTAAACCACCATTCATATTTTAATAATTTAATGTTTTTCTATACACCTACTACATAGAGAAAAAAAGTTTCTAATAATATCCCGAATGGAAATTTTTCGGTGTATCAAAATGTATAAAAGTGTATGAAAGTGTATTGAAGCATACAAAAATGTATCAAAGTGTATGAAAATGTATCTAAGAGCGATTTTTCAGACCTTATTCTCGATCCATTTTGATACACTCTGATACACTTAGATACACTTTGGTACACTTTGGTACATTTCTTAAAAAGTGAGCTGAAATTAAATTTCCTCAATTTTTTTGATGTTATACACTTTGACACATTTTGATACACTTTGACACATTTTGATACACTTTTACACACTTTGATACACTTTTACACACTTTAATATACTATGGTACATGTTGATACACTTCTGAGTATTAGCCTAAATTGTTTTTCCTGTTTTATTTTGCACACGTTTGTACACTTTGATACACTTTTACACACTTTGATACACTTTAATATACTATGGTACATCTTGATACACTACTGAGTGTTAACCTTTTCCTGTTTTATTTTGCACACGTTTGTACACGTTGATACACTTTTACACACTTTGACACACTTTAATATACTATGGTACATCTTGATACACTTCTGAGTATTATCCTTTTCCTGTTTTATTTTGCACACGTTTTTACACTTTGATACATTTTTTTTCTTTTTTTTTTTTTAAAGATTAATATATAAAGGATATTGTCCTCTATATGATTAATCTTTTTTCTATGGTGAGGTCGAGGGAGTCCCCGCCCGGTATCTGTTTATCACATTACATCAGGCTAGACTGTCAGACCCACCATACCGAAAACTTTGACTACCGATGGATGGTCAGCCACTTTTGGTGACCAACAATCAACCGATACCCAATGAGATCGGATTTTTGAGAGTCGCGATATAAAATGGCACGTACACTAATTTTCTTTCGAAAAAAAAGTTTAGAGGTACCTGGCCAGGATTCGAACCCATGCCCTCCGCGTTGAAGGCAAGAGCTCTATCCGTTACGCCACCGCGCTCTCTTTATGTAATATAATACATTTTAATAAAACACGATACACTTCGATACATTTCTAAGTAAGAAATTAAAAAATGGTTTGACCATGCACACTTTGATACACATGCGTACATTTTTTATACATTTTAATAGTGTTTAATACACTTTTTAGGCATGAAACGGTGTATTAAAATAAGCCGTTTTCATTTTAGATATTTTCATAAATTTTAATGTATTAATGCCCCTTGGGATGAATGTAAGGTTAATAAAACGACAATATTGAAAAAATTGAAAAATATTTTTATAAATTATAAAAGTAAAATATAAAAAGTAATTTAAAACATAAGAATTAGCAATATATATTTGAAATATAATTTGTAATGAAAAACTTACATTCTATATTAGCATTAAATATTTAAACATTAATATTATTAGAAATTTATAAATAATAAAAGTTTAATAGAGACAACTTCAAAAAATAATTATTCTTTTGTAATACATATCAAGTAATGAGATAAGATAAATAATTTATACTAATAAACACATTTTTAATTTAATAACATTATTAAATATAAATATTTAAACATTGTTGTTTCTAAGATAGTTTTTTTTTTATAAATTTTCATTTGTATTGTCTATTGAGACTAAGTTATTTTTTGTAGTCTTTGCAGTCGCATCTTCATTATTATTAGTATTATTGCTGTTTCCATTTTGCACAGTCAATATGTTACAGGGATCTTGTTGATTATTTAAGGAAGAGGCTTCATTTAATGGAAATTTATTTTAGTTAAAATTTTTAAAATGTATCAAAGTGTGCAAAAGTGTATCAAAGTATGCAAAAGTGTATCCAATAAAAACGACATTTTTCCTTTATTGGAAAAATGTATGAAAGTGTATTAAAGTGTGCAAAAGTATATCAAAGTGTATCAAAGTGTGCAAAAGTGTATCAAAGTGTGTAACACATAGCAAATGTAGAAATTAATTTTAGTCAACATTTTCGAAAAGTGTATCAAAGTGTATCAAAGTGTGCAAAAGTGTATCAATGTATGCAAAAGTGTATCCAAGAATATCAACATTTTTCCTTTATTAGAAAAATGTATGAAAGTGTATCAAAGTGTATGAAAGTGTCCAAAAAATATATGAAAATGTGCAAAAGTGTATTAAAGTGTATCAAAGTGTATATCATTAACGAATATAAAAAATTGATACCAAGAAACTTTTTTTTGGAAGTATATAAAAATGTATGAAAGTGTATCAAAGTGTACCAAAGTGTATTAACATTTGGTCCGAAATATCGCTCTTAGATACACTTTGATACACTTTGATACACTTTCGTATGATTTGGATACATTTACCATTTTCACTGGGGATCATTACACATATCTGTGAATAATTGTTATAATATTTAGTATTACGCCGACAAACTAAAAATCTATTTAAATTTTTTAACTGCATGATTTTTTTTTAATTAAAAAGTTATAACAAAACTTCTCCATCCTCCCCTTTCACCTCTCACCTATCACCATTCTCCGCTCATTTTCCAACCGCATATCGTATGTTTTTTATATTATTTATAAATTATTCATATTTATTTCAAATCACATACTCAAAACAATGTTGAAAATATTGGAGAAAAAATATTATCCCTGACAAAACTCGAACCCTAGACCTTTAATTAATTTACCATGCCAGCACAGAATAAAATAAACAGCCACTACAACAAAAACATAAATTCCGTATCTAATGTCGTAAGTATAATATTATTTTAGTATACTCGCTAGTAAAATTAACTGAGAAGTTTCATAACGCTTGATCATTTTGAAATAATGAACTATTTTGTTCAATTTTCAAGGATTTCTCTGAAAAATAATCGTTTACATTAACGAATATTACTCTCCAATTAGAGCCTAGAAGTTAATTCTGCAACATTTTTCTCATAGTTAAGATTAAATCCTTTCGATAAAAAAGAAAAGTGTATTGAAAAGCTCAGCAAGTTTAAAAGTTATAGGGAAATAAATATGAAAAATTTATTATAATATTTCAATGAGAACAAAAGTATAATTTCATGATAATTTACAACGATTTTTATTCTTCTATATAACTTTTGAACGGATAGAGCTTTTTGGATACATTTTTTGTAATTAAGAGGATTTAATCTCAACTTTTAGAATAAACTTAGAAGCTCTCATTGAAAAGTTTAATTATAAATAATAATTTTTTAGAAAAATCCTTAAAAATCGAATAAAATAGCGTATAATTTTGGAGTGATATAGCGTTAGACTGAGCGCTTGCGGCTTTTTCTATAAATATATTCCTGGGTAACAGAAAGATCCATGTCCCAAACAAGTGACACTTTCATCGGTATTAGATTTACTTAACTAACAGCGAAATTAGTTTAAAAAGTTACTAGATTTTATTTTTATTTGGATAATAAATTACTTTAAATACAGTGAAAAAGAGGCTTTAAAAAATATAAGAAAATTCATAGTTTTTCAGGGGACTAAGTCAAAGATCTTCAGAAATTTATAGAAACATTTTTTTTTCTGTTTCACTTAACGTGGAATTGCGCATATATATATTTCATATTAATGTTATGTGCAAAAAAAATTGTGTATAAAATATTTGCGTTTAAACTTGTGTAAAAAAAATTATAAAAAAAATAACTTGTACAAAAATCAGATTTATTAGTGCAGAAAATTATTCGATAAAATTTTTTCAATAATCGTGCATAATACTATGTGCAATTATAAAACTTGAAAATTTTTTGAAATATCATGTGCATAATTAATTGTGTACTGTGAATAAAATTTATTTTCATTTTTCGGTGCATAATGTTAATGTGTACAATTATACAACTTGGAAACCTCACATAAATTCAAGGTGCACAAAAAATCGTGTACAAAAAATATATTTTAAATAATAGATTTTTAAAAAAAATCTTGTGCATAACCCGCTGACTGTTCTTGTCCACTACGGTGGACAAAGCTTTAAAGCCGTATAAAAAAAACACTGCGCCATCTTTTTTGGATTGCGTTGTTTTTTTTTATAAATAAACACAAATGTAATATAAATCAACTACTAATATAATATTTACTAGCGAAATCATTTCATAAGAGCTAATTGAGTTACGCTATTTTTTAAAAAATTTGACACCTCGTATTTTGCTTCAAGATATTATCGATTAAAAGCTTTAAAAGTAGTTGTATAAGGTAAGTTAATTAATTGTTATACTTTTGGAGGTTAACTTTAAATATTTTATTAGTTAAAAATATCATAATTCGCTTAAAAATAATTCATATGCTTTGTTGAAAACATGTCCACTGTAGCTTTTGTCCACTACAGTAGACATCGGTTTTATTATATTTATTCTAACCTAAACTTGTATATGAAGTTTTTAATCATCATTGTGACACATATTATGACGAATTTAAGAAGAAATAGAATTTCTCAAAGTTTCGAAATGTGCTCTGCAGTCAGCGGGATAATTAAATATATATTGTGTATAAAATTTTATTTTTATTTTTCTGTGCATAATGTTAATGTGTACAATTCTTATGTGCATAAACCATACCATCTCGGATTTTTTATGTCAATTTCAACGCACGTACATACAGGTTTATATATATGCGACATTTCATGCCAATGCGCACGCACACACGCATGATTATATATATATATATATATATATATATATATATATATATATATATATAAAAAAAATTAATAGATATTGTTCAAGTGATTTTAATTTACCAGATATGTTAACTCATATACAGTGGGGCCCAATAAAATGGAGCCACCTTTGAGAAAAAAAGTACTAATTAAAAATTTTGTATCTCATTACATAAGAGTCGTACAGAACTCTACGACCACTCATTTTAAACGTATTCGTAAGGACTTTTTAATAGTATATTGGCAATTCATTTTTGAGTACTTGTCTGGGAAATGTTACAACTTAAAAAAAGAAAAAAAACCTTAGGTTTTTTGAATCTGTTATTCGAAACCCTTTTTAACCTTCAGGCGGCCGGGGTGACACCTTTTGGGGTCACCAATCGTGACATTGTAAAATATTATCAAAAACTAACGTTTGTGATAACATTTTATTATGTCACAATTGGTGACCTCAAAAGGTGTCACCCCGGCCGCCTGAAGGTTAATAAACGCATTAATAAACATGTGATAAAGTTCTATATATTGAATGAGCATACACACTCATGTATAGAAGTATTGTTTAGCAATTGTTAACGTATTACCTACAGAATTGACAAGAATTTTCAGATATTTCAATTTTAATAATACCTAAATATAGTTGACAGTTAATTTGATTTTCCTATTTTTGAAATATTGATTACTACTGATTACTTAATGATTGAAGCTAATAGATTTTGAATATTGAAATTTAATATAACACATTTTTGTATGAAAATTCAAAACTATTGTAAACATGCCACGCCAAGTCTCGGAAGCAACTGCCGCACAAATTGTTATTCTTTTGCAAAAAAACTTTAGTCAACGCTTTTGTTCTCGACAGTTTGGAGTCAGTCAATCTGTAGTCTAAAGGGTATGGTCACTTGAAACTAAAGGTTATAGACAAAGACGTGAACAAGGATAAAGACGAGTAACGACAGCGCGGACAGATAGATCAATTGTGAGAACAGTAAGACGGAATCCTACTGTCAGAGCTGGGCGAATTGCCCGTGAACAACCTAATCGTACTGGCCAAAATGTAATTTCTGCCCAAACTGCTAGGAATCGCTTACATGAAAATAACTTGCGTTCAAGGGCTCCAAATCATGTTCCACCGCTCACGTTTCGTCATTGTCGAGCCCGTCTCGAATATGCGCAGGAACATGTTCAATGGATGAATCGTCAGTAGAGAAACATCCTTTTTACAGACGAATCTCGGTTCTGCCATTATGGAGATGATCATCGCGAGAGAGTTTGGAGAAGACAAGGCGAAAGATTTGAAGAACGATTTCTTCGTCCACAACATGCATTTGGTGCAGGGTCTGTAATGGTGTGGGCAGGAATTTCATATAATTTTCGAATAGAGCTTGTATTGGTTCCTCCACCAGGACTTAATGCTTGCCGATAAATTGA
This sequence comes from Anastatus disparis, assembly GCA_017163975.1. Classification (NCBI taxonomy): domain Eukaryota; kingdom Metazoa; phylum Arthropoda; class Insecta; order Hymenoptera; family Eupelmidae; genus Anastatus; species Anastatus disparis. The sequence goes on along the minus strand of JAFFSR010000394.1, from coordinate 999,567 downwards.
TGAAATTCTGCGACTTCACGTACTGCAGTAAAGAATCAGATGAAATTTTGCATTAATGCAAGACAACGCTCGACCACACACGGCTCTCATAACTCGAAATTTCTTTCGCTCCAAAAACATTAACGTTTTGAATCATCAACCATTGAGCTCCGACCTTAATCCTATAGAGCATTTTTGGGATATTCTTGGACGCCAGTTGAGAGAATCAAATGTTCAGCCAAAAAATCAGATTCAACTTTTTAACTCACTTCGGAGAATCTGGGAGGAGGTTCCGCAAAATGAAATCCAGGCGTGCATAAATATGAGGACTTGATTAGAAGAAGTGATCCAACGAAACGGAGGAAACACACATTACTGATTAGCTCACATGTAGTTAAAACAAGTTATAAAAAAAATTGAAAAAACAAAAAAAAAAAACAAACAAAAAAATTAAGGGATGTAATTCCGACCGGGCAGTTTCCACGCGGTACATCCTGGGTAATGATAATGCCGGCAGTGATGCAATGAGTATGAATTAATGTTCAATTTTGTTAAAACTTAGATAAATTTTTGTAATAATTTCGTATAAAATCTGCTATGCGTTGACAAGTGTCAAACAATACAATAACACTTTTATACATGAGTGCGTATGCTTGTTCAATGTATAGCAGTTTTCCACGTTTATTCATGTTGTTTATTTATGTGTTTATTTTTTATCAGTCTTGCCAAAAAGGGTTTTGAATAACAGATTCAAAAAGCTAAAGTTTTCAGCTGTAATTTAAAAAAAAGAACCAATTTCGACGAATACAGTCAGAGTTATGATTGAGAAACTAAAAAAACCTCTTTTTTTTTTAAATGCCCATAACCTTGTGAATCATTGCATTTCGATGTTTTTTTTTTAATTTTTTAGGAGATCCCAAATTTTCCAATTCTGTTGTAAAAACATCCTGAACTAACAATTTTAATCAATGGTTTAAAGTTGAATTTTTTTTTTGCAAAATTTGATAAGTTTAAGCAACTGACAAGAGCGCCATCTGTTCTAATTTAAAAATTTTTTTAATGCAACACTGTTAAAAAATGCATGAAATTTGCTTCCAGTACATGCATTAATTTTCTAAAAAATACGTTAAAATTAATACATTTAATCGTAATTTTAATGTATTTTCCGAAAATTTAATGCATGTACTGGAAGCAAATTTCATGTATTTTTTAACAGTGAATATTCAAAAAGTTGAACTTTTGACCTTGAATTTAAAAAAAAAAGGAATAATTTCGATAAAAACTAACGGAGTTATGACTGTTTAAAAAATACAAATTTTTTAGAAAATTTTAGGTGAATCGCTAATTGTTGTGCCGAGTGTATATATATATATATACATATTTAAATATACATATATTTTCTCCTAATATGTTCTTATAGTAATCATTTAAAATTTTTTTTAATTCGTATGCATTTTTACAATTTTTTAGGTATATCTTGAGAAAAAGAACAAGTTGGATTCAGATTCAAGTTGATATCGATTATATTAATGCTTCTGTATAAGCTGCTGTTGGAATTTTTTTTCACCAATAATTGTCATCTAAAATCGAATTTTTCACTCGTGTGTCACTTGTGTTACTGGCCAGTAACGTTGGCAATTTCTGAACAGACCTATGGTTAACATAAATAAATAAAGAAGATTCAAAATATTTTTACTGTTATCAATACATATATCGTAACTATATTCAAACAATATATATCATGAATATTATTTAATATAATGTAGCGATCGTGCCTTAAATGCAAAAGTGTAAGACTTTGGGTTTGTTTTGCATAAAACAAACCCAAAGCGGGGTTGGCACGCGAAGCCCCCCTAGTTTAATTTTCAAAAGTAGCTGAAATGATAACGGTAATCGATAAAATCGAAATAAAATTATTTTTCTAGAATAACTATTATCTTTATATGTTTATATCTTTATAGATGTATTAAATCTTTTATTCTAACGTCATTTTTCTATTTATAGTTAAAAATAATAGAAAAAAAATTTTAGAAAGGACTTTCTATATTTCGTTCAATGTTCCATCGTTCCCAAGTATTACACTGAAAAGACATCGGTGCTCTCCCCGCCACACTGGTATATCCGTAACGGCGCTCCCTCTTTCAATCCATTACGGAGCAAGACCGGCGCTCGAGTGGTCCCGTTTTGTAGCAGCTCCTAATAAGCCGTGTGATAGACGCGGTAACTAGCGCCGCAAGAGGTCGTTTGCGGCGCTCTCAAGGCGCGGGCCGGCGCCGCTACGGTCCCGATTTCACAAACTATACAGGCTGTAGGATTCGGCGTAACTACGGTCAAGTGGGTGACTGTAGCGGTCCCTACGTCTTTTCAGTGTAGAAGTAGTATATAGCATTTCTACCAAATATATAAATGTAGTGTATCTTTCATTTCAACGTTATTTTTATATTTATGATTTGAAAAAATTAAGATGAAGTGAAAAATATAAACATTCAATTTTTGTTACGTGTTCCACTGTTCCTAAAGATCAAAAGTAGTACATAACATTTCTACCAAACATATAAAAGTATTGTATCTTTTATTTAAACATTATTTTTTATTCACAGATTGGAAAAATTAAAAAGAACGTTAAAATAATGGATTTTCTTATTTCTATGTTTCGCCGTTCCGAAGGATGAGAAGCAGTAGATAACAATTATACCAAAAATATAAGGGCACTAGAATTATCTGGCGCGCTATAGCGCGCACATATCTTTTCTTACATTCCTTTCACATATACTTTTTTGAAAGAAATCATCAATATTATTTGTAATGGCCGTATATAAACAACCAAGTCAATATTTATATTTGCAGAAATGATATTGATTATTTCACAATCCGTAATTATTTGTCAATTTCATATTTTTACAATGATTGTGCATCAAATTTTGGTATTTTGATTATAGATAATAATATAGATAATAATCTTATTACGTTTACAATGTAATTTTAACATCACTGATATTTATATAAAGATTGTGAAGAGATCAACAATAGCGTTGAAAATAATAAGAATCATTAATCACTAATCTCTGCCCAGTTATTTTCTATCCTGGTTATTAATTAAAAATCGATATTAATTCTTTCAATTTAAACACTGAACTTCTGCTATATATAAATATATGTGTATCATATACATAGAACTTATCTAGCGCATTTGCATACTCATGTTTCAGTGCTCATGCATTTCTTTTAAATGTTTTTTGAAAAAATTATTAATTAATTATTTCAGTAGAATAATTTTTTATATACATAATTTTTTACTTTAGTATCTTGCCTCTGGTTTCCAAGATAAACTTTTACTGAACTCCAAGATCTTACTCTTGACATTGCTACGTAAAGTTGTCCATGGTTAAAAACATCTTTTCGAAGATCAATACCAATATTTTTAAATGTTTGACCCTGAGATTTATTAATAGTCATGGCGAAAGCTAATTTAACAGGGAATCGTCTTCTCTTAAAAGTAAATGGGTAATCATTTTCACTATATAGAGTAATACGATTAAGAAAAACTACATTATTACTTTTATCACTTGTTAAAATTCTACATTTTAATAAATAATGATTTGAGAAATCTATAATTTGTAATCTAGTAATATTGTACAAACCTTCACTAATGCTTATATTTTTTATTAACATGATAATACAATTTTTTCTTAAACACAACTTTTATGGAGGTAAACTTGATGGGTTTAGAGAATTAAGATATTCTGGTGAAAGAATATCGCTTAATTCTCCATGTTACAATTTTCAGTGATGTCTATTCCTGTATATATATATGCTCACTTTCCTTATCTAATAAATCAATTACTTGTATGTTTAGATCGTCTACATCAGCATTTCTAGCTGATAATATAGCACATTTTGTCAGGTGGGAGGAAGAAGGTTACGATTCGAAATTGGCCACAAAAAAGTAACGATTTGGATAAAGCTACAAAAAAGGCTCCGATTTGGGTTTAGCCACAAAAAGGTGATGATTCGGGTTTGGCCACAAAAAAGTACCGATTCGGGTTTAGCCACAAAAAGGTTATGATTCGGCTGCTTATTTTTTCCTTTGATGTTTTGGATGAGAACCGCTGTTGAAAACAAGAGTTTGTCTCCTATATCTGAGTTATTATAAATATTATAATTATGTTTTCATTTTTTTCATGAAGAGGAAATTTTATGAATCTATAGTTTTCAATGTAGTGAGTATAAATCATATACTGAAATATATTATTACTTTTTATAATCTTATTAAATAAAGAATAATTGATTTATTTCATAAATTATAAATCTTTTCACTTTAACGTTATCAGTGTAAGAATAAAAAATTTACAAATTTTATAATTTAATTTCTGCCAAGTACCATGAATTCTATAAAAATTTATTACGTTGAAATGTATATATAATTATTAATTTAATAAATATATTTATATTTATATAAAACATACTGTTAAGAATCGTTCATTTTGTTGGCATTGCCTCACAGCGTGAATCAATTTTTATAGTATATTTCGGTACTAGTGCGATAAAGTGATTTTTTACTCGTGTGGCGGTTTGCGCCCGAGCGAAGCGAGGGTGAAAAGGTCACACGAGTAAGAAATCACTTTCTCGCACGAGTATCGAACACTATTTTTTGACACGACGTGTGAGAAGCTCCATTTTCGCACGTGTCACTTTGTACAGCGTGCGAAAATGGAGCTTCTCACACGTCGTGTCAAAAAATAGTGTTCGACACTCGTGCGAGAAAGTGATTTCTTACTCGTGTGACCTTTTCACCCTCGCTTCGCTCGGGCGCAAACCGCCACACGAGTAAAAAATCACTTTATCGCACTAATACCGAAATATACTATTATGTCACTTTTTAATAAGTATGTTTAAATCATTTTTATAATATTTTCATGAAATATTTTAAAAGTAATTTTTGTTTTCTTTAAAAATCATTTTTAAATTAATTCAGTAAATAATTTTAAAAAATTATTACAGTATTCTTTTAAATTCATCAAAAAAGCGAAGATAACATTATTAAAGAAGGAATTTTACAATTGATTGCTTTTTTATGGAAAATATGAAAAAATAATTCTAATATTTATGAGTGTTTGGATATCGGAGATAAATTCTTATGTTTTCAACAGCGGTTCTCATCCAAAACATTGAAGGAAAAAATAAGCAGCCGAATCGTAACCTTTTTGTGGCTAAACCCGAATCGGTACTTTTTTGTGGCCAAAACCGAATCATCACCTTTTTGTGGCTAAACCCAAATCGGAGCCTTTTTGTAGCTTTATCCAAATCGTTACTTTTTTGTGGCCAATTTCGAATCGTAACCTTCTTCCTCCCACCTGACGATTTACTCATTTCTTTAAAATTTTCATCTCAAATAAGTTGACCAAATATAGTTTAAACAATGCACATATTTTGTGATAGTACAGAGTGTTCTGGAAGATTTATGAAATGGTGTTGGTCGTTTAATGTTCCATTACCAACATCTAACAAAAATCTTGCAAACTCAACTTCGTCAGGCAAAACTCTCATATTTATTGTTAAATTAAATTTTGTAAAATGTCTTCATAATACACTATACTTTATAGAAAGGTTCAATATGTCACTACAAGTTCCACGAACTTTAATTGGAAGTAATTGCCTAAAATCACTACCTAAAATAATAATTTTACTACCAAATGGTAAATCATTATTCATAATATGTTGCAAAGTTCTGTTGGCAATTTCTAAAGCATATCTTGGAGCTATTGATGCTTCATCCCAAATAAAAACTTTAGTTTCTTTTGAATACTGACCTTCTTTTAACTGCATCTTAATATTAAAGAAAGAATCATTAAATATGGGAACTGGTAGTCCAAACATTTTATGTACTGTTTTTCTGTTAGGAAGTAAAGTTGCTGCAATTCCAGTAAATGCCATTGAACAAACTTTAATGTTTTCTGGCATCAGAATATTATAAACAGTCGTGTAAACGAAAGTTTTTCCTGATCCTCCTTGTCCCTACTTATAAAAATATGTTGGACCAATATAATTTTCTTCGCACAAAGCTTGAAGAATTTGATCAATGATTATTTTTTGCTCATCATTCAATTGATTATATTGTTGATTATTAGTTTCTATAGCTTGTTGTAAAACAAAATTGTTATCATCAGATAAGAAATCAGTTAAAACTGACTGCTCCATTGTTGGGAACTTAGATAAACTTCGACCTTCCCTGATTAATAAACTATTAATGTGCGAATATGCCATTTCATAACTAATATATTTATTATTTCTACGACAAAAATCTTCAGACATTGCGCCTTTGTACTTTTCCCATAGTTCTTTAGGGTGCATTGGTTGACAATGTATTAATATACGTATAAAAAGAAGACGAAGTCTTTGTTTAGTCCATTAACTTTGGTTTTTTTGTATGTGAAATGATATGGGATTTCTGTATAAAGATATTGTCTTGTATTTTCATTACTTACATTCAATTTGAAATAATCTATTAACATACTACTGGAATTACTTAGGCTTGCAACTATTGCAGCTTCATCTTCAGTTTCTGTAATAATTATATTATGTTCATTGGGTAAACGAACAGGTAATCTTATTATAGAATGACTTTTATCTTGTAAAGTTTTACTCAGTATACGATAGCAGGCTTCCACAGGACCAACATATCGAGTTTCTATAAAAGTACGAATCTCATCATGATTTATTATATTTCCTTCATGTGATTCTTCAATGGATACTGTAGCAGCATCATGTCCTTTATATGTGTACTTATATAAATATTCAACAGCTAAAATACTGGAAACAATTTTCGTATTAATATGGGCATTAAACGTCTCTAATAATTGAGGACAATATGGCACAGCCCACCTGTTATCTACTTGTTGACCAAAATGTTCAAAATTAATGTTAGTATTACTTCTACGGTAATGAGGATATCCATTTTCATCCATCGTTGTTTCATCGTGAAATTGCTTTGGAAAATGTTTTGAACATTTGCCTTCTACTATACACCAATCAGCGCATGGACCATGTATCATATTTTTCATAACAATTTCATATAATCGAGAATTAGTTAATTTATCGGGAATTTCTGCAGAAATAAATTTATCGATGATAACTGTTGTAGTCATTTTGTAACCACGTTCTAATATAACTAAAAGATGCATATGAGGCAAATCTCGTTTTTGAAATTCAATAACGTAGTCATAAGATGCTACTTTTCCAAAATGATTTTATTTAACAACAATATCAAGAAAGTGATCTTTTTTCAAGTGAAATACTCTTGCTAACAAATCTGGTCTGTCACAAGCTTGTTGACCAAGCTTGAGATTTTCCTTGAGAGGAGGCCGTATCATTCTGTCCTTGTCTAATCTAAATTTTCTTTATTATTAATAAATTAAATATTTTCATAGAAAAGTAAGACAACCGCCCAATAGAGCAAAAGACAAGCAAACGATTCTTTTTTATGAAAAAATATGAAATTTTGATTATTTTTCGAGTGAAGTCTGAAACGGAAAAACAATCGAACTTGATTGAGTTGATTCAACGGTTTTTCCGTTTCAGACTTCACTCGAAAAATAATCAAAATTTCATATTTTTTCATGAAAAAGAATCGTTTGCTTGTCTTTTGCTCTATTGGGCGGTTGTCTTACTTTTCTCTGAAAATATTTAATTTATTAATAATAAAGAAAATTTAGATTAGACAAGGACAGAACTAATTAATTAATCCTCTTAATTTCAGGCCAATGAGGATTACACGTCGTAGTCAGAAAAATATCCGGTTTACCTTTTTCATTTACGAGTGCCATAGCGTCTTGATAACATTGTTGCATATAGCGAGGTGATCCAAGAAATGTTGAAGGAAGTATCACAGTCTTTCCTACGTGGCCAGAAATATCATTAGCACAGTTTTGTATATAATCGTGGAAACCTTTATATGTATCTGCTTTGAATTCTTTTTGATGTGTTTTACAATATTAAATTCAATCTTTTTCAATTTTGACGTAAGCATCGACCACCCACTGTTGAAATAATCTACGATCCATAATGAGAGGATTGAATTCATCGGGCCTAATTGCAAATCGATATCTGTAATAATTTAATCGAGTTATACACTGCCGTCGAGCTACTTTTGCCCCCCTTTGTCTAAAATCGACTTATCTAAAAAGTTTTATAACTCTGGAAAAAATGGTCGTAGCCTAAAAATTCCAACGGGATTCGAAAGATTATTGAAAATTCTTTCAAAAACCATTGGTTTGATATAAAAAAAAACATTTTTTCGTATCTCTTATTCTTGTTTAAGAGTCCGCTGTATCTCTGTCCTTTTCTAATTAAAAAATTGACTTTTTTCCCAAAATTAGCAACAAGAGGCAAAAATAAAGAGATGGTTTCGATGTGTTTAATAAAATGTAATATTTTCTTTGATTAGTATGAATTAATTTTATTGCTTCGTTTTTAAGAAAAGTTGGAATAACTTAAATTAGAAATTAGTGTCAAATAATGGGATTTTCAAGTTATTCCAACTTTTCTTGAAAATAAAGCGGTGGAATTAAATTATTCTTATCAGAGAAAATATTACTTTCTATTACACGAATCGAAACCATCTCTTTATTTCTGCCTAAAGCTATTAGTTTTTATAAAAAATAAATTTTAAATAGATTCGGTAAAACAGGTAACTGTGTCGGTATACAGCTGACTCTTAAAAAGAAATTTTTTTTAACTTTGTTTTGACTTTGTAAAATAGTGTTCAATTTTAGTACAAATCGTTACATTAATACAAAACTAAATAAATTTTAAAGCTTATATTTTGACGATGAAAATGCAACGTCGAACGTCTCGATTCCACCTTTTAAACCGGAGGTATAAGATTTTATATTAAAATAAGGCTTATTTTCGATGTATGAATATCTCTGAATTTAAGAGGAATAGAAAAATTTGTCAGAGAGAAAAAATGTTCCTTTTTGGTCAAATAATAATATTATATTATAAAAAATTCATTTCGAAAAAAAATTTTTTTTTCTTTGTTGGAATGTAATGAGATTTTGATATCTTTAAAATATCAAACGTGCGTAAAAAAGTCAAAAAAAATTTTTTTTCGAAATGAAATTTTTATTATATAATATTATTATTTGACCAAAAAGGAACATTTTTTCTCTCTGACAAATTTTTCTATTCCTCTTAAATTCAGAGATATTCATACATCGAAAATAAGCCTTATTTTAATATAAAATCTTATACCTCCGGTTTAAAAGGTCGAATCGAGACGTTCGACGTTGCATTTTTATCGTCGAAATAGAAGCTTTAAAATCTATTCAGTTTTGTATTAAGGGGATGTAATACGGTATATGATTTCAACATAGTTACCGACATTGCAGTTTTCAAAATTTTTAATCTTTATTCCAAAATTTTCAAAAATATCTCTCAATTAGGCTTTTTATTAGTAAAAATAGAAGGCAGTAATATAGAGATATTGTAAAAATTTCTAGATTAAGAATAAAAAATTTGGAAAACTGTAATGTCGGTATTTTACATTCCCTTAATGTAACGATTTGTACTAAAATTGAACACTATTTTACACAGTCAAAAAAAAGTTAAAAAAAATTTCTTTTTAAACAAGAATAAGAGATACGAACAAAATGTTTTTTTTTTATATCAAACCAATGGTATTTGAAAGAATTTTCAATAATCTTTCAAATCCTGTTGGAATTTTTAGGCTACGACCATTTTTTCCAGAGTTATAAAACTTTTTAGATAAGTCAATATCTGCGTCTTCGAAATTTGCATCAAGGATCAGAAAACTCGAAAATCGCCACCTAGTAACTTACAGTCGAATTGATGGTTGATTGCGTCAATTTAATTTTAACTCGCCAGGTGGCGATTTTCAAGTTTTGCGATCCCTTATACAAATTTCAAAGACGCAGATATATAAGGCCAGAACGCTTTCAGTTCAATCGCAAATGCTCTTCGTTTTTCGAAAAGTTGAAACTACGAGGTTACCCTATTAAAAAAGTTCGTGCTGATTCTGTACTGATTTTACACTGAACTCAGTATGTGATTCGTACTGTATAGACGTAGAATCAGCATGATATTCACATAAAATCCGTACTGAGCGAACTCTGAAAAAAGTCTCAAAACGCAATGCGAATAACGTACGAAATTTGTACAAATAAGGTTAAAAAACTATACGAAATTCGTGTAAAATCAGTATAAAATCTGCGAATGCATATTTAGGTATATATTCAGTAAACCTACTCAGCACGTAATCAGTAAAAAATCAGTACACCGTTTGTACAATTTTGAAGCCCAGTCCATACTTAATTTTATTAAAATAAATGTTCAATTGGTATTGATTGACCGTAAAATCTGTACAAATTCCCAAATTAGGCATTAGAATGTAGAATAATAAAATAAACTCAGTACAAATTCAGTATGAAAATAGTACGTAATTGGTACAAAATTATAACTGATTTCATACACAAACTTCTTACAATACGTGATTAAATTATACAGAAATTGCATAAATTCTATGCGAAATTTTAGACTAGGGTTCAGACAGAATGATTATAATATCTTAATACGGATTCAATACGAAAACAGTACGTAATTTGTCCAAAAACTGAACAAAATTCGTTCAAAATCTTACGGCAATACGTGGTTTATCAGTACTGAATTTGAATAAAATACGTACAGGATTCGAGATCAAGCAATAAAATATGGAATAATTAGGTAAAGTTGATGCAAATTCAGTACGAAAACAGTACGTAATTCATACAAAATTATAACTGATTTTGTTGAAAATGTATATACTTGTAACGTTCTCGGCACATGCGCATGGCGTTTGTATGATTATAAGAGAGGGAAATCTTATCTCTAAGCGTTCTTGCTTCGGCTTAGCGTTTCATTCGTTTTTTCGCTCTACGCGCGAGCGCACACTTTGTAAAAGTAACCTTATTGTATTTTCATAAATAAATTGTCTTTTTTATTAAACGTATTCTTTTGATTGTAAAATATATATCCTCCAATAGATTATGGGCCCAGGCCGCTGATCTCTTTTTTAGTTTACAATCTTAATACGTTTACGAACAATTTATTTCTTTGTGAAAGATTTTTTGTTTGAGGACTATACTTTTATTCTAAAAGACAAAAGACATTTTTTTTCTTTGTGTGTGATTTGTGCCGCGCGATTGTGATCAGGAATAAAAATGACGGAAACATCAGATCTAAAAAGCATAACTAAATTTAATGGGCAGAATTTTCAGCTTTGGAAGTTCCAAATACGTGCTGCGCTTGTCGCCCATGATCTGTTAAATGTCACCGAAGGTTTAGAAATCAAGCCTGCACCAGTACAACCAGCAACCGACGCCAACACAAACGCTATACAAGCATGGATAAGGAAAGATGCCAAGGCGATGTTTTTTCTTTCCTCGACCATGGAATACTCTCAGCTGGAGTATCTTATTACTTGTGTTAGTGCTCATGGTATGTGGAGAAAGCTTTCTGAGATACATGAACAGAAGAGCGCGTCAAACAAGCTTGGCCTTACTACCAAGTTCCATGAATATAGGATATCTCCCGGTGACAACATCGCTCAACATATAGCCAAATTGGAAAACATAGCGAATCAGCTAATAGACATAGGTGAAACAGTATCTAATGTGATGATCATGGCAAAGATCATAAGTACATTACCGTCAAAATTCAACGCTTTTATATCTGCATGGGACAGCGTACCAACGGAAAATCAGAATTCGGAAAATCTGCGAGAACGACTTCTCCGAGAAGAAAGCCGGATGACCCAGACAGATGACATCGATAAGGCCTTCGTCGCAATGAACATCTCGAAGAAAGGTAACGAAAATCGTACCGGTGATGACAAGAAACAACGCGATAAAAATCTTATTTGTAACTTTTGTAAGAAACAAGGCCATATTGCGCGATATTGTTATTCTAGGAAACGGTCGCGTAGCAAAAATAAAAATTTAAATTATAACGTAAACGCTAATGCTAAGTCGAGTAACGATGATTCCGCGAATTTGACAGCATTCGTAGCTTCTGAAAAACCGACCGATCCCAAACGAATCTCCGCGAATTTTTCGAGCGAACATACACATGAGTTCTTTGGTAAAATTAAAGAAAAAGATTGTTGGCTTTTAGACAGCGGCGCGTCGCGACACATGTCTTGCCATCAAGAATGGTTTATAGAATTTACAACGTCTAAACACATTGATTATGTTTACCTCGGCGACGGACGTAAGCTAAAAGTTGAAGGTTATGGCAAAATCCCGATTATGCGTCTCGTGAATAACGAATGGCTCGAAGGTATTATAGAAAACGTTCTATACGTTCCGTTATCAGAAAGAAATTTATTATCGTCAGGTGTTTTGACTGCGAATTCAATGTATGTTATCCTCTTTGAAAATAATGAGCGTATTTTATCAAAAGACAAATCTCTATTAGCGCAAGGAATAAAGCTAAATGATAATTTAACAAAAATGTTTATGATAACAAAAACGAAAATCGAAGCGAATTTTACATCCACAGCTCCTTTAAAAGTATGGCACGAACGCCTCGGCCACGTTAATCATAATTCTATTGAAAAAATGGTAAATAATAACGTCGCATCAGGCATAGTTTTGACCGATAAGAAAGATTTTTTTTGTAAAGATTGTCCGATAGGCAAACATTGTAAAGCATCCTTTCATGCTAAATCAACAGAAAACAACGTATTGCCGGGCGAAGTTATTTTTTCGGATTTATGCGGTCCAATGCAGGCACCTTCTATAGGTGGAGCGCGTTTCTTTATACTCTTTAAAGACGAGGCAACAGGATTTCGCAACGTTTATTTTTTACAACATAAAAATGACACGTTTGATGTAATAAAAAAATATGTTAAAGCCACGAAAAATTGATTTAATTGTAACATAAAAGTTTTACGTACCGACAACGGCTTAGAATATAAAAATAAAAAGATAACTGATTTCTTAGAATCAGAAGGCATACGCTTGTTGATATCCGCGCCGTACACTCCTGAACAGAACGGGTGTGCTGAGCGTGAGATGCGCACCATCGTAGAGAGCGCACGAACGATGGTATTATCGCGAAATTCACCGACACGACTTTGGGCCGAAGCTGTAAACACGGCCGTATACACACTCAATAGAACGTTAGGTTCCAAGTCAAATGCAGCAACGCCATACGAGCTATGGACTAACAAAAAACCCAATCTGTCGCATTTTCGCATTTTTGGTTGCAACGCTTACCCGTTAATACCTAATGTTCTTCGACAAAAATGGGATGCGAAATCAACGCAATTAATATTTGTTGGTTATGAAAACGAGTCAGAAAATTATCGTCTACTTAATATTTAAACGGGCCGGATCACGATTTCAAAGAGTGTAATTTTTGACGAAAATTTTTCTCCGGATACAAGCAGTGAGCGCGTAAAAATTTTTAATGATGCTGATCTAGAGAGAGATAGTCGCAATGAAGTCAACGTAGAAACTCGTGATAATACACTAGTTGATCGAGAATGCGCAGATATTGTTCCGCGAGATCAAGCAGACGTTGATCCCCCTGAAGTAGAAGCTAACGATATTTTCGACGGTTTGTTAAATGATAATCAAGAAGAACCCACGCGATATGGCTTGCGACCCAGAAACACTTTAAAAACTCTTATTAAATATCAAGCATGTGTGATTACTCATAGCCCACCGAAAGATTATAGCGACGCCATAAGCCGTGATGACGCCGGTTTATGGAAACAAGCGATTAACGACGAATTAGCCGCTCACGAAAAAAATAAAACATGGATGGTTTGTGAATTGCCTGAAGACCGAAAAGCGATAGGATATAAATGGGTTTTCAAAGAAAAAGGCTCGAACGAGAAAGACACGCTACGGTACAAAGCGCGCCTTTGCGCTCAGGGGGGCTGTTCACAACAATTCGGAGTCGACTATGACGAAATATTTTCCCCGGTCGTACGCTTTGATTCTATACGCGTTCTTTTTGCGATAATGGTTAAAGAAAATTTAAAAGCAATTCAATTTGATGTTAGTACAGCTTATTTAAATAGTGATCTTACAGAGACAATTTTTATGCGTATTCCAGATGGATTAGATGTGAAAAATAAGAAACTTGTATTAAAACTTAACAAATCAATCTACAGGTTAAAACAATCTGGTCGTTATTGGAATGATAGATTTGATTATTTTTTAAAACGCTTAAACTTTGTACAAAGTAATGCTGATAAATGCATTTATGTAGGATTATTTAAATATGATAAAATTTATCTCGCTTATTAGCTAATAATAAAAATACTTTAGATGCGTTTATTAAAATACTTAAAGATGAATTCGATATCACTGTAAGCGATTTAAGTTTATTTCTAGGTATGCAAATACTAAGAAATGAAAACTCGATTTTTATCAATCAACAGGATTATATTAAAAATATTTTACACCGTTTTAAAATGGATGATGCTAATCCGATAAAAACTCCTGCTGATCCAAACACCCATCTAGTTGCTGCAACTGAAATTAAATCAGATTTTCCTTATCGTGAAGCAGTAAGCTCACTACTTTTCTTAACTATGGTCTCTAGACCAGACTTAGCTTATGCAGTCGGTGTCCCTAGTAGGTATTTGGATAAGCATGATAAATCGCACTGGAGTGCCGTCAAACGCATTTTAAGATATATTAAAGGAACGCAAGATTTTGGACTTTTGTTTACGCGTGATAACAGCGGACTTATAGGTTATTCTGACGCCGATTATGCCGCGGACGTCGACACGCGCAGATCGACTACAGGTTATTTATTTATGTTAAGTGGCGGCAGTGTAACTTGGTGCTCGAGAAGACAAGCTACTGTTAGTCTTAGTACCACGGAAGCCGAATTAATAGCAGCGAGCGAAGCCGCAAAAGAAGCGATCTGGCTAAGAAAGTTGTTATCAGACATTGGTCACCCTTGCGACAATCCTACAATATTATATATAGATAACCAGAGCACAATTAAACTTAGTAAAAATCCTGTATTCCATCGAAGAACGAAACATATAGATATTCGTTACTATTTTATTTGCGAAAAGATTCGAGATAAAGAAATTTTATCAAAATATGTAAGAACAGGTGATCAATATGCGGATATTTTTACAAAACCCTTATGTTTTGAAAAACTTAATATGTTTCGTGCTAAAATTAATGTTATTAGTATAGTTATGAAAACGTTCAAGTAGTGGGAGTGTTGAAAATGTATATACTTGTAACGTTCTCGGCGCATGCGCATGGCGTTTGTATGAGTATAAGAAAGGGAAATCTTATCTCTAAGCGTTCTTGCTTCGGCTTAGCGATTCATTCGTTTTTTTGCTCTACGCGCGAGCGCACACTTTGTAAAAGTAACCTTATTGTATTTTCATAAATAAATTGTCTTTTTTATTAAACGTATTCTTTTGATTGTAAAATATATATCCTCCAATAGATTTCATACACAAACTTCTTACAATACATGATTAATTCATACTGAAATTGCATAAATTCTATGCGAAATTTGAGACTAGGGTTCAGAAAAAATGATTATATTATCTCAATACGAATTCAATACAAAAACGGTACGTAATTTGTAGAAAAACTGAACAGAATTCGTTCGAAATCTTACGGCAATACGTGGTTTATCAGTACTGAATTTGAATAAAATACGTACAGGATTCGAGATCAAGCAATAAAACATGGAATAATTAGGTGAACTTGATGCAAATTCAGTACGAAAATAGAACGTAATCGATAGAAAATTATAACTGATTTTACACACAATCTTTTCACAATACGTGATTAATTCATACTGAAATTGCATAAATTCTATGCGAAATTTGAGACCAGGTTTCAGACAAATATTTTATTGCTCAATCTCGAATCCTGTACTTATTTTATTCAAATTCAGTACTGATAAACCACATATTGCCATAAGATTTTGAACGAATTCTGTTCAGTTTTTCTACTAATTACGTACCGTTTTTGTATGGAATTCCTATAGAGATAATATAATCATTTTGTCTGAACCCCTAGTCTCAAATTTTGCATAGAATTTATGCAATTTCAGTATGAATTAATCACGTATTGTAAAAAGATTGTGTGTGAAATCATTTATAATTTTGTATCAATTACGTACTGAATTTGTACTGAGTTTATTTTATAATTCTACATTCTAATGCCTAATTTGGGAATTTGTACAGATTTTACGGTCAATCAATACCAATTGAACATTTATTTTAATAAAATTAAGTATAGACTGGGCTTCAAAATTGTACAAACGGTGTACTGATTTTTTACTGATTACGTGCTGAGTAGGTTTACTGAATATATACCTAAATATGCATTCGCAGATTTTATACTGATTTTACACGAATTTCGTATAGTTTTTTAACCTTATTTGTACAAATTTCGTACGTTATTCGCATTGCGTTTTGAGACTTTTTTCAGAGTTCACTCAGTACGGATTTTATATGAATATCATGCTAATTCTACGTCTATACAGTACGAATCACATACTGAGTTCAGTGTAAAATCAGTACAGAATTAGCACGAAATTTTTTAATAGGGTAACCTCGTTTTTGTTTTTTCCTTTAAATGGAAAATGATTATCATGTTAAGCCATTTTTCAATGACATAATTCATGAAAAATGACCTTATTTTTTCCTAAATTTGGAGAAAATGACGTCTTTGAAGACGTCTTTGGTTGTGCCTTAAATTGGAACAAAAAAGACGTCATTTTTCCAATGTTTAGAAAAGCTAGTTAACAAATAACGTCTTTTTGTAATTTCAAAGACGTATTTTATAAATAAAAATTCGTAAGAAAAGACGTCATTTTTATTAAAAAAATATATCTTTAAAATAATAAAAAGACGTCATTTGTTAAATAACTTTTCTAAACATTGGAAAAATGACGTCTTTTTTGGTTCAAATTTAAGACACGACAAAAGACGTCTACAAAGACGTCTTAGAAGAACGTCATTATTTTCAACAGCGAAGACGTCATTCGTTTTAAAAGAAGAATTTGTTTTTGAAAATTTACGTCTTTTATTATGAGTATTTATTAGAAAAATAAGTCTTTGAAGTTATTTTACTTATAAAAAAGACGTAATTTGGTTACTATATTTCCGGAACATTGAAAAAATGACGTCTTATTTTGTTCCAATCTAAGACACGACCAAAGACGTCTTCAAAGACATCTTTTAATGACGTACTGGAAAGACGTCATTATTTTCAACAGGCCAGTTACTTTTGAGTTTTAAATAAATTATTAGTAGTTTAAAATTGATATATATATATATATATATATATATATATATATATATATATATATATATATATATATATATATATATATATATATATATAATATATATATATATTTGATTTACATTATATTTATCAACTGTTGAAAATTGTTACACAATTTAATGGGTTTTACGTTAACAGGTATTAATTATATTCAAGTTTTTCGCTCCTAACGTCGCTCGGTTGAATTTTCTTTTATTATATTATTATGTATAAATGACTAATTTCAAGTAAATAAGAATTAATTTAAGTTCATTTTGAGTACTGAATAAAATTGAAAATAATTTGATGAAACATAATATAAAAATATATGTACACATGTGCTTAAAGTAGAAAAGCGCATAATTTATTCCATCAAGTGACTATTTCTGTTTCTACTTCCATAAGAAAAACAAAGATAGTACTATATTTGATATAAATAAAATGAGAACTGGGAACTGAGTAACAAGTATAATTTCCAGACCTTAATATATGACCATAAATTTGAATTATAAAATTAATTTTTACGTAAAACATGCTTAAACAAAATTTTGTGTTTATTTTTAATAAAAATATCTTCACAAATGTATTTTATATATATGAAATATGAAATTTAAATAAAAAACCATAAGATTCAAATACACATTTCTGGTTAATTTTAAATTTGAATATTTCAGAATGATAAAATAACTATTTGCAATTATTTAACTATTCTTTTGGCATCTAATATAAAATTTTAATGAGATACAAATATTACAAAGTGTATGTATCACAAGTAAGGTTTGCATATCATAAATATTATAATTTTTAGAATTCTTGATATTAATAGATCATTAATTTAAAAAATTAAATATTTTTTCATTGATGACAAGTAACCTTTCAAATATAGTTGAAATAATTCTGTAAATGTCAATAAAATAGCATTTTCATCAAAATAAATTTCAACGCTATAATGATTAAAATAAACATTTTTATTTAACTACAATCTATTGTAATAACTAATTTTGTAATATATATATTGAAAAAATAATAATTTTATTTGATGAACAGCTATATAAATATTATATATTTATAATTGTATGACTAAATTTATTAAATTAAACTTTCATTCAGTTATCATTCAGAGAATAAAGTATTTAAATAAGTTTTCATAAAAATATATTATTTAAAAAGTTACTCGTTAACAATTTTTTATGAATAACATACATTTAACCTTAATTACATTTTCATTTTTACACGTGATAGCATTAAAATAAATTGTCATTTATATAAAAATTGTTAACAATAAAATTACATTTTAATATATTAAAATTATGTTTACCTTAATTACATTTTTATTTGTACACGTGTTTGTATTTAAATGAATTGTCATTTATATAAAAATTGTGAACAATTAAATATATTAAAACTATATTTACCTTAATGACATTTTTATTTGTACACGTGTTTGTATTTAAATGAGTTGTCATTTATATAAAAATTGTTAACAATTCAATAAATTAAAATTTATTTCATTGAAGCAATAATATTTTTAATAAGAGAAACATTAATTTTTAAAATACATCAAATTACCTCATTTGAAAAATTATCATTACATGATATAAAAATATTTTTTTTAATATCGTTTGAACATAAATTTTATGAAATACAATTTTAAAAAATTATTTATTTGATATTTAATTTTTTTTAATAGTCAATTATAAAGATAGGAAAATATATGAAATATGAATAAATTTTCCTGATTATGTCTATAATTATGAATTTATATTTATGAACTGTCTAGATAGAAGTAAAATTTCCCCTAAAAAAGTAAACATTCCAAAAGAAATTTTACTTATTATTTGCAAAACACTTATTATGAATGCGTGAAAATGTTATATTACGCACCAAGGGAGGGAAGAGGGACATTCTAATCCGCGCGTATGTTATCGCTCGAGCCGAAGGCGAGGGCGATAAACGCGCGGGTTACGATGTCCCCCTTCACTCCCGTGGTGCGTATACAATTTTTTACCATAGCCAAGCCGAAAGTTGTCAACTAAAATTAAGTATAACGTAAACGTTATGCTATATTGTTCTACTAGATACACTACACGATATCACACTACACGGTAACACTCGTAATGATAATTCATTAATAAAAAAAGATGTTATGAATTATTCCAATTTTTCATCACACACATTTTTAAAGATTCTATGCTTTGTTTTACTACATACACTATACAATCACACACTACACGGTAACACTCGTAATGATAGTTCATTAATAAAAAAAAATTTATAATTCAATCTGATAGAGTTATTCTTCGATACACTCTGTTTCAATGCTTACATTTTTCATCACACACATTTTTTTTAACTAAATAATAATATAATACAATGTATACATATACATTATAATGTATACATTTTGTTTTTTTTGTTTCAAATTTAAGAGATTTTGAAAAAGAAACAGAAAAAGATTTTGATATCTGCCTTTGTTTTGTTCTTACTATGACTTTTGATGAAGAGCAAAAAGGCTAGGTATATTAGACATTATATGGGGAAAAGAAAGAGACGGAGAGATATAACATATGCTATACTCTGTCGTTAGCGCCTGCGCAGAACGTTTTTTTTGCTTCCAGCCCCGGCAAGAATGTGAGACTTTCGGTTGAAGTAGTGGGGATGAAAGTAGAAACTTTCGGATTGGATATGGTAAAAAATAATATTCTGTAATATCACTTTAAAATTTGTATTAAATATGATCATTGAAAGTACAATTATTTCATTGTGTTGAATTTGTTGTCGAAGTTTGATTATATTTCAATATGAGAAAATATAAAAATTAACTGTCATATTCAACTGTCTTTCCATTCTATTGCTAAATTTCCATAAAAGGAATGTATTAACTTGTATTGTGTACCATGATGATTATTTATTTAAATTTTCAAATTATTCTAATCATTAGTTTCCAAGATATTTAGGTTTCTGATTCCGAATAGAAAAAAATTAGTAAATAATATTGGAACCCAAACTCCTCAATAACTAATGAATAAATTTATTTTAAAATTTAACTGAATAATCTTAGTGATACATATTATATGTTGTAACGGTATTCTACCGTATTTGAATCTTGCGCGCTTAGGTATTAATATAGGATAAACGCTCGGTCATATATCCCGTCTGAGACGAGTAAAAAAGTGCGTATCTCGACGACGAGCACGGGAGAGAGAAGCTCACCGGCCACAAGGTGCTTCAGAGAGTTTCCGGCTACCGTTGCGTTAACACGAAACCTAAGCCGCGCTGTGCTCATTAGAGGATTTTGCCACGTGGTCGTATAATACGGTAGACTAAGTTCGCATTTGATAGCGCGAGACATTGTCTTAATTAAAAGTTATTAGTTTATACCGACTAGCGTATTATATCATATTTGCTAGTTGCAACTCTCAGAAATTCTTTCTGTAGAGTTTTGCTTGACCGCTTTTCGCGTGTCTTAGCGGTCGGCCATTAAGTGCCAGCAGATACGTTGATCGGCGTATAGGATTCCACCGATCTACGCCAAGCAACCACGTTGGCAGAGCTCAGCAGAATTCAACGATCGGGAAGAGACGTATTCCACTGATCTACTCTAGAGAATTAGTTTTGATGTTAAAATTTTCTTCTGATATGCAACATATTGTAACGTTTTTATTTTCTGCGAGTAGAAAAATAACGTCTTTACCTCCTGTTGTCAGACGCTTCAGTGAGTGACCAGGGTTCGGGGCAGGAGGTCGGTCAGGACGGACGGTGGAAAGATAAAGGATAGTAAACAGGTTGACAAGTTTCTTTATGCTAGGGAGTACCTGGGCTTTATTGTGCTCTAAACTCATATCTTACAACGACGTATAATAATAATAATAAAAAGTGATAAACTAACCTAAATTATATAAATCAAAATAACTAACCTAATATAGTTAAGCGCATCATACAAAGAAATAAAGATTGAATATATTATTAGCCACTTGACGGCATATGCGCCTCTTATCGGCGACAAAATAAATGAAATCAAAAATAATTCAAACTAATTTATATTACTTCCTTTTAATCATAAATAAACTTCATCTTTAATAATAACTCAAATTAGACTAACGACGGTTGACGGCCTGGACGGTCTACCGGATTAATTCGGTGATCGGGTAACGAACAGACAAAATATAATATTAATAAACTAATCATTATATTAACAGTGGGTGGACGACACCCTAAATGCGGTCAGACGGAATGTGGCTGAAGGCCTACGACTCTCTAACGCACGGCAGATGCACATGGGTAGAGAAGTCTTACCTTACCTTTTTCCGGCGGCGGCAGTGGGTGATAAGCACCCTTAAAGCTTATTTAATACTATGGTTATAATAGGTGGGAAGCACCCTTAACCTTTAGCTGGCATGCCTCTCCAGCCGATTATAGCTGGCCTATGGGATACTATAGTACCCCAGCGCGAAAAATTGTCGTAAAAACTAAAGTATTGGTTATCACAACTCAAAAACATTCTGGAGGGATCTTCAGACGTTACTCCAAAGGGTAGCATAGTTTATAAGAGGAAAAATGAAATGGTTTCAAAATTTGATAAGAAAGAGCGTGGGGTACTATAGTACCCCCCCTGCCAGCTAAATGTTAACATTACTATGAATTTATCTTAGACAAAATATCTTATGCACAGGTCGGCGCGGGGGCTCGACGGTATATGCGATGGTGGTTCGGTGTGAATCACCCTTTTATCAAATATGCATTTATAATGAATTAATAAGGTTATTATTTACAATGCGGTCGGTACGGCGGTACAGCAGTACGGCGGTGCGGAAGTGCATTTACAACTTAACTCGGTTGCACTCGATTTAGGCGAGCGAGCGCACTACGCTAAAATCGACCGCATCATAATTCGCATAAAAGCTATATAAGCGAGCGCACTCTAGATAGGCTTTATTGCAAGAGAGAGAGAGCATTATTAGCCAGAACGAAACTCTGGGTAAGATAAATGCTACTGTTGTCTCCCCTCTCTCTAGACCAGCTAGCTCACTCGGCGAAGAGAGAGAGAGGGATAGCTTAGTCTGCAAAGCTTCTTCGGTTCACCGAGCCTTAGCTCTTATATGCTCTCGAGCTCGCTGTTCCTCTTGCGGGAGCAGCGAAACTGACGGCGCGTGGCGGTTGAGCTTGTTACAACCGTGGTGGGAGATTTGAATATCCTGTCTGCACGATCATGAATAATCGTTGCAATTTATACATATTATCTTATAGGTTGAATATTTTATCACCTTGTATGAAAATTATTTTTTAAAGTAGAATAATACTGTGAAAAAAACAAATGATTATAAAAAAATATTGAAAACTGTAAATAACAATAA
The DNA here is from genome assembly GCA_017163975.1 of Anastatus disparis. Taxonomy (NCBI): domain Eukaryota; kingdom Metazoa; phylum Arthropoda; class Insecta; order Hymenoptera; family Eupelmidae; genus Anastatus; species Anastatus disparis. Next base: position 976,910 of record JAFFSR010000394.1, on the reverse strand, counting down.
AAAAGCGTTAGGCTAGAGATAAATAATGATTGTTTATTATCATTTATACATTTTTTAAATGAAGATACTGCAAATATCCGTAAATAACTGTAAATAAATTAAAGAATACAATTATTAGATATCATTTTCATAATAACTAACTAAAATAATTTTCATTTTAGTTCTTTTTACAACAAACATTTTTTGATGATCAAATATATATATATATATATATATATATATGTGGGGCATTTCACACCAACTGGAAGTTCAGAAAGATAAAAATCTCTAAAACTCTAAGAATATATTCTTTTTGTTACCCAAAAGATATAAAAAAAATTTCAAGGATCTAGATTAGAAGGATCAAGAGCTTTAGATCTTTAAAATTTGGAAATTTTTCAAAATTTTTGGAAAAGTCACAACTTAATCATTTTTTTTTTTCTGAAAATCCTGATGTTTTAAAAAGAGATTCATAAGAATACTTCTTGTTGTAAATGAAGAGCAGAGTTAGCATGATTCTTTACAGACCTGAATTTTGAAATTTTCTATTGGTTATGTCAACCGATATTCATATATTAGAATTTAATAATATTTCAAACCGGTACACCTCATTCAACATGCGATCAACTTCACTAATTCAAAGACCACAATATATTAAATCAGTACCGATTGACGGAGAATGTTATTATTTTCCGGAAATTTAGAAAAGGGTCACCGAATTTGTGTGTATTATAATAATAAGGTAATTCATATATATGACAGTTTAAATCTTAAATATCTACGAGATGAGCATAAGATTTATATAAACAAATTATGTCCAAACAAATCAGAATTGAGCATAGTATTCGAAATAGTACAATCACAATCAGATAATTATGATTGTGGCGTTTCTGCAATTGTTTTTTCTATTGCAATACTTTGTAATTTAGGTCCATGCTGTTTAAGATAGGATGTTTCTCAAATGCGATTACGTTTGTCAAAAATTTTTAGAACGTAACAAATAAGAATGATTCCAGTTTTGCAAAATTATAATAATGCAAACATTAATTACGATAATCCACCGGACATGATAAGGAGGAGTTTTTGACATGAGCAACGTCTAAATAAAATACCATTGAATTTGGATTCCGCCGAACTTGAACTATTGGAAAAAAACTCACAAATGTATTTATTGTCAGAACAAAAAAAGATCATGGAAATGTATCGTAAACAGAAGAATTCGAATCATGAAACAATTTTAATGGAAATTGACAATGGCATTTCAGATAAAAATTTTAAAAAACCAGATAATGATATTATAGGAATCGATGATATCTACTTAAATTATAACGATAATAAAATTAGCACAGTTGAGATTAAATTGAATGAAGAAAAAAAAGAATAAAAAAGAACAGATGAAACAGAAGCTTAATTTGTAACAGGACTTAAGAGCATGATGAAGCTGCCCGCCTTCTAATAATATTTCCAATCCTAACTTATGAATAAACGATGCGTTCAATCGAGTTTTTTTGCTACAAAGTAAAAATTGGTAAGATTAAACTCTAGTGCGGACAACTGAAGAAATCCACCAAAATATTATACATATAAAGTTCTAATAAAAACTTTTAATGTATCGTATTTTATAGTTAGGTTTATCGAGTTTGATATCTAATTTCCAATTCAAGCTCATAAAAAAATAACAAGTCCAAATGAGTTTTCATTTTAACGAAAATGATTGTATTAATATAGCTTTAGTGCGTACAAGTCATTATATTTGTTTAATTTATGAATTTAAAAAGATATTGATATTATAATAAAAGCAAAACTCAATTGCTGCATCTCCTACATCCCGTTAATAGGAAAATGGCAACAGAACATTCACGTAAATATGGCTGATTCCATTCAGATTCATGCAGGCCGTCACTGATCGAATTTTTTTTTTTCTTCTAAGTAATAAAAATACCTTCCATTATGTATATAGAGATAAAATTTACTTCGTAGAACGCTCAGAAAAAATTTTTTTTTACTACAGCAATTCTAGTGTTGGATGTAAAAACGAAAATTCAAAAATTGAAAATGAACCTCTACTTTTCAATGACTATAGCTCCGTCAATTTTTAACCTTTTTAAGCGTTCTTTTAACGAAAGTGTGCGAAATTTTGTCTAGTTTTAAATGCAATCTCGATTTTTGTAATACAATTTGATCTCACTAAGTTATTTACGAAAAACCGAAAAAGCGATTTTTTTCAAACACGATTTTCTCAAAAACTATATATTTTTTTTTTTTTAATTTTTATATGATTTTATACATAAAAAATACTAATTTTTAGGGTAGGTGAGAATATGCTATTTTGCCTTATTTTTTTTAACAGATTTTTAAACGTTTTTTTTACATTTTCGATTTTAAAACATTGATACCATGGCGCATTGTACTATTTTTCCAACTTTACGTGTTCTTACAACTATTTTGATGCTTTTATTTATTAATATATCAAAAATATCAACAATAATCTTCAAAATAAACCCCGGATCGAATATTTTGATCAATTACAACCAGAGTTATGACGATTTGAAGTTTAAAAAAAAATGCTGAAACTTTAAATAAATATATTTACTTTGAATTTAGAATTTAGAATTTTGAATTTGAATTTTGAATTTTGAATTTGAATTTTGAATTTGAATTTTAAAAAGGTGAGTTTTTTTAATACTAAAATATATTATTTGGTCGTTTTCAATGAACAAATAATATGCGATACAATTGAGAAAGAACACTAATGAATTGAGAACTAATGTGAATAAAAAAATCCGAATTTGAATAAAACCTTTCAATTTACTTCTTGCCACTCATGTCTCGAAGTTTTGGCAATGTAGATTTGGTTTCGTTCACTTTTCCAACAGTGAATCTTTTGAATACCTTTAATTTCTTTTGCATTTCCTAACCATTCCATTTTTTTTGTCATTCGAAAAACTTCTAACTCATCCATGCGGATAACAAGAATGTTAATCGTCGGAGTATATTTTGATACGTGAGTGGCGAAATTTTCAGCGTTTCTAATAGAATCTGCACTCTTCTTGGACAGATTATGCGTGGTAGCATAATGTTTAACTAAACCACCAATACCGTCACAAGCGCCTTTACCATGACCTGTTGCAGAAAAAAAGCCATTTTCTGTTCACTTTTGAGTTTTGAAGCTCATAGAATTGATATCTATTTTTAAAATGACTGGCAGCTCCATCGGAAATGGTTATGATTTCATCAAGATCTTGCGCAATATGTTTTTGTTTTAAGTTATCGATAGTTAAATTTATAGCCATTAGGGCATGAGACGAATCATGTTTAATATCGTCAGAGACGGTGACATAACTGACTGTTTTATCATTTCCAAAATAGCATACTGACGTAAATATTGATATTTGGTTTTTACTCCAATAATAGCTTTGAATTTCATTTTGAAGCAGAACTGTCCAATTTTCTGCAAAATCGACATGAATAACTGATTGGAAGTCATTATTTTTCGCTAAAAGTTTAACCTCTTTAATTGCTATACGTTGAATTTCTTTGACCAATTTATGAGCTCTTACAGTGAGAGCGCGCTCTCTTAACTCTGTTAAGGAATTTTCAATTGTGCTAGTTATATTCAGTAAATTTGATTTCCCCCAAACACCATAAATTATTTCTTCATATAAATCTTCTTCTGTCAAAGGAATTACTTGTAAATCAATAGAATCTCCAATGGGACATTCTTTACATTCTCTTAGTACACATTTCATATCATCTTTTGAACAAAAAAGTGAAGAACATATTTTCAATTCCAAATCTGCAATGTCTTGTTTATTCTCTTTTTTATAATTATTCGAGGCATCTAACATAAGTTTAAGATTCTCGCAGTAAACGCAAAGACACGAATCGGTGGGTGGATGTGGTATAACCCACTTCGGTCTTAAAGCGTAGAATGTTGATTTACCAGTTTTTGTTTTCATTTCAGGATTTTCGTCTTTAAATAATTGATATATTTCTTTTATACTTCGCGTAAGAAAGCGTTTGACTTTTTTAGTTTTTATACCATTTTCTTTGATAGATACTGTATCGCTTTTATTTGCACGTTGACGAGAACAATTAAAATCATCGTTCAGATAATAATCCATTACTTTCATTACAATTTCACTATCCAAAGAATGGCCACAATAGTTTTCAGACTGCTTGTAAATTTTTTTATTATTTACCAATGATCGTGCTTGATCAATCATATAAATAGTTACATTTGGTAAAACTGATAATAAATAATCTTTGGAAATATCACTTGGTATAATACTCAACAATCGCACTTTCTCAAGAAAATTTGAACAATTATCTAATGCAATTTTAATATCCTCAAGCCATTTATCATTTGTTTTACATTCATTATTTTCATTCAATGCGGGCAAATCCGTTATATCGTAGACTTTCATCATTTTACTTGCTATTTGTGAATCAAATGCATCGTTTATTTGTTTTCTTTTTTGGAGAGCATAAGATTCTCGCATCTTGATATTGATACTTTGAGGCATATTAATTGGTGAAATGTTTAATTTCAAATTACTTGAAGTCTCGTTGAGCTGTTCTACCACAGCCTCACTATGAATAAAATCTTCCGAAGATTGTTGACTGCTTGAAGTCGATGAAAAAGGCGCATTTTTCACTTCATCTAATAATATTTTGTAACACGAAGGGCATACTTTATCTTCTCTAGAGAAAGAAGTATTTGGATACAAGCGCTTCAAAGACTCCGTTAGGTCACCTAATTCTCTAAGCGGACTTTTGGAGCAATCATGAACAACTTTTTTGTGCCTTTTTTTTAAATCCTTGCACTTCATTTTAACAATCAGTGATGCCATTATTGATATTCTGTTCAATGACAGATCGAAAAAAATCATTTTTTTTAAACAACTTTATTTTTTATCTTCCTTTGCTTATATTTTTAAACGCGTCAAGTCGTTGATGAGGATGCAAAGAACAAATCATCGCCACCTAGTAGTGACATGCGTCAACTCCCTACAAAATAAGTTCAAATTCTAGGCGCGAAATTCAAACTGATAAAAAAATTATATTCTTCAAAAAAAAAAATTTTTATTATAATAATGTACCATAAAAAGAGGATAAATGGTTATATATTCTTTCATCAAAATAACTTTTTTTTTAAATTAAAAAATTTATATCTTCAGATTTTAATCTTTAACGAAAATTGCGTTTCCTCAATGTAAATATCATATTTATTTAAAGTTTCAGCATTTTTTTTTAAACTTTAAATCGTCATAACTTTGGTTCTAATTGATCAAAATGTTCGGTCCGGAGTTTATTTTAAAGATTATTGTTGATATTTTTGATATATTAATAAATAAAAGCATCAAAATAGTTGTAAGAACACGTAAAGTTGGAAAAATAGTACAATGCGCCATGGTATCAATGTTTTAAAATCGAAAATATAAAAAAAACGTTTAAAAATCTGTTAAAAAAAATAAGGCAAAATAGCATATTCTCACCTACCCTAAAAGTTAGTATTTTTTATGTATAAAATCATATAAAAATTAAAAAAAAAAAAATATAGTTCTTGAGAAAATCGTGTTTGAAAAAAATCGGTTTTTCGTAAATAACTTAGTGAGATCAAATTGTATTACAAAAATCGAGATTGCATTTAAAACTAGACAAAATTCCGCACACTTTTGTTAAAAGAACGCTCAAAAAGGTTAAAAATTGACGGAGCTATAGTCATTTAAAAGTAGAGGTTCATTTTCAATTTTTGAATTTTCGTTTTTACATCCAACACTAGAATTGCTGTTTTGAAAAAAAAAATTTTCTGAGCGTTCTACGAGGTGAATTTTATCTTTATATACATGATGGAAGGTATTTTTATTACTTAGAAGAAAAAAAAAATTCGATCAGACGGCCTGCATGAATCTGAATGGAATCAGCCATATAAAAAAATTTCAGAAAAAGACATTATTATGAAAATGCAAGAAAAAAAAGTGATGATAAATTAGAACTAAGACGTGTTCACGAAACTTTACGTAAGAAAAAAGCTTATATGAAAATAAAAAAAGGACAACCAAATAAATATAAACAGAAATTAAAAAATACTAAGATAACAAAATGGCAATTCAAGGAAACAATGAGTACTGATAAATTGGAACAAATACGTGTGAATGAAGCTTTACGCAAAAAAGAAGCTTATATAAAAAATAAAGAAAAACAACCAGAAAAATATAATAAAAAATCAGAAAATACTAAAATAAAAAAAAATTAAAATTCAAGGAAAAAATGAGTATTGATAGTTGGAACAAATATATGCAAATGAGGTTTCGCATAAGAAAGAAGCTTATATAAAAATCGAAGAAAAAATTATAAATAAATATGAAGAAAAATAAGAAAATACTAAGATAACAAAATTGAAATTCAAGGAAAAAATGTGTACTGATAAATTGGAACAAATACGTGCGAATAAGGCTTTACGTAAAAAAGAAGCTTATATAAAAATTGAAGAAATCAAAACCAAAATAATATGAAAGAAAATTAGAAAATACTAAAATAACAAAATTGAAATTTAAGGAAAAAATGAGTATTGATTAATTGGTACAAATACGTGCGAATGAAGCTTCACGTAGAAAAGGAGATTCTATAAAAATTAAAGAAAAACAACTCAATAATAATAAAGAAAAATTAAAAAATACTAAAATAACAAAAATGAAATCAAAGATAAAAAAGGGTACTGATAAAATGGAACAAGTACGTACAAATGAAGCTACACGTAAGAAAAAAGCTTACGTAAAAATTTAAGAACAACCAAATGAATATGAAAAAAATTGAAAATATTAAGATATGAAAAACAAAATCAATTAAAAATAGAGATACTAATAAATTGAAAAAATTGCATGTAAAAGAAAAATTACGCAAAAAAGAGACATAGAAAACTTATTAGTGAACAATTTTATAAATATGAGAGAATGATACAAATTAAAAATTAAAAATTGGAAAATGCCGATATTATTAAGAAAACACAAGTCAAAAATGATTGTTACCAATCAAAAGAATCACGCACAAGGTGTAAACACATAGAAATTGATGACAAAAAACATGTTAATAATGATACTACAATAAATAAATCAATAGATAAAAAAAGCGAAAACATAAATATGATTCTTATCAATCAAAGATATTATCTAATAAGTGTAAACGATTAAAAATTGAAGACAATTATTATCATGAAAATTACAATAATAATAATAATTATAATAACAATCATAATATTGTATTAAACAAAGCTACTGATGAACCAATTTTTTTTTTTTTTTTTTTTTAAAGATTAATGTAGAAAGGATATTGTCCTCTATATGATTAACCTTTTTTATATGGTTAAGTCGAGGGAGTCCAGCTTAGTACCTGTTCAACACATTACATCAGGCTAGACTGTCACACCCACCATACCGAAAACTTTGATTATTGATAGATGGTCAGCTACTTTTGTGACTGATACTCAATGAGGTCAGATTTTTAAAGAGTCGCGATATGGATAGCACATACACTAATTTTCTATTAATAAAACAATAAAGGGCAAAGCAGAAAAAAAATTAAAGAAATGAAATGAAAAAATAATAACTGAAAAAATTAATTCAAAACTGATTGGTTGTATAGAAAATATATATTTCGATAAAAATCTCATATCTGAAAATAACATTGGTTTCATGAAAAATACATGTGTTTATTTTAATGCGAAAAATTCTGCTTTCGAATATACTAAAAGTAACGATTTCTCCAATTGTTGTCATAAAGGTGAAGTAGAATTGTTGGAAAATTTTCCTTACCCAGAATAATTAAAGTTTTTAACAACTGAATTAACCAAAAAAATTATTGATTTCCGACGTAATGTTAGGTTGTACAATGATGCTTCAGCATTCGCAAATTTTGGTGCCAATTTTGATACATTGGCAGGTAAGAACCACAAGTTATTAGAATATGTGGACAAATTTACCATAATGTATATGCGTTACATCCTAATAAATATGAAGCACGTAAATATGGGCAATTATATATTTTAGATAATGAAATGGCAATGATTGAACGGAATAAGTTTAATAGAAATTTAACATTATTAAAACATTTAGATATCTTGATAAGAGACATTCACCCTTATGCTAAAGACTATAAAATGATGCATAAAATAGAAAAAGAAGAACTACAATGATGTGCAAAAATCTATTGTCCTCCAAGAACTGTTACTATGTCTATTGTCCGCAATAATAATTTGGATAAAAAAAGATATAATCTACCTACCTGCAATGAAGTTGCAATAGTATATGTTAGAGAAGACGATCTTCCTCCCATTGAATGTGATATTGTCATTTACTCTAAGTATGATAAACCAATTAGTATACTGACAGTTATCAAACATATATATCCTATGACATATCCGCTTATTCATCTTAATAGTGGTTTTGGATGGATGCCAAATATGAAAAGTAAATTTGGAAAATCTAATGTTTCAAATTTGAAATTTCATGATTATAGATTTAGTGTTAGAAATGTATTTAGACCGTTCCTCAATTTAAGAAAATTATCTCAACAGTTTATTGTTGATGCGTTTGAAAAAGTTGAAACCTCCAGATTGTATTTCATACAAAAAAACCAAAACGTATTAAGAAGTGATTGTTACAAAGGTGTTATGGACTATTTACATAACAGAAAAAAATTAGATTTTTCAAAAATTGGAAAAATGGTAATATTACCGTCAAACTTTACAGGGAATCCACGATTTCTAAATCAAAATCACATTTACTCAATGACATTTGTAAATTATCGTGGTAAACCTGACTTTTTTGTAACGATGACCTGTAACCCACATTGAAAAGAAATAACTGAAAACTTGGAAATTTTTGAAAATGCAATAGATAGACCAGATATCATAACAAAAGTATTTTATCAAAAAGTAGAAGAATTGAAAAATTCAGTAATAAAAAAGGGAATATTAGGAAAATGTATTGCATATAGTTATGTGATTGAATTTCAAAAACGAAGTTTACCACATATGAATATGTTGTTATTCTGACATAAAAATGATAAATTTGACATTTCCGAAAAAGTTGATAAAATAATAAGTACAGAAATCTTAAATAGAAATATTTATCCAAAATTATATTATTTTGTTAAACAATTTATGATACGCGGTCCCTGTAGTATGGAAAATATAAATTGTCCGTGTATGGATAAAAATACGAAACAATGTACTGGAAATTTTCCAAAAAAATTTAATAATACAACAACATTTAAAGCCAATGGATATTCACTATACAAACGTAAAAATGATGGCGTCGAAATAATTCTCAGAAATAAATTTACAAAAAGAATGCAGATAATGGATTTGTTATTCCTTATAATCCTTACTTATTATTGAAATTTAATGCACACATAAACGTAGGAGTTTGTTCCACTGTACACTGCATTAAATATTTATTTAAATACTGCTATAAAGGTCATGATTGTGCATACTTTAAAATACATCAAGTAAGTGTAGATTTTCAATCAGAAAATAAAGAAACTTTTCAAAATGACAATCGTCAAAATGTTGAATATGAATATGACGAAACCCAACAATACATTAATACACGATATTTATGTCCACCTCAAGCAATGCACAGATTATGAGAATAGCCTTTACATATTATTCCACATACTATAAAACGTCTAAGCGTTCATGAGAAAAATCAACAAAACGTATTTTTTAAGGAAGGAAAAGAATAAATGATCATGCAAAAAAATGTGGGAGCAACATCTTTTAACAGCATATTTTAAATTAAATAGAGAAGATTTTGAAGCACGAAATTGCTTGTATTCAGAAATACCAAATTTTTATACATTTGATAAAAAACTGAAAAAGTGGAATATAAGAAAAAAAAGAAAACCAATACTTACTAGGAGAGTGTCACACCTCCGGATCACGGATTTTGCTTGAACTTCGGGATAAGTTTTTAGATGATAAAATATGGAAAAAGCTAAAGTTATAGTCATAAATACTCAATATTTCCCTAGTTACAGGCAATTAAAGAAAATCACTAAAAAAAGTTACTAGATTTTTAAACGCATATAGTTCTTTAGCATTGATAGCTACAAGTTTGAAACTATTTTCAAATGAAAGCTGAGCTCAAATCCTTTCGAATTAGTAGTTATAGCATATCAAAATATTATTTTTTCCCAAAGTTAGAGCATGATAAACATTGGACCTGATTTTTTTTAAAAACATTAATTAATAATAAAAGCTGAAATTAGGTCCAATCCTTATTAGGCTCTAACTTTAGGGAAAAATAATATTTTGATATGCTGTAACTACTATTTTGAAAGGATTTAAGAGCATGACGAAGCTGTCCGCCTTCTAATAATATTTCTAATCTTAAGTTATGAATAAACGATGCGTTTAATCGAGTTTTTTTGCTACGAAGAAAAAATTTGTAAGATTAAACTCTAGTGCGGACAACTCAAGAAATTCACCAAAATATTATATATACAAAGTTATAATAAAAACTTTCAATATATCGTATTTTAAGGTTAGGTTTGTCGATTTGATGTCTAATTTCCAATCCAAGCTCATAAAAAAATAACAAGTCCAAATGATTTTTTATTTTAACAAAAATTATTGTATTAATATAGCTTTAGTGCGGACAAGTAATTATATTTGTTTAATTTAAGAATTTAAAAAGATATTGATAAAATAAAAAAAGCAAAACTCGATTGCTGCAGCTCCGACATGCCGTTAAGCTCAGCTCTAACTTAAAAAAAGTTTCAAGCTTGTAGCTATCGATGCTAAAGAACTATATGCGTTTAAAAATCTAGTAAATTTTTTAGTGATTTTCTTTAATTGCCTGTAACTAGGGAAATATTGAGTATTTATGACTATAACTTTAGCTTTTTCCATATTTTATCATCTGAAAACCTATCCCGAAGTTTGAGCAAAATCCGTGATCCGGAGGTGTGACACTCTCCTAGTTAGTAGAATATACTTAGTAAATTGTATGTAAAATGTATGTAAATTTTTGTAAACCATTATTTGCTAAATATCACAAATTATAAATGAAATTTTGAAATTTTAGAATTTATTTTTTATTAAATTTTTAGTATATATGGTTCATAATGTCTTAAATTACAATTTGTAAAAATATATTCATATTCTACACATGATTTCCAATAAAAAACATTTTCATACATTTGTCCCAAAAATCAATACTTTTTCAGAAAAAAAATTACGAATCTCATCATTGATCCAAAATAACGATTTTTTCAGATATTTTTGCACAATTAAGTAACTTTGAGAAGGCTGCCCAACTGGAGGCTTCGTATATTTTTTCCTCATAAAAAAACGAAGAAAATAAGACTTTAAAAAGCCAATTTAATCTGCTCGATTTTTAGATATGCTAAATAGTATGTTTAAATCGATCAAGTAAGCATAAAAATCAGTATATTATAATTTGCAAAAATTCAGGTGATTTCTACATCTAATTTCCAAGAAAAAAGTATTCTATTAAATTTTAACGAAAAATTGATAGTTTTTGTGGAAAAAATTCATTAAAATATTTATTTAGCAAAAAATTTGGAAAATTCGAAAAATTCCATCACGTTTAAATCCTGACCCCTTTGACCTCGACCTCTAAATTTTTTTTTGTATATTTTGGGTATCAAATAGAACATTTTCACAGATTTTCGACGAATTCTATTTTTTTGTTAGGTGAGTTGACGTGAAACGTCCCATATATATATATATATATATATATATATATATATATATATATAATGAAAAAGACTGAACGCTTATGACGCGTTAAGAGCATGACGAAGCTGTCCGCCTTCTAATAATATTTCCAATCTTAACTTATGAATAAACGATGCAATTAATTGAGTTTTTTTGCTATAAAGAAAAAATTTGTAAGATTCAACTCTAGTGCGGACAACTCAAGAAAACCACCAAAATATTATACATACAAAGTTATAATAAAAACTTTTAATATATCGTATTTTAAGGATAGGTTTGTCGAGTTTGATATCTAATTTCCAATCCAAGCTCATAAAAAAATAACAAGTCCAAATGATTTTTTATTTTAACAAAAATTATTGTATTAATATAGCTTTAGTGCGGACAAGTAATTATATTTGTTTAATTTAAGAATTTAAAAAGATATTGATAAAATAAAAAAAGCAAAACTCGATTGCTGCAGCTCCGACATGCCGTTAAGCTCAGCTCTAACTTAAAAAAAGTTTCAAGCTTGTAGCTATCGATGCTAAAGAACTATATGCGTTTAAAAATCTAGTAAATTTTTTAGTGATTTTCTTTAATTGCCTGTAACTAGGGAAATATTGAGTATTTATGACTATAACTTTAGCTTTTTCCATATTTTATCATCTGAAAACCTATCCCGAAGTTTGAGCAAAATCCGTGATCCGGAGGTGTGACACTCTCCTAGTTAGTAGAATATACTTAGTAATTCCGAAAGATAGACAACGTTATTTCATTAGGTTATTACTATTACATGTTAAAGGAGCCACATTTTTTAAAGCTTTGTGTACTGTTGATGATGTGATGTACAATTCATTTATGAGGCAGCCAAGGCAAAACAATTAATCAATGAAGATGAAAAGTGGGATGGATGTTTGAAAGAAGCATCTTCAACAGAATTCCTTTATCTTCTTTATGAATTATTTGCTTTCATTTGCGTTTTTCATAATCCTATAAATGCACGAAATTTATATGAAAAATATAAAGATAAGTTATACCATCCAAAATACGAAAAAAAATATAGGTTAAAATCTTGCATTGAATGTTATTAAAAATGATTCACAACTTAATGGATTTTCTTTGAACGATTTTAATTTACATAATGTAAGCACATTTATAGAAGAAGATAATAATCAAACAATTTTAAATCATAATAATAATATTCTTAATGAATTAGAACTGAAAATAAATTCTTTAAATGATAAGCAAAGACAAATATTCATTTCTACTATGAAGAGTTTAAACAACCAAAGTAAAGAAAAATATATTTTTATAGATGTACCAGGTGAAAGTGAAAGAAGTTATTTGCTTAACGTTTTAATAGTTTATTTTAAATATCATACTATACATTATTTATGTGCAGTTTGGACAGCTATAGCAGCGAATTCATTAGTCGATGGAAAAACCGTGCATACAACACTTCAACTACCGTTAAGAGGCTGCTGGATTAAATTAATTAATTGATAATAAAATTAATTTTGATGCTTTATTTTCAAAAAAAATTTGACATACTTACAAAATCATAAGTGAGGCTAAAGAATTAATTTGTTCTCATTAGAAAAAATATTGTTTTTTACCGCACAAGTTGCTACTATTGATTTCTAATAATAACTACTAGTTTTTCCAAAAACCTACATTTTTTTATTAGAAAAGGATAGAGAGATACAATTTCCTCTTAAATATAATCTAATTCTGCAGAAAGCAAACAAAGGAAATCCAAATAATAATTTGGGATAAAATATCCATGACTTCAAAATTTGCTTTTGAAGCAGTTGATCGTCTTTTTTAAGATTTATGCGATGTGAACCAACGTTTCGGTGGTAAAACTGTAATTGCATCAGGAGATTTCAGGCGAACATCACCAATTGTACGACATGGAAGCCGTATTAATATTATTGAAAATTCAGTTAAATTTAGTTTATTATGGTAGAATTCAGAGCCCAAAATATAGAGCCAAAGTAAATATAAGAATCAAAAAAATATTGGGCTTAAAAAAATATAGAGACCAAGAAATTATAATGATGAAAAAAATATTGGTCCCAAAAAAATGTTTTAAAAAAATATTGTGCTAAAAAAAATATAAAGCCAAGAATACACAAGAATCTAAAAAATATAAGATTCAAAGAAATATTGGGCTCAAAAAAATATAGAGCTCAAGAAAATATAAGAATCAAAAAAATATAGGGCTTAAGTAAAATAAGAATCAGAAAAATAAAAGAATCAGATAAATATTGGGCCCAAAAAATATAGAGACCAAGAAAATATAATAATAAAAAAAATGTTGCGTCTAAAAAAATATAAGATTAAAAAAAATATAAAACTAAAAAAAAAGTTCAAAAACAATAAGGCCCAGAAAAATAAAGGGCCCAAAAAAATTAGAGGCCCAAAGAAAACAGGACTCGAAAAAAAGTAGGTCCAAAAAAATATAAGGCCTAGAGAAATATAGGACCAAAAAAGATATGAAAGCCAGGAAATAAAAGGCCGAAAAAATGAGGCCCAAAGAAAATAAGACTCGAAAAAATGTGGAGCCTAAAAAATATAAGGCTCAGAAAAATATAGAGCTAAATAAAATATAGGACTCAAGAAAATTATACAACCCATGAAAATATAAATTTCAAAAACGTGTTGGGCTAAAAAATATAGAGCACAGGAATATATAAAAATTGAATAAATATTAGGCCCAAAAAAATATAGAGCCCAAGAATACATAAAAATCGAAAAAATATTTGGCCCAAAAAAATATAGAGCTCAAGAAAATGTAAGGCCCAACAAAAATATGAGGCCTAAAGAAAATAGGATTAAAAAAAAATGTAAAGCCCAAAAAAAATATGAGGCTCAAAGAAAATAGGACTCATAAAAATGTAGGTCCTGAAAAATATAAGGCCCAGAGAAATAGAGCTAAATAAAATATAGTACCCAAAAAAATTATAAAATCAAAGAAAATATTAATTTTGAAAAAATATTAGGCCCAAAAAAATATTAGTCCTAAAAAAATATAGAGCCCAATAATATATAAGAATCGAAAAAATATTGGGCCCAAAAAAATATTAGTCCTAAAAAAATATAGAGCCCAATAATATATAAAAATCGAAAAAATATTGGGCCCAAAAAATATAGAGCCCAAGAAAATATGAAGTCAAAAAAAAATATGGAGCCCAAAAAAAATATAAGGCCCAAAAAATATAGAGCCCAAAAAAATTTAAATTAAAAAAAAATATTGGGCCCAGAAAAATATAGGGTGCAAGAAAATATAAGGCCCAAAAAAATATAAGACCCAAAACATATGACCCAAAAAGATGCTTATGACTAATGAGGACTTATTATATATTGCCCAATAAAAAATTGCTACTCTTATTACCAAAAGATTAGACACATTCAACAAATGTGGAGAACCGGAGAACTGAAGAACTGGAGAACCAGAGAAACGGAAAAAAAGTGGTTTCACTTTAATGTAATATAGGATTTTACAAAATGAAATTTGATTAATCTTGAGAGATAAAATAATATTATATTTATTGATATTAATTTGTTTCTTCCCTAGTGGAAATATAAAATGTGCATTACTGTTTGAAAGAATTCAAAATTATTTAAAACTGTTCAAAATTGTTCAAAATAGTTTATAAATGTTAATTTTATGACATTTAAAACAGTTGTAAACAGTATTAAACATTTTTAAACAGTTCTGACCTCTACAGAATAATTTGAAACTGAAGTGAACATTTACTCATATATATTATATAAATTTTAATATATAGAAGAAAATTTTCACAAACACAAAATTATGAAACACTGTTTAAAATCATTTCGAACTTTTTAAAACTGTTTAAAAATGTTTAAAACTGTTGATAACTATTTTAAATGTCCCAGGTTTCACACTTATAAACTATTTTGAACAGTTTGAAACAAACATTTTCAAACATTTTATATTTCCGCTAGGGTTTGATTTAATATTTTTGAATAATAAATATAAAAACAGATGGCAAAAAATTTTATATGATTAATAAATTAAAATTGTTTAACAAAAGTGAAAATGAATAAAAGTGCATAATAAATGTTATTCTTCTATTATTTAAATCGATTTCCTTAACAATGATTCTGAAAATACAAAATTTATACTTGAAATTGTTTTATTTTTATTTCATTAAAATCAGATATATATTAATTGATACATAAAAACACCTATGAATTCCATTAATAAATATAGTTTAAAGATTATACATGTCAAAAAAAAGAGACGTACTATCGATTTACAAATTTTCTGCATCAATATTGATGCAGAATTACGTGTTTTAGATTAAAAAATTATTTTATAAAAATTGAAACTAAAACTTGTGAAAAGTTTCAGTGGTTTAATAAAATATATTTTGTAATTGACGTACCTTTTAACCCAAAAATACTCTTATGATTTTTTGTTTTAATTTGATATTAAAGAATATTATCAAACAATTACTTAGTAAAATTACACTACTATATTAACTTATCACACAAATTGGTTATGCACTACTAATATTATTTTATGTCCTTTTGAAAAAAATGTTTTTTATTATTAATTTACACATCGACACTAAACCATATTCTTTTTTGCATCTAAATAACTATATTTATTATTTATATTTATGAAAACGTACTGGCTGTATCCTGAAATTATTATTGAGAACTGACTTTTGAAGAGCGCTATTTGATTTCAAAATGTATGCTTATTCGCGCCATCTTCTTATGCATAAATATTGTGGAGACACACACATAGTCTATGTATGAGTATGGCGCTGTAAGCGCACAAAGACACATAAGTGTGTACATGCGAACGCCTCTGCGCAGGCGTCAAGACAGACAAGCGAGTAACAGCAAGCGAGCCACTTTGTTGTAATCAGTCTAGCTCAACGGTCCTTGTACTCAGTCACGTTGACCGTCTTACAATATATACAGCATACTAACACACTTGTCTGGAATTCTTTTAAACACCTCTCTCTTTTTCTCCTCATCCTGGGTAGCTGCCACAACTGATGACCCCGACTTTATCTTGGTCAAGGATACACGCCTATAAGACTTCTACGCTTAACGGCTTGGGTTCTACATCTACGCCAGCGCACAAGGGACGCCTTGCCGACCGTCATCTTGACGTGCGTGTGGCTTAATTATCTCAAGCAACTGGCTGCCTGCTTCGCCGCTGAGTAAGAATTTCTTTGCATTAACATCTGGTCTGCACCAAGAGGTCGGAAGACAGAGGAGGATTTTTTTCTTTTTGGAGCTTCGCCTTGGCAACGTCAACAAGTTGTTTCAGGCGCAGGACGCTTCCTTGCGGCATATCGCTCCAGCGTCATCTAACGAGATTTCTTCCTTTTTCTCGAGGTATTGAGATTCTTAAAGAAACTCTTCATTTTTTTTTATTCTCGTTGTGCACACAAGTACAAGTCTTCTAAGCATAAGACTTTGTAACGTAAAGTATTGATGAACGCGTTCAAATTGCACAGGTAGTACTCATTAATGGTCTACCTGTGTAATCGTTGAAAAATAATTTACACAGTGAATTCTGCGTTCCAGGTGTGGATAAAGAGCACTGGACGCACGAAAATCACTTTTCACGACATTGTGAAAATTTGTGGCTAGTTTCACATGACAATCAAACACAAAGTAAAATCTTCATAAAAACATACACCTTGTACGAGAAAAAATAAATTCAACGTTGCGGAGTGCGGGAAATCTTTCGGACACAAAATTTTTTTCAGCATCTAATAGCTTTTTTATGCATGCTCTTTCATTCTAACCCAAAAAGTAAATTTTAAAAATTTTAATCTTTGTTGGTGTCAAAAAGACCGGTTTTAGACTTTTAACGCGTACTATATAACGCATATAGATAGTTAACTTTATAATTCTAACAACGCATCGATCTAGAAACTTCGGAGCAATTTTGACGTAACTTTAAGTATTAGTCAATTATTCTACTTGTACGCATAAAGTGTTTGCAATTTGTTCTTGAAGTATATATTTTGTCTCTTACTTATTTGCTCTGTTTCGCATATATATATATATATATATATATATATATATATATATATTATTTTTTTCATTTAAATTATTATTTGTTTTGTGCTGTGTCTTATTTATTTATTTAAATTGTACATATAACAGAATTTTGCTCGTAGTCGTTGGAGGGATTCTCTCTTCACGTTACTTTTTTTTCATAGCTATTTCCACGCCGGGGGATATCTTTTGGTGCTTAGTCGTCGACTGCATGCAGTCTTTTACGCTAACACCGAGGGGTCAACCTGACGCGTCGAATTCTTTTTTGGTCAATTGTGCTCGTGTACCAGGAGGCTTTCTAGTGTCTCAGTCGTCGACTGCATGCAATCTTTTACGCTGGGCACGTCGAGGTTAGCCTGACTGTACGAGACAGACTTTTTCTATCCTCCAAAAGGAAAAATAAAACTTATAACCTCTTACTCTTTTTTATCATATATATTGGGGAGAGAGGCTCCTTCTGACTGTTGCTCGTTAGATAACAGTAAAACTTTTTTCCCTCCTTTGCGACTGCCCGTCCGTAAAAACGCCTTTAGATGTGTTTCATTCGCTTTTAAGAGCAGGTCTAATATATCTGTCCTTTTCTAATCAAAGAATTGAGTTTTTTGCAATAACTAATAACTTTCGCAAAAATTAAAGAGATAGCTCCATCTCGTATTACAAAAGCAATATTTTCTTTGATGAGAAAGAATCGATTTTATTGTTTCGTTTTCAAAAAAACCTTGAAAAACTTGAAACATAGAGGTTAGGGTAAACAATTTGGTTTTTCAAGGTTTTCTTGAAAACGAATAGATGAAATTAATTATTTCTCATCAAAGAAAATATTGTTTTTTGTAATGCGAGATGGGGCTATCTCTTTATTTTTTGCTAAAGTTATTAGTTATTGCAAGAAACTCAATTCTTCGATTAGAAAAGGACGGAGATACGTGACCTCCTCTTAAAAGAAATTAGTCCTTCATATGCACAGGACTCAGCAACAGAAGCGTCGCATACGCAAAATAATGGTAACGTCTCCCCACAAAATTTAAACCCGGATAAGGCGGGTTTTAATAAAAAAATACACGTCGTCGGACGATTGTAAATTACAAAAACTTTTTAGAGGTTGTCAAATGGGTACGCGCAAACCGTCGGAATATTTAAATGAATTGATTAGCTTAACGGGAGAAGAAATGCCGCGTGGTTTAATTTTAAAAGCATAGAAGGCGAATTTACCTTCCAGTATACGCCCGTTCGTACGGAAAGATGTCACGCCGGAGAACGAGGCAGACACGGTCGAACATGCAGACGAAGTGCATGCTGACTTGTACGGCACTCACAACACGGTACACGAGATGAAGCAAACGAAAAGTCAATAGTTAGATTCGGTCATAACAAAAGTTGACGCAATAGTTAACAAACGTGTCCAATAAAGAAGTAAATCGCAGTTTAAACCGCACGGACGTACCAAATCTAGAGGGCGTGAACGAAGTAAAAGTAGAAAAAACAGAAAACTGTGTTATTCGCACGCTAAGTATGGCAAAAATTCTTACAAATGCACTAAACCGTGTAATTGGATTGATTATTCTAAAAAACCGCAACAAAACGTTAGAGACAACATAAAAGCTAAAGACACGAGCAAACAGAGAAAAGACGCGAATCAGGATTTAAACTAGAAACTCGGTGCGTAATGGAGACCAGCGTAGCCGGGACTAGTCAGTGACTAGTCAGACGGATCAGTGCGTCTCCACGTAAAGGATATCTATACAAACGAAATATTTTTAATAGACTCAGGTGCGAAAATATCCGTCGTGCCTAAGCCAAAAAATTTCAAAGGTAACAAGACTGACATGCATCTTAACGCAGCAAATGACACTCAAATTAACACTTACGGCACATTACACAAAAAACTTAATCTTGGGTATGCGCAAGAACTGCCTTGGTTGTTCATTATTGTAGATGTAGCTTACCCGATAATGGGTGGAGACTTCTTGAATTATTTTATCTTTTGCCTGATTTAAATAAAAAACAATTAATTAACGCTAATGCGAATGAAATCATTCTCGGGCTTTACAAGGGCAGTTCTTGACATACAAATTTCCTTAGTCGACCCTAAAATGAAATATGCGCATACACTAAGTAAATATCCAACGGTGATAGGCGTAAATAAACCGAAGCCCCCAGAGAATAGAGAAATTTATCATTATATCAAAACCACGGGTCCACTTTGCGCACAGAAACCTCAACGCTTGCATCCGCAAAAGTTAAAAATAGCGAAAGCAACATTTGGTGCAAATCGGGCGTCTGCAGGCCCTCGAAAAGCTCTTGGGCGGCACCTATACATATGGTACAAAAGAAAAACGGGGAATAAAAAATCTGCGGAGATTATCGGAGGTTGAATGAGGTTACGGTACCGAATAGATATCCCATACCAAATTTACATAATTTTTCCGGTAATTTATATGGTAAAACTATTTTTTTGCCCTTGATCTTGAAAGTGTGTTTTTACAAATATCCATTTTTTCAGACGACGTCCCTAAAACTGCAGTCATTACGCCGTTTGGTCTATTTGAATTTCTCGTTATGACCTTCGGTTTCAGAAACGCGTCGCAGACATTCCAAAGATATGTTAATCTAGCGCTAGGAGATATAGACTTCGTCTTTGCATACATCGATGATATGCACCCGAGGAGCATGAAAAGTACTTAAATATAGTGCTCGAAATGCTGCGGGACCATTTGCATCTTAATTTGAAAAAATACATTCTAGGGGTAGAACGATTAGTTTTCATCGGTCATACTATCGATAAAGATGGCCTTAAGCCTGACACTAAACTTCTAAGATTTTATAAGAAACTTTCCAAAACCACAAACGATAGACGAGCTACGTCGATTTCTAGGGTTAGATAATTTTTATAGAAAGACGATCCCACAAGCGGCTGAAACGCAACGCCATCTGCACGCACTAATTTAAAGCAATAAGAAAAAAGATAGGACGCCGGTAGTTTGGAACCCATAGGCGTTAAAAGCTTTCAAAAAAACTAAGAATGATATAAGTAACATTACTAGTTTAGCTTATCCGTGCACAGACGCCGAAATACACGTATCAACAGATGCCTCTAATTTCGCAATGGGTGCCTCTTTAGAGCAATATGTGAACGGCAGTTGGCAGCCATTAGCATTTATCTCCAAAAAGTTCACGCCGGCGCAGTCCAACTATTGCGCATACGATCGCGAATCAATGGCGATTTACAAAGCTTTAAACACTTTAGCTATTTCTTAGAAGGTCAAACTTTTAAAATTTTTACGGATCATAAACCGCTTATATACGCCCTTGCGCAAAACTTAGATACGGGTACGCCATTATGCGCACGTGAATTATCTTATATATCGCAATTTAACGCGGAAATTTGCTACTTGCGAGGTGAAGACAATGTGATCGCAGGTTCGATCTCGCGCATTAATCCCTCTATTGCGCCAGCCTCTTTTGACCGGAGCAATGAGGCATCAACTGGTGAACCTTTTGTGAAAAAGACCCTTCCAAGTATCACGACATTTAACTTTCTGACGTTTTTACTCCCAAGGAAATCTTGCAAGAACAAGAGCGTGATGACGAACTAAAAACGATAGTGACGGATCCTAATCATCCTCTAAAGCCAACTAGGCTACGCTGGGGACCCAATCGAATAGCTATTTATTGCAATTACGCCGCGCAAACCTTTAGGCCGTACGTACCATAAATCTTTAGACGGAAAATATTCAAAATCTTCCACATTAATAATGCGTGCCCTTCAGGTTGTGCAACTGATAGGCTCGTTAGACAACATTACGTGTGGCCTAACATAGCTAAAGAGATGAAAGAGCGATGCAAAAACTGTGTAGACTGTCAACACCCTAAAGTTTCTCGCTAAAACAGGTTTTTGCAATCGCACTTTATTCAACCCGACGCGAGATTTGCACACGTGCACATAGATATTGTAGGTCCTCTATCGGAGAGTGAAGGCTACAGATATCTTCTCACTATGATAGATAGATTCTCGCACTGGCCAGAGGCAGTACCTCTGCGGGATATATTGGCCCCAACAGTTGCACGCGCATTTTTTGATACATGGGTAACGCACTATGGAGCACCCGCTACTATAACTATGGATCAGGGGCGTCAATTCGAGTCGCAATTGTTTAACTCCTTATTAGGACTCATAGGAACTATAGAACGTGAATAACGGCATACAAGCCTTATGGTGATAAAGCAATTATTGTTAAAAAATATATATTAAACTAAAAAATCAGCAATTTTCCTGCGATCAATAAGTATTGTAACCAAGCGAATACTAACCCTGCGTTAATGTATGAATGATCGGGATGAATGATTGAGATGAATTTATCGTTTGCAGAATGATTTTTTAACTTTGTAAATGTTTGTAAATATTTTTGCATTGGCTGTGATAAGAGGAATGTTAACCTCCAATGTGATAAATAAATTTTATATCATAACGTGTGATAAATGAATGAGTGCAACACAACACACATCTTTTTTTACTTGTAATAAAATAAAAGTTACCCATACAATATTTTTTTTCTGGGGGGGAGTGATGTGGGGACACACACATAGTCTATGTATGAGTATGGCATTGTAAGCGCACAAAGACACATAAGTGTGTACGTGCGAACGCCTCTGCGCAGGCGTCAAGACGGACAAGCGAGTAACAGCGAGCGAGCCACTTCGTTGTATTCAGTCTAGCTCCAACGATCCTTGTGCTCAGTCACATTGACCGTCTTACAATCTTCGAGCATATACTACTGGAGGAAGCCTCCGAATGGTAGCAAGGGTTACAAGGCGAAGAGAGAGGAAGCCTCTATTTTGGTACGTGCTGTCTCTCTCTAGTCTGATTTGATTGGCTGCTTCTGTTCCTCACTAAGAAAGTGAGAGAGAGATAGCACGTACCAAAATAGAGGCTTTTTCTCTCTTCGCCTTGTAACGCAGTTCATAGCTGGCAAGCTTCCTCCAGTAGTATATGCTCGAAGCTTACAATATATACAACATATTAACACACTTGTCTTGTATTCTTTTAGACACCTCTCTCTTGTTCTCCTCATCCTGGGTAGCTGCCACAATATCAACGAAGATAGATGCTTCTGAAACTTATGTCCTCCGACCGCATGGTGGTGCTACTAAAATGCCATGTATTTTTATTTCTATATATACTGTTTTTATTTTTATACATATATATATATATATATATATATATATATATATATATATATATATATATAACACGTAATGTTAAAATGTTCTCCAGGCCTCTTGCTCTCGAGTGATATACTACATATTACTATCTTTGTTTAGTTCATCGATTTTGTATCTTCTATCTTTGTGATAAAGTATTGTGCAGCTTGCTAGAGCAACCCTCCGGTATGCTTCTATAAGCGTCCATCTTCGTTGTAAATATACTATACTGACAACTGACAACGTTTGTAATACGTGTCTTTTTCTTATCGCAGAGAGGTTAATATTTATACATTTTACATGTAATAATAAAATAAAAAATAAAACAAAATGTTGATAGAGCCTAAATTAATCAACACCTGATTTCGGTGAACCGGCTTCCAAACAAAATCCTGTAAGTATAAATAAATTTAAATATAAATAACCTTTTAAATTTTTTAAAAAATTTATATTTTTTTTAGTTGTTACAAAAATTAGGTGCTCTTCATGTAAAATTATTCAATAAAACGATTAAAGGAGGTCTTGCGGAAGCTATACAAAATTTACTGTCTGTTTATTTGACATTAGCTAGTGGTGATAAAATTAAATTAATAATGAAATATGCTAAAATTAGTTTTCTAACAGTTCCCGTTGGAATCGTTGGTGTTAAGAATCATAAAATATATCCTACTGTATGTTGACAAAGAGTAGCTATTTACAAAGGTAAACTTAATGCTCTTGTTGGATGGTCGTTTAATGGCAGAAGACAAGAACCATTAAAGAAAAGTTTAGGAGAAGTCCCTGTAATGGTTAAAGTAAGATTCATCTTGAGTTTCATTCAACTTAAATAATAATTTTATTATTAAAAAAATAAAAAAATAAAACATTTTAAAAACACGCTTTTCAAGAATCACAAATGGAAAAAAAGCGTGTAAAAATACACTAAAAAGTATTAAATAAATTAATTTACTTCCTTGAAATTACTTTTATACAGTTCATTGCAATAATAAGGAGAAAATTTTACAACAATTTAAAAAGAAAAGTGTTGGCGCTGAATTGGATTTACTAAAATTAGCACCCACACTTTTCTTTTTAAATTGTTGTAAAATTTTCTCTTAATTATTGCAATGAACTGTATAAAAGTAATTTCAAGGAAGTACATTAATTTATTTAATACTTTTTAGTGTATTTTTACACGCTTTTTTTCCATTTGTGATTCTTGAAAAGCGTGTTTTTAAAATGTTTTTTTTTTTAATTTTTATTTTCTACTTTTTAGTTAAAATTGAATTTTCTATAAGTTTTTAAAAGCTTGTATTTAATATTTTTCATTATTTTTTAATGATTTCTAATTTTCAGTTATAATTTTTTTTAATTGAACTAGAATTAATTATTTTAGAGAACACGTGATCGCATGCTGAGTTTTCCGCCATTTGACGATAATGACGCCATTGAAAATTTTACCAAGATTTATTGTTTTATGCATTGTTGGACCACAAAATCGATAAAATACGGTCTTAAATTTTGCACGTACAATGCAAAATGCTATAATTTATGTCTAATTACGGTATGTGGTAAGTTAAAGAATTTCAAAAATTTTCGAAGTTTATTAGACATTAATGTTAAAAGTGTGCGTGTGCGTGTGCGTGTGCGTGTGCGTATGTGTGTCTGTGCATGTGTGTGTGCATTTTGTACAAGTATCAACTGAACAAGAACCTATTAACTCGTCTTGACTCAGAGAAAGCCTCCCCACTTGTACTTCCTCGAAGATGAGTTTGTACACCCGTCATCGCCAACCTGGACATCAGATTATTGTATTGTCATCGGAGACCAAGGTCTGTGCCAAATTTCAGAAATTTCCATCGACAAAAAATGTCTCAAATCGAGCGTGCAAGATTTTATTACAGACAGACAGACAGACAGATAGACAGACAGACAGAAAGACAGACGTGAAAGCAAGCTTAAGAAAAGCGTGTAATAATAAAATATTTTCAGTCTGAAAGATGTCATCGGCATGATTTAAATCCTCCGGAATTAGTTAATTTAAAAGAACACGAATAGAAATGGGGTTTATATTTTTTTATTGTAAAAGGTCAACGTCTTATTAGAATGCTCTTAACGGGATGTCGGAGCTGCAGCAATCAAGTTTTGCTTTTTTTATTTAATCACTATCTTTTTAAATTCATAAATTAAACAAATATAATGACTTGTCCACACTAAAGCTATATTAATACAATAATTTTTGTTAGAATAAAAAATCATTTGGACTTGTTATTTTTTTATGAGCTTGGATTAGAAATTAGATATCAAACTCGACAAACCTAACCCTAAAATACGATACATTGAAAGTTTTTATCATAACTTTGTATGTATAATATTTTGGTGGATTTCTTGAGTTGTCCACACTAGAGTTTAATCTTACAAATTTTTTCTTTGTAGCAAAAAAAACTCGATTGAACGCATCGTTTATTCATAAGTTAGGATTGGAAATATTATTAGAAGGCGAGCAGCTTCGTCATACTCTTAATGACCAGGAGAAATTATCCTATACCCTATTTAAAAAAAACACGTGTTTTTTTTAAATAGGGTATAGCGAAGTGGCTCGCTCGCTGTAAAATACACGTATTTTTTTACACGTGTTTTTTACATGTAAAATTTGCGTGTTTTTTCACGCATATTTTTCACATATTTTTTCATAGCTTTTCTAAGATCTTCTACCATCTGGTCTCTTATATCTGTGTCTTCCAAATTTGTGTAAGGGATGACAAAACTTAAAAAACGCCACCTAGTGAATTAAAATCGCTATTAATGATCGATTACGTCGGTTTGACTTCAAGTCACTAGGTGGCATTTTTCTAAGTTTTGTCATCCCTCACACAAATTTGGAAGACGCAGATATAAGAGGCCGGACAGTAGAAGCTTTTTGAAAAGCTATAAAAAAATATGTGAAAAATACATCTGAAAAATACACGTGAAAAAAACACGTGAAAAATATGCATGAAAAAACGCGCAAATTTTACATGTAAAAAACACGTGTATTTTATACGTGTTTTTTCACATGCAAAAACACGTTTTTTTTTAATAGGGTAGCTATCAAAAGATCTGGATGGAAATAAAGAGGGGATCAGTTTAGTGATTTAGGTATTTTATTGAGAAGTGTTAGAGATGACCATACTGCAGCAGTAAGAATGATATCTAAATATATAAAATTTTAAAGACTACTTAATATTTTAATTTTTTGCAGAATAATTCATTACATTTTGTAAGTGATGGATCAGCAAAATTAATGTTTACATATAGAAAAGTTTTATATTACGTACCAATTATTTTAATGTTAAAATGTTTAATGAATGTATCAGATATATATATATATATATATATTTATAATGCTTTAACTGCTGGCTATGATGATGATGTATACTATCAAAACTGTGTATTAAATATGTTGAGGACAGTATATCAAGGAGATTCACATACTCATGAACAATGCAAGTATATATTGGAAAAATGTTTAGAATAGAGTTCACTCAGCTTCCTTTAAATGCTTTAGATTCTGATGTGTATGATTTTATTTAAGTGAGTAATAGTAGATAGGCTATAGGCATACTGGCACACCCGGATTCTAGCACAGCCCATGGTGTGCTAGAACCCGTACGGATTCTAGCACAGCCCATGGTGTGTTAGAACCCGTACGGATTCTAGCACAGCCCAAGTGTTTTAAAATCCGAATGTGAACTAGTATGCCTATAGCGTTTTCTACTTTTTCTACTTTTTTTTTTCTTCTTATAAATGGTTTTGTGAGAGATAGAATAATTTCATGAGTTTGACATTGTGTAGTGCACAGACAGTCTTATGAATTGGATTATGGTTTGTACACACAGTAACGCATTTGAAAGATGGGTTTAATGGGTATCCGTATTCATTGATGTTATAAACGGGAAATTTGAATCTTAGTAACCATTTTCGTTTGAATTCATTAATAACAAAAATTTTTGTAGCATCATGTAAATGTTCACGGAGTAAGTTTGCAATTTGAGAGTAATCTAGTCCATCAGTGTTCCAAGCTATTCCATGATTATGTTTGAGTCGAATGTTTTCTTCTTGCAATTTGTCAGAGAGCCTTTTCCATGAAAAAGGTTTTTTGAATAGATGAACGATGGGATCACCACTGTCGTTGAGAGGAATGATTGCTATTTCCTTTAGAACATATTCACCACCCATTTGCTTAAAACCAATCATGTCTACCGCATATTCCATTTCGAAATATTAATTTTTTTACGTAAAAGTGAAGATAATTCAGACAAGCTTCCGAACATCTCCACTAATAGGATTGTGCTGAACGATGCGATCGTGTAAGATCATGCAATAAGCTGAAGTATTAGCTGGAAAGTCAGTTTGAGACTCAAATTCTAGACGTACATCGACAGGAGCGCTCTTTAGAGATTCGTTTTGTCGTGAACAGTCAATAACTATGAGTGGTTCAAAGTTGATGAACTGAGACTTTGTCAACAATGGTTGTGAATCTCTTCCGTAATAGCTTTTCTGAAAATTAGCATACATATCATATAGAATAGCAAATTGATTCTTAGATATGTCAAGATTGAGATTGTTGTACGGATAATATTGCAAATTCAAGAAAAGTCTCACATTATTAATATTACAGTGGTCAAAGCGACTGGCATTTTTAGGTCTTGAACCTTTTTTTCCCGATTGTAATCCAAGAATCACGAAACGTGGTTTCTCCAATTGATTTGAAGTTTTTACCGTCCAGACGTGTTTATTTGTTGTTGGAAGAAGAGGATATTCAAATAACTCCCATGAACGAAAACTCATAGAAATAGGATTATCTTTGCCAATGAAATTTAACAGCTGGATTTTTTGTTTATCTGATGCAATAACATATGGCATTAACCACTCTATCTTTGATATTTTTATTTGATAAGGTTCATATGTGGTTGCATTGTTGGCTACAGTACCTTCCTGTACTATAGCATTCAGGTCATTTCTTGATCTTGTAAGAATGAGTTCATGCTTCATATTAACAACAATTTTCTTGTAATCTTCTGCGAAGCCTAAAATCATACTTAGTGGGATAGAAACGTCAAAATTTCCATGATCATCTACAATTGTTTTGTTTCCTTCTTCAACACCAAGCCAGCCTGCATTTTCTAATGTTAGAGTCTGATTTGGATTAAATCCCTTCATGAGACTACTCAGACCAACATTTTTACTTTTATCTATCTCTACAGCATTAAGTTCATATCGAATTTCATCAAACAGATGACAAATGCCATTGTTAACGAAATTAGTTTTAGTTAGTGCTTGTCCATCTGGTTTTTGTAATTTTCCACATACATGGATGTAACTACATGATGGTAAGAGGCATAAATCTTGATGCTGAATAGAAATACGGATTTCATCACTGTTATTGAAACTTAATGTGGAGTATGGTTGATGTGCGTGAACCTCATAATGAGCAATAGACTCATCGAATGCGACACCTGATTGAATGCTTAGAATTTCGTCCATTTCTCTGAAAGCAGCAGAGAATGATACAATTTATCTTTTTCCACGTACTTTGAGACCTATGCTTTTGAGAAACTGGATGCTCTTCCGTGTTAACGGTTTGAGTACCTTTGGACGACTGATGGTGGGTTGACATGATGGCTGACTTATATGCATACTTGAATTATAAACGATTCCCATTATACAGATTTTATGTGAAGTCTAATAGTAATTTCCTCTCCTCGGAAATTCACTAAATTTCCGTCTTGATCAACAATTCGGATTTGAAGATGATCTATACTTTTAACATTGAGTGGTAAATATATGATATGCGATGGAACTTCTATGATTTTATATCCTGGAGGAACTTTTGGGAAAAACTCATGGATCGTGTGAACTTTTTTGTCGTTGATGTAAGCACCTGTAGTAATATTACACTTTACTCTGAGTGCGTTTATTTTCAATATCTTCACAGGTAAATCAGAGCTGTGATGAATGTCTTCATGAAGAACGCGACGAGTGAAACCGAGAAGACTGCCTATTGAATCGCGAGGTCTAAGATCTATCTGATGGCTGCAATAAATTTCACTTCTGAGAGTATTGTTGTTAGCTTTCAAGGAAAACTCGATGTCTTTAGATTTCAAATCTTTTTGCAAAAATTGATTAATAGCATCAATTTCATAACTGCCAGTAGGAATAATAATAATCTTCTCTCCGTTTATATGAAGTTTATTATTCGAATCGTCAACATTGGGAATCGAGTTGAATGTTAAAAGTTCAACTAAACCCAAAACAAAATTCTTATGCTGTGGTAGTTCTATTGAAGGAAAATATTGCGCTTCTAAGATAGAAGATTTGCCTGAAAGACTCAAAGTGAAACTATCTTCCATGACTGTTTGAAAAAGAATGATCCTGCTTGTCTGAAAACTCTTCTTTTATAGTCTTTCACACAAGAATTGAAGACAAAGATGTCCACAAATAAATGAGTCAAAATTTTGATATCTTTTATAGTTGTATTTCACTTCTTTCACGTTAAAATATAACATGAGATCTATAGGGGGTTTAAGATCGACAAAACTATCAAAATAAATCACTTCAGAACCTCGTTTTCGATAACATACCCAGTGAGTGCCTTTGTTTTGAAAATCATCTAAGTTAACTATAGCAGATTCGTTATGCCATGGGCCATCAGAAGGTAGATTATTTCTCATGAAAACACCTCGAAAATATGGGATTTTCATCATACGAGCATACTTTATAAGATTATAGTCAGTCAGTGCACGATTTGGCAAAGTTAAATCGAAGTTTTTTTTTTTAACTTGACCATTACCGATATGAGGTTTCATAAATAATCACATTCCAGTTTTATATGGTTTAAGATAGAGACCTTTTCCTAGAGCAATAGCTTCCATAGTTTTATTATGTCTCTTACTTTCTTCATAATTTTTCTGTGCAGCTTTAGCCTCATTCACTGCTTTAGCTATTCCAGCAGCTCCTCCAGCCAGAGCACCAGTTGCACTTATTGCTGCGAACAATGGTATGAGAAAAGGCAGAGCGCCACCTATTTTTGATGGAACAGGTAGAATACGTGGAATGATAATTTTTTTCTTACCGCCAACAATCTTGAGAGCTTCACGTGTACCTTTTAAAGCGGACTGTATAACTTTGCGAGAATGTTTACTTGGTTTTAATGATTTTTTACTTGCAGTTACTAATTTACTCAATTTTACACCCATTCCTGTCTTTCCTTTTAATTTCATAGCATTTGCAACAACAAAAGCAGTTGCTTTTTCGCTAAGACTTGCATTTTTGGCTCTAACACGCTGCCAAGCTTTATCAGCGAGCTTCATGTCAGCTACTTTTCGATTAGCATTTTTATCAGAATAAGATATGTCATGTTCTTTGCATGCTTGATCAAGTGGATTGATACCTGCATCACCTCTTTTTAGACGCTTTTTCAGTTTTGTTCCGGGACCACAATATTGATATCCAGGAATATGCATTTCAATAGGTAAGTTATTGATTACTTTATCAAGTAACCCTTTACCCTAAGGGTGCTTCTGTGATTTGTGTACGAGCATCTCTCTTCGAGTGCTGATTTACAACTGATGATCAAAATATAAAACAAGCGTTTATATTTTGAAAAGGTCAATCTTAGATTTGACTTTGTTACGTAAACATGGATTTTACTGAGCAGAACGTCAAACTTTCCGTCGCCAACTTTGATTTTGAGAAAACGAAAAGAAAAAAGCGACATGGGGAGTTACTTCCAGATAATATACGAGCAGTATTCTGTGGCCCATCAAACTGTGGAAAAACTAATAGTTTATTGGCTCTAATTACACACCCTAATGGTCTTAGATTTGAAAATTTGTATGTATACTCTAAATCCTTAAATCAACCGAAATATCAATTTCTTCAAAAAGTTTTAGAGCCAATTGAAGATATATCATATCTACCGTTCAGTGAACATGCATCTGTAGTGTCTCCAGATGAAGCCCTACCAAATTCAATTATGATTTTTGACGATGTGGCTTGTGAGAAGCAGGATAACGTCAGAGCTTTTTTCTGTATGGGGAGACACAAAAGTGTAGATAGCTTTTATCTATGTCAGTCATATGCTCATATACCGAAACATCTCATCAGGGACAATATTAATTTGATGGTAATTTATCGTCAAGATGATGTTAATCTTAAACATATCTATGAAGACCATGTGAATACTGACTTAACTTTAAATGAATTTCGAAAACTTTGTACTGAATGCTGGAAGAATGACAAGTATGGATTTGTTGTTATTGACAAAGATAGAGCAATGAATGATGGTAGATATAGAAAAGGATTTGACTGTTTTGCCATTAAAAAGGAAGTATAAATCTTAATCTTTGCAGTTCGATTGTAGACAGCATCTTGTCAGCATGCCTGACTTTAAGAAAGAAAAAAATGTTCTTAGCAAGCTCTTACGAGCACGTGAGGCTATTAAAAAAAAATACTCTTTATTAAAAACGGAGAGAGATGATTTTGAAAAGGTTATTGGTGATACTTTAAAACTAGTTATTACACCACTTGAAAAGCTTGTCGATTCGACAACTGAAAGTGTGTCACGTTCTAATCACATTTCAGCTATAGACAGTAACAGAAAATCGGCAAAAAAAAGATTGAGATTCGACGAATCAAGTTATATTTTAAACGATATTAATGACTCGGGTTCTGCGTTTGATAATAATGCTTCTAATGGCGATGATTTTTCTCCGATAAATAGCACAATGATGAATTCATCATTCAATTCTGCAAATTCATCATTCAAATCTATATATTCACCATTTGTACCTGCGCATAAAGAAACTGAACCGACAGACTTTTTATCAATGCTAAATGGAAGCCGCAGCAAAATCGATACTATTTACGGAGTGAGAAAAGTCAGTGGGGTATACATGATGGGTGATTCACAAATTCCATTTGATGATAAACTAATAAAAGTGAAAGATTTAAGTTTTCCTAAAAGCAGTGGTCTAATGGAATTGCTTTTCAAAAAAGAACCAGATGATAATCTTTTAAGTACAACAGATCGCAAGAACTATTGCATTATCCTGGAAGCAACAAATGCCCATAGAAAAAGACATAGCAAAAGTGAGAATATACGCTCTTCGAAGAGTAGAAAATATTCAAAAATCATAGCACCAATGTTCCGCAGTGATCGCAGTAGAATGTCTACCAGCGGAGGGGGTCTCATACCTAAATATAAAATAGCAAAAAAGAATACTTCCATAGATCTAGTCTACTGGGATGATCCGAATGAGCTTGTCGAAAGACTGCGATTATTAATAGCCGAACGATCTGCTGGAAATAATAATCACAACAATGAAATCCAATCAATCATAGAGGAACTACGTGAAGCTGGGCATATATATTGACGTACACAATTTTCAAATCAACAGTAGTAACATGAGTCTCGATGTGTTTGGAAGAAAACTTGAGGGCTCGCAAGTGAGTCGTGGTCCTCGAGGTATTGGATTCAATGTTACATCAGATGGTGATTTTGATTTAGAAAATAAGCGGCTTTGCAATATTGGAGAGGCTAATGATTCAAATGATGCCATTAGTTTGAATTCACTAAATAATATCCTACAGAAAGAAGTTGATTACTTATCTTCTAAAATTATAGAAGTTGCTAAAGCTATACAAGAATATGAGAACAAAGTTGAAATATATAAAGCAGAAATAGACGAAAAATTAACTTATGTCTATGATATGACTCAACGAAATTTTGCAAGTATTGAATATATAATTAAAGAAATGAATAGACGATCGGATATTGCTAAAGTTGAAGTTTAAGATGGAACGTCAAAGAGTAGTTGAAGAGCTACACAAGCCAGCACGTCGAAGGTACAAGCGAAGAAAATATGACATACGTGGATTAGATGAGACTTGGCAAGCTGACCTTGTAGAAATGATACCTTATTTTAAGGAAAACAAAGGTTTTCGCTACTTACTAACTGTCATAGATATATTTTCAAAGTATGCATGGGCTGTACCAGTCAAATCGAAGAGTGGCAATGATGTTACTCTAGCTATGAAGTCAATATTAAAACAAGGACGGGTGCCATCGAATTTACAAACTGACCAAGGAAAAGAATTCTACAATTCAAACTTTCAGAATCTTATGAAAAAGTACAAGATAAATCACTACTCTTCACATAGTAATCTTCATGCAAGCATATGTGAGCGCTTTAATAGAACTTTAAAAAATGCAATGTGGTTAGAATTCAGCAAACAAGGAAGTTATAAATGGTTGGATATTCTGCCTGAGTTAGTGAAAGCATACAATTCAAGAAAACATCGGACAATAGGAATCGAGCCTGAAAACGTTACGAAGATAAATGAAAAAGAAATCAAGAAAAATTACCCAACTGAAAAAAGACCCGTAAAAAACCAAAATTCAAAGTAGGAGATAAAGTGCGAATAAGTAAGATAAAACAAGTTTTTGAAAAAGGTTATACACCAAATTGGTCAACTGAAATTTTCACAATAACAGGAGTTGTAAAAACCAATCCCATAACTTACCACGTCAAAGATTATTATGATGAACCAGTCTCCGGAGGCTTTTATGAAACGGAAATTCAAAAGACTATGTATCCAGAAATTTATTTAGTAGAAAAAGTTTTAAAGAAAAGTGGTAAACGTGTATATGTTAAGTGGTTAGGTCTAAGTAACAAGCATAATAGTTGGATAGATAAAAATGAGATTGTTTGAAAAAATTAAAATGTAATTTTTAAATATAATAATGTAATAAATAAAACAAATTTAATTGTATTTTGTTATATTATTTAGATATATTTAAATAAAATATTGTAATATAATTATAACTATAGGTGGTGATAATAAATAAAAAAACAAATGTATAATGTTAATATATTTTTATTTATTTATGTATTATTATGTACAAGTTACAATAAATAGTTTTAAAAATCATTTCGTAGATATATTTTTTGATACCCGATCGAATTTGAAAGAAGTTCCTCCCAAATACATTGCAACCAAACGTAGTTTGTTTGCTTCATCATGCAGAGTTTGTAAAAAAATTCTTCATCTTTTAGAATTGCTGATGAAATCTTCTCTGGTAGAAATACTTGAAAACTTTGCTCGAATTCTGCTACAATCTTGACACCATATCGTGTCTTCACCTCTTTAAGTGCTGTCACCATGTACTGGTGATCTTTTTCCAAGTCTGTAACTTTTTTCCTTGGCAAGAAGTCGCTTCCAGCAATCTTATTAAGTGTTGATAAATCCATTCTGAAATCAAAAAGAAAAAAGTAAAATTTAAAACTTCTGTTAAAGGTGATATTTTATTAGAAAAAAAAATATACTGTAAACTTACATGATTAGTTAGTTGACTCTTGGTTTCTTTGTAGGAGGTTGATCGTTCTCAAGCTCTTTGATTACTTGAATGTGCTCCTCATCGTGCTCCGTCCCTTGATATAGCCCATACCCCACCTCGATTTCTGCCCTTTCCATCGCCACTTGCAATAAATCCCTTCTCTCACCTTCTTCGGAACTTATCCCCTCTATTGATGGATCCCAGTCATGCATGAACTCCTCTAATACGTCATATTCAATAATGATTTGCTCACCTTGGTTGCCATGAAGTGTCACCCCCCACTCGTGCTGCACTATTTTCATTGGATGGTTAATCCCCTCTCTCGATTTCCCCCTCTCTGCTAGGCTCTGTAACATCCATCCCCACTCGCGTTACTCTATTTTTATTGGATACTTTGTGTCCCCTCTTCTTTTCCACCTCCTGCTCTTTTTCAGCAGCCATTTTTCTTGCATATTCCCTCTCTACTTCAAGTGCAGCTTGCGCCATCTGTATCTCTTCAATTCTAAAATGACCCCATGGTAAAGTGTCTGTACTATCAGGCAATAAAAATCTCTTATCATCGTGTGGACTCAGTGCAATTTTTCTTTGCTTTTCAGTATGCACTGTGTGTAATTTTGATCGAATATTGCACTGTTCACGGTGTATAATGACAAGATCCTAAAGACAACTTCGGTAATCCTCGAAAGTGATTGTTTTCTTCACGACGTTAGATTTGATACCTTTAGCTTTTTTTCACTGTGTCTCCTCCATCAACCAAAATACTGTACATTTTACTCCGCAAACCTATGAATTCAGACATAATCTTGCCACAGCATTCATCTTTCATTAATCCAGGAACTTTCTTATTGACACGTGGAATATTAAACTGATTGTTTTCAGCATAATCAGAAGTATCAAATCTGTGAATGTCTTCCTTCATTGTTTGATACATATCAATGTCTTCAACTTCATATATTAAACTATCCGTATCTGTATATAGAAGTTTACATTTTTGTCCTAGTCGCTGTTTCATATATGAGTAATGAAACTCATATAGCAGTGTTTTTGATAAATCAAGGATGGAAAAACCAACGTATATAGGTTTTTTTATTGTGATACTCGTTCTCTTCAGCTGAATAGCTACCAAATTTTCATCGAAAATTGCACAACTGTGAAAATTTGGTTGAGCTATGCGTGCTTCTGCTCCATATCTGCCTGTGAATTTATTTATTAATCGCACATCAACACGTGACCGCTCTCGTTCGATGCACTTTCCATATACAGAGTTATTAAGCAATTTATAGAAGAGTTTTTCAAACTCATTCTTCGCTTGCTTCCTCTTCTCAGTATTTAATTCAACATAAGGTTTGAGCCAAGCCTTTTGTTCAAAACTTAAAATTCTATGTACTTTTTTAATCCAAGTCCATTATCTAACGCTTGTTTAAGCGTTCGATAATGTATGACATACCTTTCCTTGTTGTCCAAAGTAGTAAGCAGTTTTTTTGCTCTCGAGCCTGGTGGTGGACGATGTTCTGCGCAAAAAGGTAAATCCCGATGTTCATCATGGATTTCCACAGGATATTCTAAATCCACTTCAGCAATATATCCTATATCCGAATCTGGCGATGTATTGAAGAAATCTGGAATTGTTTCATAATCAATCCATTTAAATTTTCCTATCGGTAAATGTTGTATCATCGCCCAACCATAAAGATTATTAATATCAAAATATAGAAGGGTCTTCTTTTTCTGATTTTCGTCATATGAAGGACCCATGTATGGATTGTTTGCCTTTGCATACCGGTTACAGCACTGGCTTATTCCTCCACGGATACCTGCTTCGATAAACATTAGCATGTCAATGTCTGTCAAAAGTTCCAATTCTACCTTCGTCATTTTAAGAGCTGCTGAAAACGTTAAGCCTGGAGTTGTGTAGAAATGAGCAGGACATAAATCGTAGGCTTTAAGAGAGGTCTCTCGGAAACTTTCGAAGACGTCAACCAATAGTAAAACATCGGTTTTTAAGTATAAATCCGAGTACTCTCCTAAAGTTTTTATATTGAATTCATTCCAAACTTGAACAGCGTGCTTATAATCTTCTTCAGCTATATGAGAATCCGTTAGTTTATTGTAGAAGTCCTTTTTTTCTGGCAGCTTTGTAGACATCAATTTATCGAATCCATCCACAAAATCGTACGGGAATACACCTTTCTTTTATCTTATCATCTGTAAATCCATCTGTTTGAAATTCTTTCACTGCTATGGGCACGTTTTCGAGGTACGATGCAAGCTTCTCCAATGATGATGGTAGAAAACGCCAAGAATCTATAAATCTAAAATTGATGTCACTATTATCCATATATTTTGTGAAAGAAATGTATTTCTCTTTATTATGAGGTATTAGAGTCATTCGTCCCTTCATTAATGTAGAAGTCCCGATTTCTTTCAGAATAAAATGAGTGTCATAATTGAGATTATGAAAAATAACAGGAATGAATCTTGAAATCTTATGATTCAAATTACATGAATTATGAGCTGCACCTCTGAAACTAAAAAGAAATAAACGTAAAATAACCAGATTAATTTTCTTTATTTAATTATAACCAATTGAACAACTTACCGTCCTGTGAGATGACAATGGTCTCGTACTGCAAGTTCTTCGGCACGGATTGGTTTTCTACATATATGACAATTAGTTGACCTCTGGAAAATCAATTCTTCTAGATCTGTAAGTTTCATTGGTTTTGGATTTTTGTAGAGTTCATCAATTTTCTCACCGATTGATTTTAATTCTCTAACAAACCATTCTGCAGGTGTCTCTTCACATTCGTTAATCCTTCTGTATGATTTATAATAAGATAATTTATCATTAAAACTGCATTTCATGTAGTAATACTGTATGCTTCATGAAGTTGAAAAGCCTTCTCACTGTCTGTAGGTTTCAATAAACATTCAAAATCTGCATAAATAACAAAAGGTACTTTTTCACTCTTGCTGTAATCTTCGAATTTGAGAATATTATTTTTTGAGTCGGGCAAATTAATTCGACATTTATTTAAATTTTTACAATTATTTTCATGAATTACGAATTTTTCTTCACTATAAAAAATTTGTAAACACCTCTCACAATGGTAAGATTTTATATGGCTTTTAGACACTTGAGAAGCCAGAAGTCGAGACAAGTTTTTAATCCAAACATAATGATATTGAGGCATGTCTCCATCATCAGCATCATTATTTTCTTTATACTCATCTATGTAGAAATCTTGAATAATGAGCAAATTGACATGTTGTACCTTTTTTTCTGATGTAATATGACACGGCGATACTTCAAACTTCGGACCATACTTTTTCAACATGTATAAGTTTATTGAAATATTATTATTTAATTTTTCGAATTTCGGAATATCTTTAATTTTTACTGGAAATTCAATTTTATCAAACCTCAGCTTATTATTATGCGGTGGATAATGATCCACTCTTTGAGGATTACGGTTACTAGGATATAATGCGGAAAGTACAGCATATTTGAAACACTGATTGTCATTATTGCGAACATTAACACACGCTTTCTTATTTTCTATAAACTTCGGAAGAGGTATATAAGAACTACCCTTCAAAGGAGAATATTTTTTTATATTTATACACAAACTTATTATACTCTTCAAAGTCCACCCTGAATCCTTTTCTTGAAATTCCTCTATTTGCGTAAGAATAGGCTCTTTGATATTATCTTTGAACCATTCCTCTAAATCAGTTGACATGTATACTGTATTACTTTCACTTGTAAAATATTTAGTATCATTTAATTCCTCAGTATTTTTCTGCACAGAAAATTCAGAGATGAAATCAGAATTTATTTTCAACGCATTATATTCTTCTAAGCACGCCTGAACCTTAACTTTAAAAAGTTTTTGTGCATCACTCAAAAAACTCAGAATGTCCACATGTTTGATATTTACCACTACACCAGTTCTGATTCGATTTTGGAAAGCTGACTCTACGTCTCGCCACTCGACCCTAGCTTCTGTTTCTTCAGATTGTAGATTGCCTCCTTGATGAAGATTTTGTTCCAACTGAACTTGCATGCACGAAAGATGTGTCATACAAGTTTGACATTTCTGTTTCTCCCCTCTTGTGAGGTTAGGTCGAACGATTTTTTCGTTTAATTTAATGACAGCAGAATTACACATATCTAACCAATAATGAATATCATCATTGCTCAATTCGTTTATACTTCGTAAAGTATCACGAAGTAATTGGACGAGACGTTCAAAAAAATCGATTGAAGTCATTTTTGCTTTTTTTTAACTAAAAGATGACTAGAGCAACAGTTTCAACTCACACAATATTCAAGAATAAATCTCACTGATTGTTATATACGAAGTGTAGTCATCCAAGAAATAGCTTCGCTTTTTATAGGTAAAACAATGTAAGAAGGGATACAAATTTTAAGGTTCGTCCAATAGTAAAAGGAAAAGTAAGTGAAAATTTAAGAAGGGTTACAAATTTGAAAATTCGTCCAATAGTAAAAAAGAAAATTTAAGAAGGAATACAAATCTCGATATTCGACCAATAGTAAGAAAGAAAATTTAAGAAGGGATACAAATTTCAAGATTCTACCAATAGTAAAAAAGAAAATTTAAGAAGGGATACAAATTTCGAGATTTGACCAATGGTAAAAAAGATAATTTAAGAAGGGATACAAATTACAAGATTCTACCAATAGTAAAAAGAAAATTTAAGAAGGGATACAAATTTCGAGATTTGACCAATGGTAAAAAAGAAAAATTTGGAAAATAAAGAAGGGAAAAGTTTTTAGGAAGGGATAAATTTTTCTTTTAAACTATCCAAAAACTGCAAGAATTTTCCTATTCAGTCTCTCAAATCACTTCTCGCTGAAAGAAATTCAGAGTTGTAAGATGGCTAGAACCCGTGACTATGGTGCAATGATTAAAAATGCAATATTAGAATTTTCTGAAGAGAACGTTTATATTTGTGACATACAAGGATTTCAAGGCATGTCTGGGGATTCTTTTATTTTTAAAGAAGTCAGTTTTCTGAATTTTAGAAAAACTGCTTTTCCAACTGCGTATCTCTTTAAACCTCCGATGACATGGAGAGAATTGAGTCAGGAAGAAAAAAGTACAACGCAATGGCTGGAAAAGTATCACCATGGAATACAATGGAACTCTGGAGATATACCTTACCATCGTCTTCAAAAAATTTTTGAAATTTGTTCGCAAGGAGTCAAGAAAGTATTTGTCAAGGGTGAGCAGAAAGCGCAATGGTTAGCTGATCTTTTACCAAATGTGTAAGTAATACATTTATGTTTCAACTTTCATACTTTTCTTGCTGTTTTAATACTTTTTTCAAACTTTTTCAATTACTTTTCATACTTTTCCATACTTATTTGATACTTTTTATACTTTTTCATACTTGTTTCATATTTTTTTATACTTTTCTATACTTGTTTGATACTTTTTTATAATTTTCCATACTTATTTGATACTTTTTTATACTTTTTTAATTATTTTTATTTTTCATGTTGTATATACTTTAAGTTACATTACTTTCTCCTCTTTATTTTCAGAACAATCAGCAACATTGAAGACTTCGGATGCCCATCATTAGAAAGAATAATGAATTATACTCGATATACATGTTTCAACCACGACCTCTGTTTAAGGCGAAAACCTATGTGCGCTGTTATTAATGATATTTCGATGCGCACATGGTTACATGATTACCTAGATGCTAAATTTGCCAAAGATGAAGTAGATGATATTTCTACTAAGGATAAATGTATAAGCTGTTTTTGGAAATAAATTAAACTGAATAAATTAAACTTAATAAAAAAAACAAAACATGGTTTTCCTTTTTTTAAACCCTACTTATTATCTACATCCAAAAATAAATTAATTTAATATTTGAAAATTTCAAAAAAATTTTTAATTATTAATATGAAGTAAAATAAAAATCAATTTTTAATTATTAATATTAAGTAAAATAAGAAAAATTTTTAACTATTAATATTAAGTAAAATAAAAAAAAAATATTCATTATCTAAAACAATTAAGGTAATATTGAGGAAATACAGTGAGAAGGGGAAAAAATAAAAAGAAATAGAATTACATTTTTTTATTTTATTCTTTTTAGTTTTTTTAAATAAAATGAATTGATAATTAAAAAAAATTGCATTATACAAAAATTAAATTATATAATAAAGAACATTATATTACACACATTACGAAAAAATATTATAAAAAATATTACATAAAATATATAAAAATCACTGTGATATTATCACTTCATTTATTATACGTGGACGGGCTGTTGACGGCGTGCTGAATGTCGCCTCAGTGACTGTTGTAGTGCTGGTCGATTTTTTTTTTCTGCAAGCTCTCGCCCAAGTTTCCCCATCCATTCGCGTGCAGACGTTAGCTTTCCTGAAAAATAAAATTGAAAATATGTTTTGAATGAAAGCAAGCTTAAGAAAAGCGTGTAAAAATGAAATTATATAATTTAGTTTTTTTTTCTAATATTACCTTGTGAAGATGAAGTAGACGGAAGTGGCTCTGCGGCTCCTGAAGTTGATGGTCTTGCCGGCTCTGCAGCTCCAGAAGTTGATGGTCTTGCCGGCTCTGCAGCTCTGGAAGTTGATGGTCTTGCCGACTCTGCAGCTCCAGAAGTTGATGGTCTTGCCGGCTCTGCAGCTCTGGAAGTTGATGGTCTTGCCGGCTCTGCAGCTCTGGAAGTTGATGGTCTTGCCGGCTCTGCAGCTCTGGAAGTTGATGGTTTTGGCTCCGCGGCTCTGCTTTTCGAAGAGGGAATCTCTTCTCGTCGGGGTCTCTTGTTTTGAGAATCTGTAAACATTAAAAAAAAAATAATATTAGAAAAAATTTTACGTTACATATTTAGAATAAATTAATTGAAAAAGAAAATCAATTTTACCTTGCGCCTTTTTGGGATCCGTCCAAGATCATCAATTGATCTTTCCACTCGTCCTCTCGAGCTTGCAGATGAACTCGAGGATGACGAGGATGAACTCGAGGACGATGATGAACTCGAGGACGACGATGATGAACTCGAGCTTAGACTCCTCGATCGCACATTCACTTGATTTTGTGATTACGAGGAACTCCCCGATGGAGTCCTCGATGAAGTCCTCGATGGAGTCCCCGATGAAGTCCTCAATGGAGTTCCCGATGGAGTCCCCGATGAAGTCCTCGACGGAGCCCCTGATGAATTCCCCGATGAATTCCCCGATGGAGTCCCCGATGAATTAATTCCATTATATAACTGCTGCTTAGCAGCCATCGGAGGCAGTGGTGGCACTAAAAAAAAAAAAAAATTAAATATATTTATACTTAATTAAAAATATATATATATATATATATATATATATATATATATTTTAAATTTATTTGAAATAAATAAATACTTACGTGCGTCGAAGGTTTGCATCGCCCATGACACATGTTCCAACATCATGAGTAACGTTGGTCCATTGGAAATTATCCACCTTATTCGATCCTGAACATTTTTAATGCTGCTCTTCTTGTTTGAGTTGTTCATGATTTTTTTCTCTTTTTCAAATTTATGAAAATTCACTTAGAAAAGAAAATCTTCGAACTGATAACTGCATCATACAGCATTTGACTTATATAGGGAAAATTTAGCTTTCTCTTTTCCCTTTAATTTTTGAAAAACTCTGTGATTGGTGAAAAATTTTCCTTCTAAAAAAAATTAACACACCCTTAAAAAATTTTCAACCATCCTCCGTAGCTTCTGGACACGCCTTAGTTTCCGTTTTATTATTAACTTAAACAAATTTTTTTCGAAAAAAAAATCACAACTGTGACTTTAAAATTTTAGGAAAAGGATAATTTCCTTTTAACAGTGCAAGAGGTTACATAAATCTTTGAAAAATAAAAAAGAGTAATAGCTGGAATCCTTTGAATATTTTTTCTTTCGAAAAAAACCCTCATAAACTTGCAATAAATTTTCAAAAAAAAGGAA
Source organism: Anastatus disparis (assembly GCA_017163975.1). Taxonomy (NCBI): domain Eukaryota; kingdom Metazoa; phylum Arthropoda; class Insecta; order Hymenoptera; family Eupelmidae; genus Anastatus; species Anastatus disparis. Next base: position 934,584 of record JAFFSR010000394.1, on the reverse strand, counting down.
TTGTCATTTTTAAAGGAAAGCGAACGCATGTATATCTTCATTGAAGCAAGATTTTTTCTTGCTTAAATTTAAAAAAGAAAAGAATAGATTTCTATACCCTTGGTTTAAAATAAAAGGAAGTTGACCGTGGCGATCTTACATTTTTTTTTTCATCCGTTCCATCCTATTTTTCCTCAAAAAAAAAAAAAAACGCGTTGTCTCTTTGAAAAAAAAACAAAATTATTTTCTCAAGGAAACTGATACATACCTAAAATACAAAATTCAGAAAAAAGATTTTCACCAACACTGAAAAAAGCATCATATATCTTCGAAAAAATTTGAAAAAGAAATCGCAGGAAAAACCCTTCCAATATTTTTCTTCTTCCGAAAAAAAAATTTCTCAAAGGAACCCAAAAATAAAAATTTTCAAAAACAGATTTTCTACAACACAGCAGAGAGCCTCATATATCTTCGAAAAAATAGAAATAGCTAGAAAACCCTTTCAGTATTTTTTTTTCCTTCCAGAAACAGCTTCTTAGACCTTCAATAAATTTTCAAAATAAAAAGGCATTGTTATATTTAAAAAAAAAGTGAGCCATTATGTCTTCATCAATGCATGATTTTTTCTCCTTGCGTAAATTTAAAAAACAAAAGATTAATTTTCTGTACCCACGATTTAAAAGAATAATGACCGTGGTGATCTTACATTTTTTTCATCCTATTTTTCTTTAAAAAAAAGAGTCGTCCCTTTAAAAAAAAATACGAAATTATATCCTCAAGGAAACTAATACATACCCAAAAATAAAAATTCTTAGAAATCGATTTTCTTTAACACAGCAGAGAGCCTCATATATCTGCGAAAAAAAGGGATTTTCTCCAGCAGGTAAATCTTTTTTTTTTTTTGCTCAGCTCAGAAGAGACCGCAGGTGAGCGGTAGCATTTTATTACCCTTTAAAAAGTAAGAAAAGAAAAGGTCAATCTTTTCTCATAATCTTGCAATTGTGTAACTTTAAATATTATAAGGTAAAATTTATAGTTTCCTTATGCATTATATCCTAAAAGTTTCATTATTTTCATGCACCTGTGACTTAAAAAAGAACACACACAGTGTACTGCATTTAGAGACAGGTCGCCCCTTTCCCTTTCTTCTAAAAGCAGGTAAATTTTCATGCAATGTCAAAGAAAACGCATAGTAGACCAGCACTGCCTAAAAGGTCTGCCCTTTCCCTCTCTTCTAAGAGTAGGTCAATTTTTCTGCGTCCCCAAAATAGAACATGCAGTGGGCGGCGCTCTATCCTTTCCTTAAAAGAAGAAGAGAGAAGGGCTAGCCCTTTCCTAAAAGAAAATACATTTTTTTAAGGAAGGGAAGACATACGTATTTTAAATAGACCGGATTGTAACACACTTAGTGGAGGGAGACAAGTGTTTTATCCTTTTTCATTTTTTAAACAGGGGGAGGAATTCACATGTATTTTAAATGACACGGATTCTAACACACTTGGGAGAGGAGAGGGGGTGTGCTACAATCCGGGTGTGCCAGTATGCCTATAGCCTATCTACTAGTAATGAATAATATAATTTATTTAATAGTTCTTAATTAAAATTAAAAATATGTAAAAATTGTATTAAATATTTTATTATTAAATTATTATTTTTAGACATTATATAGCTATTCATCTTAATGATCCAGTAGACAGATTTCATTTGATTTGTTTTATGACCAAAAAATTATTTGCCTTAGCAACGCTTCTGATTCTTTGGTGGTACTGGAGAAGAATTCATATGCTTTCTAGATCACCAGCTCTTTTGGAATACATGTTACTCGCATTAGGTTGTGCTTTAAGTCTTTTGCCTTTAGAATATTTGACATCGGCTTTTGATATACCATTCATGCTTTTGTTAGAAGATATCGAACAAAAATTATTTTTAGGTTAGGTTCATAAAGCTAAATTAAATTAGTTTAAAAAGCATTTTACATAAAAAGTTATGAAAATTACGTTTGTAATTTTTAGTTAGTTATGTATTTAGTTATGTATTTAGTTAGTTATATAAAATTACGTTTGTAATTTTTAGTTAGTCAAGTTATGAAAAAATACGTTTGTACATTTTTCAAAAATAATGAATTTATCAAATAAGAAATAAAATACAAAAACTAAAAGGAATAAAAATACAAAATTCACTCACGTTGTGATATCTTTATCTCTTAATTCTTTGAGTTACTCATCGGAGGTGAGAGGTAAATCCATTTTTTTAAGATTAAATAAGAATATGGAGCACCAAAATTATTTAAAATTATTATATTAATAGCCAAATAAAAAGGATTTTAATCTCTGCAATGGCGTACGATGTGTTTTTTCTTCAAGCAATGGCACACGTAAATAAATGAATGTAGCATGGCTATCTCTTCGGGACGAATAAGTTAGGCACGCGCGGTAGCGCTTTAAACATAGTTACGCGCATCAGTCATGAACTATGATGAATATGTGCGTTGAGATTTTCTTGTTTTAAATTAAAACACAGTCCTAGGTGCTACACAACATTTATACATCACGTGATCAGAAACATCCAATCAAATCAATTATAAAACGAGGACTCGCCAAATGTATCTCTTTAAGGAAGGATTGTATATTTTATTCTAACGTTAGTTTCTTATTTATCCTTTAAAAAAATGAAAAGTAACGTGAAAAAATAGATTTTCCTATTTTAATTCTACATTCCACCGTTCCCAAGGATTATAATTAGTACATAACATTCCCATAAAATATATAGAAGTACTGTATCTTTTATTTTAACGTCATTTTTTGATTCATGCTTTAAAAAAAAAATTTTTAACAAAAAACAAAACCGGCTTAAAAAAAATGCATTAAACAGTTCCAAATAATTTATGATTTTCAATAATTATACGCATACTACACATCGAACTCAACACATATGCAAACATATAGATTATCTAATTATTTGTAAACAGCACAAACAAATTATATTTTTTTTTAATTAAAAAATTTTTGTTTTCTGAAGTAATTTTTATATTTAAGAATATTCACTTTATAATATAAATATCGTCATTATGTATTAAGAGCATGACGAAGCTGCCCGCCTTATAATAATATTTCCAATCCTAACTTATGAATAAATGATGCGTTCAATCGAGTTTTTTTGCTTCAAAGAAAAAATTTGTAAGATTAAACTCTAGTGCGGACAACTCAAGAAATCCACCAAAATATAATACATACAAAGTTATAATAAAAACTTTCAATGTATCGTATTTTAAGGTTAGGTTTGCCGAGTTTGATATTTAATTTCCAATCCAAACTCATAAAAAAATAACAAGTCCAAATGATTTTTTATTTTAACAAAAATTATTGTATTAATATAGCTTTAGTGCGGACAAGTCATTATATTTGTTTAATTTATGAATTAAAAAAAATATTGATAAAATAAAAAAAGCAAAACTCGATTGCTGCAGCTCCGACATGCCGTTAATTGTTATAATTCCAGATTTACATTATCTAAATTATTTAATACACTGGACTCTGCGGTTTCTCTATTTTGTGATGTCTATTAAGCTGGCATAGCGACTTCATAAGCCCACTACCAAAACTAATGGATATTTTTTTGTTAATTTTTTGCTTATTTTTTTTCCACCAAATTGATTTTTTTGCTCCAACTATTTCTAAGAAAAAGTGGCTACACTAGCTTAATATTAATATAGCGAATCAAGTGCGTGTATTTTTTTGTACAATTAAATTATCAAAACGATCTCAACGGTTTTTTGCTATCTTTTTGCTTTCAATCTATATAATTACCAATATCCAAATCTTAATTTCTCGCCGGAGGTCACAAAACACATCATATCTATTTTACGAAAATCCGAACATAAAGCCCTTAACCGGAAACTAACTATTGGATATTTTTTTGCTAATTTTTTTCCACCGAATTGATTTGTTTGCTTCAACCATTTTCAAGAAACAGTGGCTACGCTAGCTTAATATTAAGCTAGTGAATCCAGTGCGTGTATCTTTTTGTACAATTGAGTTATCAAAACGATCTCCACGGCATATTTTTTGCTATTTTTTTGCTTTTAATATATATAATCAGCAATATCCAAATCTCAATTTCTCGCCAGAAGTCACAAAACACATCATATCTATTTTACGAAAATCCGAATATGATGCTCCTAACCGGAAATTAACTATTGGATATTTTTTTGCTAATTTTTTTCTACCAAATTGATTTTTTTCCCCCAATTATTTCCGAGAAACAGTGGCTATACTAGCTTCATATTAAGCTAGCGTATCTAGTGCCTGTATCTTTATGCATAATTGCATTTGTGAAATGATCTGAACGGCATATTTTGTTGCTAATTTTTTGCTGTTAATCTGTATATAAACCTGAGTGCGGACAACTGAAGAAATCAACTAAATTACTAAACATTATAAGTTATGTGTAACATGTAAGTAAACTTTTAGTGAATAGTATTTTGATGTTAGGTTCATTATATGGATGTTTATCATTTAATTTTAATTCTTAGTTTATGAAAAAATAATTTTATCTGATTTTTTTATTACATTATAACGATTTCGTTAACATAGCTTTAGTGCAGAAAAGTCATTATATATGTTCAAATAATCAATTCAAAAAGATATAAATAAAATAAGAGCAAAAAATGTTTTTTGCAGCTCCGATATTCCGTGTAACAAAAATGACTTTAACATATTTATATTAATCCATTTATATTATTTCTAGTTAATTACCATAAGAAAAAATTTGTAACCGTTATGTAGAGCACATTAAAGCCTTTTTTATGCTACCTTAGCAATGTTATATCAGAACATAAGATAAAATAATGCTCAACTAGCTTGAATTTTAAACTCGCGTAGCGGAGGTGTGAATGCATTTTATATTGGGAACTCACACACTTGCGATGACCTCTCGTGGCAAGGCTGCGAAATAATCTAAAACACAACTTTGCGTTGAGTAGCATAGCAATTAGTGTTCAATTTTTATTTTTTAATTGAAAACTAATTACAATGTAATAAAAAGACTTCAAAACGCGTAAAAAAAATTCCAACAGAGATTGTTGTGTAGTAAGGGATCGTGAAATTTAAGTAGCCAAGAATTTAAATGTTAGTTTTTACCTCTTCCCGAGAACTAATTAAGGTTGTGTAAACAAGCAGAATATATTTGACAACTCTGTAAAGATAGATTTGTTTGAAGCGTGGACAAGTAGACGTCTACAAGTAATAAGCTATGAATTGAACCTCACCGTTAAATGTATATTTCTTATTTATTTCACATTTTATTTCGAATTGGGCCTAATAAACCATTTCTCCTTGTATAAATTTACGTTGTGCACGATTGGTGTCAGCGTATTTACAAATATTTTTCATGGTGATGATGTTTGGACTAAAAAACTAATGTCATTACATTTAAGCCCAGCTTGTACTGTGGAACGCTGTTGTCATGTTAGTATACTGTTACGCCACGACGTATCTTTTAATTTCTTTTATTTATAATTTCTTTCATTTATAATTTTAAAATATCTTTACACGTCATGAACTAATTAAAACAGTTGTTGAACAATAAAGGAATTTGTCAAGCTAAACAGAAGAAGCGAAACAGTAAAGAAGCTCGAAGTTTAATATTGGTCAATAAAACTCTTTAGTTAGCAGAATTATAAAATTAAGTAGTTCAAATCGGCAACGAGTATTTCGAAATTACCGAGCGTATTCTTAAATCTTTAAGAAAACATATTATTAAAATTTAAGAAAATTTATAAATCAAAATTGATGTAAAAGACAATAAATCTCATAAACAAATATGAGTATAAAAGCCAAATGAAACAAAGATAGCGGGACATTACCCCGGGTTTCTTATTGGTAATACGTTTACACTGCCCGTCAAGTTCTATATTTCAAAAGCAATTGCTATTACTGAATATACATATATCGATTATTAAAATATATACGCGCATAAAAATCAATTGTATTAAAAGTATTGAAAGATATTAATAAACCTCGAGGATCTATTTACATATCGTCCCTATTCATTTCTCTGACCGTACCCAGCACCAATCTACTTAAGAAGTACTACAAGGTAAGAATATATGATTATTTATTAAAATCATTATTTCAAAGTATTAAATTTATCATTTAATAATATTCAATTGTGAGAGCGATTTCGTTCAATTAAATATTGGTGGAGTTTTTCCACCACTGGACTCATACATCTTTATCTTTATGACTACATTTTATAAATAAATTCAATATTTCAAAAGAACATAATTTATATATATTCTATGCAATTAATTAATATAATTAAATAACATATACACTCTTATTTAGTCCTGGTGCAAGCCAGGACTTAACATTTTTGTTCCGGTACAAATTAGTTTGACCGTAACATTTTGGTTTTGGTACAAACTTTTTAATTGAGAAATCGTATTGAATACATTGAAGGATAATCAAAGAAAATTTATAATTCTTTACCTATTTATATATAAAGTGCATAAAAATATAAAGGGCTTATAATAAATACAGTGTTAAAAAGTGCGTTAAATAAAATAATATATATTAAAGGCACAAATAAGAGAGTGCGGTGGTGTAATGGATAGAGCTCTTGCCTTCAACGCGGAGGGCATGGGTTCGAATCCTGGCCAGGTACCTCTAACTTTTTTTTCGAAAGAAAATAAGTGTATGTGCCATTTATATCGCGACTCTTTAAAAAATCCGACCTCATTGGGTATCGGTTGATTATTGGTTACAAAAGGGGCAGACCATCCATCGGTAGTCAAAGTTTTCGGTATGGTGGGTCTGACAGTCCTAGCCTGATGTAATGTGTTAAACAGATGCCGGGCGGGGGACTCCCTCGACTTCACCATATAAAAAAGGTTAATCATATAGAGGACAATATCCTTTATATATTAATCTTTTTTTTAAAGAAAAAAAAAAAAGAAAAAAAATAAAAAAAAAAAAAAGGCACAAATCAAATAAATATACATAAAATTAAACGCGAAGTGCATTATTAAAAGCGAATGGCGTTATTGAAAATAAAAATATTATACGCGAAGTATATTATCAAATACGAATAGCGTTATCGAAAATAAAAAAATTAAACGCGAAGTGTATTATCAAATACGAATAGTGTCATTAAAAATAAAATATTGAACGAGAAGTGTGTTATCAAATACGAATAGTGTTATTAAAAATAAATTATTAAACACGAAGTGTATCATTAAATACGAATCGTGTTCTTAAAAAAATAAAAATATTATATAGATAAAATTAATATATTATACGCAAAGTGCGTAATTGAAATAATTTTTATATACGCGAAATTGCGCGATTAAAAATCATATATAAAATAAATAATACAATTAACATAAAAAAAATTGTTAATAAAAATAAATGTAAAATCATTAAATCAATAAATAAATCTATATCTTAGCAAGAATAATTAAAAACTCAAGTAAAAATGACAAATTCTTTTATAAACTGATTTTAAATAATATCATTTAGTTAGTGCATTGAGAAATTACAACAAATATCAATAATTTTTGCATAATAATTCAATTTTAAAAGTAAAATAAGTTTCAAGTTCACGATTGATAAAAGGAATAAAAAGGAAAATTGACTAAACAGTAAAAATTCAATATCATTTAAAATATTGAGTTATATTAAATAATACTAAAAACATATAAATTTTTATGAAAAGAATATAAAGTAAATTTAAAGATATCAAAATAAAGTAAACAGACAGCATAGACAGTTGTCATCAAAACATTGCAAGTGTATTGAACTTTGAAAATACAAGCTCAGCAAAATTTTTTTTTTTTTACCGTACGCTGTTGTGTAGGTATAACAGCAGTGAGTTAATATCAAGTTTCAAAACATAGATCGGCAAAATTCTTTACTTTTCTGTAAGAATAGTAGGTCAGTGTCAAAGAATTGTTAATAACGTATGTAATATTCTTTGTTTACAAACGGCATTAAAAAAAAAGAGAAAAACACAGTCAGCAGTATTTATAATTTTTAAAACTCACAATTTTATGTACAAAATTTAATATTTCAAATAAATTTCTTCATTGTTAAGTAAATAATGAAGATTTCAAATGAGTAAAATAAATTTTAATCAGATAGCAAAGTATATAAAAGAAGGAAAAACACAGTGGGTAATATCATACTCTAAATTAGAATTATCTGAAATTTGTCAAAAATTTAAAATACCTACTAAAAAAGACGAAAATATTAATGCTATTCGTGAAAGAATTAGAAATCATATTAGATAAGCAGTTTTAGGAGAGCATATCTACGAAAATATTAATCCGTTTCGCAAAAGCACTAAAATTACACGCTCTCCGACTAAGAGTTTAGATCAAACAATTGAAAGTAATAATTTAAATAAAACCTTAGACAAAACAGTTGATAGTAATGCTTCAAATACAACTTTAGAAGAAACATCTGAAAAAATATCTTAAATATAATTACGGACGTTCAATCAAATATTAATACAGATGATTCAAGTGAACAAAATACACTATTAAATAAATATACAGGCACAATTCCAAAAACATTTCCACAAATTACTAAGACGAAACAAAGTCATAATAAAAATAAAGAAGACAGTTTTACACAAAAATACACTTTAGCGACAAATGTGACGATTTTCTCAGGCACTAATAAATCACTTAACGATACTCAAGAATTTTCATTTAAACAGACAGGATATCAAGAAATAAAAAGTATTGAAAACGAAAAAAATATTACTTTAGCTGATAATACTAATACAACAGACAAAAACGTGACAATTTCATCAGAAAATAATACAACTATTGACGAAACAAATAACGACTTACTAGGAGAGTATCAGACCTTCGGATCACGGGTTTTGCTCAAACTTTGGGATAAGTTTTCAGATGTCAAAATATGAAAGGAAACAAAATTTTAGATCCCAACGCTCAATATTTCCCTAGTTACAGGCAATTAAAGAAAATCACTACAAAAGTTACTAGATTTTTAAACGCATATAGTTCCTTAGCATTGATAGCTAGGAGATTAAAACTTTTTTTAAATGAAAGCTGAGCTCAAATCCTTTCGTAAATATTTTGACATGCTATAACTAATATTTCGAAAGGATTTGAGCTCAGCTTTCATTTAAAAAAAGTTTCAAGCTTCTAGCTATCAATGCTAAGGGACTATATGCGTTTAAAAATCTAGTAACTTTTTTAGTGATTTTCTTTAATTGCCTATAACTAGGGAAATATTGAGCGTTGGGATCTAAAATTTTGTTTCCTTTCATATTTTGACATCTGAAAACTTATCCCAAAGTTTGAGCAAAATCCGTGATCCGGAGGTCTGATACTCTCCTAGTTAGAGGAATTTTTTCTATTAAACAAGAGAGTTATTACAAAATAGAGGGTATTGGAAACCTGGAAAATATAAATTTTGATAATAATAATAGAAATAATAATATAATAAATAATAATAATATGCCTAAGAATACAAACATGGCAAATACTTCAGAATATTCTTTGAAAGAGGTGTCAAGGTTAGTACCTGAGTTTACGGGTAAAAATATACCTTTGGAAAAGTACATAGATTCGTTAGAAATTGCAAAAGATATGCTGACTGCAGATGAACAAAAGAAATTTATGAATTATATAAGATTTGAAGTATCAGAAACGATTCGTACTGCTATAAAAGGTAGTAACATTGAAAGTATTGCAGATTTTATCAAAACAATAAAGAAACTATATCCTGAAATTGATAATTTACATTCATTGTATGCACAATTGGAACAAATACAACAAGGGGAAAATGAATCAGTGGTTGAATATGTAGAGAGAATAACGAAGTCAACATTAAAAATTAAAGATAAGAAACAAAATGAAGCAGGTATAGTAGAAGATGCTTATCAACGTTTTACAAATGATTTAGCTTAAGATACATTAAAATATTTTAAACAAGGATTAAAAAATGGAATCAGATTTGAATTAGGAGAGGTAGCAGATTATTCAAGTGCAACCATTAAAGCAATAGAAATTGAAAAACAACAGGAGAAACAGAAGGATATTAGGATAAAGACAAATTCGTCTAGACAGAAAATCATGTATAGTGAAATTTTTGAAGATAAACCTAAAAAAATTTAATGCTGTCAAATATGTAAGGACATAGACCATGAGGCATTGTATTAATAATGCAGGCTGCATATATTGCAAACAGCCAACTCATCCATCATATAAATGCACAAATGCAAAGGATAAAATTATATTAATATGCAAGTTTTGTAATCAAGTAGGTCATTCAACAAGCATGTGTAAATATTTAGAAGACAATGAATATTATTGCCAATATTGCCAGGAAAATAATCATCAAATAGGCCACTGTCCAATCATACAAAAATATGAATTATGCTTGAAATGCAATAAGAACGGACATAATACCAACTTGTGTAATCAAATTACAGAAAAAAGTAATACACCTACGCAAATATGCAATCTGTGTAACAGTGAACACAATACTATTGATTGTGAAAAATTTAAGATATTTTTAAATCAGGCTAAACCAGATAATCAGAGGTCACTCAGGTAAAGAATGCAGAAATAATAACATCGGTCAAAATAATTTTAATCAGAATAAAATGTTCGTCGGAAATAACAGAAATAATAATTCATATGGACAACAAATTCAAATAAAATTTTGTAAATATTGCAAAAATAGAGGGCATAATATAGAGGAATGTAGAAAAATACAATACGAAAAACCTCAAAACACAAATCAAAATGTACAAAGCCCATATTGTAAAAAATTAGGACATTCAATTGATTCATGCTTTATATTAAAGAATATAGAAAGCAAGGTAAGTAAATTTTGCACATTCTGCAAAAGCATTAATCACACAGAGGAAGAATGTCAAGCTAAATCAAACACATCAGCTCGTATATAGGGAAACGCATAAACTCGACTTGGAAAGAGCGTACAAGACAAGTTTCGCAACAAAAGTCGCTCAAAAATTATATTGACATTCAATTTTTTGCAAGAACACACGAAATCGATTATGACTTCGAATTATGTGATGAGTTTAATGAAAATGAAACTAATAATGAGTACGTTAAAATTATTGAACAAAAAGAAACATTACATAATGCAATGGAATTTAAACCAGAAATAAAGTATGATTCAACAACAGTAAAACTACATAATGAAAAAAATATATCGAACAATGAATTGAAAAAAATTATACAATTCAAAACTGAAAACATTAATGATAACAATAATATACCAATTTATATATTTAAACTAGGTGATACATTACAATTTATCGAGATACGAAATCCGCATACAAATGATTTATGTAAATTATTAATAGATACAGGTGCCCAACATCATAAAAGAAAAATTAGTACCAGAAAATTCTATTAATAATAATATTAAAATATATTTGTCAGGAATTACTGATATTCCGGTTAAAACATGTGATTTAATCACCGTTCCTATTAATAATTTGTATACAAATTTCCACGTAGCATCTGAAAAATTTTCAATACCTTACGATGGTATTTTAGGCATAGATGTATTAAGAAAAAATAAGTTGAGATTAGACAAGGGATATTTAGAAATAAATGGTAAAAAATTCTTTATTCAAACAGATTATAAAAACGATAAAAATTCATTGATAAATTTATGTACAGAAAAAATCGAAATTAATGACGCAGCAGTTAATAACGCTTTTCATTATATCATACTAATGCAAGACAATAAACACATATTTTCGATTACACAATTTCCACAGAATAAAAATGAAAATATTGAAAATTTTATGAAAGAAATCAACTGTGTTTTAGGAAAAGATGAATGTAAAAATAATAAGAATATAGAATATGAACAATCCTATCCTATCCTTCCTATATTATATTAAAGTGAAACCACTTTTTTCTCCGGTTCTCCAGTTCTCCGGTTCTCCGCATTTGCTAAATGTGTCTAATCTTTTGATAATAAAAGTAGAAATTTTTTATTAGGCCCTATATAATTAGTCCTCATTGATCATAAGCATCTTTTTGGGTCATATTTTTTTGGGTCTTATATTTTTTTGGGCCTTATATTTTCTTGCACCCCATATTTTTTTGGGCCCAAAATTTTTTTGGTCTCTATATTTTTTGGGCTTCATATTTTTTTGGTCTCTATATTTTTTTGAGCTTTATATTTTTTTGGGCCTTATATTTTTTTGCAACCTACATTTTTTTGGGCCCAATATTTTTTTTTAATTTATATTTTCTTGGGTTCTATAATTTTTTTGGGTCCTATATTTTATTTAGCTCTATATTTTTCTGGGCCTTATATTTTTTAGGCCCAATATTCTTCTGGGCCCAATATTTTTCTGGGCCCAATATTTTTCTGGGCCCAATATTTTTTTGGTCTCTATATTTTTTTAGACTCTATATTTTTTGGGCCTTATATTTTTTTGGGCCTTATATCTTTTTTTGACTTTATATTTTCTTGGGCTCTATATTTTTTGGGCCTAATATTTTTTGGGCCCAATATTTTTTCGATTCTTATATATTATTGGGCTCTATATTTTTTTAGGACCAATATTTTTTTAGGCCCAATATTTTTTTGAAATTAATATTTTCTTGAGTTTTATAATTTTTTTGGGTACTATATTTTGTTTAGCTCTATTTTTTTAGCCTTATATTTTCTTGCATCCTATATTTTTTTGGGCCCAATATTTTTCTGGGCCCAATATTTTTTAGGTCTCTATAGGTTTTGGGCTCTATATTTTTTGGGTCTTATGTTTTTTTAGGCCCCATATTTTTCTTGGATTTTATATTTTCTGGGCTCTATATTTTATGGGCCCAATATTTTTTCGATTCTTATATATTATCGAGCTCTATATTTTTTCAGGACCAATATTTTTTAGACCCAATTTTTTTCGTAATTAATATTTTCTTGATTTTTATAATTATTTTGTGTACTATATTTTATTTAGCTCTATATTTTTCTGGGCCTTATATTTTTCAGGCCCAATATTTTTCTGGGCCCAATATTTTTTTGGTCCTTATATTTTTTTGGGCCTCATATCTTTTTTTGACTTTATATTTCCTTGGGCTCTATATTTTTTGGGCTCTATATTTTATGAGCCCAATATTTTTTCGATTCTTATATATTATCGGGCTCTATATTTTTTCAGGACCAATATTTTTTAGACCCAATTTTTCTCGAAATTAATATTTTCTTGGGTTTTATAATTATTTTGTGTACTATATTTTATTTAGTTCTATTTTCCTGGGCATTATATTTTTCAGGACCTAAATTTTTCTGAGTCCAATTTTTATTAGGCCTCATATTCTTTTCAGGCCTTACATTTTCTTGCGCTCTATATTTTTTTGGGCCTAATATTTATTCAATTCTTATATATTCCTGTGCTCTATATTTTTAAGCCCAATATTTTTTTGAAATTTATATTTTCTTGGATTTTATAATTTTTTTGGGTCCTATATTCTATTTAGTTCTAAATTTTCCTGGGTCTTATACTTTTCGGTCCCTACTTTTATATGAGTGCTATTTTCTTTGGGTCTTATATTGTCTTGAGTTCTAATTTTTTTGGGCCAAATATTTTCTCAATTGTTATATATTCTCTGGCTCTATATTTTTTTGAAATTTATGTTTTCATGGGTTCTATAATTTTTTTTTTGTCCTATATTTTATTTAGCTCTATTTTTTCCGGGCCTTATATTTTTTAGGCTCTACATTTTTTGGAGTCTGATTTTTTTTGGGCCTCATTATTTTCGGCCTTTCATTTCTTGGCTTCCATATCTTTTTTGGTCCTATATTTCTCTAGGCCTTTTTTTTTATTTGGACCAACTTTTTTTCGAGTCCTATTTTCTTTGGGCCTCATTTTGTTGGGTCTCTAATTTTTTCGGGCCATTTATTTTTCTGGGCCTTATTGTTCTTTAACTTTTTTTTGGGTTTTAATTTTTTTAATCTTATATTTTTTTGGGCGCAATATTTTTTTTAATTATTATATTTTCTTGGTCTCTATATTTTTTGGGCCCAATATTTGTCTGATTCTTATATTTTTTTTATTCTTATGTATTCTTGGCTCTATATTTTTCTGAGCCCAAAATTTTTTGGATTTTTATATTTACTTTGACTCTATATTTTGAGCTCTAAATTCTGCCATAATAAACTAAATTAAACTTAATTTTCAATAATGTTCATACGGCTTCCATGTCGTACAATTGGTAATGTTTGCCTGAAATCTCCTGATGCGATTACAGTTATACCACCAAAAGGTTGGTTCACATCGCATAAATCTCAAAAAGACGATCAACTGCTTCAAAAGCAAATTTTAAAGTCATGGATATTTTATCCCAAATAATTATTTGTGTTCCCTTTGTTTGCTTTCTGCAGAATTAGGCTTTACATTACAAGTTGTACAATCTGTTATATTTAAGAGGACGTTGTATCTCTCTATCCTTTTCTAATAAAAAATTCTAGGTTCTTGGAAAAACTAGTAGTTATTACTATAAATCAATAGTTGTCCACAACTCGTACAGTAAAAAACAATATTTTTTCTACTAAGAACAAATTAATTCTCTAGCCTCACTCATGATTTTGTAAGTATGTCAAACTTTTTTTGAAAAAGAAGCATCAAAATTAATTTCATTATTAATTAATTAATTTACTCCAGCGGCCTCTTAACGGTAGTTTAATTGTTGTATGCACGATTTTTCCATCGACTAAAAAATTTGCTGTTATGGCCGTACAAGCTACACATAAATAATGTATAGTATGATATTTAAAATGAACTATTAAAACGTTAAGTAAATAACTTTTTCCACTTCCACCTGGTCCATCTATAAAAATATATTTTTCTTTACTTTGGTCGTTTAAACTTTTTATAGGAGAGTTAAATATTTGCCTTTGTTTATCATTTAAAGAATTTATTTTCATTTTTAATTTATCAAGAATATTATTAATATGATTTAAAATTGTTTGATTATTATCTTCTTCTATAAATGTGCTTATGTTAGGTAAATTGAAATTATTTAAAGAAAATCCATTGACTTTTTTTCGTATTTAGGATGGTATAACTTATCTTTATATTTTTCATATGAATTTCGTGAATTTATAGGATTATGAAAAACGCAAATGAAAGCAAATGATTTATAAAGAAGATTAAGGAATGCTGTTGAAGGTGCTTCTTCCAAACATCTATCCCATTCTTCATCTTCATCAATTAATTGTTTTGCCTTAGCTGCCTCATAAAACAAATTGTACATCACATCATCAACAGTACGCAAAGCTTCAAACATGTACTAATGGCTCCTTTAACATGTAATAGTAATAACCTAATGAAATAACGTTCTCTATCTTTCGGACTTACTAAGTACATTCTACTAAGAATTGGTTTTCTTTTTTTTTCTTTTATTCCACTTTTTCAGTTTTTCATCAAATGTATAAAAATTTGGTATCTCTGAATACAAGTGATTTCGTGCTTCAAAATCTTCTCTATTTAATTTAGAAGATGCTGTTAAAAGATGTTGCTCCCACATTTTTTTGCATGATCATTTATTCTTTTCCTTCTTTAGAAAATACGTTTTGTTGATTTTCTTCATGAACGCTTAGACGTTTTATAGTATGTGAAATAACATTTAAAGGATATTCTCATAACCTGTGCATTACTTGAGGTGGACATAAATATCGTGTATTAATGTATTGTTGGGTTTCATCATATTCATATTCAACATTTCTACGATTGACATTTTGAAAAGTGTCTTTATTTTCTGATTGAAAATCCACATTTACTTGATGTATTTTAATGTATGCACAATCATGACCTTTATAACAGTATTTGAATAAATATTCAATGCAGTGTACAGTGGAACAAACTTCTACGTGTATGTGTGCATTAAGTTTCAATAATAAGTAAGGATTATAAGAAACAACAAATCCATTATCTGCGATTCTTTCTGTAAATTTATTTTTAAGAATTATTTTGACGCTATCATTTTTACGTTTGTATAGTAAATATTCATTGGATTTAAATGTTGTTGTATTATTAAATTTTCTTGAAAAATTTTCAGTACATTGTTTCGTATTTTCATCCATGCACGAACAATTCATATTTTGCATACCACAGGGACCGCGTATCATAAATTGTTTAACAATACTATATCATTATGGATAAATATCTCTATTTGGAATTTCTGCACTTATTATTTGATCAACTTTTTCGGGAATATTAAATTTATCACTTTCATCCAAGAGTAAGTTGTTACTAACATATGAAATTCAATCTTATAACTATATGCTATACATTTTCCTAATATTCCTATTCTAATCCTGCTTTTTATTATACAAGATGGGGCTATCTCCTTATTTTTTGCTACAATTATTAGTTTTTGCATGTCGGAGCTGCAGCAATTGAGTGTTGCTTTTTTTATTTTATCAATATCTTTTTTAATTCATTAATTAAACAAATATAATGACTTGTCCGCACTAAAGCTATATTGATACAATCATTTTTGTAAAAATAAAAAATCGTTTCGACTTGTTATTTTTTTATGAGCTTGGATTGGAAATTAGATATCAAACTCGATAAACCTAACCATAAAATACGATACATTGGAAGTTTTCATTATAACTTTGTATGTATGATATTTTGGTGGATTTCTCGAGTTGTCCGCACTAGAGTTTAATCTTACAAATTTTTACTTTGTAGCAAAAAAACACGATTAAACGCATCGTTTATTCATAAGTTAGGATTGGAAATATTATTAGAAGGCGGGCAGCTTCGTCATGCTCTCAAGCCCTGTTACAAATAAAGCTTATTTCTTATCTATTTCTTTTGGTTCTTTTTCTTCATTTAATTTAATCTCAACTGTGCTAATTTTATTATCGTTATAATTTAAGTGAATTTCATCGATTCCCATTATATCG
Organism: Anastatus disparis; assembly: GCA_017163975.1. Lineage (NCBI taxonomy): Eukaryota > Metazoa > Arthropoda > Insecta > Hymenoptera > Eupelmidae > Anastatus > Anastatus disparis. The sequence continues at coordinate 917,665 of JAFFSR010000394.1, read as the reverse complement.
GTATTTGGTTTTTAAAAATTTGTATACGAAATGTCATCGTCAATTTCCATCAAAATTGTTTCATGATTCGAATTCTTCTGTTTACGATATATTTCCATGATCTTTTTTTGTTCTGCCAATAAATACATTTGTGTGTTTTTTTCTAATAGTTCAAGCTCGCTGAAATCTAAATTTAATAATATTTAATTTAGACGTTGCTCATGACAAAAACTCCTCTTTATCATGTCCGGTGGATTATCGTAATTAATATTTGCATTATTATAATTATGCAAAACTGGTAACATTCTTATTTGTTGCGTTCTAAAAATTCTTGATGAACGTAATCTTATTGAAGAAACGTCATATTTTAAACAACATGGACCTAAATTATCAAGTATTGCAATAGCAAAAGCAATTGCAAAAACGCCACTATCATAATTATCTGTTTGTGATTGTACTGTTTCGAATACTATGCTCAATTCTGATTTGTTTGAAAATAATCTGTTTATGTAAATCTCACGCTCATCTGGTAGATATTTAAGATTTAAACTGTCATATATATGAATTGCCTTATTATTATAATACACACGAATCCGGTGACACTTTTCCAAATTTCCGGAAAATAATAATTGTATAAATTCTCCATCAATCGGTACTGATTTAATATGTTGTGGTCTTTGAATTGGTAAAAATAATTGCATGTTGAATGAGGTGTACCGGTTTGAAATATTATTAAATTTTAATATATGAATATCAGTTAACATGATAGCAATTCCACTATACAATCCCTGTCCTTTAACAATCAATTTATCTTTCTTAGTCAAAACCATTATTGAAAATTAAAATTCTTTTAAGAATTTTCGATGAACTTTTTCCAAGGATATTCACAAAATAATTGCTTTTATATTAACTAATTTAATTTACCGCCTTTTTACTTTAAAAGCTGGAAAATAAAAAAAATTATGAAAAATGCTATGAATTAATTGTTATATGATAAATAAATAATAATAAAATTTGTAAAGATATTATAACGATAAAAAATGGTTATTTTTAGCAACTATACATTTATATATATATATATATATATATATATATATATATATATATGGGACATTTCACACAAACTGGAAGAGCAAAAAAATAAAAATCGCTGAAACTCTAAGAATATATTCTGTTTGTTACCCAAAATGTGTAAAAAAACTTTCAAGGATCTAGATTGGAAGAATACTCATTGTTTGCCACTTCAGAAATTGCTTTTCGAGGGCTTATTTTCTTCTATTTTTTATTAACTTTAGAATAAATTTTCGATTGTGTAAGAAAGAACCACCAATAAGGAGTTATGACAGTTTGAAATATATATACTTGATAATATATATTTTAAACTGTCAGAACTCCTTATTGTTGGCTCTGACCTACATGATAAAAAATTCATTTTAATATTCATGTAAAATAGAAAAAAATAAGCTCGCGAAAAGAAATTTCTGAAGTGGCGAACCATGAGTAATTTCAATTACCATGTAATACATATAAGAACCAATAGAAAACTTCAACATTCGGGTTCTGTAAAGAATCATGCTAACTCTGCTCTTCATTTACAACAAGAAGTATTCTTATGAATCTCTCTCTAAAATATTAAGATTTTCAGGAAAAAAAATGATTAAGTTGGGACTTTCCTAAAAATTTTGAAAAATTTCCAAATTTCAAGGATCTATAGCTCTTGATCCTTCTAATCTGAATCCTTGAAAATTTATTTACATCTTTTGGATATCACAAAGAATTTATTCTTCGAGTTTCAGAGATTTTTATTTTTCTGCTCTTCCAGTTGGTGTGAAATGTCCCATATATATATATATATATATATATATATATATATATATATATATATATATATATTTATTCATTAAAAAAGTTTTTGTAAAAAGAACTAAAATGAAAATTATTTTGAGTTATTTCTAATAATTGTATTTTTTAATTTATTTACATTTATTTACAGATATTTGCAGTATCTACATTTAAAAAATGTAGAAACGATAATAAACAATCATTATTTATCTCTAGCCTAACACTTTTTCATTGTTATTTACAGTTTTCAATATTTTTTTAATATAATTTGTTTATTCACAGTATTATTCTACTTTAAAAAAATAATTTTCATACAAGGTGATGAAATATTTAACCATAAGATAATATATATATATATAGCATATCACAAGAAAATTTACACATCGAAACTAATTCTCTAATGTAAAGAATAAAAAATTAAATTAATAGAATTTTGAAATTTTGATATGGGAATACTTTTTATAAATAACGTTTTAATAACTTTGAAAAATGATAAATTTTTTAAATAACTTGTGGTATTGAATGCTAATTAAATTTAGTTTTAATATGAAGATAATTATTCAAGTTGGAAATATATTTAATGAAATAATATAACTATTTATAAGTTATCACTGAAGGAGGTACCTTCGTTCACCACTCGAGTCAAATTTTCAATATGCTTATTTGATTAAAAGTTACTAGATATCTCCCCTCCCCAAGAATATATGTTTTGTATGGCGATTTTCACATACTCGATAGAATTAGCATTAATATAAAAAAAAGGAATAATTTTTATTTTAAACTTAAAAATTAAAATTAATTAAAGAGCTAAGATCATCATTTTTACTGTCTAAATCATTTACATGCTCTTTTTACGAAATTTAAAAATTTGAGGATGTGGTGTGTTTTTATCACCATTCGCTATGTACGATAAAAGTAACTAGATTCGTACATAAATGAATAATTTATTCATTTATATTTCCGTGTAAAAGTAATGAAAGTTTCTGAAAATTATTTTATAAGTTGCCAGTAATATTATGTTTATCCTTAAAAAATTTCATTTTATTCTGTTTTGTAAATTTTAAGATCAACTACAATATTAACGTTTCCCCATAAGAACCAATGTTATATAATTATTCTAATTTCTCATTAACGAGATAACGAATCTTCATGAAATTTGATATGTGCATTTCAGACATAAAAACAAACAATTTCGCATAGTTTCGACCAAATCTGTTTTGTCATACTAAAGCGAAGGTACCTGCTTGATAATAATTTTTTAAACTTTTTATTCATAGTTTAAAATAATATTGAATATATGATTATCATTATAATAGTTTTTATAAAATATTATGTAAATTTTATAAGTATATATTATTTAAGGAGATGTAAAATGGACAGTACACTTGCGCCGATAAATATTGACTATATTTCCATTGTATTTCAAAATTTTGAATAAAGAGATGCATTAACATATAATATCTATCGCGAAGATTATTCAGTTAAATTTTTAAATAAATCTATTTATTAGTTATTGAGGAGTTTGGGTTCCAATATTATTTACTGATATTTTTCTATTTGGAATCAGAAATCTAAATATTTTGAAAACTAATGATTAGAATAATTTGGAAATTTAAATAAATAATCATCATGGTATATACTACTTTTTGAAAAATTTTCTGGTAACTATACAAGTTTCCTGTAAATAATTACATGTTTTAGCGATGTGGAGTTACATTTTTATGTAACTTTACATCACTGAGCGTAGGTCCTACTATGATCGCGGTATTTTCCCCGTGCTTAGCAGTGTAATGTTACAGTCAATATCAACATAGCTGTCCAGTAAAAATACATGACATACGTGAACTTTCGCGACAATAGAAACACATTTTAAACACAATAAGAAATATTTTATCCCTATTAATTGATTAACATAAAGTTATTAAATAATCTTTTCAAATTTCATAGTGTCATGAGTAATAAACGTTCAACGTATATTTTTTATTAAATTATATCGAATGTAGGTCAGAAACGATGGATCATGTAATTTTACCGGTTTTCGTTTGTATTAACACGCTCAGCAAGGGTCCCGATACTTACCGTGCTCAGCGATGTAAAGTTCCGAAAAATTTTGTACTGTGTACAAGTTAATACATTCCTTTTATAGAAATTCAGAAATAGAATGGAAAGACATCAGTTAAATATGACAGTTAACTTTTATATCTTCTCATAGTGAAATATAATCAAACTTTGACAACAAATTCAACATAATGAAATAATTGTACTTTCGATGATCATATTTAATACAAATTTTAGAGTGATATTACAGAATATTATTTTTTTCCGCATTTATAATAAGTGTTTCGCAAATAATAAGTAAATTTTCTTTTGAAATGTTTACTTTTTTAGGGGAAATTTCACTTCTATCTAGACAGTTCATAAATATAAATTCATAATTATAGACATAATAAGAAAAAATTATTTATATTTCATATATTTTCCTATCTTTATAATTGACTATTAAAAAAAATTTAATATCAAATAAATATTTTTTTTTAAGTGTATTTCATAAGAATTATGTTCAAACGATATTAAAAAAAAATTTTATTTCATGTAATGATAATTATTCAAATAAGGTGATTTGATGTATTTTAAAAATTAATATGTTTCTCTTATTAAAAATATTATTGCTTTAATGAAATGAATTTCAATATATTCAATTGTTAACAATTTTGATTTAAATGACAATTCATTTAAATATAAACATGTGTACAAATGGAAATGTAATTAAGGTAAATATAATTTTAATATATTAAAATGTAATTTTAATATATTTAATTGTTAACAATTTTTATGTAAATGACAAACTATTTAAATACTAACACGTGTACAAATGAAAATGTAATTAAGGTTAAATGTATGTTATTTATAAAAAATTGTTGAAAAGTAACTTTTTGAATAATATATTTTCATAAAAACTAATTTAAATACTTTATTCTCTGAATGATAACTGAATAAAATTTTAATTTAATAAATTTAGTCATACAATTATAAATATATAATATTTATATAACTGTTCATCAAATAAAATTATTATTTTTTTAATATATATATTAAAAATAATTATTACAATTCATTGTAGTTAAATAAAAATGTTTATTATAATAATTATAGCGTTAAAATTTATTTTGATGAAAATGTTATTTGATTGACATTTACAGTATTATTTTAACTATATTTGAAAAGTTACATGTCATCAATGAAAAGATATTTAATTATTTAAATTAATAATTTATTAATATCAAGAATTTTCTAAAAATTATAATATTTATAATATGCAAACCTTACTTGTGATACATACACTTTGTAATATTTGTATCTCATTAAAATTTTATATTAGATGCAAAAAGGATTGTTAAGTAATTGCAAATAGTTATTTTATTATTCTGAAATATTCAAATTTAAAATTAATTAAAAATGTGTATTTTAATCTTATGGTTTTTTAATTTAAATTTCGTATTTCATGTATATAAAATACATTTGTGAAGATATTTTTATTAGAAATAAACACAGAATTTTTTTTAAGCATGTTTCACGTAAAAATTAATTTCATAATTCAAATTCATGGTCATATATTAAGGTCTGGGAATTATAGTTGTTACTCAGTTCCTAGTTCTCAGTTTATTTATATCAAATATCGTACTATCTTTGTCTTTCTTATGGAAGTAGATTGAGAAATAGTCACTTGATGAAATAAATTATACGCTTTTTTATTTTAAGCACATGTGTACATATATTTTTATATTATGTTTCATCAAATTATTTTTAATTTTATTCAGTACTCAAAATCAACTTCAATTAATAAAATCGTATTTACTTAAAGTTAGTCATTTATACATAATAATATAATAAAAGAAAATTCAACCAAGCGACGTTAAGAGCGAAAAACTTCAATATAATTAATACCTATCAACGTAAAACCCATTAAATTGTGTAACAATTTTCAACAGTTGATAAATATAATGTAAATCATATAATATATATATATATATATATATCAATTTTAAATTACTAATAATTAATTTAAAACTCGAAAGTAACTATTTTAAAAAGAAATATGGAAGATAAACATGTATCGTTTTATTCCTTAAATATTACGAATTAAAATATTAATTATTAGTAATTTTAAAGTGTTATATATTATGTCAATAATTCTATATTTAATAATTTTTAATTTCAGTAACAGGAAAAGCCGCCCGAAAAGAGATTAATAATTACATTTTCTGCGAAATATTGTCCTTGAATCAAGTGGGTGAAATATCAGTCTTAGTTCCAAAAAAAGACACTAAGCATCGCAAATTTACGCTCTTACATCATAATATAATAGTACCAACATTGGTCCCTAAAATTCAAGCTTTAGTACTACTTGAAATTATGTCGCCACTCTTCTTTCAAGTACCTTAGTAGATAAATTAGATATACTTGATTTAGAACCTATTTTAACAATACTTTCCTTTCTCCGTGCAGTCGTTAGTTCTAGTAAACGTCAAATACCGTTTTCGATTTTTTCATGATTCGTGATTGAAACACGTGATGAAAAAGAATGAATTCCTATTATATTTTTTCATTGATTCTAATGCAATTTAATAGAACAAATTCTTAATTCATCATGATATAATTTGTATCTAAACAATCTTTATGCACATTGTAACTTTAATTAATCTTTCATATAAAAATATAAAAATTTAATTTAGTACAAAACTAGAATATCAAAATTCATAAGTTGCGGCAATTCTATTTTATTTTAAAATTGGCTAATTTATACATAATAATATAATATATAAAAATTCAACCGAGCGACGGTAGAAGCGAGGTATTTTTTGCTAGTTTCTATTAAATTTTGAAGAAAACACAAATTTTAACATTAATAATAAAGACAAACAATTTCTTACATATTTTATGGGAAAAGATATTTTAACAAATTTTATATTAGATAATCATGAAGAAGAATTTCATAAATTGAAAGAAAACTTAATGCATAAAAATATGTTATATATGTGAAGAAATAATAGATCGTAGAGAGGAATTACTAAGTAATATAAGTTTAAATAATTTAAGTGAAGGAAAAGAACAAAATATAAAAAATTTAATTTTAGAAAATAATGACATATTTTGGTTAGAAGGAGAAAACATTAGAAAATGCAATTTAGAACAACATAAGATAAATTTAACGAATAACAGACCAGTATCTGTTAAACAATTTCCATTGACACATAAATCAAGAGAAATCGTTATTACAGAAACTCAAAAAATAATTGATAATAATTTAGTCAGGCCATCTAAAAGCGCATATAACGCTCCAGCATTTGTAGTTAAGAAGAAACCAGGTCCTGATGGAAAAGAAAAATGGCGATTAGTTATAGATTATAGAAAATTAAACGAGAAAATTATACCAGGTCCTTATTTAGTACCATTTATAACTGAAATTTTTGATGATTTAGGCGCAAATAAATATTTTACTACTGTAGACATGGTTTCAGCTTTTCACTGGGTACCAATGAAAGAATCAGACATACATAAAACAGCTTTTAGTGTACACCCTTTAGGAAGATTCGAATTTACAGTATTACCTTTTGGCTTAACAAATTCATCACGAACATTTATGAGGGTAGCAAATACAGCTCTTGGTGAATTAATAAATAAAAAAATATGTCATGTTTATATAGATGACATAATTATAGCTGCAAAATCAAAAGAAGAACACAATATTAAATTTAATCTAGTGGCTGCAAAATTAAGGGAAGCCGGATTAAAACTAGAACCAAGAAAATGCGATTTTATGAAAAATGAAGTGACATTTTTAGGTCATATTATAAGTAAAGAGGGTATCAAAGCAGATCCAAAAAAAATTGATGCAGTAAAATTATTTCCAACACCAAAAACAGTTAAAAACATTAGAGAATTTTTGGGTTTAGCAGGTTATTACAGAAAATTTATTAACGACTTTGCTAATATAACAAAACCTTTAACGTTATTATTACAAAAAGACGTAAAATTTACTTGGGATTCAGAGAAACAAAAGGCTTTTGATAAACTAAAAGACACACTATGCTCTGCACCTTTATTGCAATTTCCACAGTTCGATAAACCATTTATGATCACTACAGATGCATCAGGATATGCTTTAGGCGCTATATTATCACAAGGTGAAATCGGGAAAGATAAACCCATAGCATACGCTTCTAGAGTATTAAAAGGTCCTGAACTAAAATATCACACTTATCAAAAAGAAGCATTAGGCATATTATTTGAAATTGAAACATTTAGAAATTACGTATATAGAAATAAATTTACAATAGTAACATATCACAAGCCATTACTATCTTTTAGATCTGCAGATAAAAATAACAGAGTTCAAAGATGGCGACTCAAACTATCAGAATACGATTTTGATGTATTATATAAGAAGGGAAAAATGAATGTGAATAGTGATGCGTTATCTAGAAATCCTACAGATACGGTAGAAATCAATGTGATAACTAGAGCTCAAAAAAGCAAAGGAAAATGAAGTAAATATTAAATTAACAAATATACCCTCAAATAAAATAAAAATACAAAAATTAAATGAAGAACGTACACGTATTAAAAATAAACGCGGTAGACCAAAAAAAGTAATCAAAGAAATAACCAACGAGGAAATTAAAAGTTTCGAAAACGTAGTCGAAAAACAAGAAGATATTTACTTAAATAAATATAATACTATTATATATTCTAAATATTCTATACGAAGTAGAAAAGATAATATATTACATTTAATTACGAATGAAAAGATATCTTTGGATGAGATTCAAGATGAATATTTTACACACAAAAATATTAATATAAATAACGATTTAAAAGATAACGAAATTAAAATAATAAATTACAAAAAAAAAAAAAAATTTTTTATAATGTGCTTAAATATAAAAGAATCATCAATATTAATAAAAGAAAAATTAATAAATAATTTGAATATGCTAAAAGATTTATTAATTGAAAATAATTGTACTATATTTAGTATATCAAAAAATATAAAAATATTAAATATAAATTGGAATGAAATTAAAGAAATATTATACAATACTTTTAATAATACAAGTATAAAAGTTGTAGTTTGCTTAAATAATACAGAATATGTTGTTTAACACATTTATAAAAAGATTTATTTATATTTTTAGTTCACCAAAATTAGTACTTACAGATAAAGGTGCAAATTTTACAGGCAAATTAATAAAAGCTATTTCAAAAAGATTTAAATTTAAAAAAATCGAAACTACTGCCTTTCATCCGCAATCTAATGGTTCATTAGAAAGGGCTCATCATTCTTTATGTGAATATTTGAAAAATTTTGATGATAAAAAAATCAGAATGGGATGATTGGCTTGAAGTTGCACAATTTAACTATAATACTAGTGTTCATTTAAGTCATAAATTTACACCACATGAACTAGTTTTCGCTTACCCAGCTAGATTACCATCTAGTGAACCTTTAAAATCATCAGAAAAATTACAGACCTTCGATGACTATATACACGGTGGGCCATTTTAATCTATGCACCTGAAATCTCAGTAAGTTCGCATCCTATCAAAAAATGACCTTGATAAAAGTTGTAGGATACAAAAGGGGTCAAACAATAGTGACCTTGAATTTGACCTTCAAGCTGACCTTCAAGGTCAAATCAAGGTCAACTTGAGTTTTTTAAATGCAAACCCCTATTTTTTACACCGGAATCGGAAAGGGCGGGAAATTTTACGTCCGAATATGCTCTCAGGTCATTTGACCTCGATGACCTCAAAGGTCAGATAAAGGTCATGAATACGAAATAATCGGATGGCTATGAAAAATCTTAGGTAGGGTATTACCGAAAAAGTAAAGGTCAACGCTTAATTTCTCGTTAAAAATTACTCAAATTATGATCTTCATTTTTTCGACAACACCTTACATAAGAATGTTGACAGCTACCCAATTATTTCGTATTTATGACCTTCACCTGACCTTTGAGGTCATCGAGGTCAGATGACCTGAGAGCATATTCGGACGTAAAATTTCCCGCCCTTTCCGATTCCGGTGTAAAAAATAGGGGTTTCCATTTAAAAAACTCAAGTTGACCTTGATTTGACCTTAAAGGTCAGCTTGAAGGTCAAATTCAAGGTCACTATTGTTTGACCCCCTTTGTATCCTACAACTTTTATAGAGGTCATTTTTTGATAGGATGCGAACTTACTGAGTTTTTCAGGTGCATAGATTAAAATGGCCCACCGTGTAGAAAAATTATTAATAAATATGAAAGATATTGCAAAAATAGCTCGTGAAAATTTAATACTATCAAAAGAAAAGTCTAAATTATATCACGATGGATTCATAAAACCTGTAGAATTTCAAACAGGTGATAAAGTATGGCTTATAAAAGAGCCAAAACCAGGTAAATTAGAAAAAAATCAAAACCTGGGACCTTTTGAAGTAATAAAAGTCCACGAAAATAGCAATATCTCCATAGATTTTAAGGGTGACTCAAAATTAGTTCATGCAAATAAATTAATTTTACATGAACGGAAAAATTAATATTATTTTATGTTTCAGAAAAAAAAGGAAAAGAGAAAGAAAAAAAAATGCTGTTCATCTTATTCATTTTATTATCTATTGTTAGAGGATTTAATTGCGAATCTACGGATCCGATCATCACTACATATTCACTATTAGACACAGAAGAATGTGATTTTCAACAAGATAATATTACAATAGCCAACTCTACAATAGAATTATTACAAATAGCGGAATTCAAAAAAATTAAAGTTATACAGTGTAAAGTAGAAATTCAAAGAACTGATTTCCATTGCGGAATGTTCAGTCACCTTGGATCCACTGCTTTGCAAGAATATCTGTACGAAATTAGCCATGAAAAATGTAAATTCATTCACGATACAGGAATCTTTAAATATGATAATATACATACTATAGCCGACCTGAAAATAAATTCAACAAAAGCAGTTGGAATAGACCTTGCAAGCTCAGTAAAGGATAAAACTTGCACAGGAGCTTCATACACGGACAATTTTGGATCTTGGGACAACGTTTTAGTACAGGGTCTTATAAGAATAACTTTATTAGAAGAATACGCTCAAGTAAGTCTAAAAAATGATAGATTAAAATTAAATTCAGGGATTGTATGTAAATTTTCGGATCAACATTGCATTGATTCTCAAGCAGAGTATACTTTTTGGGAAAATTTCCCAACAGAAGAAGGGTTGAAAACACAATATGATACTTAATATAGAGGCCCTGCAACGATGATTAATTTACCTAATCAAAATCCTGTATATACTATAAACACGGAATCAATAACATTTTCTTTGTCCGCTTTAAATAATGTAAAAATTTGCGATGGAATATTAACAAAAACGGAACACCCTAAACTATTCATTTTAGATATAGCTTTTATTAAAATATTATTCGACGATAATACTATAAGAGATGTAACAAACTTAGATTTATTTACATACATAAACTCAAAATTTGCATATATTGAAAAACATTTTAGGGCTGATCTCACAGATTTATATTTTAACATTTTAAAAGAAAAATGCGAACTTGAAAAATAAATTATACGTGAATCTTTATCCCTTGCATCCATAGCTCCCGACGAATTTGCCTTTAATATCATGCAAAAACCAGGATATTTAGCTAAACTTTCCGGCGAAGCAGTACATGTAATAAAATGTACGCCAGTAGAAGTCCAGCTATTTCATACAAGTAAATGTTACATACAACTGCCTGTATCAACAAAAAATGAAACACGGTTTTTAACACCGAAAACACATATATTACTGAAAACAGGATCAGAAATAAATTGTCATTCAATAATCCCGCAATGTTACAAAATCGGAGAAGATTGGATAAACCTTCTACCAAAACCAAGACCAACAAAAAATATAGTAAAAACTTTAAAACCAGATACAAAGAGATCATGGACACCAGAAAAAATAACAACGTTGGCAACAAGCGGAATATACTCACAAGATGATTTACAAGAATTACAACAACATATCATGTTTCCCTTTAAAAAAGCAGCTATACTTAATGCCATAGCGAGAGGAATACAGGGAGAATAAAACACACAAGTAGATCTACTAAATAATCTACTTACAGAAAATACATTATCCCATATCGCAGAGAATACTTGGAATAAATTCATAAATAAATTAACAACATTTGGATCTATAAGCTCAGCCATAATAATGATATTAATTATTATTCAAATAATTAAATTTACTATGGACACAATTATAAGAGGCTATACTCTACACACTATTTATGGCTGGTCTATTAATTTATTGGGAGCAATTTTCAGCTCTATTACTCATTTAATGATTACATTAAAGAATAATCAAATAAAAAGAGAAACCAAGTATGAAGAAATTAAATTACAAGGAATAAAAATTGAGAAACAAGATATATCACAACCTATTTCTCAGCATCCTCTACCTAAACAAAACCCTACACTATTACCTTTAGGTAATAGTGTAGGGTTTTGTTTAGGTAAAAAAAATAATAGTTTAGGCAAAACCCTACACTATTACCTTTAGGTAATAGTGTAGGGTTTACCAACCTCCCCACCCCTACCAGAGAAGTCACCATATATTACTCCCACAAATAAATCCTCAGTCACAAAGCCACAAGAAAAAAGAGAGATTCGAGTATTTAATATTATTTAAGACTTATTAATTATACAAAATTTGTAATTTAATACATTTGAAATTAGCTTATTAATGTCATTCAATTTTATTTTATTATATATACATATACGTATATTTATATGTATAAACGATAAGGCAGATACATATATAAGTCTCTAAAAACTAAAACAAGTTTTAATTATATAAATAATTATTCATTTAGACTTATAACTTACTAGGAGAGTGTCACACCTCCGGATCACGGATTTTGCTCAAACTTCGGGATAAGTTTTCAGATGATAAAATATGGAAAAAGCTAAAGTTATAGTCATAAATACTCAATATTTCCCTAGTTACAGGCAATTAAAGAAAATCACTAAAAAAGTTACTACATTTTTAAACGCTTATAGTTCCTCAGAATTGTTAGCTAGAAGCTTAAACCTTTTTTTAAATGAAAGCTGAGCTCAAATCCTTTCGAATAAGTAGTTATAGCATGTCAAAATATTATTTTTTCCTAAAGTTAGAGCATGATAAACATTGGACCTGATTTTTCTTTTAAAAACATTAATTAATAATAAAAGCTGAAATTAGGTCCAATCCTTATTAGGCTCTAACTTTGGGGAAAAATAATATTTTGATATGCTGTAACTACTATTTCGAAAGGATTTAAGCTCAGCTCTAACTTAAAAAAAGTTTCAAGCTTGTAGCTATTAATGCTAAAGAACTATATGCGTTTAAAAATCTAGTAACTTTTTTAGTGATTTTCTTTAATTGCCTGTAACTAGGGAAATATTGAGTATTTATGACTATAACTTTAGCTTTTTCCATATTTTATCATCTAAAAACTGATCCCGAAGTTTAAGCAAAATCCGTGATCCGGAGGTGTGAGACTCTCCTAGTTAGTTATGCAAGAATAGATTATAAAATTTATAATATTTATACTTGTCAGTACAAGAAAAACTTAACTGTATTAAATAATTGACAGTCTAGCGTCTTAATTTGGTAATAAGTTTCTACGTTGTTAAATCGCGCGCAATTTTTGCGCGGAGAGAGGTGAATGACACCAAGCGAACGTGTCATTCATCTATACAATATATTAACATTGTTAACTGGAATAATACTCCAATTTTAAGCAAAATTTATTTCTTTCATGTTAAATTAATTTTTAATTATCAAAGATATAGGGATAGTTTTTTAAAAAAAAACAAATAAAAAAGTAACATAGGAATTCTAAAGGAAAATCAAAAGGAATTGAATTATTAAGACTTATATAAGAACAAGTATTTATAAGAAAAAAAATAATACTCTAATCTTAAGTAAAACTTATTTCTTTTATGTTAATTTAATGTTTAATAAGGACAGTTTTAAAAACAACAAATGAAAAAGTAACATACTAATAATATTGAAAAGAATTGAATTATAAAAAAAAAAAAGAAACTCGTCATAATTGAAATAAAATAACGAGTCATGTAAGTTTTATATAGATGATAAAAATATTTAGATACACTTTGCATACTAACAATCATAAATTACTTCATAGTAAATTTAAAAATATTTATAAGAACTTATACATTGTAGCATATTAATGGCTTATAGATTATACCAGAGTCAATTACATTGAATACTGTCATTAGTTAATTTCTTAGATAGCATTTAATGAATCTGTGTAAAGAGGTATACACTTTTCAAAAACAACTTTTTCTGAATAGAAGATGATTGAGAATAGTCTTTTCGAAGCAAAGAATATTTTAGTAATTAATAAGTTTAGAATATGAAAACATAAGCCTCTCGAGTTAGTGTATTCAACAGTTTCTTTTATACTTATAGTTAACTATTAAAATTTTTTTTTTTAATTTTTTTGTACACAAAATACATAGTGTGGTAATATTTTTTTTGTATTAATTTAGTTCAACAAATTAATTAGAATTCTTTAAAATTTGACTTTTTAATGCAAAAAGATCTTATTGTATAGTAAAAAAATGGTTATTACTTAAGATATAATTAGGTTACTTAATTAAGTTAAAATTTGATAAAAAAGGAAAAAGGAAAAGGATTTTTTTTTTTTTTTAATATATAACACATTTATTTTGTAAAAAGAGAAATATATTATTAAAGCAGAAGATATATATACATTGTAAATATATAATACATATAGAGCATTGTATCTACAGTGGACGAATCTAGCCCCATGACTCATTTTCATATGCTATGGGCCTACAATCAATTGGAACCTATGCAGGCTGTCTCACCACAGGATCATCACATAGGATGGAGCCTCTCGACATTTAATTGTGCCCAATGTACAGAAAGTACTCATTCTGTACTAGTTCCATCCTCATATAAACCCCTTGGACGATCACCACTCGTTGTTCCAAGCGGAAAAGGGAACATAGGTCCTAGATGTCAAACCCATTGGTTATATTGTCCCCAGACAGCCACATATTGAGGGATAGTCTTCTAACTCGTCGTTCAAGACGAGTATAAGACCAATCGTCAAACTGAAAAGAAACAAAAAGAAAAAATGATAATAATAATAATAAACTATTTTATATATAACAACTCAATTAACAAAAAAAAAAAAAGGAAATAATAATATATATAATATATCAATAAGATACTTACACATATGGTCTGATAACGCCGACGAGGGTAGTAGTAAGTCATGTTTTCGACTATACTCATGTAAAATAAAAAGTAACCTCTTAAACAAAACTGACTACATTTACGACCAATCATATTACAACAATTGATTCCAGTCAGCGTTATACTCCATAACTTCTTTTTGTCAAATTGCAAATAACTCAACGAAATCATGTTACCCACTAAAAATTTACAAATATCTTCTTTTTTAGTTTATGAGAAATTTTCTATTTTTGTAAATTGTTTGATAACTATTGTTTTCATTGTTGTTTTTTGTGCCGATAAACAACATCTTGAGCCCCAAGGTGTTACGTCATGACGTATCTTTTAATTTCTTTCATTTATAATTTCTTTCATTTATAATTTTAAAATATCTTTACACGTCATGAACTAATTAAAACAGTTATTGAACAATAAAGAAATTTGTCAAGCTAAACAGAAAAAGTGAAACAGTAAAGAAATTCGAAGTTTAATATTGGTCAATAAAACTCTTTAGTTAGCAGAATTATAAAATTAAGTAGTTCAAATCGACAACGAGTATTTCGAAATTACCGAGCGAATTCTAAAATCTTTAAGAAAACATATTATTAAAATTTAAGAAAATTTATAAATCAAAATTGATGTAAAAGACAATAAATCTCATAAACAAATATGAGTATAAAAGCCAAATGAAACAAATGATAGCGGGACATTACCCCGGGTTTCTTATTGGTGATACGTTTACACTGCCCGTCAAGTTCTATATTTCAAAAGCAATTGCTATTACTAAATATACATATATCGATTATTAAAATATATACGCGCATAAAAATCAATTGTATTAAAAGTGTTAAAAGATATCAATAAACCTCGAAAATCTATTTACATAGCGTGCCCGTTTGTCTGCCCATACCCAGCACCAATCTACTTAAGAAGTACTACAAGGTAAGAATATATGATTATTTATTAAAATCATTATTTCAAAGTATTAAATTTATCTTTTAATAATATTCAATTGTGAGAGGGATTTCGTTCAATTAAATATTGGTGGAGTCTTTCCACCACTAGATTCATACATCTTTATCTTTATGACTACATTTTATAAATAAACTCAATATTTCAAAAGAACATAATTTATAGACATTTTATGCAATTAATTAATATAATTAAATAACATATACACTTTTATTTAGTCCTGGTGCAAGCCAGGACTTAACAATATTATATAAATAGGTTACGCCTTCGTGTGAGTTCCCAATAGCAGTAAAAAATATTTCATGATAATAATTAATTAAAAATATCAATAATTGACAGTTATGAATTAACCGGAATGAATTTGGTTATAATATAATTATTTAATTTAAAATTCTCGAATGAAGATGGATTTTAGGAGTTTAAAAGGAAATACCTGAATATTGCAAATAAGTTCTCTTGTAGATTTTGACGAGCTAATAATTATGCGTCTGCGGTTGTTTCGATACTATTATTTGAACGATAGGAACAACAATTATCATATAATTTATTTATATTGATAAAAATGTTAAAATCTATAGTTAAAATTAAAACAAATCTATATTTATAAAAATATAAAAAAATATAGTTGTAAAAATTTTAAATGTTTTTATAATTATAAAAAGTTTAAAATGTTTTCTCTTTTACACTCTTTCTCTTTCTCGTGATTCAAGCTTGTGCATGTGTTTTTCATTCCTGCCGTCACCAGCCAGCGGCACTCGCTAAGCTCGTGCAGCAAATGCTGGACGACAGGAAACAAAAATGGGTGATTAATTAATTAATAATACAAAATTTAACGTGTTTTCGCCTAAGGAATAAAGAAAAGTATTATTTCTTACATGGAGAGTAAATGAAACAATCACACGTACGTATTTATGACACGTATGTGCAGAAGTTTTATTTTCTCTCCTTGTAAGAAAATCTACTATTTCTTAGAATCCTCTTGAAAATGTGTATGGAGAAATCTACGGGATTTTATCATTTTAAGAATTAAAAAAATTAAAAATTAAAATTAATGACACAGCGCTGAAAATTTTTTTGAGGATAGATACACAATAAAAAATTAAAAAATGCATAAGTGTAATTCATTTTCCGTGAAGGTTCGTAGGTGATACTGTTAAGTCCTGGCTTTCACCAGGACTAAATAAAAATGTATGATTTTATTATGTTGAATATTTTTGTATGATTTCAAATATAAATTTGAATTCATTTGGAATAATTGAATTAATTATTAAATTATAATTATGAAAGATAAATAGATGTATAATCTAGTTGTGAATTGAACTCCACCAATATTTAATTGAGTAAACCGTTCTCACAATTGAAATATATTAAAGAATATTTATTTAGAGTACTTGAATAAAAAATATATAAATTAAACATTCTTACCTTGATTGATTCAAGTAGATGAAGGCCGGATACAGATAGACAAATAATAGATATAGGCACGATTTGAAATAAGACTCGAGACGAATATAAGTAACTTTTAAGATATTTATTGACACTTGTAAAAATAATTAATATTAAATACAATAACTTTATTTGAGTTTGAATTTGAATTTAAATTTGAATTACAGGATTTACGACTTGGTACCAACGATGATCCTGGGGTGGTGCTCACTGTCGTTAATTTCAGTCAGCTTTTATAAGATTATATCTTGACATAATTTCATTAAGTAATAAGTGGATCTTGCTTGTTTTATGATTTAATGATTCCAAAGTCAACGAATTTCGTTGCTTAATATCAACTTAAAGTTTCTTTACTGCTTAGGTTAACACATTCTTTTATTGTTCGATGACTGTTTTATTAGTTCATCAATATCATGTTAAGAAAAAGATATTTAGAAATTATAAATTGAAAAGTAATATAAAAGATACGTTGTGACATAACACCTTGGGGCTCAAAAGATTGCATATCAGAAGGATAGGCAATCGTAATAACAAAACAGTTATCGAACAATTTACAGATAATTATTACCAGCTTAATTGGTAAATATACATATTTTTCTATTTGAATAGATACTAATGCACAAGGGTACGTTTTATTTCGTAGACCTTGGGGCTTAAAGATTGTATGTAAACAATTGTAATAAGTAATAAAATGTATTTTACAATGATTTTGGTGTATTTTACAATGATTTTGGTGTGTTTTACAAAAGGTGAATAACATATTGCTAATGCAATTCAGCAAAATAAAATGACAATTCGATATATCTTACAAAATATAGGTGAATGACATGTAGGTGTAATATAAAGAGAAAAATTTATAAGTTTAATAAATTATAATATTAAAGTTGAATTCAAATATTTTTAAATTCATAATTTATGAATTGTTTTCTTTAATGAGTAAAAATAATGCCAAGTTATTTGATGAATTATAAATTTTACTTAGATTATTTGTATAATTATAACAATCCTTTTGTTTTTTTTTCAATTTTAAAAATATGATTCTGAAATATGCTATGTTTTATAATACTTGAATAAATATAAATGACATATGATTAGTGTCATTCACCCACTCCCGTATGAAGTTGAATCGGAACCGATTTAGCAAATAAAACAAAAAGATTGTTTTACAATGAACATAAAATTAAATTCTTAATAAACTTAAAGTATCAAATTTTTAAATTGTAGTTCCATAAAAGACTCATCTCTTATAAAATTATAACTTTACTCTATATCTTTTTGTTAGATTATTTCTTAAATAATAATATGCTAAATAATGCCACTTGTAAAATAAATATTTTTTTTTATTCTTAGTTTCCTCCTTATCTTTCTTACATGTATTCATAGAAGGTTAATATTTAGAATAATATTTAAAATCTAAATGAAATATGTGCTTACTAAAGTATATAAATAAATGACACACAGAAAAAAATAAAATTTATAATCGCTTTAATATAGATGTGTATCCTACATCCATAATATGTTGTTTTTTGCCTTTTTTTTATTGTTAGATCAAATATGCTTACGATGTCAATTGATATCGACATGTTTAGGTGAATGACACGCGCGCATAGTGTCATTCATTCTTTTATGTAGCACAAAACAATGAAATATGCATAATTTTTATTATATTTGAATATTATGTATATGTGATTTATTTCAAATCACAATTAAAAAGTTTTACTAATTGTTTTTATAACTAACAAATAATTTTCATCGGCTATATTTATATGTATTTAATTATATGTATAATAATGCTTATTTAATAAAACGACATTTATAGGCTGATTTTATATTTTTCAAATTGTGAAATTTGTTATTATATATATTCTTTTTTTTTTTAAAAACTAATTACGACTAAGATTGAACAGACGAATCTCTTGCTGTTCTTGAGATGTTGGTTTAGAAGGAGTAGATGTTCTTGTGGTAGGTGGTGTTATGTAGGGTGATTTATTTGGTAAAGGTGGAGGCGTTGGTCGAGGCAAAGGAGATTGTAAAACCATGGGTTCTGATATGACTGGCTTCTCTATTTTCACTTCCTTCAATTCTATTTCTTCATATCTTGGTATTTTTTTCATTTGATTATTATTTAATATAATTACTAGCAAAAAATACCTCGCTCCTAACGTCGCTCGGTTGAATTTTCATATATTATATTATTATGTATAAATTAGCCAATTTTAAAATGAAAAAGAATCGACGCAACTTATGAATTGTGATATTGTAGTGTACTGAATTGAATTTTTCTATTTTTATAAAAAAGATTAATTAACGTTACAATGTGCATGAAAATTGTTTAAATACAAATTATATCATGATTAATTAAGAATTTGTTCTACTAAATTGCATTTGAATCAATGAAAAAATATAATAGGAATTTTTTCTTTTTAATCACGTGTTTCAATCACGAACCATGAAATAATCGAAAACAGTATTTGACGTTTACTAGAACTAACAACTGCACGGGAAAAAGAAAGTATTGTTAAAATAGGTTCTAAATCAAGTATATCTAATTTATGTATTAAGGTACTTAAAAAAAGAGTGACGATATAATTTCAATTAGTACTAAAGCTTGAATTTTAGGGACCAATGTTGGTACTATTATATTATGAAGTAAGAGCATAAATTTGCGATGCTTACTGCCTTTTTTTGGTATTAAGACTGATCTTTCACCTACTCGATTTAAGGGCAATATTTCGCAGAAAATGCAATTATTAACCTCTTTTCGTGCGGCTTTTCCTGTTACTAAAATTGAAAATTATTAAATATAGAATTATTTATATAATATATAACTCTTTAAAATTACTAATAATTAATATTTAAATTCGTGATATTCAAGGATTAAAACTATACATTTTAGAATAACTTTTTCTTCCACAATTTAAAACAAATAATATAAACTTTTATCCAACCAATGGGAAGTAAGGCCTTTGTAAATCAATAAGATCCAAAAATCATTTTAAAAAAAATTGTTACGTTTCGTCGGTATGGTTTCCGACCTCTTCAGACTAAAAAGACGTAATTAAAATTTATTAAACAAAACAAATTAAATATACACAAAAATAGTTTTCACTTTACAGTACATACCTAACTTAAAATTAATTCATACACTAAACTAGTTACATGAGAATTACTCATATTGTCGAACTAAGAACTGATACAAGTTGTTGTCTATTTATATTGAAAATCAGAAAGACAGTTAGATATTTGTTTATAAACAGAAGGCAAATACATTATGTCTGTTTTTAAATTTATCGCATTTTTATTTCCGTTTATATATAACATTTCGGATATCTTACGCTTTTTGTTGTTACATTCTTTATCTAAAATTATTGTATTTGACCAATCAAATTCATGAGGCATTTTTTCATGTGTTCACCCACAACTGTATTTTTATTGATAGACTTTTTATGTTCATTTAATCTTGTTTTTAATGATCTCTTTGATTCCCCAATATAACAAGCTGAACAAGATTTACAGTTAAATTTATAAACAATACCAGTGATATCATCTTTCTTAAGCTTATCTTTACCAATTTTGATAATGTGGTCAAGTTTTTTATTAACTAATGGTATAGTATTTATGTTAAATTTTTTTTTTTTTTTTTAACGATTTTTTGCATTGGTTATATAATCGAGGAACAAAAGGAATCGCTATTGTACATATTGAGTCAGAAAAATTACTTAGTTTTGATTTTTCATTAACATTATTGTATTTATAATTTTGTAATCTTTTGTTTATGCATGATATAATGAATTTTTTTGGATAATCATTTTGTTGCAATAACTTTTTAATTAAATTAATATTCTTTTCTTGAAATCGTTTGTCTGAAAGTAAAACTGCTCTATCGGTTAAATTGTAAACAATATTACGTTTTAATTCTATGGTATGAAAAGATTTAAAGTTCAGTAAACGAGAGGAATTTGTTGATTTTTGAAACCAATCAGTTATTAAATAATTATTTTCTCTAATTAAAGTTAAATCTAAAAAGTTAATTTTATTGTTTTTTCCATCTCATGCGTAAATCCAATACATTTGTCATAATTATTAAAAATATTCAATACAGTTGTGAGATCATCTTTATGAATACAAGTTATTATGTCGTCAACATATCTATAATAAAAGATCGGTTTTATATTATGTTCAAATTTTAAAATGCTAAGACACTCGCTCTCTAAATCGTCCATTACTATATTCGCAAATAATGGTGAAATGGGAGAACCCATAGGAGTGCCATAAATTTGTTGATAAGTCACATTATTAAAAGTAAAAAATGTATTATTAAATAAAAACTTAGTAATACTGATAACATCACAAAACGGAATTTTACATTTATTATGAATTGACTCTACACGTCTCTCTAGACTTTTCATTACGAGTTCATATGATACATTTGTATACAAAAGAAGTAACATCTAAAGAAATTAAACAAAAGTCTTTCGGAATTATAATGTCTCTAATTTTATGTACAAAATTTAAACTGTTATCAATGTTAGAATTCGGAATATTAAATGTCTTTTTAAATTATCATATAAAGATTTTGCTAAATTATGAATGGGACTACCAATAGTCGAAATGATTGGTCTAAGAGGAATGTTAATTTTATGTATCTTTGGTAGTCCATACGCACGAGGTAACACAGTGTTTGTTTGTGTTAATTCCATATCTTTATATAATCTGTCAAGAGATTCTAAATTATTTAGAATCTTCATAAATTATATACTTCTTTCTGTATGGTAGCTAACGGACATTTATTACAAACTTTGTATGTGTCACCATTAGACAATAAAACGTTCATTTTCGCAATATAATCAGATAAATTCATACAAACGGTCAAATTTCCTTTATCGGCTCTAGTAAAAAGTAAATTATTTTCGTTTTCTTTTACAAATTTTTTGGTAAACAATAAATCATTATTAAACTTTTTCTCTTCTACTGACAATTGAAGTCTATTTTTAAATTATATTTAATATTTCTAACAATTGTTGATCTAACATTGTTTATAATATTTGAATCAACATTATTTAAAAATCCTAATTTAAATTCTACATTCTTTATTATGTCTATTGAATCGAGTTTGTTTATATTTGATTTGACGTTAAACTTAGGACCTAGAGAAACAATATTAGTTACTTCTATTGGCAATGAAAAATCTGAAATATTTTTGACCCAACTATTTTTAACAATTACATTATCTGATTCATTAACAGAATTAAATTTATTACAATATAACTTATTAAATTTAATATCGAGCATTTTAGATTTTTTTAAATAAATATTTCTACTTTTTCTCTCAGTCATTGTATAAAAATTATAGAGAGACTGTTTATCTATTTTTAAATGACTAATTTTATATTTCAAGGCGTTCAAACGTTTATGTAAATAATTTAAATGTATGAAACTGTCACACAACATGAAATTGAACATTCTATATTGAATTCTTAAATTAAAAGTTTTCACTTTATTTTTAACCGAATTGCTATAAAATTTAAAACTATTTAACGATTTATCAGCTCTCATTATATGATTAGGAATCAATCCCGACTGTTTACATCTCACCAAAAATTGATGATGGGCGTTAGCAGTTGATAAATTATGTCTCAACATTGTCCAATTTTCAGATAGTGAACTGCGTGAAAACCAAAATTTATGAAGATAAATCCATAAAAACTCAATCCTCTTTGAGAACGGCACTTTCTAGGTTGTACGCCGTGATTCATTTTAGAATAACTTTTTCTTCCACAATTTAAAACAAATAATATAAACTTTTATCCAACCAATGGGAAGTAAGGCCTTTGTAAATCAATAAGATCCAAAAATCATTTTAAAAAAATTGTTACGTTTCGTCGGTATGGTTTCCGACCTCTTCAGACTAAAAAGACGTAATTAAAATTTATTAAACAAAACAAATTAAATATACACAAAAATAGTTTTCACTTTACAGTACATACCTAACTTAAAATTAATTCATACACTAAACTAGTTACATGAGAATTACTCATATTGTCGAACTAAGAACTGATACAAGTTGTTGTCTATTTATATTGAAAATCAGAAAGACAGTTAGATATTTGTTTATAAACAGAAGGCAAATACATTATGTCTGTTTTTAAATTTATCGCATTTTTATTTCCGTTTATATATAACATTTCGGATATCTTACGCTTTTTGTTGTTACATTCTTTATCTAAAATTATTGTATTTGACCAATCAAATTCATGAGAGCATTTTCGATAAATTTAAAAACAGACATAATGTATTTGCCTTCTGTTTATAAACAAATATCTAACTGTCTTTCTGATTTTCAATATAAATAGACAACAACTTGTATCAGTTCTTAGTTCGACAATATGAGTAATTCTCATGTAACTAGTTTAGTGTATGAATTAATTTTAAGTTAGGTATGTACTGTAAAGTGAAAACTATTTTTGTGTATATTTAATTTGTTTTGTTTAATAAATTTTAATTACGTCTTTTAGTCTGAAGAGGTCGGAAACCATACCGACGAAACGTAACAATTTTTTTTAAAATGATTTTTGGATCTTATTGATTTACAAAGGCCTTACTTCCCATTGGTTGGATAAAAGTTTATATTATTTGTTTTAAATTGTGGAAGAAAAAGTTATTCTAAAATGAATCACGGCGTACAACCTAGAAAGTGCCGTTCTCAAAGAGGATTGAGTTTTTATGGATTTATCTTCATAAATTTTGGTTTTCACGCAGTTCACTATCTGAAAAATTGGACAATGTTGAGACATAATTTATCAACTGCTAACGCCCATCATCAATTTTTGGTGAGATGTAAACAGTCGGGATTGATTCCTAATCATATAATGAGAGCTGATAAATCGTTAAATAGTTTTAAATTTTATAGCAATTCGGTTAAAAATAAAGTGAAAACTTTTAATTTAAGAATTCAATATAGAATGTTCAATTTCATGTTGTGTGACAGTTTCATACATTTAAATTATTTACATAAACGTTTGAACGCCTTGAAATATAAAATTAGTCATTTAAAAATAGATAAACAGTCTCTCTATAATTTTTATACAATGACTGAGAGAAAAGTAGAAATATTTATTTAAAAAAATCTAAAATGCTCGATATTAAATTTAATAAGTTATATTGTAATAAATTTAATTCTGTTAATGAATCAGATAATGTAATTGTTAAAAATAGTTGGGTCAAAAATATTTCAGATTTTTCATTGCCAATAGAAGTAACTAATATTGTTTCTCTAGGTCCTAAGTTTAACGTCAAATCAAATATAAACAAACTCGATTCAATAGACATAATAAAGAATGTAGAATTTAAATTAGGATTTTTAAATAATGTTGATTCAAATATTATAAACAATGTTAGATCAACAATTGTTAGAAATATTAAATATAATTTAAAAAATAGACTTCAATTGTCAGTAGAAGAGAAAAGTTTAATAATGATTTATTGTTTACCAAAAAATTTGTAAAAGAAAACGAAAATAATTTACTTTTTACTAGAGCCGATAAAGGAAATTTGACCGTTTGTATGAATTTATCTGATTATATTGCGAAAATGAACGTTTTATTGTCTAATGGTGACACATACAAAGTTTGTAATAAATGTCCGTTAGCTACCATACAGAAAGAAGTATATAAATTTATGAAGATTCTAAATAATTTAGAATCTCTTGACAGATTATATAAAGATATGGAATTAACACAAACAAACACTGTGTTACCTCGTGCGTATGGACTACCAAAGATACATAAAATTAACATTCCTCTTAGACCAATCATTTCGACTATTGGTAGTCCCATTCATAATTTAGCAAAATCTTTATATGATAATTTAAAAAAGACATTTAATATTCCGAATTCTAACATTGATAACAGTTTAAATTTTGTACATAAAATTAGAGACATTATAATTCCGAAAGACTTTTGTTTAATTTCTTTAGATGTTACTTCTTTGTATACAAATGTATCATATGAACTCGTAATGAAAAGTCTAGAGAGACGTGTAGAGTCAATTCATAATAAATGTAAAATTCCGTTTTGTGATGTTATCAGTATTACTAAGTTTTTATTTAATAATACATTTTTTACTTTTAATAATGTGACTTATCAACAAATTTATGGCACTCCTATGGGTTCTCCCATTTCACCATTATTTGCGAATATAGTAATGGACGATTTAGAGAGCGAGTGTCTTAGCATTTTAAAATTTGAACATAATATAAAACCGATCTTTTATTATAGATATGTTGACGACATAATAACTTGTATTCATAAAGATGATCTCACAACTGTATTGAATATTTTTAATAATTATGACAAATGTATTGGATTTACGCATGAGATGGAAAAAAACAATAAAATTAACTTTTTAGATTTAACTTTAATTAGAGAAAATAATTATTTAATAACTGATTGGTTTCAAAAATCAACAAATTCCTCTCGTTTACTGAACTTTAAATCTTTTCATACCATAGAATTAAAACGTAATATTGTTTACAATTTAACCGATAGAGCAGTTTTACTTTCAGACAAACGATTTCAAGAAAAGAATATTAATTTAATTAAAAAGTTATTGCAACAAAATGATTATCCAAAAAATTCATTATATCATGCATAAACAAAAGATTACAAAATTATAAATACAATAATGTTAATGAAAAATCAAAACTAAGTAATTTTTCTGACTCAATATGTACAATAGCGATTCCTTTTGTTCCTCGATTATATAACCAATGCAAAAAATCGTTAAAAAAAAAAAAAAAAATTTAACATAAATACTATACCATTAGTTAATAAAAAACTTGACCACATTATCAAAATTGGTAAAGATAAGCTTAAGAAAGATGATATCACTGGTATTGTTTATAAATTTAACTGTAAATCTTGTTCAGCTTGTTATATTGGGGAATCAAAGAGATCATTAAAAACAAGATTAAATGAACATAAAAAGTCTATCAATAAAAATACAGTTGTGGGTGAACACATGAAAAAATGCTCTCATGAATTTGATTGGTCAAATACAATAATTTTAGATAAAGAATGTAACAACAAAAAGCGTAAGATATCCGAAATGTTATATATAAACGGAAATAAAAATGCGATAAATTTAAAAACAGACATAATGTATTTGCCTTCTGTTTATAAACAAATATCTAACTGTCTTTCTGATTTTCAATATAAATAGACAACAACTTGTATCAGTTCTTAGTTCGACAATATGAGTAATTCTCATGTAACTAGTTTAGTGTATGAATTAATTTTAAGTTAGGTATGTACTGTAAAGTGAAAACTATTTTTGTGTATATTTAATTTGTTTTGTTTAATAAATTTTAATTACGTCTTTTTAGTCTGAAGAGGTCGGAAACCATACCGACGAAACGTAACAATTTTTTTAAAATGATTTTTGGATCTTATTGATTTACAAAGGCCTTACTTCCCATTGGTTGGATAAAAGTAAAACTATACATGTTTATCTTCCATATTCCGTTTTAAAATAGTTACTTTTGAGTTTTAAATTAATGATCAGAAATTTAAAATTAATATATATATTATATGATTCACATTATATTTATCAACTGTTGAAAATCGTTACACAATTTATTGGATTTTACGTTAACAGGCATTAATTATATTGGAGTTTTTCGCTCCTGACATCACTTAGTTGAATTTTCTTTTATTATATTATTATGTATAAATGACTAATTTTAAGTAAATACGATTTAATTAATTGAATTTTGAGTACTGAATAAAATTGAAAATAATTTGATGAAACATAATATAAAAAAATATGTACACATGTGCTTAAAGTAAAAAAGCGTATAATTTATTTCAAGTGACTATTTTTCACTCTACTTCCATTAGAAAAACAAAGATAGTACGATATTTGATGTAAATAAACTGAGATCTGGATACTGAGTTACAACTATAATTTCCAGACCTCAATATATGACCATGAATTTGAATTATGAAATTAATTTATAAGTGAAACATGCTTAAGAGGAATTCGTGTTGATTTCTAATAAAAATATCTTCACAAATGTATTTTATACATATGAAATACGAAATTTAAATAGAAAAAATCATAAGATTAAAATACAAAATTTTAGTTAATTTTAAATTCGAATATTTCGGAATAAAAAAATTACTATTTGCAACTACTTAACAATCCTTTTCGCATCTAATATAAAAATTTAATGAGATATAAATATTACAAAGTGTATGTATTACAAGTAAGCTTTGCATATCATTAATATTATAATTTTTAGATAATTCTTGATATTAATAGATTATTAATTTGGAAAATTAAATATTTTTTTATTGATGACAAGTAACTTTTCAAAAATAGTTAAAATAATACTGTAAATGTCAATAAAATAACATTCTCATCAAAATAAATTTCAACGCTATAATTATTAAAATAAACATTTTTATTTAACTACAATCTATTGTAATAATTATTATTTTTTCAATAAATATGTATTAAAAAAATAATGATTTCATTTGATGAACAGTTATATAAATATTATATATTTATAATTGTATAACTAAATTTATTAAATTAAAATTGTATTCAGTTATCATTTAGAGAATGAGGTATTTAAATTAGTTTTCATGAAAATATATTATTTAAAAAGTTACTTGTTAACTTTTTTTTATAAATAACATACATTTAACCTTAATTACATTTTCATTTGTACACGTGTTTATATTTTAATGAATTGTGATTTATATAAAAATTGTTAGCAATTCATTTCATTGAAGCAATAATATTTTTAATAAGAGAAACATTGATTTTTAAAAAATTTCAAATTACCTCATTTGAAAAATTATAATTACATGATATAAAAATATTTTTTTTAATATCGTTTGAACATAAATTTTATGAAATACAATTTAAAAAAATTATTTATTAGATATTAAATTTTTTTAATAGTCAATTATAAAGATAAGACAATATATAAAATATGAATAAATGTTTTTGATTATGTCTATAATTATGCATTTATATGTATGAACTGTCTAGATAGAAGTAGAATTCCCCCTAAAAAAGTAAACATTTTAAAATAAAATTTACTTATTATTCGCGAAACATTTATTATGAATGCGGAAAAAAATAATATTCTGTAATATCACTCTATAATTTGTATTAAATATGATGCAAATCATTGAAAGTACAATTATTTCATTATGTTAAATTTGTTGTCAAAGTTTGATTAAATTTTACTATAAGAACATAAAAAAATTAACTGTCTTTCCATTCTATTGCTGAATTTCCATAAAAGGAATGTATTAACTTGTAGTATGTCTCGTGATAATTATTTATTTGAATTTTTAAATTATTCCAATCATTACTTTTCAAGATATTTAAATTTCTGATTCGAAATGGAAAAATTTTAGTAAATCATATTGGAACCCAAACTTCTCAATAACTAATGAATAGATTTATGTAAAAATTTAACTGAATAATCTTCGTGATACATACTGTATGTTAATGCATCTATTTATTCAAAATTTTAAAATACAATGGAAATATAATCAATATTTATGGGTGCTGTCCATTTTACATCTCCTTAAATAATTTATATTTATAAAATTCACATAATATTATATAAAAACTATTAAAATGAGAATCATATATTCAATATAATTGTCAACTATGAATAAAAAGTTTAAAAAATTAAGTGATAACTTATAAATAGTTATATTATTTTATTGAATACATTCCCAACCTAAATAATCAACTTCATGTTGAAACTAAATTTAATTAGCATTCAATACCACAAGTTATTTGAAAAATTTACCATTATTTAAAATTATTAAAAAGTTATGTATAAAAAGTATTCCCATATCAAAATTTCAAAATTATACCAATTTAATTTTTTATTCTTAACATTAGAGAATTAGTTTCGATTGAAATTTTTTTGTGAAATGAAACATATATTATCTTATAGTAAAATATTTTATCACCTTGTATGAAAATTATTTTGTAAAAGTAGAATAATGCTGCGAATAAACAAATGATTATAAGAAAATATTGAAAACTGTAAATAACAATAAAAAAGCGTTAGGCTAGAAATAAATAATGGTTCTCACATAGCATGGAAGATTTCACTGAAATATTTCGAATTATGCCACTGTAATATTTCAATAGAACCTTTCATGCAGATTATTGAAAGTCTCCGCGGAATATTTCAGAATATTCCACTGGAATCTTCCATTGAAAGCTTCCAGGAATATTTCAGGAATATTTCAAAGGAATGTTCGGAAACTTTTTCGAAATATTCTATGTAATATTCACAAAAGATTTCTGAAATATTTCATGAAATTTCCATGTAATGTTTATGAATATTCCAGTAAAATATTTCATGAAAGATTCCAGAAAGATTCCATAAACATTTCGCTGGAAGATTCCGATAAACTTTAAATCGTACAGCGGATAATTACATAAATTTTTCAGAACTAGTCAACTAAATATTCCACAGAAAGATTTAAGTAATCTTCCAGTGGAATATTTCATAAAAGATTTCAGAAAGATTCCATAAACATTACACTAGAACATTCCAAAAAACTTTAAAATCGTACAGCGAAATATTAGATAAATCTTCTATAAATATTTCACGAAACATTTCAGAGGAAGATTAAAGTAATCTTCCGATGAAATATTTCATGAAAGATTTCAGGAAGATTCCGATAGACATTAAAATCGTAGAGCGGAATATTACATAAATCTTCCATAAATAGTCAACGAAATATTCCACAAAAAGATTTAAGTAATCTTCCAGTGGAATATTTTATTAAAGATTTCAGAAGTATTCCAGAAACATGTCACTGGAAGATTCCTAAAAACTTTTAAATCGTACAGCGAAATATTACATAAATCTTCCGTAAATATTCCACGAAACATTTTACGCAAAAATTACAGTAATCTTTCAGTGGAATATTGCTTAAAAGATTCTAGAATGATTCCATGAAGTTTTCGTTGGAAGATTGCGTGGAACGTTACGGGAGGTTTCCAGTGACGCCGATAAGGGGATGTTTGTTAAATGGGAGTTTTATCCCCAAGCGGTTGAAAGATACCTCACTTACTATAAAAGCGAAAGGGTATCAGCACTTTGATGTGCACAATCGAAGCGAATATTTAAATGCGATTTTATAACTAAATGTTTATGTATGCGTATATGTATTGATGTATAAGTGTAATGTGTTATTATATAATATATATACCATCCCCTCACAGCATTTCACATTTTCCAAAAATCTTCCAGGAACATTTCATGAAAGATGAGAGATTACCCAAACCTTCCATTTTTATATTCTTGAAATCTCTCAAGAGTATTCCATGGATTATTCCAATGTAGGAAGAATCAAGGACATACGAATATTACAGGAATATTTCGTGGAAGATTCCTGAAATATTCCAAATCTTCCGTGCAAATATTCTGCGAATCTTCCATAAATATTCCACGGAATATTTTACGATGGATCTCTAAGATCTTCCAGAAATATTTCATGGAATATTTTATGAAAAATTCTTTAAATCTTTCGTGCATATTCCATGAAAGATTCTTTAGATCTTTCGTTTATATTCCATGAAAGATTCATAAAATGTTTCAAATCTACCGTTCCCATATTCCGGAAATTTTCAATGAATGTTCCAACGGAATATTTCATGAAATATGCTTGCAAGATTCCTGAAATATTTCAATAAAAGATCTGAGAGGTCCTAGATCTTCCAATGAAATATTCTTAGAATCTTCCAGCAATATTCCATGAAATATTCCAATGTAGGAAGAATCAAGGACATACGAATATTACAGGAATATTCTATGGAAAATTCCTAAAATATTTCAAATTTTCGCTGCCAATGTTCCAGGAAGCTTCCATAAATATTTCATGCTGTGTGGGTTGTTTATTATCATTTATACATTATTTAAATGTAGATACTGCAAATAACCATAAATAACTGTAAATAAATTGAAGAATACAATTATTAAAAATAATTCAAAATAATTTTGATTTTAGTTCTTTTTACAACAAACTTTTTTTTAATGAATAAATATATATATATATATTTATATATATATATGGAACACTTCAAACCAACTGAAAGAGCAGAAAAATAAAAATCTCTGAAACTCTGGGAATATATCCTGCCTGTTACACAAAATGTGTAAACAAATTTTCAAGGATTTAGATTGGGAGGATCAAGAGCCATAGATTTTTAAAATTTGGAAATTTTTCAGGATTTTTGGAAAAGTTCTAACTTGATCATTTTTTTTCCTGAAATTCCTAACATTTTAGAGAGAAATTCATGAGAATACTTCTTGTTGTTAATGAAAAGCAGAGTTAGCATGATTCTTTACAGACCTGAATTTTGAAGTTTTCTATTGGTTCTTATATGTATTACATGGTAATTGAAATTACTCATTGCTCCCCACTTAAGCGCATTCTTTTCCCGGGCTTATTTTTCTCTATTTCACGTGAACTTTAAAATGAATTTTTGATCATGTAAGTCAGAGCCATCAATAAAGAGTTAAAACAGTTTAAAATATATATTATCAAGCATAATTAATTTTTATATTGAAAATAAATTAGACATGAAAATATATATTTTAAACTGTTATAACTCCTTATTGGTGGCTCTTCCTTACACAGTCAAAAATTTATTTATAAGTTGATAAAAAAATAGAAGGAAATAAGCCCTCGACAAGCAATTTCTGAAGTAGCAGACAATGAGTAATTTTAATTACCATGTAATACATGTAAGAACCAATAGAAAACTTCAAAATTTAGCTCTGTAAAAAATAATGCTAACTCTTCTCTTTATCTAGAACAAGAAGAATTCTCATAAATTTCTCTCTTAAACATCAAGATTTTCAGAAAAAAAATCATAAAGTTGGTACTTTTCCAAAAATTTTGAAAATTTCCAAATTTCAAGGATCTATGGCTCTTGATCCTTCAAATCTAAATCCTTGAATATTTTTTTACACATTTTGAGTAACAGACAGAATATATTCTCAGAGTTCCAGCAATTTTTATTTTTTTGCTCTTCCAGTTGGTGTAAAATGTCCCATATATACACGGTGGGCCATTTTAATCTTCGCACTCAATTTTCTCCGAACCTACTACAGTTACAAAAAAAAAAGTTTATAGCAAAATTGACCGTGACAGAGGGGGCCATTTAACTGCACCCTTGGTTTTGACCTTGAGGTCCAATTTCAAGGTCATCTAAAGGTCAAGACTATTTTTTTAAATAGGAATACCTATATTTGACTGGAGATTTGAAAAAAGCGGAAAATTCTAAGATAAGTTTGTCCTAGGTCAAAATTTATTTGGTGACCTTTTCAAGGACAAAAATCGAGATCAAATGTCTAAAAACTGATTAAATGCCCTTTTTCTGCATTATCTTGGTTTGCTGATAAATGCAAATGATCTAAGTAGTGTTAAATGGTCATCTTAGTTCCAAGGTAGAAGGATCTTGACCATCTTGACCTTAAGGTCAAATTTCAAGGTCATTTTAAGATCAATAATTTTTTTTCGGTAATAGAAATTCCTATTTTAGACTACGAATTTAAAAATATTAGTTAATTTTACGCTAAGATTATTCTAGGGGAAAGTGGATTTTATGACCTTGGAATAGGCACAATCGTCATTATTGGTCAAATGAAAATCCTCATTGACACAGAGCTGTAGATCATCAGCATCGCTGGAGCCTTATGGTATGGTGTGGGATTGTAAATGGATATTTGATAGGCCCTTACTTTTTTAAGCGAAATGTTAATGGAGACAGCTATTTGCAGTTAATAAGAGACCACTTGCCAGAATTAATGGAAGATGTTGATTTAGAAACTAGACGGAGAATGTGGTTTCAGCAGGATGGTGCACCACCACACTTTGCACGAATTGTCCGAGAATTTTTTAATCAAAATTACCATGAGAGATGGATTGGTAGAGCAGGGCCAGTTAATTGGCCTTCTAACTCACCTGATTTAACATTTTCAGATTTTTATTTGTGGGGATTCCTAAAAAATGTTATTTTTAAAGAGCGGCCTACAACTAGAGAAAACATGCAAAATCGCATTCGTCAAGCATGTGCGGGAATTCCGAGACAAACTCTACTAAAGACTGTACGTCATTTTCGAAGGCGCTTAACTTTGTGTCTACAAGTTGATGGAGGTAACTTTGAACATTTGCTTCGTGGTTAAAACAGTGAGATGCAAGGGGACTCACGATAATCCAGCACCCCAACGTGAGAGGCAACGGGACTCACGATAATCCAGCACCCCGACGTGAGAGGCAAGGGGACTCACGATAATCCAGCACCCCGACGTGAGAGGCAAGGAGACTCACGATAATCCAGCACCCCGACGTAAGAGGCAAGGGGGCTCACGATAATCCAGCACCCCGACGTAAGAGGCAAGGGGGCTCACGATAATCCAGCACCCCGACGTGAAAGGCAAGGGGACTCACGATAATCCAGCACCCCGACGTGAGAGGCAAGGGGACTAACGACAATCCAGCACCCCAAAGGAAACACGATCCTATTACGTCCACGTCGTTGTTCCTGGGTAACGCTAAAAATGGGATAAGCATATTATGTTATTTAATCTTGAATTGACCTTCTTCAGATCCATTCACGACATAACAAACTCAAAATATCACTTTGAGTGTCACTTTTGTTGAAAATATATACACTCATACTAGGTGTCGCCACCTATTGAGAATATTTAGTAGACAGTTGAAGAGAATCAAGTTGCGTCTCGTCGTCGTTTAGTTCAGTGCAAGTCCGTCTGTTAAAGCCAGAATTTGTATTTCATTATTGTATAGAGAGATTATTTAATTTAATTATTCTTGTATAGATTAAATAAAGACTTTTCATTTAATATAAATTGTGCTCTGCATTATTATAATTTTAACAGGTTCTGAGCCCAAAGTGCTTTTAACTGCGCGTTTTATGTAATAAAATTGAGAAAGGAGTTTGTGTGGCTTGGAGCGTGCGTCAGTCTGCTTGGTGAATTGTTTTATTGTTCTTTATCTCCTGGTTGAAGCGTCAGAGATGGCGAGTCTAGAAACAAAAGGACAGCAGGGGGAGAAAAAGGAGAAAGAATGAAAAAGAAAAAGGAGTTGACTCCGGGTAAGAATTTTTCTTTATTCTCTCTCAATTCTATAACACAGTAATGGCGTCACATGCATGCTTATAGAAAGAAAGAAAAGGACAGAGAATAGATAGCGTCGTGCGCTAGTCTATAGAGAGTGAGAGTGAGAGAAATAAAATAAGTCGCCATGTTGGGTGAAATGACGCAATATGTGTGAGTATGACAGATTTATGCGTGCATGAGAAAATTTCGTATGCTTTGTGTGTGTGTGTTTATAAATATAGAATGAGAGAAGAGACCATGCACGTTCAAAATAAAATTGATAGACTAAATAAACGACAACACGAAGTGAAGAAGGTTTTTACGTATGTGCGTGTATATATATATATATATATATATATATATGTATATGTGTGTATATATGTATGTGTGCATATATATGTATGTATAGTGGATGCACACGAGGGGTCTGAACATATGACGGTACACTGAGAGAAAATTCATGCTAATAGAGCATGCGAGCTGCCATCTATGCGAGCATATAAAACATTGATACAAATATGACAGGCCGTGAGAAGCTCTATTAGTATTGGATTACCTTATACTAAAAAAGATGGTATGGAGAGTAACTAAAGCATGAACGGCATTCACTGATGACTCGCGTGGTATACTTCGATGACTCCCCACTCTCATATCCTTTGTTTGCTTGAGTCGCCTCCTCTTTTGGGTGGCGACGCGAGCAAACACGGCTGGTCTATACCCAAAATTATGTTGCAAATTTCTTTAACGTATTTTCGTAGCGTGAATCTTTTATTTCTTTTCTTTTTTTATGAAGGGAGATACGTTATAAATATAACCTGTTAAACTTTTTAACTTTAAATAATTAATTTTTAACTTAAAATTTAATTATTTTAAACCGCTGGGGGGCAGATGAGCATGTACGATTTTACGCCAGAGATATTTCGGAGTAGC
This sequence comes from Anastatus disparis, assembly GCA_017163975.1. Classification (NCBI taxonomy): domain Eukaryota; kingdom Metazoa; phylum Arthropoda; class Insecta; order Hymenoptera; family Eupelmidae; genus Anastatus; species Anastatus disparis. Next base: position 882,009 of record JAFFSR010000394.1, on the reverse strand, counting down.
GTTGGTCTAGTGCGTAACGTTCACGCTTTTCCTTTTGAGTACGCGAGTTCAACTCTCGGCTAGGATCACTTTTTTTTAATTTTTTTTATTGTTTTAATATTTTTATTCCTTTTTATATTTATTTTTTTTAGATTTTGTATTTTTTAAATAATTTTAAAATTTAATTTTTCACAAGTACGCTTGTTTTTTCAATGAAAATTTTTTAAAAATAAATTATTCTTTATAGGTAGTAATTACAAATATTGATAAATAAATAATAGTGATGTTTATTTTATAATAGTATAGTTTAATTTATTTATAATTTAGTTTATAAAATTCACAATAAATTACAATAAATAAATAAAACTGAGTTATTATTATTTATGTTATAATATATATTGTATATTGAAATATGTTTATAAAGACAAAATTGAACTATAGTATTGTAAATATCACTATTATTTATTTATTAATATTTTAAATTATTTTCCATATGAAATAATTTATTTAAAAATATTAATAAAAAAAACGAGCATATTTTAAGTGACTTGTGAAAAAATAGATTTTAAAATTAATAAAAAATAGAAAATAAAAAAATATAAATAAAAAAAGCAATAAAAACTATTGAAATAGTAAAAAAAAATTAAAAAAAAAGACCCTAGCCGAGAGTTGAACTCGCGTACTCAAAAGGAAAAGCGTGAACGTTACGCACTAGACCAACGTTACTTCGAAATATCTTTGGCGTAAAATCGTATATGCTCATCTGCCCCCCAGCGGTTTAAAATAATTAAATTTTAAGTTAAAAATTAATTATTTAAAGTTAAAAAGTTTAACAGGTTATATTTATAACGTATCTCCCTTCATAAAAAAAGAAAAGAAATAAAAGATTCACGCTACGAAAATACGTTAACGAAATTTGCAACATGATTTTGGATATAGACCAGCCGTGTTTGCTCGCGTCGCCACCCAAAAGAGGAGGCGACTTGAGCAATAGAAGAATGTCATAGTTAGCAGTAAAGAAAGAATAGTGGACAAGCCACGTTTACTTCCTTCACGTCCCATGAGAGGATACAGCGCTAGCTATCGAAGGATATTAGAGTGGGGAGCTACTAAAGCATGTAAACAAACAGTTTTTGGATAGCACAAACCTCGTAAGAGTAGATGGCGCTGTTATTAAAGCATAGGATATTACTTACTAACTTTGGATGCGTAGACTACATGCTCTATTGGCATGAATTTCCTCTCAGTGTATAGACGGAAATAAATGAAAACCGGTTAAAAAATAATATTTGCAAAAAGTGCCGCTTGAATTTGGTTAAATTTCGCTATAATTAAAAATGAATGTAAAAACGGACGCGTTTTTATGTTGAAATACTAAGTATAATTGCTTAAAGAAAGAAAAGCATTGGCCTGACTTCTAAAAATTGAAAGATAATAATGCACACAAACATGGCGGCCATAGGCCCAAGTCGAGTTGATGAAAAGACATCGACGCCGTGTACAATAAAAATACCGTGAAGACGTGCGCGCGCAATTAGAAAAAGACAGAAAGACGGTGACTGCTAAAGGGCGAGAATAAACTCGCAGGTATATAAATATACATATGTACGTATAACATGGTTAGAGCATAATGAAAAAAGACAGTATATTAGTGTGATCGTATATGTATAGAAGTGTGCGCGTCGTCGCGATAAAAATGACAGATTAAGAAAGAGACAGAATTAGTGAAGCGAAACGAACTAAATCAAAGCGGACAAAAATAAAGTTTACGTAAATGTATACAAAAGACTAATTAAAAAAAAAAAAGAAAAAGACAGAAAAGAACGACTTTGAGAAAAATATATTTAAGAATATTTAATTAATTGAAATTATCATTATACAGAGGAAAGAAGTTTATTGTAACTTTACATAACATCCTCATGAGAATATGTATATGACAGTTGTTGAAGGCAGCATTGTATTCAAAATTATGACAAATTGAATACAAATTAGGTAATAAATAATGACTATTTCAAATTAAAAATTTTATTTTATTAAGCTTAAACGTACGTATATAAAAATATTTTTTAATAAATATATCCATGGTTCTAAAAATAATATTGATCGATCATAGTTGCTGCTTTCACATACATAATAATACTTGTGTTCAGTATATTGTGTATGAGAATAATAGCGCATATGTATAATTATAAATATAAAAATATACATAAATAATTGGCAAATTTGATTGATTTAACATTGCTTGTTTTCGGCATGTTAGATTGATTCTCTTAAATTGTCATAAATATGAACTACCTAATATTGCTTGTGTTCGGCATACTAGGTTGATTCACTTTATTTTGATAGATATATTGAGCTTGAAGGGCTTGTGTTCGGTCTATTAAGCTCATAATATATATATATATATATATATATATATATATATATATATATATATATATATATATATATGTATATATATAATTAACTCTAACGTAAATTATCTAATTTTGCTTGTGTTCGGCAAAATTATATGAATTTTATTTATATTGGTTTACTATTCCTTTATAGTTGACAAGTACGTTACGAGTGAAGAATTTGACCTGGTGATAAGGACAGTCACAGAGATGAAGACAGAGTGAAGACAGATTATATATGCCCTATTGTACGACAGGTGGCCACACTATGACTGATAAGAAAGTGAGAAAAGGCAGAATTAACGACAGGAATGAGACTGAGAAGACGGAGGGGCTATATAACAAGACAGAACAGAAAGTAGAATAAAGTGACGGTTTTGAAGACGACTCTGTGAAAACTGTAGTTAAAGTAACTGCAGGAGGTCAAATAGCGACAGTTAAGGAAAGACAAAAACAAATCAAAGGTTTGACAGCAAAATTGAATGATGTATTGGAAAAATATGTATACGACGGAAAAACAGATGAAAATAAGAACGAAGACGGAGCTAAAGACAGAGAAGAGACAGATGAGCATTACAATACGACTGAAACGGCAGAAATACAGACGGAGATAGAAAACAGAATGAATGAAATGACTGAAGCAAAATTGGCTGACCTATCTGATAAATTGGACAAGGTAATGGATAAACTCAATACCGTTAAGGCAGAAATGTCAAAGAGCAAAAGAGACGAAGAAAAATAAAAAAAAAATAGAGCAGAAAAGAGATGACGATTCGATGGCTTTGATGGTGAAGAAGGGAAGCGCCACGCGGGTCTTTGGCAGCTAGGCTCTGGATTCGATGAGGGAGGAATTTGAACAGGGAAAGGAGGATGACTACAGGTAACTAGGCAGAAAGGACAGATAAATCCAAAGACAGCAAAACGACATATAAGGTAAACAATGATCTTGAAAATTATACACTTAATGCAGAAGGTTTTGGGAACTCGACAGTCTTGGATGAACACTTAGGACCGGTAAATAAATTGAAAATATCGCGTTCAATACAAATAAAGCTTGATAAAAGACTTAATAAAGAAAACGACAATATTTTAGACGTTTTTAAACAGTTGACAGAAATTACCAAAACCGGATTGACTGGAAAAGACGGACCAGTAAAACGCTATTATAAATTAACGACTCAAATTACATTTGAAAACTCTGGATTATTTTATGTCTGAATTAAGTTCGCTGGACTTATTGTATGTTGTAGATAGTACTATTGTAGCCAATTATGACGGCCAATTCAAGGGCGATACAAAAAGTGCGATGTTTTGAATGCGACAGCTATAGAAACTGTGCCAGCGACTACCCGCGACAGGGAATTAGCATAAAAAAGTATTTCTTTTGTCAGAGATTAACCCGTGACCATGTGATCTCAACATATCCAAAGGGTCAGGGACACTCGAGACAGAAAGATAGAAAAAGGTATGAATCAAAATATTATAATAATAAAAGTAAAGAAAGTACAGGTCGGACCGCATACACAAGTAAGACAGCTAATCTAATTAATAATGTCAATCAAAAACGAGCAAAATCTGTCAATAAAAGGAGACAAGAAAATTATGTAAAATATAACAGAGGAAAATATCAAAAAGGAGGCAGTTTTAAACCAATTAGAATCTAGAAATAAGAAGACTAATGAACCGAGTGCTCTGACAGTGGTGCGACAGAACGATTGACAAATTCAAAATTGATTTTCAAGACATTTATTAAACAACTGGACGGAGTCCAATACGCAAATAAAGACTGCAGCGCAAATCTTAAATCTAAGGGAGAAGGAAGCGTGCAAACAAATACGACTGATGAAAAATTTATTATTTTAGACAAAGTAATCTGCATGGAAAACTTAAATGAAAATTTTTCATCCTTATCAATATATAATCAGCTATATTGGTTAATTGAATTTAAATCAGAAGCGACAGAAAATTATTAAAAACAAAGACAGGTTCTAGTATATGTAACGACAAGTAGAATGAATGAAGAACAGAATATTAAAGAAAATAATCAATTTAATAAAAAGAAAAAAAAACTCAGACAGTCAGAGAAGAAAAATATTTAGATTGCAGACAGAAATATTTATAAATTACATGAGATTAAAGTCATTGAAGAATCTCAATGTGAAACTGAAAATACAAAAGCAACGGAGAAAATAAATACAAACAACTATGCTATGTTGTGGCATTTTCGAATAGACCATGCATCAGTTGATTATTTAAGAAAATTACAATTAAAATTTCCTAATATTAAAACTTTAAAACAGGCTGTATTTGATGATACGTTGAAAGACTGTGAAGTGTGTATGATCGCAAAGTTTAACAAATTGCCATTCAAGACAGTCAAGCATAGAACAATTGAACCTTTGCAAATAATGAATTCAGACACAATGGGTTTAATGTAAACTATACGAAAACAGAGATGTACGATTCAACGAAAAATTCGTCTACAAGGACAGATATGCAACAACTGATATATAAGACTAAGAAACAAATTTATGAAAAGATAAAGATACATGGTTTGTGAATTTTGTATTAGAAGTCGGAGAAAATAAAACACCAATACAAAAACTGGAGGGAGAGAAAGTCAAAAGACCAGTTAGAAGACCAAGAAACGAAAATAATAAGACTGATAAAAATTAACAAGGATTGGAGGGAGAGAAAATAAAAAAAAAATTATTAGGACAACCGACGAAAGTTAAGAAAAATAGTGAATATGAAGTGCAAGAATCGGAGGGAAAGAAAACAAAACGACAGATTGAATAGTAAATGGAAACACAAACAAGTACAAAGAATAAGATAAATGAAGAAACTCATGTTTTATTAGCAGGAATAAATAATGACCTGAGTACACACTTGGAAGCCATAAAGTCAAAAGATAAGAGAAAAAAAAGTGGACCAAAACTATTATTGAAGAATTAGAATGTATGTATAAGAATAATGTATGAAAATAAGTTGACAGATCAATTGTGATGAATGATAGAAAAAGATCAAACATTATACATTTAAGATGGGTATTTAAAAGAAAGAAGTCAGTAAAATAAGATATAAAGTCAGATTAGTAATTCATAGTTTTAAAGACAGAAATGAGTATGATATACAAGAAACATATACATATGCACCGGTTTCACGATTACATCTAATCAGATCTATACTGGCAATGGCAAACAAATTGGATTTAGAAATATGTCAGATGGATGTGAAGACAGCTTTTTTAAATGAATATTGAATTAGTGAGATATATATATATGAAAATACCTGAAGGGATGACTGCTTATGAAAGGATCAAACAAAACAAGATGTGTATATTGGAAAATGCTTTATACGATTTGAAAGTTCGTCTAAAATGTTGGAATGAAAGATTTGAAGAGATAGTATAGAAATATGGACTTACATCATTCAACAATGAGCCTTGTCTATTTACTCAGCAAGAAAAAGACGGATTTCTTATCTTGATATAATATGCAGATGACATCCTGCTAGTTTGCAACAATGTAAAGATGCTTGAAAGAATGAAGACAAATGTAGAGAAAGAATTTAAAATGACAGAAACTGGTGAGACTAAAAGTTCTTTAGGCTCAGAAATAAAATAAGACAGAAAAAAAGGATACTGAGCATTAAGCAAGAACAATAAATAAACAAAATGCTAAAGAAGTTTAGTTTGGATCAATCACCCACCCAACGGACACCTATTGTAATCAATCAGGTAGCCAATAGGAAGAGAAGACAGCGTGAAGTAAAGAAGAAACCAATGCAAGCAGGCCAGAAATTGCATATGAGGTAAATACTTTATGCAGACACCAAATCAACTTTACTGAAAAATGACTGGTAGAAGATTGAAAGAGTATTTGAATAATTGAGGAGAACAAAAGACTTTGAACTTAGATATAAAGGACAGAACGACTGTTTACAAGGATTTTCAGATGCAAGTTTTGACGACTGCAAAAATTCTCTTACGACCAGTAGCTATGAGATCAAGTTTTTCAAAGACACAACATCCTGAAGAACTCACAGACGGAAATATGTTTCTATAAGCGAATGCGCTCAAGAATTGATATCCTTATATCAAATTTTAAGTGATTGTTAAAACAAGAATTAGCACCAATTCTATTATGGTGTGATAACAAGGCAGCAGAAGCAAGCGTTAAGACTGGAGATGAAAAAAATTAAGATATATGACCGAAATAAAAGAACATTATGTAAAGGAATGTGTAACTAGAAGTTTAATTGATGTCAGTTGAATTTCCTCTAAAAGTCAGATAACTGATGTATTCACAAAACCTTTGTCATTTGAATTACATGAACGACTGACCAAACAAATATTTAACGACTGATAACATTGACTGATTATATTTCTGATATGTATTTTAGTTAAGTTATTAACAAACTTTTTCTCTATATTACAGGAACTAAATGAACGATCAGAACAGAAACAATAAGAACGATAGAGATGTTACAACTCTTTTAATTAAAATATGTATGAGTGTGGGAGGGAGTGTTGAAAATATACACACTCATACTAGGTGCCGCCACCTATTGAGAATATTTAGTAGACAGTTGAAGAGAATCAAGTTGCATCTCGTCGTCGTTCAGTTCAGTTCAAGTCCGTCTGTTAAAGCCAGAACTTGTATTTCATTATTGTATAGAGAGATTATTTAATTTAATTATTATTGTATAGATTAAATAAAGACTTTTCATTTAATATAAATTGTGCTCTGCATTATTATAATTTTAACACTTTTTCTAACTGCAGTGTCAAAAATAGGCCAAAGCCCCCTTCGCCATGCACAAATTTTTTCTAAATTTTTCTTTCATACCGATATACCAAAAGTCTTAGGAAACCAGTGTAATTCAGATAAAGAGCATTCGATAAGTTTTTCAATATTTGACCTTAATTTTGGACCATTCCAAGGTCATAAAATCAACTTTCCCCTAGAATAATCTTAGCGTAAAATTAACTAATATTATTAAATTCGTAGTCTAAAATAGGAATTTCTATTACCGAAAAAAAATTATTGATCTTAAAATGACCTTGAAATTTGACCTTAAGGTCAAGATGGTCAAGATCCTTTTACCTTGGAACTAAGATGACCATTTAACACTACTTAGATCATTTGCATTTATCAGCAAACCAAGATAATGATGAAAAAGGGCATTTAATCGGTTTTTAGACATTTGATCTCGATTTTTGTCTTTGAAAAGGTCACCAAATAAATTTTGACCTGGCACAAACTTATCTTAGAATTTCCCGCTTATTTCAAATTCGCAGTCAAAAATAGGTATTTCTATTTGAGAAAATGGTCTTGACCTTGAAATAACCTTGAAATTGGACCTCAAGGTCAAAACCAAGGGCGCAGTTAAATGGCCCCCTCTGTCACGGTCAATTTTGCTCTTGACCTTTTTTTGTAGCTGCAGTAGGTTTAGAGAAAATTAAGTGCGAAGATTAGAATGGTCCACCGTGTATATATATATATATATATATATATATATATATATGGGTCAATCCACGTCAAACGGATAATGGCTCTGTCCGAAATTGTAGATCACTAAAAAAGTCGTGCATGGGCTCAAAATTTGCGTCTTACACTCTACTTTCTTTTGCAATGTGGCGATTTTAAAAAATCCAAAATGGCGGCCTTAATATGGCGACTCAAACCTAGAAATTTCATGAAAAATTTTCAAAAATTAATTTTAATTCATTTAAATCTGATTCTACATATTTTTTATATCAAAAATCAATTTAGCGTTTAATTTTACATGAGAATATAGTATTGCACTCAAGGTAAAAAAATTTCACAATATCATCTAAAGGTCATATCGCGATACAATAGTTATTTCTCAAATTAATCATTGATAAACGTTGATTAGTAAGAAAATGAAGATACTGATAGGTAGGTCGAGTCACTGAATCCAAATCTGATATCCGCTTAACCCTACAAGTCTCCATCAAGGTCATTTAAAGGTCAAATCGCGAATATCTTTTATTATTTGATAAGATTAAGACACCTATAAGTTTTACGTAATGCTGGATCCGAATCCGAGACTATTGGAGTGTTAAACGACGTGATTACAGAAAAATTCGTTTCAAACTGTGGTTTCTTGGAGAGCAAAAATTTTCTTTTAGTCAATATTTGATTAACTTTTACGTAATTACGTCGTTTGACACTCTAACAGACCCCGGTTTCGGATTCAGCGATACGTAAAATTTGAAGGTGTCCTAATGTTATCAAATAATAAAAGATATTCGCGATTTGACCTTCAAATGACTTTCATACAGATCTTGTAGGGTTAAGCGGACATCAGATTTAAATTCAGTAACTCGAGTTATCTATCAGTATCTTCATTTCCTCACTAACCAACATTGATCAATAAGTAATTTGAGAAATAACTATTATTTCCCCATATGACCTTCCGATGACATTGTAAATTTTTTTTACCTCGAGTGCAATACTATATTCCTATGTAAAATTGAAAGCTGAACTGATTTCTGATGTAAAAAAATATGTAGGATCTGATTTGAATAAATTAAAATCAATGTTTGAAAATTTTTCATGATATCTCTAGGTTTGAGTCGCCATATTGGAGCCGCAATTTAGATTTTTTAAAATCGTCACATTGCAAAAGAAAGTAGAGTGTAAGACGAAAATTTTGAGCTTATATACGATTTTTTTGGTGATCTACAATTTTGGACAGAGCCATTATCCGTTTGACGTAGATTGACCCATATATATATATATATATATATATATATATATATAAATAATTGCCGAAAATAATCATTTTTTATCATTATATAATTTTTACAAATTTCATTATTATTTATATATCATATAACAATTAATTCATAGCATTTTTCATAATTTCTTTAATTTTTCAGCTTTTGAAGTAAAAAGGCAATAAATTAAATCAGTTAATATAAAAGCAATTTTTTTGTGAAAACCTTTGAAAAAAGTTCATTAAAAATTAATGAAAATTCTTAAGAGAATTTTCATTTTCAATAATGGTTTTGACTGAGGAAGATTAATTGATTGTGAATAGACAGGGGTCGTATAGTGGAATTACTTTCATGTTAACTGATATTCATATATTAGAATTTAATAACATTTCAAACCAGTGCGCCTCATTCGACATGCAATTATTTTCACTGATTCAGAGACCACAATATGTTAATTCAGTACTGATTGATGTATTTCATATGTGTGTATTATAATAATAAGGTAATTCATATATATGACAGTTTGAATCTTATATATTTACAAGATGAGTATAAGATTTATATAAACAGATTATTTCCAAACAAATCAGAACTAAGCACAGTATTCGAAACAGTACAATCACAAACGAATAATTATGATTGTAGCGTTTTTGCAATGGTTTTTGCTGTTGCAGTACTTTATAATTTAGGTCCCTGTTGTTTAAGATATAATGTTTCTCAAATGCGATTACGTTTATAAAGAATTTTTAAAACGCAAAAAATAAAAATGTTTTCAGTTTTACAAAATTATAATAATGCAAAAATTAATTACGATAATAATTAATCCGCCGGATATGATAAAAAGGAGTTTTTGTCATGAGTAAGGTCTTAATCAAATACCATTTAATTTAGATTTTGCCGAGCTTGAAATATTATAAAAATAACTTACAAATGCATTTATTGGCAGAACAAAAAAAGATCATGGAAATGTATCGTAAACAAAAGAATTTGAATCATGAAACAATTTTGATGGAAATTGACAATGACATTTCAGATAGAAATTTTTAAAAACCAGATAATGATATGATGGGAACCGATGACATCCACTTAAATTATAACGATAGTAAAATTGGGACAGTTGAGATTAAATTAAATGAAGGAAAAAAAAAATCAAAAGAAATAGACGAAAAAAAAACTTTATTTGTAACAGAACTGAGCTTGACGAAGCTGCCCGCCGAAGAATCACGCAGAAGAATCACGTAAATATAAAAAAATTTCAGAAAAAGACATTATTATGGAAATACGAGAAACAAAAAAGTAATGATAAATTAGAACTAAGACGCGTTCAAGAAACTTTACGTAAGAGAAAAGCTTATATGAAAATGAAAAAAGGACAACCAAATAAATATAAACAGAAATTAGAAAATACTAAGATAACAAAATGGCAATTCAAGGAAACAATGAGTACTGATAAATTGGAACAAATACGTGCGAATGAGGCTTTACGTAAGAAAGAAGCTTATATAAAAATTAAAGAAAAACAACAGAAGAATATGAAGAAAAATTAGAAAATATTAAGTGTAAATGATTAAAAATTGAAGATAATAATTATAATGAAAATTAGAATAACAATAATCATAATAACAATCATAATATTGTATTAAACGAAGTTATTGATAAAACAATGAAGGGCAAAATAGAAAAAAAATTAAAGAAATTAAATGAAAAAATATTAACTGAAGAAATTAATTTGAAACTGATTGGTTGTATGGCAAATATACATTTCGATGAAAATCTCATATCTGAAAATTACATTGGTTCCATGACGAATACATGTGTTTATTGTGATGCGCAACATTTTACTTTTTGATATACTAAAAGTAACGATTTTTCCAATTGTTGTCATAAAGGTAAAGTAGAATTTTTAGAAAATCCACCTTACCCAGAACGATTAATGTTTTGAGCAACTGAATTTACGGTAGAAAGTATTGATTTTCGACGAAATGTTAGGTTGTACAATAATGCTTTAGCATTCGCAAGTTTTGATGCCAATTTTGATACATTGCCGGGTAAAGGACCACAAGTTATGAGAATATGTGGACAAATTTACCATAATGTATATGCGTTACATCCTAATAAAGATGAAGCACGTCAATATAGATAATTATATATTCTAGATAATGAAATGGCAACGATTGAACGACATAAGTTTAATACAAACTTAACATTATTAAAACATTTAGATAACTTAATAAGAGATATTAACCCTCATGCTAAAGCCTATAAAATGATGCATAAAGCAGGAGAAAAAGAACTAAAACAATGTGCAAAAATCAATTGTCTTCTGAAAACTGTTACTATGCCTACTGTCCGCAATAATAATTTCAATAAAAATATATATATAATCTACCTACTTGTAATGATGTAGCAATAGTATACGTTGTAAAAGACGATATGCCTCCTATTGAACGTGATATTGTCATTTACCTTAAGTCTAATAAACCAATAAGTATACTAACAATTAGCAAATACATAGACCCTATGACATATTCGCTTAATCATTCTAATGGTGGTTTTGGATGGATGTCAAATATGAAAAATAAATTCGTAAAATCTAATATTAAAAATTTGCAATTTTATAATTATAGATTTAGTGTTAGAAATGAATTTAATCCATTTCTTAATTTAGGAAAATTATCTCAACGGTTATTGTTGATGCGTTTGTAAAAGTTAAAACCTCCAGATTATATTTCATACAAAAAAACTAAAACGTATTAAAAAGTGATTGTTACAAAGGTTTTATGGACTATTTACATAACAAAAAAGCATTAGATTATTCCAAAATTGGAAAAATGGTAATATTACCATCAAACTATACAGGAAGTCCACGATTTTCAGAACAAAATTACATTGATCCAATAACACTTGTAAATTATCATAGTAAACCTGAGCTTTTTGTAACTATGACCTGTAACCCACATTGGAAACAAATAACTGAAAACTTGGAAATTCATAAAAATGCAATAGATAGACCAGATATTATAACAAAAGTATTTTATCAAAAAGTAGAAGAATTCAAAAATTTAGTTATAAAAAAGGAAATATTAGCAAAATGTATTGCATATAGTTATGTAATTGAATTTCAAAAACGAGGATTACCACATATGCATATGTTGTTATTCTTAGATAAAATTGATAAATTTGACATTCCCAAAAAAGTTGATAAAATAATAAGTGCAGAAATCCTAAATAGAGATATTTATCTAAAATTATATAGTATTGTTAAACAATTTATGATACACGGTCCCTGTGGTATGCATTTATATTTATAAATTGTCCGTGTATGGATAAAAATACGAAACAATGTACGAAAAATTTTCCAAAAAAATTTAAAAATACAACAACATTTAAATCAAATGGGTATCCACTATACAAACGCAAAAATGATAGCGTCAAAATTATTTTTATAAATAAATTTACAGAAAGAATTGCAGATAATGGATTCGTTGTTCCTTATAACCCTTACTTATTATTGAAATTTAATGCACAGATAAACGAAGAAGTTTGTTCCACTGTACAATGCATTAAATATTTATTCAAATACTGTTATGAAGGTCATGATTGTGCATACATTAAAATACATCCAGTAAAAGTTGATTTTAGATCAGAAAAAAAAGACACTTCTAAAAATGACAATAGTGAAAATGTTGAATATGAATATGACGAAATCAAACAATACATTAATACACAATATTTGTGTCTACCTGAAGCAATGCACAGATTATTAGAATATTCTTTATATAATATTTCACATACTATAAAACGTCTAAGCGTTCATGAAGAGAATCAACAAAACGTATTTTTTAAAGAAGGAAAAGAAGAAATGATCATGCAAAAAAATGTTGGAACAATATTAACAGCATATTTTGAATTGAATAGAGAAGATTTCGAAGCACGAAATTACTTATATTCAGAAATACCAAATTTTTATACATTTGATGAAGAACTGAAAAAGTGAAATAAAAGAAAAAAAAAGAAAACCAATACTCAGTAGAATGTACTTAGTAAGTCCGAAAGATAGAAAACGTTATTTTATTAGGTCATTACTATTACATGTTAAAGGAGCCACGTCTTTTGAAGCTTTGCGTACTGTTGATGATGTGATGTACAATTCGTTTTATTAGGCAGCTAAGGCAAAACAATTAATTAATGAAGATAAAGAATGGGATAGATGCTTGGAAGAAACATCTTCAACACGATTCCCTTATGCTCTTTGTGAATTATTTGCTTTTATTTGCGTTTTTCATAATCCTATAAGTGCACGAGATTTATATGAAAAATATAAAGATAAATTTTACCACTCTAGATACGAAAAAAATGTAGGTGAAAATCTTGCATTTAATGTTATTGAAAATAATTTACAAGTCAATGGATTTTCATTAAACGATTTTAATCTACCTAACATAAGCACGTTTATAGAAGAAGATAATAATGAAACAATTTTTAATCATAATAATTATATTCCTAATGAATTAGAAATAAAAATAAATTCTTTAAATAATAAACAAAGGCAAATATTCGACTCTACACTAAAAAGTTTAAACAACCAGAGTAAAGAAAAATATATTTTTATAGATGGACCGGGTGGAAGTGGAAAACGTTATTTACTTAACGTTTTAATAACTTATTTTAAATATCATACCATACATTATTTATGTGTAGTTTTGACAGGTATAGCAGCGAATTGATTAGTCGATGGAAAAACCATGCATACAACATTTAAACTACCGTTAAATATAACAGATTGTACAACTTGTAATGTTAAGCCTAATTCTGCAAAAGGCAAACAATTAAGGGAAACACAAAGAATTATTTGGGATGAAATATCCATGACTTCAAAATATGCTTTTGAAGCGGTTGATCGTCTTTTTCAAGATTTATGCAATGTAAACCGACCCTTCGGTGGTAAAACTGTAATTATATCAGGAGATTTCAGGCAAACATTACCAATTGTACGACATGGTAGCCGTATGAACATCATTGAAAATTCAGTTAAATTCAGTTTACTATAGCAAAATTTTAAGCAAATGAAGTTAAATGAAAATCTGCGAGTTTCGGATAATGATAATAATTTTAAACAATGGTTATTAGACATCGGAGAAGGAAAACGCCGCGATGTTTTTGAAGATGATAATGAAGTAAGTGCTATACCAGATAATTTTATCATTAAAGAAAATCTTGTCGAAGAAATATTAGGAAAAACAATAAAAATAGACAATACGAATATAACGGAATAAGTTATTTTGGCTCCTAAAAATAATGATGTTACTGAAATCAATAATAATGTTTTGAATTTAATGGAAGGAAACCATGTTGAATATTTGAGTATTGATACTGCTAAAGATGATAACAAAGAAAATTTAGATATTATGTTACCTACAGAATTTTTAAATAAGTTAACTCCTAATGGAATTCCACTACATAAATTACATTTAAAAGTTGGGGCTATCATTATACTTTTAAGAAATTTAAATGTCAATAAGGGACTTTGTAATGGAACAAGGTTGATAGTAAGGAAAATGCTTAAATATTTCATTCAAGCGGAATCAGCAACTGGTCAGAACAAAGGTAAATTAGTTTTCATTCCAAGAATAAATTTATCTCCATCTACGGAAGAAATTCCATTCAATATGCAACGAAAACAGTTTCCTATTAGATTAAAATTTGCAATGACTATTAATAAAGCACAAGGACAATCTTATGAAAAAGTTGGTGTTTATTTGCCGTCACCAGTTTTCAGTCAAGGGCAATTATATGTTGCTCTTTCAAGGACAAAATTTAAAAACAATTTAAAATTATTTTTAGGTGACTACGCTATTGTCAACGGAGAAAATAAAAATGATCAAAACACAATATGTACAAAAAACATTGTTTATAAAGAGATATTATCAAGAATATGTCAATATGTATTTTATATTTATGTTTTAGATTGTGTTAATAGTTGAACTCGGAATATAATAAAATATATGATATTTAATAACAATAAATATCAACTGACGCTTTCAAAATAGTTTAATATGATGTTGAATCAGCTGTATGAGGAACGCGCCGTTAAATTGGCTGCATAAGGGAACGTGCTGTTGAATCGGCTACATACGAGGATACGCTATTAAATCGACTACATTAGGAAATGTGCTGTTGAATCGGCTGCAAATAGGAATGCGCTGTAGAATCGGCTGCATATTGGGATGCGCTGTTGAATCGGCTGCATATTGGAATGCACTGTTAAATCGGCTGCATATTGAGATGCGCTGTTGAATCAGCTGCATATTGGGATGCGCTGTTAAATCGGTTGCATATGGGGATGCGCTGTTTGAACGGCTGCATATTGGGATGCGCTGTTTAATCGGCTGCACATGAGGATATGCTGTCAAGTCAGCTGCATATGGAGATGCGCTATTAGATTTGCAATGTCTATTGTAAGAATGAGGCGTTAAAACATTGCATTTGAAAAAAAAAAATATTATAGCGTCCGGAGCGGAGCCTGTATAAAACATTATAAAAATACGCTCCACTGAAGAATCCAATGTAAAAGTATGCAGGCTTGGATGGAACGCTACGTGAGAAAACATATTGACCAAAAAAATGTAGGGATGAAAAAAATATAAAGCCCAAGAAAATATAAGTTCCAAGAAAATATAAGGCCCAAAAAATATGGAGACCGAAAGAATATTGGGCCCAAAAAAATATTAAGTCCAAAAAATTATAAGGCCCAAAAAAATATAAGGCCCAAGAAAGTATTAGGCTCAATAAAATACAAGGCCCAAAAAATATTAAGGCCCAAGAAAATATAAGACCCAGAAAATATAGAGACTGAAAAAATATTGGGCCAAAAAAAAATTAGGGCCCAAGAAAATATAAGGCCCAAAAAATATAGAGACCAAGAAAATTTTGGGAACAAAAAAATATTAAATCCAAAAAATTATAAGGCCCAAAAAAATATAAGGCCTAAGAAAGTATGAGGCTCAATAAAATATAAGGCCCAAAAAATATAGAAACCGAAAAAATATCAAGCCCAAAAAAATATTGAGTCCAAAAAATTATAAGGCCCAAAAAAATATAAGGCCCAAGAAAGTATAAGACTCAATAAGATATGAGGCCCAAAAAAATATAAGGCCCAAGAAAATATAAGGCTCAATAAAATATAGAGACCGAAAAAATATTGGGCTCAAAAAAATATTGAATCCAAAAAATCATAAGGCCCAAGAAAATATAAGGCTTAATAAAATATAAGGCCCAAAAAAATACAAGGCAAAAAAAATATAGAGACCGAAAAAACATTGGGCCCAAAAATATATTGAGTCCAAAAAAATATTAGGCCCAAAAAAATATTGAGTCCAAAAAATTACAAGGCCCAAGAAAATTATAATGCCCAAGAAAATATAAGGCCCAAGAAAATATAAGGCCTAAGAAAATATAAGGCCCAAAAAAATATAAGGCCCAAGAAAGACACATTTAAAAAATGCAGAGAACCGGAGAACCGGAGAAACGGAGAAAAAAGTGGTTTCACTTTAATATAATATAAGATTTAAAGCGTAATGGAGCTGAAAATGGCTCCTATTAAATGTATGGACCAGCCATATATTGTATGAAGGGTATATCCCCTTATAATAGTATCCATAATTAATTGAATTATGTGAAGAATGATTAAAATCATTATTATAGCTGAATTTATTGACCCAAACGTTGTAAGTTTATTTATGAATTTTTTCCAGGTGTTTTCTGCTATATTTGATAAAGTATTTTCTGTTAGTTAATCACTTAATAAATTTCCTCTTGAATTTTCTTCACCCTGAATTCCTCTCGCTATAGCATTAAATAGAGCTGCTTTTTCAAAAGGGAACATTATATGTTGTTGTAGTTCCTGTAAGTCATCTTGAGAATAAATGCCACTCGTTGCCAGTGATGTTATTCTTTTAGGCATCCATGAAGTTTGAGTATTTGGTCTTAAAATTTTTACAATATTTTTTGTTGTCCTTGGTTTTGGTAAAAGATTTATCTAATCTTCCCCAATTTTATAATATTGTGGAATGATTGAATTACAATTTATTTCAGAACCTGATTTCAATAAAATATGTGTTTTCGGTGTTAAAAACCATGTCTAATTTTTTGTTGTTACAGGAAGTTGAACATAACACTTATTTGTGTGTTTTAATTGTACTCCTACTGGTGTACATTTTATTACATGTACTACTTCTCCAGCAAGTTTAGCTATGTACCTAGATTTTTGCATGATTCACGTAAGTAAATATATCTAAGTTCGTTACTTCTTTCCTCATTTCATTATTGTCAAATAATAATTTATTATATGAAAGGTCTAAAATAAATAATTTAGGATGTTCAGTTTTTGTTAATATCCTATTACAAATGTTAATATTATTTAACGCTAATAATGAAAATGTTGTCTCAATAGAATTCACAGTATAAATACGATTTTGATTGTCTGAATTTATTATTCTTGCGGGGCCTCTATATAAGGTTTTGTATTCTGTTTTAAAACCCTCCTCTGCAGGTAAATTTTCCCAAAAAGTATAGCCTGCTTGTGAATCGATGCAGTCTTCATCCGTAAATTTGCATATGGTTCCTGAGTTTAATCGTAATTTATTGTTTTTTAAACTTACTTGAGCATATTCTTCTAGTAGAGTTATTCTTATGAGGCCTTGCACGAGTACGTTATCCCAGGAACCAAAATTATCCGTGTAAGATGCTCCTTTGCATGTTTTATCCTTCACTGAACCAGCGAAATCTATTCCTACAGATCCTGTTGAATTTATTTTTAAATCCGCTATTGTATGAATATTATCATATTTAAATATTCCTGTTTCATGTATAAATTTGCATTTTTCATGGCTGATTTCGTAAAGATACTCTTGTAGGGCATAAGCTGTAGTACCCAGATGGCTGAACATTCCACAGTGAAATACTGTTTCTTGTATTTCTATTTTACACTGCATGATTTTTATAGATTTAAATTCCGCAACTTGTAATAATTCTATTGTTGTATTACTTATAGTAACATTTTCCTGTTGAAAATCACATTCACCCGTATCTAGTAAAGAGTGCGTATTAATGATTGGATCTGTAGATTCACAGTTGGAACCGATGATTGCAGAATTACTCTTGATAAGAGATAAGAAGATAAATATAATAGACAGCATTTTTTTTATGTTTATATAGTGGATAAAGAGTTCTGAAAATAGAAAATAATATTAATTTTTACGTTTATGCAAAATTAATTTATTAGCATGAACTAGTTTTGGACCACCCTTATAATTTATAGTAATATTGCTATTTTCGTGAATTTTTAATACCTCAAAGGGTCCCAAATTATGATTTTTCTCTAATTTTCCTGGCTTTAGTTCTTTTATAAACCAGACTTCATCGCCAATGTTAAAATTTAAAAGATTTATAGATCTGTCATAGTATAGTTCAGATTTTTCCTTTGGTGATATTAAATTTTCTCGAGCTATTTTTGCAATATCTTTCATATTTGTTAATAACTTTTCTATATAATCATTAAAAGTTGCTAATTTTTCTGATTGTTTCAAAGGTTCGCTAGATGGTAATCTAGCTGGGTAGGCGAAAACTAATTCATGTGGTGTGAATTTATGTCTTGAATGAACACTTTTATTATAGTTAAATTGTGCAAGTTCAAGCCAATTATCCCATTCGATTTTCTTATCTGCAAAATTTTTCAAATATTCGCATAAGGGATGATGAGCCCTTTTTAACGTGCCGTTAGATTATGGGTGAAATGCGGTTGTCTCAATTTTTTTAAATTTAAATCTTTTTGAAATCGCTTTTATTAATTTACCTGTAAAATTTGCACCCTTGTTGGTAAGAACTATTTTTGGTGAACCGAAAATGCAAATGAATTTTTTTATAAATGCTTCAGCTATAGACTCTGCTGTTTGATCTTTAAGTGGAACAACTATTACAAATTTCGATAATTGATCTTGCATCGTTAATATATATGTATTATTTTTAGTTATATTTAAAGGTCCTACTATATCTGAAGAAATCTTATCGAATGTTTTTTCTGGGGTATCTGTAATGATCATCGGTTGTTTAGTTTTAATTCTTTTTAATTTATTTTTTTGACATGTTTCGCAATTTTTTATTCGATTTTGTATATCAGTTTTTAAATTTTCCCAAAAGAATTTATTTTTAATTCTATTATAAGTTCTATTCACTCCTGAATGACCTCCTATACTTGAAGAATGATATAAATCAAAAATTTTTTCTCTGTTATCAATTTTGACATATTCTGTATTATTTAAACAAATAATAATTTTAATATTTGTATCTTTAAAAATGTCATATAAAATTTCTTCAATTTCGTTTCAAGTTATGTTTAAAATCTTAATATTTTTTGAAATGCTGAACAAATTACATTTATTTTTAATTAACAGATTTTTTAATGTAGATTATTTATTATTTTTTCTTTTACAAAAATAAATGATTCTTTAATATTTAAACACATAATAAAAATTTTTCTTTTTTTAAAATTTATTATTTCGATTTCATTGTCTTTTAATTTATTATTTATTTTTATATTATTTTGTACGAGATATCTATCTGTTAATTCGTCTAATGGCTTTTTTTTCTGTTGTCATTAAATGAACAATATTATCTTTTCTATGTTCTATAGAATTTTTCGAATATATTATTGTATTCAATTTGTTTGTACATGTATCTTGTTGTATAATATTTTCATCAGTCTTGACGTCTTGGTTTGTTATTGTTTTGATTATTTTTTTTGGGGCGACCTCGTTTCTTTCTTACACGTGTACGTTCTTCATTTAATATCTGTATTTTCATTTCATTTGTTGGTAAAGGTGTTACTTTATTATTACTTTCGTTTTCTTTAGCTTTTTGTGCTCTAGTTACGACATTTATTTCTACTGTATCTATGGGATTTCTTAATAAAGCATCACTATTTACATTCATTTTTTCTTTTTTATATTTTATGTTAAAATCATATTCTGCTAATATAAATCGCCATCTTTAAACTCTATTATTTTTATCTGCTGATCTAAATGAAAGTAATTGCTTATGGTCCGTTACTATAATAAATTTATTTCCATAAATATAATTTTTGAATGTTTCTATGCCAAATAATATACCTAGTGCTTCTTTTTCATATGTGTGATATTTTAATTCTGGTCCTTTCAAGACCCTTGATGCATATGCTATCGGCTTATCTTCTTCAATTACTCCCTGTGATAATATAGCCCGTAATGCATATCCTGATGCATCAGTTGTTATTATAAAAGGTTTATCTAATTGAGGAAATTGTAATAATGAGGCGGAGCATAATGTTTCTTTAAGTTTATCGAAAGCTTCTTGCTTTCCAGGATTCCATATAAATTTTACTTCTTTTTGTAATAACTGCATTAATGGTTTTGTGATTTTTGCAAAATCATTAATGAATCTCCTATAATATCCTGCCAATCCTAAAAATTCTCTTATATTCTTAACTGTTTTTGGGATTGGGAATAATTTTACCGCTTCAACTTTTTTAGGATCGGCTTTTATACCATTTCCACTGATTATATGTCCTAAAAATATAACTTCTTCTTTCATAAATTCACACTTTTTAGGTTCCAACTTTAGTCCTGCTTCTCTTAATTTTGAGGCTACTAAATTAAATTTGATATTAAGTTCTTTTTTGTTTTAGCAGCTATTATTATGTCATCAATGTATACATGACATATTCTTTTACTTATAAGTTCCCCAAGAGCATTATTGGCGACTCTCATAAATGTTCGTGGAGAATTACTTAAAGCAAACGGTAAAACTTTAAATTCAAATCTTCCTAAGGGATGTACGCTAAAAGCTGTTTTATGAATATCAGATTCTCTCATTGGTACCCAATGAAAGGCCGAAACCATATCTACAGTTGTAAAATATTTATTTTCACCTAAATCATCGAAGATTTCTGTTATAGATGGTATTAAGTATGGATCGGGTATGGTTTTTTCATTTAATTTTCTATAATCTATGACTAAACGCCATCTTAGTTTTTCATCATTACCAGGTTTCTTTTTTACTACAAATGCTGGTGCATTATAAGCACTTTTAGAAGGTCTTATTAGATCATTGTCGATTAATTTCTGTGTTTCTTCTATAGCGATTGCTTTCGATTTGTATGGTAATGGGAATTGTTTAACGTATATTGGTCTATTATCTGTTAAATTTATTTCATGATATTCTAAATTACATTTTCCCATTTTTTCTCCTTCAAGACAAAATATATCTTCATTTTGTATAATTAGATCCTTTATACTTTGTTTATTTTCATCGTTTAAATGATTTAAAATTATTTTATTTAATAATTTTTCTTTACGATCGATATTTTCTTTATACATATGATTTCATGTGTTATAGTTTTTTCAGGTTCTTCTTCCTGCATATTTAATGTTGCAATATCTTCTTCAATAAAATAAGTAAGAAATTGTTTATCTTTATTTTCAATATTAAAAATTATATTATCTTGTAATTTTAAAAGGAATTTATAATAATCTATATCTTGATCATCTTTAAATTGATGCTTTTTCAGTTGTTTGTGAAAAATCCTGGACTTCTCCTATTTCATATCTAATTTCACTATTTAAGCCTTCTATAAAATATTTTAGTGTATTTGCGTCCAGTTCATTATTAAAACGTTGTAAAGCATCTCTTGTTATGCCATTTTCATTTTCCTTTTCATCTTTAATTTTTAAGCTTAATTTTGTTATTCTTTCTATGTAATCGACCACTGATTCGTGCTTCGCTTGTTGAATTCGTTCTAATTTTGCATATAAAAAATGTAAATTATCAATCTCAGGATATAATTTTTTTATAAATTTAATAAATTCTTCTATAGTTTCAATTCTACTACCCTTTATAGCAGTACGAATTGTTCCTGATACCTTAAATCTTAAATAATTCATAAATTTCGATTGTTCTTCTTCACTTAATATGTCTTTTGCAATTTCTAATTTTTCTATATAATCTTCTAAAGGTAAATTTTTCTTATCAAATTCAGGTACGAATCTTGAAATTTCTTTCAGTGAGTATCCTGATGTATTTGCCATGTTTGTGTTATCTAGTAAATTTCTAATTTCGACAATCGAATTGTTATTTTTTCCCACAAGAATATTCTCTTCTTCTATATATTGATAACTTTCTTGTTTGATAGATAAATTTTCCGTATCGTTAAATATTCCGTCTGCTGTTGTATTATTTTCAGAATAAATCGTCACGTCTCTTGTTGAAGTATATTTGTCTGAAAAACTGTCTTGTAGATTATTTTTTTGTGTTGTTTTAGTACTTTTGGAAATTATTTTTGGAATTGTTCCTGTAGATTTACTTAATGGTGTATTCTGTTTGTTTAAAATATCTGTACAGTTTGTATTTGAACTATTATTTTCACTTGTTTCTTGTGGAATATTTATCTCCTCTGTTAGATCTGCAGTGTTATTTTCGATTGTTTCTTGTGAAATATTCGTTAAATTTGAGGTATTATTTTCAATTGTTGTGTTTAAAGTTTTATTTGGAGAATGTGCAACTTTTGTACTTTTGCGAAATGGATCGATATTTTCGTAGTTACGTTTTTCCTCTTTTTCTTTCTCTCTTAAAACTGCTTGTTTACTATATTTTCTGATTCTATCGCGAATAGCATTAATATTTTCATTCTTTTCATTAGGTATTTTAAATTTTCGACAAATTTCAAATAATTCTAATTTAGTGTATGATAATAAACACTGTGTTTTTCCTTCTTTTAAATAATCCGATAGCTCTTTTAAATTTATTTTACTCATTTGTAATATTCATTATTTACTTTCCAATAAAGATCAAATAACACGGAAAAAGAGAATATTATTTTATAAATATTAATGGTTATATTTTTAAATATCGTTTGTTAACCAAAAATAATGCATTTAAAATTTCTTTGACACTGACCTACTGAAAAAATAGATAAAAATGCTGACTTTTGCTTTGAGTTCTTTTCTTTCTTTGACCTACTGTTGTTGAAACTATCCGGGAGTATATCACACGATAATTTTGCTGAGTCAATATTTTCATAAGTTCGATACTCTTTACAGTTATTTAATGACTAATGTCTATTTTTGAAATGCCGTTTTGTTCTGACTTACAATCCTCAACGTTGAGTCAGGTATTTTTTTTTATTCACCGAAACGTATTTCACTTTCAAAATTATGTATTATGTTATTTTCACGATTTTAATGAATTGTTAATGTATCAGATTACTGATATTAGAAAATCAATGCAAGAAACTGTTCAGAAATGGAAAAAAAAAGTTTTACAATTATTAAAAATAATTGATGTATGAACTTATTTATTCAATTATTTTAATTGTATATAATTTTTAATCGCGCACTTTACGATTGTATATTTTAATTACGCACTATGCGTACGATATATGTATTTAAATACAAAATATATATATATATATATATATATATATATATATATATATATTTATTAATTGACGCAATTCGCTAATAATACACTTCGCGTATATATATTTATTTGTTTTAGATAACACTATTAATATTTAATGACACACTTCGTGTTTATTTTTAATGACGCTATTCGCTTTAAATATTGCACTACTCGTATAAATAATTTATTTAATGGATGCTATTTTGCATATAATATTTATTGTGCCCTTGGAAATATAATATTTTATTTGACGCACTTTGCGTTTTCTTAATTCACTTTTAAAAACTGTATTTATAATTGGACTTTCATATATATTTTTATGCACTTCGTATATACATATATATATATATATATAGAGAGAGAGAATTTTCTCTAATGATCCCTCAATATATTCAATACGATTCCTCAATTAAAAAGTTTGTACCGGAACCAAAATGTTACGGTCGAACTAATTCGTACCGGAACCAAAATGTTAAGTCCTGGCTTTCACTAGGACTAAATAAAAGTGTATGATTTTATTATGTTGAATATTTTTGTATGATTTTATATATAAATTTGAATTAATTTTGAATATTTGAATTAATTATTAAATTATAATTATGAAAGATAAATATATGTATTATCTAGTGGTGAATTGAACTCCACCAATATTTAATTGAGTAAACCGTTCTCACAATTGAAATATATTGGAGAATATTTATTTAGAGTACTTGAATAGAGAATATATAAATTGAATATTCTTACCTTGATTGATTCAAGTAGAGAAGGCTGGATACAGACAGACAAAGAATAGATATAGGCACGATTTGAAATAAGACTCGAGTCGAATATAAATAACTTTTAAGATATTTATTGACACTTGTAAAAATAATTAATATTGAATACAATAACTTTATTTGAGTTTGAATTTGAATTTGAATTTGAATTACAGGATTTACGACTTGGTACCATCGATAATCCTGGGGTAGTGCCCACTGTCGTTAATTTCAGTCGGCTTTTATAAGATTTATCTTGACATTATTTCATTAGGTAATAAGTGGATCTTGCTTGTTTTATGGTTTAATAATTTTGAAGTCAACGAATTTCGTTGCTTAATATCAACTTAAAGTTTCTTTACTGCTTAGATAAATACATTCTTTTATTGTTCGATGACTGTTTAATGAGTTCATCAATATCATGTTAAGAAAAAGATATTTAGAAATCTTAAATTGAAAATTAATATAAAAGATACGTTATGACGTAACAATACGACGATTTTGATCACTCTTGGTGTCTCAGCTATATATTTTTCTACCAACATTTGATATATCCCCATTTTAAACTAGGAAACACTAGATAGTTTCTAGTTTAAACAATTTTAAAGGCACATTTTTGTATAAGGACTTATTTTTTGTTTATCATGCTTTTAATGAATTAATCATTAGAAAAAAAGTAGACTTCAAAGTTCGCAGGTTTAAAATTAAAAAAATTTAATAATACGAATAAATAAAAATTTATAAATATTTGATAAGATCGTTTACATATTTTCTGAATAGAATTTTGGCGTGAACAATCTTCTATAAATTTTCTTGTTTTATTAAAATATGTTTGCATATTATTTTAAGACATGAGTTTGAAATTTAAAAGTGTACCACTAAAAATAGTTAATTTTGATACAAGTATGCAATAAATAGTCGATTCTTACACGGGTGTAGTTTGTCACCCAAGCGATGATCGCCTATGTCGCACTATTGTATAAAAAGCTAATTTTAATCCTCCGGGCGCAAAACAGGCTCAAGCGGGTCGGAAAGTACTGTTTTACTCCTGTCGGGTTTAAAAATAGTATATGCACCACGAGCGCGACGGAAATTTATGTCCCTCGTGTGAATTTGTGTGACAAACTCACACTCGAGCTAAAGCCTCGGTACATAATGTACTATTTTTTTATGGACTGTGCAATATTTGCCAAGTGATGTCGTCGAATGTGAAGACTAATCACACGAGTCGAGCACTAAAAGTTGGGAGAAGTTTTTTATCTTTTTGCGCGTGTAAAGTATTTTACTTCGCACACACCGTGCTTAAATCGGCCTCGTCACAAATGCAAAACCAGCAAGAGAAATCGAATAACACGAAATCCGTTAAAAAAATGTATG
Organism: Anastatus disparis; assembly: GCA_017163975.1. NCBI lineage: Eukaryota > Metazoa > Arthropoda > Insecta > Hymenoptera > Eupelmidae > Anastatus > Anastatus disparis. Next base: position 856,264 of record JAFFSR010000394.1, on the reverse strand, counting down.
TTTTAAAATTAAATAATGCATAAAAATACGCCTGCATTCATTATAAAATGTACTCTAGTTTTAAAAATTTTAAGGGTATATAATCATATAAATATTTATTTTCTTTATTTTTTTATACTATTTATCATGCAATCTTAAAAAAAAGAAATCTTGAAGGTTCATGAGTTAAAAATTTAAAAATAAAAAAAAACAATTTTTAATGAAAATTAAGGAAATAACTTTGAATGTGAAGTACATTGGTTATTGTATTCGCTCACGTTTAGAACAATCTATATGCTTTTAAGAATTGTTCATTCATGAAAAATTTAAAAAACAAGCTGAAGTCACGATAATATCGATAATCTGTAAATTTTCTCATATATATTCGTTTTTAATGTACTTTTCACGTGGTCAAAATTTCAATCTTCCTTGCCCACAAGGCATAAAAGGTTTCTGCAAGGTTTCAGTAATGAAATTATCATTACTGGAACCTTGTAGAAACCTTTCATACTGTGTGGGTGTGGTAGTAAATTTTGAAATATTGTTTTATTAAATTACTATTTTTAACATGCAATTTCTATACTGACCTGCTTTGAAATTGATCTTTTATTTAACAACAATGGATATTTTCTTACAATTATTTTAAAAAACTGATATCCACAAGTAAAAAATATGATGAATATTTTGTTGCAAAATAAATATAAACAAGTGGCATTCGTTTTTTCGAGAAAGTTGTTTGCTACCTATTACGCAACGTCCCATAAATATTGGTTGATATGAATAAAAAATTATCATAATAATTATAATAAAAAAAATATTTATTGCTATAAACAGTAACAAATATTATGTAATCCCTTTATAAAAAATTAATGTGTTTAATTATTGACTGTTTATTCGGTTTGTGTGAAGGCTAACGTTGATGTTTTGTTTTCTTCTGACAGCAGAAAATAGAGCCTTTAAAATTATTCTAAGGCAGTGTGGCTACATGTGACGGAGAAACCTGTAAGATTGAGCTGTGCAAGCATGAGTTTCTATAAATATACAAAGCTGATTAATCTCCGTCCACGTAGCTGCCGCCTGATCTAGTATATTAGACAAATTAATTTATTGTTGGTTTTTTAAATTTTGTAGGAAAAATCAATTTCGAAAATTTTTAAAAATTGAATTTAGAAAAAATCTCTTATTATTTGATATTGTTTTGTCAAAATTTGTTTAAAATTTATATAATTTATGAATTTTATATTTATAAAAGAAATATATTTTTGACAATCGAAATTTACTCATGAATTTACAAATAGCTCGTTCATTATCATTAATAAAATTTCAATTGAATTTGCGTTTTAATAAATAATCGGAAATATGTAAAATTTAGTTATATATTAAGTAGAAATGGTAATCTTACTTAATTTAAATATATTTGTTAATAAAAAAACAATGCAACAAAGTTTTTGTTAAGAATTATCTGGATATTCAGCTGTATGTGACTGAATTATCTAGATGGATATCCAGTTGGATTCGTTTGGCAGGGTTAGTACAAGAATGCATCATTGCCAGTTTCTATAAAATAATGCAGCAGGGTTACTTTAAAATTTTTTGTATTTATTTAATTTTTTATATACATTAATAATTGTGGCATGATTTTATATTTTTCCGATCTTAAGATCGATGAAGATTTGCCATCATCTATTTCCATCCAGCCTATATTCCCTCTTCGGTAGGCGAAGCAAGTGTAGTATCCAAGACTGAAATTGTTTTTTTTTCTAGTAGACTGACCACTGGCAGGTCCGTGATAACCTACCGCTCCAATTAAAAACAAATCTCCTTTCTTTAAAATATTTTCAATTTTTTTGGAATTTCAGATAATTTAATTTAAATTTCTTTCATCTTTATTGAAAACTTGTAATATAATAAAAACTCCTAAGCAATGCAAATTAAATAAGATAGAATATTTGATGTTTAAACTAAAAGTATTCAGATTGAAAATATGAATGATTTCGTGATACTTTTCATATTTAGGAAAGTGTAAATGAAATAAATATAATTATTTGAAGAACAAATTTTGTATATTAATAAATATAACAAAATAACATATAATAGGTTCAGTTGTTATAAAGTAATTATTTTTGCATAGAAATATATAATCTCAACAAACCTATAAATAATTATAACATATGTAATATTTTTAAGTTATATAACTTTACCTTATTTTTTAAGTCCGGGAAGTCCAATGCAGCGATCAGTGTTAAGTAAAACACACTGTCAAAAGCGCATGTGTTTCGTAAAGAAATCATTTCATCATCAACTTTGATAGGAGCCAGATTTAATCTATTTCCATTTTTCATAATTTCAAGAGCTCCACTTTTTTCCATTGTAAAGAATCATTTATATCATCCTTCCTTTGGCCTAGATATTTTGCTGGACGTCTGTATGAAGTTCTTTCTGTAGTAGCTGAAGTTAAGGGACTTTTTAAACGATTAGAAATTGAACATTCAAAGCATAATCTTTTTTCACCGTACCCTTCTTCTTTACCTTCGATGGGTATTGAACAGAAAATATGCACGGGAACACCGCATGTAGCGCATCTATGTGCACCAGTTGGTTGATCTCCAGCTGCACAAACTGGACATGGTGGTGTATCATTTTCAGCTCTTTCTTTATTTTTTTTTTAAGCGTAGATGTCTCTTTCCCCTCCAATTTTCAACTTCGTTAAGGGTTTTTGATTTGATAAAGTGCTCTGATTATACACATAATCTGCAAAATTTGATGCCAGCATCGGTAATGTAGCACTCAGAGTGCACAAATTCTTCACAATCCATACATTTAAATATCAAGGACCCATCTTTTTTACAAACTTTACAAACTGTTGGAATTTTTTCTATCGCTTCTTCCAAATCTGAATTAATTAGCAACATTTACCCTGTAAATATTCTATATGCTGATTAACAAAAACATCAATTCTTACAGGGTATTTAGATTTGTTCATAATATTGTTTTTAATTTTATTGATTTCGCTCTCTAGTGGAGCACTTGAAGCTGGCATTCGACCAAAATTGAATTTTGGGCTTAGAATATTTCCCCAAATGGGAAGTAGTTCCAAATCTTTCAAAAGCTTGTTAGTCAAATTTTCAGTTGGAAGAAAATATGCATTGACTTCTGAGCCTTCTTCGTCAAAAAATGTTTTTATCTCCTCATAAATATTTTTACCCCATCTACCCCAGTAATTAAGCGGTAATTCATCATTGCTATCATTATTGCCTAGGATTTCTAATGAATCATTAGAATTCTCATTTTCCACATCATCTTCGTTAACTACGAATAATATAAATTGAAAAATTAATAAGTTTTATAAAAATATTCCGAAATTTTTTAATTTTTTAGTAGCTAATTAGATAAAGCATGTAAACGTAAAAGAAGATACACTGAAAGAAATATTGAAGAGTTGTAGCACCAAAGCTGAGGTTTTAATAGCTCAAAATATCATAAAGCAGCAGAATATCCAAAATGTAATAACAGAAGTTCGGCTGTTTACGGGGCTTAGGTCAGCACATTTATACAAGCTGTCACAGCTCAGAGTCGGGCGTCTGAGGCTCCCGTCTGGGCGGCTCAGGCACGCAACTCCGTGCTACCGTACCCTCGACTTTTATGTGACTACAGTAGCTTTAAACTTGATATTAACAAATCCCCTATTTGATGTTTTGAAGGCCTTGAATATTGAGTTATCTTACCACGGTAAATTGTGAGGCTAAAACTCTTCAATATTTTTTTCAGTGTAATACTGCAGCAATTTTTAAAACTACATTTAAATAGTTATAAGATTCAAAAAAATATTAGTATCTTTTTAATTTTTTGTATAAAATATTAGTATCTTTTTAAATTGATTTTGCAATGATTACTAAGTATTACAAACCGTAAAAATAATACTTTATGTATTTTTTGTTGCTAATTTTTGTTTTAAGAATTGAAATTACTACAAAATTGTTTTGATCATTTATACAATTAATAACTTTTGTTTACTGCAGTAATGTCTTAATTTAAAATAATTTATACAAATAAAATTTTTAAAAAATATTACAAGAATTTATGATTTTAGCAAATTTAGCAGTATAATGCTCATTATAATCGTTTAAAATAAAGGAACAGAGGTATAACTTCTAAAACATTAAAATAATATTATATGTGTTACTAAATTTTTAAGTCATATTTTACTCTCGTAATATCTTGTGAAATTCCTATTTGGTTTTAAACCTTTAAACTCGCAATTTGAAAAAAGAATAATCGCTTCTACAAATTTTTTAGCTTCTTCAAAATTCTAGGTCACAATTAAATGGCCAATAGCTGCCTAATGTAGAGTAGCTACTCTACGACCCACGCCTCTGAAAAGGTCTCTGTAATTTTTCATGAAATGAGCTACATCCATCTTTTCTGGTTTGTACATTATAATCTTTAATTGCGTCAGCATATTCTTCAATATTTGAATATTGAGGATACACCATTACAGCGGCGTTCAGAAGAGCTCGAGCTCCATCACAAATAAGCTCTTTTGGGAATGGGGCACCGCATGAATGAAAATCAAACAAAAATATCAAGTAGTTTTTTGTTGTATATCTTTCACCAATTTTTTGACAAACCGTAAACTGTCCTTTATTACAATAGATACTAAAAATTTTGAAAGATAAAATATAACATTCTTTTATTAGATTATTATATTAACTCTTTGACTGATAGGCTAAAAAAAATGCTTACATGCCAAGAGTGCTATTATCACAGGGAACTAAAAAAAAATGAGTTAAGCCTTTTTTGGAGGGTTTTTGGAATGCTGATGGACATGGATCAACCATTTTGAATTTTGAAATTCTAACCTCAGATTCGTAATCAGCGACCCCAAAAACATAAAAATATGCATTATCGGTTAATTGATGCATTGTACGGGTTATACAATGATGTAACAAAATGTGCGGATTTTTCCGTCATGAAACATTTTTGGCAAATTTTTAATTTGGCGGATTTTTCCATCATTAGCAGTCAAGGGGTTAATAAAATTTTTTTTTCAACAAAGTGCGCGTTACTTGCTTTCTCGTGTTTATTTGCGAAGTGGCTGATTTAAGTAATTCAGTTCACACACATGAGAGAATGAGAGGAGCTTCCCCCATCTTCACACTTGTCAAGTACATTACTAGGCAAATATCACGCACAAATAAAAATAAAGATATCGAAAAGAAGATCAGAGATACTGATGCAAGAATTAGATAATCTTGATAAGACCATAGAGAAAAATGTTAATACAAAACAAAACGAATGGATGAAAGCTGTGTCATATGAGCTGACATTGTTGTTTAATAAACAACAAGAGTTGGATGACAAAATCAATACAGCTAGTCCAGACAAATCCATAGTCTTTAATTTAGAAAAAACCGCAGATGCGGGAACAACAAATTTTAAAGAGCAAATAAATGAATCATCAAACAAGATAAACTTGTTAGAAGATAATATTGTGATTACAAATCTCTTAAATAAATATAAAAAAAAATGAAGATTTAGTTACTAAAAATGAATCTTTAAATGAAGAACTGATTAAATTAAAAAAAATAATAAATGACGATGAAGTGATTAAAATGGTTCAAGATAACCTAACGCGAAAAATAGATGATACTGCTCCAGAGCAAGACGATAAAATCAATGAATTAAAAGAAAAACTAAAAAACGATAGGATTTGAACGCCAGGTTCCGAACCTTATAATAATATTTCAGTAGAAATATTAGGCAAGCCATGAAATTCTCTCAAAAGAGAGATAAAAATATTTTATTTAAAATCTTATCAGATTTCGACAATGACGATAAACTGCAGGAAAAAATAGCAGTAAATAAAAACAATAATCAACAAAATAAACAAAAAAATCAACAACGTGAAAAATTAAAATCACCTGTGAATAAAAAACTATTACAAAAAAGTAGCAAGGAATTAGATGTCTTAAATATAGACATAAGCGACGAAAATAATGATAAAAATCAGGAAAACTAAATAAAGTTGCACCTGAGGTCAATAATACAAGGGGTAAGGTTTCAACTGATGAAAAACCCCCAAAAATAATATCTTCTATGCAAGAAAGCATAAAAGATGATTTAATTCATGATATTGACAAAAAAGAGTCAAAAGAAAATAATATCATATGTTGCCCAGAAATTGAAATAAAATTAGAAAACATCAATGTCAAAGCTCTAATCGATTCAGGTAGCGAAGTTACCTGCATATCGGAGCAATTTTATTTTCAGAATTACGAGACATTTAAAAAAATGCCCTTTATTGCCAATAACTGAGAAGTTTCTAAAACAGCTACAGGCACAAAAACTACAAGAATAAAGAGGCAATTATTAGTAAAAACAAAGTTTAAAAACGTAGAAATAAAAATAATCTACTTAATAATTCCGAAATTAGTTAAGGATATTATCATCAGATATGATACTCAAAAGGCTTTGAGTATGATTATAAACACGATGCTAGAAGAAATATTAATAATGGTTAATGGTAAAGATATGAATTTATCTTATACCGAAAAACAAATAAATTCTTTAGCACACGCAGCTATGCAAATAACCGAAGTCTATGAAGGCGACAATGACCATAATTCATACGACTTCACAATGGAAAACGAGAATCATCGAATTCTCAATTCCGAAAATTATTTTAATACGACTGAACTCACCAATGATGAGATTCAGGAAAAAATAAATGAATAAACAAAAACAAGAATTCACATTATTAATAAAAAAGTATAGTAGAGTATTTAGAAAGGCTCCAGGTTTATTGAAATCATATCAGCATGATATCAAACTTAAAGACGATCATCTATTTTATTCTAGACCTTATCCGATTCCTATAAATCATAGAGAAAAGCTACTAAGGGAAATAGAAAAAATGGAAGAATTGGGAATTATAAGGAGATCAAAAAGCCCTTATATAAATTCTATAGTTACAGTAATAAAAAAAGATGGCACTGTAAGGCTTTGTTTAGATGCTCGTAAATTGAATGAGAAAATAATTGACGATTACGAAGCACTACCTTCAATAGAAGAAATTTTTCTCAGATGTAAAGAGAAAAATTTCATGTCGAGCTTAGATTTAACAAGCTCGTATTGGCAAATCGAATTAAGCGAGCCAAGTAAAAAATATACTGCGTTTAAAATTGATAACAAAGTATATAAATTCAACGTAGCTGCTTTTGGCATAAAAACCAGCAGCGCTGTATTGTTAAGAGGGCGAGACAACGTAATAAAAGATTTGCAGGAATTTGTACTAGCTTTCGTAGATGATTTGCTTGTAAGGTCATCGACGTTCGAAGAGCACGTGAATCATTTAGAGCAATTATTTGATAAAGCAATTAAATATAATTTGTCATTCAATTTAAAAAAATCAAATTTCTTAAAGCAAAAAATTGAATTTCTTGGACACTTTATAACGTCAAAAGGAATAACACCAGATCCAGAAAAAATTAAATCAATAAAACATTTTAAAACACCAAGAAATGTTAAAGAATTACAAGCATTCTTGGGGTTTGTAAATTTTTACACGAAATTTGCGAAAAGTTATGCGAATGAAATCTTGCCATTTGTTAGGTTATTAAGAAAAAATGTACCCTACGAATGGGGGGCAAGGCAGCAAAAAGCCTTTGAAAGTATAAAGGATTTTTTCACTGAAAATATCATTTTGAAATTCATAGATATGGAAAAATCTTTCATACTAACGACAGATGCAAGCGATTACGCAATAGCTGCAATCTTGTCACAATTAGTAGAATATAATCATGAAAATATTGTCTGTTTTATTAGCAGAACATTAAAAGGTAGTGAATTAAATTATTTCACTACCGAAAAAGAATTAGTAGCTGTCGTATGGTCCTTACATAAGCTTGACACATATCTAAGAGGTGCTAAAGAAATAATTGTAAAAACAGACCATGAAGCTATTACATTTTTAAATAAATGTAAATTTAACAATTATTGATTGAGAAGATGGGTCTTATCAATCCAAGATTTTAATATTAAACCAGAACATATACCTGGAAAAATAAATGTTGCTGCAGATTTTTTAAGCAGACAAGCATCTGATAACGCAAAATACGACGAAAACGAAGTATTAATTGCGAATATCAGGAATAAATTAAAAATAAATAAACAATTAGAAAAATTGTTGAAAAGCTTTAAAAAAGTTAAAAAAAATGATGCATATTGCATCAAAATAAGAAAAAAATTAAATGAATTAAAAAATGATAATATAAAAAATCATTTTAAATTCGAAAATGATTTCTTATATAAAATAAATGAATCAGGATTAAAAATAATAATACCTGAATCATTATTAAAAGAATTCATAATAGAAATACACGATTTTTATGGGCACCTTGGTCCCAATAAACGTACAGATTATTAATAGAAAGCTTCACAGCCCCTAAATTAAAAAAGCATGTACATAAAATTTTAAAATCATGCATTACTTGTCAAAAGACAAAATACTTGACCGTAAAATATAATGTAGAAATGCAACCAATCGTAGTAAATGGAAAAAATGAAATACTATCGATTGACTTTTATGGTCCATTGCCAACATCTATAGGAGGTGTTAAGTATATACTAACATCCATAGATGTATTTTTTAAATATGTTGTAATGTACCCTATCAAAAAGGCCAATACATTAACAACAATTAGAAAAATTTTTAATGATTATGTACCAAAGTATGGTAAACCCAAATCAATAATGACTGACCATGGTACCCAATTTACATCCAAAAAATGGATAAAAAAGCTAAATGATGAAAACATCAAAACTATTTATTCATCAATTAGACACCCACAAAGCAATATTGTGGAAAGAATTCACCGAGAATTAGGTCAATTCTTTAGAACTTATTTAAATAATTCACATAAATCATGGGCGTCATATATGCGAAAAATTCAAAGCATAATGAACGAAACTACCCATGAAACAACAGGTTTTACGCTGACTGAGTTACACATGGGTGAAAACCCAACGAGAATATGGGAAAAGTATTTTAAATTAGAAAATACTGACGTGCCATATGAAAGGGAAATTTTCTATGCAAAAAATAAAATGCATAGGAAAATAAAAGATAGAGCAAATGCAAAAAACGCTAAAAGTACTCATTATCAATTTAAGTTAAATGATAAAGTACTGCTTAAATCATTAAATGTATCAAGTGCAGATGATGATAAAATTGCAAAATTTTTTGAGATATATGAAGGTCCACATATCATCAAAAATATCATTGCACCAGACACATATTTATTAATCGATGAAAAAGGCGTAGAACGTGGAAAGTTCCATATAGAACACCTTAAACCGTTCTACGAGGCCAAAGATTAAAATAAATAAAAATAATAAATTCAATTTATTATAATTATAAAATCAAAAACGTGAAAAGTCCCATATAGAATACTTTAAACAGTTCTAAAAGCATTTTAGCTAAAAAATTATTTCAAAATAAAGAAAAAATATTAAAAGCAAAGGAATGCAGAAAAGATAGAAAAGTAACATGGGCATAATACTGATAACACAAAATGTGTAAACTGTAGTATGCGTACTTACACTAATAGTATATTAAAGGTTAAAGGTTAAGACTAAATATGTACTACAGCAAGTGGAATACAAATACATACATACACACACACATAAACAGTCAAAAATTATGAAAAAATATTTGAGGGTAATGTTCATTCTTTGTTGAAGGACCACCCAAAGCACATTGCAACCCAGAGAAAAGAATAGATTTGACAAAAAAGTAGCTAAGATGGCAACGTGCTACCGCAACATGAGTGCTCAAACCATGACGTACTTTAACGTCAAGCACGTCAGTACGTTGGTTAATGAAGAAAAAATAAAAAATGGATTGCTTATCTGTGAGTGGGACAATGATCCTACGATGAGGAGCGGAAATCTGGGCAACATCGTCTACCTAAGCACCTCTATATTTAATCAAACAAAACCCATGGACTTCGCTGAGCCGGGGTATTATTATTATTATACCAACAATTTTAGTCTAGAGGAAACCACCAACACCCCAAACCCTGAAAACTGGAAAAAAAACTTAAAAAATAAAAATTAAAAATAAAGAAGACGGAGAAGAAAAATTTATACAAGAATTTACATCAAAAAGAGGATTTGAAAAAATAAAAATATATGATTCAAGATGGAAATTAGAAGAGTTGAAGGAGAAAGAAAAGAAAGAAAAAAAAGAATAAATACAAATAGAGAAGACTTGGAAGACAATGACGAAGATGTAGATAAATGGGTAGAAGAAAGCGAAAGAAAAAATAGTGTTAAAAGACAAAAGAAGAAGTAAAAAAGAAAAAACGTTGATAAAAAGTGAACTGAAAATAAAAAACAGTTAAAGTTTAAGTTAAAAAATGTAAAAAGTTCGATTTGTAAAAAGACAAAAAATTAAATAATAAAAGAAAAGTGATGTTGTTAAGTTTAATAAAAAAGAAAAGTGAAAATGTTTGTGATTTAAGTTTAACAATAAAGAAAAAAAAATTTCTAGTTTTAATTTCATTAAAATAAAATAGAAAAAATATAAATTTTTTAGTTAATTCAGTAAAAAAACAGAAAAAATGTTTAGTTTTAGTTTTGTAAAAAGAAAGGAGGAAAATATAAAATTCAAGTCATAAAAAAAAAGAAAAAACAATGGGTGTAAAATTTTTGTTAAGTTAAAAAAAATAAAAAGTATAGTTTAAACAAATAAAAAGTAAGAAGAAAATTGTGTAAGTCCAAACAAATAGAAAGTTTAAGTTAATATAATTAGAAAAAAGAAGAAGAAAAAGAGATTTTTTTGTGAACTAACAAAAATTTAAATTAAATAAAAGACAGTTTAAGGTGGTTCGTGCGACTAACGTGTTTTTTCAAGATATTCTTGAAATTGTAGGTATAGTTCAATGAAGGCAATGTGAATATCATATTAAAATTTCAGAACATTTCATCGTTTCGTTTTTGATTAATCGATGTTCAAAGTTTTACAAATTACATTGGAAGTATATCTATATATATTGGAATTTTTACATTTCGTAGCTGTTAATCGCAATATCTCATAAACTAAATTCAAATTGTAATTGAAAATTTAAACATATATAAAGGAACTAATAATAAACATTTTCCAACAAGATTCACGTAAATTCATCGTTTTATTAAAGAGATAAAGTGTTTTGAACATGTAATTATTAGATAAACGATGCATATTTCGTTCACATTTACGTTGCTGCGCATGCGCAACTGGATCATGTGAGCGCTATCTCTTTCTCTCACAGCTAGCTTTCTCTCTCTTACCGCACGAACCACCTTAAGCGTATAAATAAAAAAAAGGAACAGTGTTTTAGTTGAAAATTTAAAGAAAACAAAAAGAAATAAGTTTTAGGTTTAAATAATACAAATAATGTAAAAAATTTCTAAAAAATTAAAATAAAAAATATTTTTTGTTAATAAGTATATTAAACAATGAAACAAGTAAAAAGATTTCAATTTGAGTTTACGTAAAATAGACACTCTTAATTATAGAAAAAGAAAAAATTGAATTAAACAGTGTAGAGAAACAAAAAAGAAAATAACACTTAAATTTAAAACAAAAAGATAAAGCAAAAAACTAAGATAAATAACAAAAATAATAGATAAAGAAAAAGGTTTAGCAAAAACAAAACGTAGAAGCAGTGTTTACGTTAGTTTAAAAAAAAAAAAAAAAAAAAAATAGATGATCTAAAACAACAATTCAGAGTAAGAAGAAGAATAAGACTAAAGAACTTAAAAGTGAAGTGAAATTTTTTTTAGTCAATGAATATCAAATGTTTAGTTAATCATACAAAAAATAAAATTTTTGGTTTCAATTTTTTAAAATAAATGGTGCCAAAGTATATGTAAATTTTTTTTATTTAACGTTTTAAAAAAAAAGAAAAAATTTTCTGTTGAACTGATTAAAATAAACATGTTTTAGCACAAGTTAAAAATAAATAAAAAAGAAAAATAGTACAAAAGAAACAAAAGACAATTTAAGTTTTAACGTTAGAAATAAACATACATATTTTTAGTTTGATCGTTCTTACATGAGAGAGGAAAAGAAAGACATTCTCAGTTCTAATAAAAATTCTGTATATAATTATGTTATGAATTTATCATTATATAAAAGAATATAATTTTGTTTCATTGTGAAAAATCGTATTTCATTTTTGGGGGGGCATATTCCAACACAGAGGTAGTTTTAAGTGAATTTTGGGTGTTTGTGCGCGAAGTTTCGTTAAGTAGCGTGTAAAAAATAAAATAGAATAAAATAGAATTAAATTAAAGTTCAAAATCAATTTTAATTTTGAGGGGCAATGTAAGCGCCCGAGTATGTACAGCCCTGAAACCGTACAAGATCAAAAACTGCGCGCGCAAACATCCAAAAAGACCAAAGTGGTTGAACATGCAAGCGCGCGTATGTACGTATACGCGCTTGCATGTGTAAGTACCGCTGAGAGTATACGGTGGCTCTCCCTTTCTTCTACTAAGTGAGAAGAGTGGGAGAAAAACGAGTAAGAGTTGATGCAAACAGTGTGGAGAGCAGGAGACTCTTGGCACTCTTGGATCAGCTCTTTCGCTATTAGCATCAAACCTTGCTAGGAGCAACAACTGGCGCTTGGCCTTTGCATTGCTCATAGCAAGGCAGATATATACACGTGTTAGCGTACTTTGTAATAAATCTGTAAATTTATACTACTAAATAAAGAGCTCTTCCAAATAATCATTCCTTATTCTATTAATCTCTTGTTGAGCCCCGAATGTTAAGACACCTGGTTTTTAACAACAACGGGCTCTTCACCTAATATTCAAAAAATACTAACCCTTATAAAATAATAAGTCTGCTATAGCTAAGCAAGGCGCCTTGGCTATAAATGACTTGTATAAAAAATAACTAATAAAGGTACCCATAAAAGAGTCCGCATAAGCTAGGCAAGGCGCGCTAGCTTATTAACGACTCTATTTCATGTATGCTCTTTATAGGTTGATATCCATAGAAGATACTTCAACAACGTGGACGCTAAAGAATTCGCAATAGCTAGGCAAGACACGCTAGCTATTAACAATTTGAGCACGTTGTAACCTCAGTAAAATATCTAAGAAAATAGATAAAGTAAAGACGCGCACGCTGAAGGGTTCGCAATAACTAAGCAAGGCGCGTTGGTTATTAACAACTCTTACGCACCTTTGTAACCGTGTTTAAACAAAAATAAAAGGGTTTCTAATCATCGTATTTTAAACTTCGGGAATAAATAGAATAGGGAATGTTACAGAAGAGCGCAACTAGCCTTATAGGCTCCATTATGATGTGGACAAACTGTCACCATTTTTATTTCATCCAATGGCGGAAAACCCATTTCTTCAATGTCACGAGCATTAAATTCGAAGCGTTCTAACCATGCTTTCTTAATAGAGCCCATTACTAAAACTTTAGTAGCATCACGTAATGCTTCTCTAAGTATTTTACCGATTCCAGTATATGATGTCTCCTGAATTCCAAGATGATTCGTGATAGTACTGCTCTAACCAAATATTTTCTCTTTTACACTTATCCGATAGTCGATGCCAGGGATAAGGTTTCTCAAATAGAAGTACTTGAGGCTTAGCATTACCTTCAAGAGGAACTATAGCCAATTCTTTGAGTATATAGTCGTTGCCAGGCTGTTTGAAGCCTTGCATATCTACTAAGTACTCCATTAGACGAGCTTCTTCAGGTCATTGTTGACGGATTAAATAAGCTTCTTCACTCTACCGCTGACAGGATTATACTGAACGATACGATTGTGCAAGATTAAGCAATAAGCGAATGTTCCAGCTGGAAAATTTTCTCTTGATTCAAATTCCAAACGCACGTCCACGGGAGCAGTTTTTAGTGATTCATTTTGCTTAGAGCAATCGATCACAATCAGAGGCATGTATCTGATGTAATGTTTCTTTTTCAGCATAGGCTCGATGTCTTTTTCATAGTACGCACTTTGAAAGTTGGCATACATGTCATATAATATTGCATACTGATTGTGGCTTATGTCTAAGTTTAGATTTCCATATGGATAGTATTGAGAATTGAGAAATAGCTTTACATTGCTGATGTAGCAGTGATGAAAACGACTTGCGTTAACATTTCTTTGACTTTTTCGATTTGTTTGAAAGCCTCATAACACAAAGCGAGGTTTTTCTAATTGATTAGAAGTTTTGACAGTCCAAACGTGTTTAGATGTGGTAGGAAGCAGTGGATAATCATACAGTTCCCTACTACAAAAACTCAAATCAATCGGTTTATCCTTTTCAATATGATTTAATAGTTGTATTTTATAAGCATTTGATACCACGATGTAAGGCGTGAGCCATTCTATCTTTGTTAATTGAATTAGGAACTCTTCAAATTTGTTTCCTCAAGCTGCTGCTGCTTGCATCTGCACAACAGCATTCAAATCATTTCTCGACCTTATCAGAATGAGTTCATGTTTCACATTTACTACGATTTTACAATAATCTTCAGCAAATCCAAGAATCATGCTCAGAGGAATGGATACATCAAAGTAACCTGCAGTGTTTGTCAATTGCAATGTTTCTTTGACGTCAAGCCATCCAGCGTTTTCAATAATCAAATTTTGACCGAGATTGAGAGAAATCCAACCTTTCATCAGAGTAGTCAAACCTACATTCTTGCATTTGTCGATTTCCACTGCATTGATCTCATAGTGTATTTCTTCAAACATATGGCATATGTCATTGTTAACTAATTTCGTATTAGTAACGACATTTCCATTGCTTTCAACTGGCCTACAACAAATGTGTAGTTGGATGCTGAATATGGTTGATGTGGATGTACTTCGTAATGATCCACAGACTCATCAAACTTTACGAGGGACTTTATGCTCAGTATTCCTTCCATTTTTATTTTTCTGCAAACAACAAAAGAAAACACAAGTTATTTTCCACAAGCTACTACTCTTAGGCCGAGACTCTTTAAGAACTGAATGTTTCGCCGTGTTAGCGCTTTGTCTACTTTTCGCCGATTGATGACTAGGCGCCATCGTGAACTGTTTATATAGCCTCTTCCAACTTTAGAATTGTATAAGATTCCCATCACGTTTGTTTAAGATGTAATCTGACAGTAATTATTTCTCCTTGAAAATTAACTAATTGTCCGTCTTGATCGACTAAACGCACTTGAATGTGATCTATGCTTTTGTCGGCGATCGAAAGGTAAATGACTGGTGACACAACTTCAATGATCTTATATCCTGGTGGTACTGCTGGAAAAAACTCGTGTATTGTGTGCACTCGTTGACCGTTTATGTAGGCGCCCAAGGTGATATTACACTCAACTCGTAGAGCTTTGACTTTTAATATGGCTACTGGTGGATCGGAGTCGTGAGTAATTTCTGCTGAGAGAACACGTTTAGTGAAACCCAACAAAGCGCCAATAGAATCTGGCGGTCTGAAGTCGATGGAGTGGCTGCACGTTATTACACTGCAAAGCGTATTACTATTAGGTTTTATACTGATTGAGATACCCTTTGAAGCTAGTGCCTCGCGGAGGTAGTATTCTATATCTGCTATTTCGTAACTACCTGTGGGTAAAAGAACTTTTTTTGTACCAACGTAGAATTTATTATTACCAGTGTCAATGTTTGGTATTGAATTAAAGGTTGAAAGTCCAACTAATCCTAAAACGAAGTTCTTTTCCTTTGAATGCTCGATCGGTGGAAAATACTATGCTTCGAGTATGGATGATTTATTAGAAAGAACGTCAAAGAATTCTCCATGCTTGCTGAATTGCTAATGAGTTAGTGTCTAATGAGTTAGTGCATACTCATCTTATATAGCATTAACTTTGTTACTCAAAAACATTGAGCACAGATGACCACAATTGAACGAGTTGAAGTTTTGATATCTTTCCGGATTATACTTTATCTCATCGTCTCCTAAATACATTATTAAATCCCAAGGCGCTTGAAGATCACCAAAACTATCAAAATAAAAAACATCATTCTCATGCTTTTTATACGCTACCCAATGTGCACCCGGTCCATCTGCATCATCGAGATTAACTATAGCTGACTCATGATAACGTGGGCCGTCTTTCAGTAATGCATTTCGCATAAATACTCCTCGAAAATTTGGAATTTTCAATATCTTAGCGTATTTTATGATATCTGCATCGGTAAGTGCTCGGTTTGGTAACCTTATCTCGAGCGACTTTTTTTTTCTTAAACCTCTACCATTGAATGGCTTTAGGCGACGACCGAGTCCTGCCTTATGCGGTTTCAAATAAAGACCTTTACCGAGAGCTATTTCTTCCATTTTCTTATTATGTCTTTTATTCTTCTCTAGAAGATTTTTTAGAGCTTTCGCATCGTTAACTGCTTTGGCTATTCCAGCAGCACCTCCTGCGATACCACCAGCAGCACTCAATCCAGCCAATAGTGGCATAAGAAACGGTAAAAATCCACCAATTTAAGATAGGATACGTGATATGCAAGGAATCTTAACGTTCTTTTTACCACCACCAGCTTTAATAGCTCTGCGTGCACCCTTCAAGGCTGACATTATGACTTTACGAGCACATTTCCTAGGAACGATTGGCTTCTTTTTCTTTCTCTTTCTTTTATCTCTTCTTTTTTTCATTCCCATACTAAATGTAGATTTTAATTTTATAGCGTTTGTAACAGCGTAAGCAGCCGCTTTTTCTCCCAATGTTGCGTCTTTAGAAATTACCCTTTGCAGGGCTTTGTTTGCTAATTGTTTGTCTGCGGCGTTTCTGGCTTCAATGTTCTCACGATTTTTTGAATAAGTTATATCGTGTTCTTTGCACGCTTTGTCGAGATGATTGATACCTGGATCTCCTTGAGCCAACCGGTTAGCTAATTTTGTACCAGGATCACAATACTAATATCCAGGAAAATAAAGTTCGATTGGAAGACTGTTAATTAATTTGTTGAGAAAACCACGCCCGCGTCGACGTTTTCGATAGTGTACGATCATCACCTTACGGAGACTACACGAAGACTAATGCTCATGAGGGTATAAAAGCCCTCTATTTATATTAAATCGAACAGCTAAACTCTTGATTGAATAGTAACCACATAAAATTTAAAGAGCAATTCATCAAGCTCCCGATAGTGAATTTTGACACTGTAGTGGAACAAGACAAAAAGCCGAAGAGACATGGAGAGTTACTTCCAGACAGCATTCGAGCTGTGTTTTGTGGACCATCTAATTGCGGGAAAACTAATAATTTGCTTGCCCTAATTGCACATCCTAAAGGACTGAGATTCGAGAATATATATGTCTACTTTCTTATATATCTCTTTAAGTCTCTTAATCAACCAAAGTATAAGTTTCTGAAGCAGCTTTTTGAGCCAATAGATGGCATACAATACTTTCCATTTAGTAAACATGAATCAGTCATATCATTGGATAAAGCGTTACCAAATTCTATAATGATATTCGATTAGTTAGGCATAAAAACGTTGATTGTTTCTATCTCTGCCAATCTTACGCTCACGTACCAAAACATCTTGTAAGAGATAATGTTAATTTATTGGTGATATTTCGGCAGGATGACAAGAATTTAAAACATTTATATGACGATCACGGATATGACTTATGTTCAGCTTAAAAATTTATGTTCACAATGTTGGTTGGATGATAAATATGGTTTTTTAACGATTGACAAAGATAGTCCGATCAACGCTGGCAGGTAAGAAAGGGCTTCGACTGTTTTGCTATAAATATAGAGCGTACTTAGTATTATTGTGACAATCTGCGATTGAACGCTGAATCGTTAAGATGACTGATTCTCAACGAAAGAAAGATATACTTCATCAACTTATAAAAGCACGAAATGCCGTTAAGCGCAAATATAATTTGTTGAAGTATGGAAAGGAGAATTTCGAAAAAGCAATAGAACAAAACTTCAAACCAATAGTCGATCCATTACAGAAACTCGTTTAAACATCTGCTATTCATCCTAAGACCAAAGAAGAAATCACTGAAACTATGAGTACCAATGATACGACCAACAACTCTTATATAGAGTCAGATGGCTTATTCTTGAACGATTATGTTATACACCAAACGGACACGGAATTCGAATCAGCTCAGAGTGAAGGTGACAACGATGATCATGTTAACAAATACCTTTTTAAGCTTAAACGAAATGAAACTAACGATTTGGATAAGATTTATGGTGTTCGTAAAGAAGGCAATAATTATCGAATAGAAGACTCGTCTATTCATTTTGAAAATGATCTCATAAGGGTCAAGGATGTCAAATATCCGAAAACAGAGGGGTTATTAGAGCTGCTTTTTGTAAAACAACCTGACCTAAAAAAAGTAAGCTTGGATAATAAGCAAAATTATAAACATATTCTTGAGGCTACAAGTGCTCACAGGAAATGTTTCAAAAGTAATGAATCGCTCCGTGCTCACAAAAACATCAATAAATTGAAGACTTCAATAACTGACATATGAGTTGTCGAAAAGACAAGTTCGATACTTTTCAAAGTCGATTCGTGTTTTTAGAACAGCTGCTTTGATCCCTTTTGCCTTTTTAATAGGTTTCACATTCTGGATACGAATGGCATACAATTCACTACGTAAACCGATGCATTCCATCATCACATTCCCACTACATTCATCTTTTATAAGGCCGATGACTTTTTTATTCTTACAAGGTAATCTAAATTGATTTTCTACAGGATAGTCTAACGTATTGAACTTGTCAATATCCTTTTTCATGATTTCATATATATTGACTCCTTGAATCTCATATATAAGACTGTCTGTATCTGTACATAAGAGCTTACAACGATCACCAATTTGTCGTTTCATATAAGAATAGTGAAAATCGTAAATGAGTGTCTTTGATATGTCAAGCACGCAAAGTCCAATGTAAATAGGCTTTCTAATAGCGATTGATGTTCAAGCAAGTTGTACTACAACGAGATTTTCATCAAAAATTGAACGACTGTGAAAATTCGGTTTGGCGATTAATGCCTCTGTACCATAACGTTCAGTCCACTTATTAACAAGTTTTACGTCGACTCGTTTTCTCTCATTTTCCACGGTTTTGCCGTATACTGCATTAAGGGGGCCAGATACTATTAGAAGCTGAAAAAAACATGTATAATTTGATATAAATTGCTGATGTTTCAAAATAACTAATTTCATATAAAAATACATTCAATTTCAAACATTTTTTGGTTTAAAACATTTTCTATATCTTGAGAATTGAAGTAATGGTGCTCATTGAAAGTTTGTAACAAAAAACCCTTTACCGCAAGATTTCTTCATGAGTTTTCATTGATTTCACTTGAAATTTCATGGAGATATTCAAAATTATAGTAGAACAGGGTTGCAAATATTTAAATCATTTTGGGCTTTAAATAAATTTTAATTCACAAATCCTTTTTGAATTCGTAATTAAAGTTTTATTTAATTAACAATTCCTTTTAAATTAATAATTAAAAATATTTTAATTAACAAATCAAAATCTAATCGTGAATTGAAAAGGCTTTAATTAAAAAATCAAAAGGAATTCTTAATTAAATAAATTTCAATTAAGAAATCAAAATGTAATCGTGAATTGAAAAGGCTTTAATTACAAAATCAAAAGGAATTCTTAATTAAATAAATTTCAATTAAGAAATCAAAATTTAATCGTGAATTGAAAGGGCTTTAATTCCAAAATCAAAAGGAATCCTTAATTAAATAAATTTCAATTAAGAAATCAAAATGTAATCGTGAATTGAAAGGGCTTTAATTCCAAAATCAAAAGGAATTCTTAATTGAATAAATTTCAATTAAGAAATCAAAATTTAATCGTGAATTGAAAGGGCTTTAATTCCAAAATCAAAAGGAATCCTTAATTAAATAAATTTCAATTAAGAAATCAAAATGTAATCGTGAATTGAAAGAGCGTCAGTTATGATTATGATTTGTGAATTCGAGGGCTTTAATTAAAAATTCCATAATTCCTTTTTAATTAAACGTTTTAAAGGAATTTTTATCATATATATGTATATAGAAAAACATATGTGGACGCGCACATACATACGCACCTGGGCTCATATATATGCAACATTTCGTGTCGACCCAAACGCACACATACAGACAAATTGATATATATATATATATATATATATATATATATATATATATATATATATATATATATATACATACATACATACATACATACGTGGGACATTCCACGTCAATTAGAACGCACCCACAGACAGGTTTATATATATGGGACATTTCATGCCAATGCGCATGCACACACACAGGATTATATATGTATATATATATATATATATATATATATATATATATATATATATATATATATATACATGGGACATTTCAGGTCAACTCGTACGTACTCATGATCACAGGCTTCTCTATATATATGGAACATTTCATGACAACTCTCACACACCTATCCGAGTTCTCAGGTTTTCATACATGGGACGTTTCGTGTCAATTTTCATTCATGCACACACACGTTGATATACATGGGATTTTTTCTGTAAATTTCAACGCACGCACATACAGGTTTATATATATGGGACATTTCATGCCAATGCGCATGCACACACACAGGATTATATATATATATATATATATATATATATATGGGACATTTCATGTCAACTCGTATGTACTCATAATCACAGGCTTTTCTATATATATGGAACATTTCATGACAACTCTCACACACCTATCCGAGTTCCTTCAGGTTTACATATATGCGACGTTTCATGTCAATTTGCATTCATGCATACACGCTTTTATATACATGCGACTCTTCATGTCAACTCATGTATGACCTTACTGACAGGTTTTTGCATATGTATATATGGTCCATTTCATATCAAATTGCTCACGTTTACCCGCAATTTTTCTGTTTCTATATATATATGGGACATTTCATGTCAACTGGCACGTACTCAAAACACAGGTTTTTCTTATATATATATGGGACATTTCATGACAACTTGTACACACCTATCTAAGTACCCTTAGGTTTATATATATGAGACGTTTCATGTCAATTCGCATGCATGCACACACGCGTTCATGTACGTGGGACTTTTCATGTCGACTTACAAGCATGATATAAACATATATATATATATACATAAGGGACATTTCATGTAGAATCGCACGTACACACACAGGTTTATTCAAGTTTATATGGAACATTTAATTTCAATTCATACGCACACGCACACGCTCACACATACAAACACATATTTAACTTTATATATATATATATATATATATATATATATATATATACATACTTTACCTTATCGATGTGGACAATATTTAAAAAAAAGTTATTTATTATGCTGTGGTACCCACGATCGCCGTCTTTGGATACCTAGGTGTTAATGACAACTTAAACATCATCTACAGCTAAAACTTTTGAAATTCAACTTATAGTTTAATAACTACTTTGAAGTTGTTTCAAATGTTATCTAGCCAAACATGGATGTTCCGAGTAAGATAAACATTGTCTACAAGAATATCTTTTGAAATTTAGCCATTATTTATTAATAACATGTACGTTTCCCGAGATGACATCTCACAATATCCAGGTGATCCTGGCTACCTGGAAATCGTCTATATGAATGAATTTTAAAATTTTCCATACCGATTATGAAGTTTACAGATATTTGCAGGGACTACGTCAAATGAAACTTCGAGATTCTTTTAGATTTCGATTCTAAGGTTGTTTGATTAGGTCGGAGAATACTCGGAAATAAAAAGATTTTAAAAGAACAATTGTTTAAGATTCATGCAAGTTCCATGAAATATGTTGATTTACTCGTAGTCGATACCCATATATAAAGATCATTCATACAAATCATCTCGCATATAAATTTGCGGTAGTATCCCTACTAATTTATGAATTTTTCGTTCGAATAATGCCAGCGAAATTTAACTTCGAAAAAGCATATTACTATTGTAATTAGTGAATAATTTTAACATTTTTTCATCAAACATCATTCCGATATACAGGTAATAAGCGCTATTATTTAAAAAATTTAAAAAAAGTTAATTTATTTATTTTATACTTTTTAGTCTATTTATTCAATTATTGTATTTTATTTTTAAAGCATGTTTTTAAAATTTTGTATTTTCTATTTTTAAGTTAAAATTGTTTTTATTATCATTTAGAGTTACATTGCAACCAGACTTTCCGAAGATTACACTCAGGTACATCCGTTATCGGCGACTTGGTACTCCAGTTTGACCTCTTCATCCTAAATCATTATTATGCATTATAGATTCACTTTCAAACCTTGAATTAGGTTTTAGCAGCCCCGAAATCCCCCGGGGAACCCACCTTGACCCAGAGAAAGCCTCCCCACTTGTACTTCCTCGGAGACGACGTCCATGCGTATTCTGGACAACGTGCATCACTTTGTGGCAATTGTTTGATCTCAAATTCGATTTTAGCAACCCTGAAAACCCCGAGAAACTCGCCTTGACCCAAAGAAAGCCTCCCCATTTATACTTCCTCGGAGATGACTTTTCACACCCATTATCATCGACCTGGATGTCCAGGTACCAAAATGACAACTGATTATTGTATTGTCATCCAAGACCAAAGTCTATGCCAATTGTCAGAATTTATATCTGTCAAAAAGTGCCTGAAATCGAGCGCGCAAGATTTGATTACAGACAGACAAACATGCAAACAGACATGAAGGCGAATATAAGAAAAGCGTATATAAAAAAATAATATTTACCTACGTTAAGTCTGCTTTGAGACTAATTATCTTTCGTTTTTTATGACAAAAACAAGTAAATTGAATTTGAGAAAATTTCTATAAGTTACTTAAATTTATGAAAAAGTCGATATAAATCGTCATTTTTGCAGAATTATGAAGATTATGATTATTTTCGCGGAAATTATAAAGTTATGGAAATTATTTATGGAAACGTTTTCGATTGGAAAATTTGTGATTATTGCAGTTGAATTTTGTTACATCATCATCAGTTATATCCTCGTTAAAATGACCCGAAAATTTCTAAAAGAATCGGAACAAATATTTTTCCGGTCTTTAAAGAATGTTTAAGAACTATTATGAAATGAAAATTGATAAATGTTTCAAGTTTTCCGAATCGTTCCGACATTGAAATTTCAATTATAAGCCGTTACTCATAAAATTTGGAAAAGTCTATTGTATGCAACTATTTTTCCAGTGATTCAGTTGTAATTTATAAAATTGTGAATTTGGGTGATTCATTATGTTTCTTGCCGTAATATTTATCTGATGTTGGAGCTACAGCAATCAAATTTTGCTTTTTTTATTTCATTAATATCATTTTAAATTCGTAAATTAATAGTACATTGTGTAACGAGTAAGGTTTAGTTGACTATTGCGCACGAGGGCAAGTTGGCGCACGAGCGTAGCGAATAGCGCCATTGCCCGAGACTCTCTCTCTCTCTCATATCTGCCGTACGACTGACTCGCAATAGTATATTTCAATACTTTTTGGTACTATTATTTGTAATTAAATTACATACTTTTAGTTCACCAATTTCACGTTTATACGGAATAATTACGATTTCGTTAATGTAAAAATAATACAAGAATAGATGATACGATTTACTTTGTCAGAGGTTAAAGCGAGATAGAGTATAAAATTCATCATATGGTCGATGAGATACAGTATGAGGGCGCTGCGCTTGTATAAACCTTTGCGATTTTACATTAATTAACGCTTTTGCGTGACATTATTTTACAGAATGTAACGTATTTACGTGATTTAATACAAAATAATATTATACATAGCTGTGAAACACACGCCCTCAAAAAACAACACACGCAGCGCGCGCTATTAGCTACTTACTACCCCGAAAACGCATGCGCTATAGGCCGCTTACTCAGCACGGATGAGAAAAACAAATATAATGACTTGTCCGCACTAAAGCTATGTTAATACAATAATTTTTGTTAAAATAAAAAATCATTTAAACTTGTAAATTTTTTATGAACTTGGATTGGAAATTATATCAAGCTCGACAAACCTAATCTTAAAATACGTTACATTGAAAGTTTGTATTATTACTTTTTATGTAGTATTTTCGTGGGTTTCTTGAGTTATCCGCACTCGAGTTGAATCTTACAAATTTTTTCTTTGTCGCAAAAAAATGTTATTAAACGCATTGTTTATTCATAACTTGGGATTGGAAATATTATTAGAAGACTGGAAGCTTCGTCATGCTCTTAAAAATAAAAATAATGTTATCTAATTTTAAAAATAATATTAATCTGAATAATATATCCTCATCAGAAAAGTTATTGTAATTTATATATTTTTAGAACCTTTCCAATTTCATGTGTACCACTATGGTATTATATGGGGATATCCATCCAACTTTAAATTCTCTAGTAACAGGTCATTATTTAAACTAGGTTATAATCTTTTGTGCTATCCTGTAACTCTATTTCTGATGTATTTTGTAAATGTGACACAAACGGCGCAGCAGATAATTCTATAAAAAGTAAATTTACACATAAGATAAATTACGATAATTTTTTATGTGTAAAAATGAATGTTTCATAGAAATATCTACTGCGCCGTTCGTTAAACATTTACAAAATACATCAGAAATAGAGTTACAGGATAGCACAAAAGATTTGAACCTAGTTTAATCAATGTGCATCATGCGGTAACCCAGTAACAGCTGTAATATGACCTGTTACTAGACAATTAAAAGTTTTGTGGATATCCCCATATATCAAAAAATATGATTATGACTTCTTCAGATTCTTTATGAATTTCTAATATATTGAATAGTGATTTTTGAAGGGCATATCATAGTATTAATTAAATTAACTTATTAATAAACTGAAAAATTGCCTAGTATTAATAAATTAGTGCGATTTATTGTATTTATTCACAAAAAAAATTTATAGCTTAGTCGTGTAAAATGGCTTTATTTCCACTATCAAACAATTCCATGGTATGTTTAACTATTTCAAGAGTTAAAAAAATTTAATAATATGTATATTTTTTTATAACTTCAAGATCGTTACTGAGAATCATAAATAATTTTCACGGTATTTTATTAATAGCAGGTCGTACATCTCTATCCTTTTATAATAAAAAAAT
This sequence comes from Anastatus disparis, assembly GCA_017163975.1. Taxonomy (NCBI): domain Eukaryota; kingdom Metazoa; phylum Arthropoda; class Insecta; order Hymenoptera; family Eupelmidae; genus Anastatus; species Anastatus disparis. Next base: position 831,085 of record JAFFSR010000394.1, on the reverse strand, counting down.
TCAATTTTCTGCAAAACCTTATGATTGTAGCAAAAAATAAGAAGAAAGCCGCATCTCGTATACTAAAAAGCAATATTTTCTCTTATGAGGAAAAATTATTTTTATCGCTTCGTTTCAAAGAAAACTTTGAAAAACTGAATTGTCCATCCAAACCTCGATATTTTATGTTTTTCAAGGTTTTTTTCAAAAGGAATCGATAAAAAAATTTTTTCCTAATCAAAGAAAATATTGCTTTTATGATACAAGATGGGGCTTTCTCTTATTTTTTGCTGAAATTATTAGTTTTTGTAAAAAAATCAATTTTTTGATTACAATAGGACATATATACTCGACCTCCTCTTAAGGATCTTTAATAGCTATTAAACTCTTTACAAGATTGTAATAATTCATCTCGATTTACTTCCACAGAGTTCGTGAAGTTTCATTAACCTTTCAATCAATATACAGAAAATATAAAGATTCATCCGTATTCTTAAATGATCTCATAGGAGTCGGTCTGTGGCTCATTCGGTAGAGCGTTGGATTCGTAATCTCGAGGTTCCGAGTTCGAATCCCGCTCTCGGTCGATTGATACAAGCACCACTGTACGTTACATGTGCTTTGTTCACGAACACACTTACGAGCTCCGTCGCTGATTAGCATAGCAATAATAGCATAGCATAAATATAGCGACGTTAAAAAAAAAAAAAAAAAAATGATTTCATAGATTTATAATCATTTATTTACCAATAATTTAATAAATATATTCATACGATGATAAAACGTGAAAAATATTTCTGAAGAATTTTTTAAAATACAATCTAGAAGGATTCTCCTGAAAACTTTACAGTGCTGTTCAATTCTAAAGCGATCTTAATTGTTCATTAATTGTGAATACGATAAAATTAAGGTTACTATTCCTTAGTAAAACTTAATGAATCAAAAAAGTTAAGAAGGTATCAACGAAAATCATGACAATTTTTTTCATAAGAGTTCACAAAGTTGTATTATGGACTGGTACCAAAAACCGCAAAAAATTAGAAAGGTTCTTTTACATCAGAATTTTTCCAAACCTTAATGTATATGTTCACCGGGGTATTTCACCTGAATACGGAGGACATTTATAACTAATATAGGTAGCTAGGAGAGTTTCCGTAGCCGATGGAGATCCACGGCTCCACCAAAGTTTTTCCTATGTATTTTGGTGCCTTGAACACGAATTTCGAGGGTGGATAGCTGGAAAATAGTTAAGAAAATCTCTAAAGTAAACTTTCTGGTTGTTAATTCTTCGCAGAAAAACATAATTTTTCGTGTTTTTCATCAAATATTAAGTCGAAAATATTCTTATCAATTTTGCCGTACATTGCACCATTTCTCTGTAAAAACATCATAAATATAAAAAAAACTCATTTTGCCATTTTTAATGATTTTTTTTATTTTATTGCACTAATCATTGGTGACCAATATAATTAAGAATTTTTACATTTAAATTAGCTAAAATTATTCTTTAATCCACCAACTGTTGATAAAAAAAGAATGGTTTAGGCTGGTTGCGTTCTTCCTTTAATTTTTCACGAATAAATGGACCGCTTATTCAGAAAGTACCGCGCAACGGTGCTCACATGAAAAAGTCAGGTCGGAAAATAGGGGAGATTGCTATAGTAACATCAAAGTCCACGGTTCCAAAAATTTTTTTTATATATTTTGTCACTAAACAATAATTTAAAGGGGGTGAAGACGGAAAATATCCAGGAAAATTTGTATGATATAATTTCCAAAAATTTGAAAAGTCTATTTTTCAAATAAAAAACATTTTGTCGCTTATTTCATGCAATTTTCATGCCAAAGTTATAAAAAAGAATAAGTTTTATAATTTTTTTCAATTTTTCATATTAGAATGAGACTATTGTTACTGTGCAGCAGAGATTAGAATAGGATTTCCTAAAATTTTATTTCATTTGCTAAATTTATGTTATAATTTATAAATACATTTAATTAATCGTTATTTGTATTTTAATCTTATTACATTTTTTACATGTAGAATTTTTGCTACAAGAACAATATGTACAGTACGCTATTCATTATTTTATGAAGTTTAAAAAACTTGTGTTTTTGTAATTTATAAAATTTTTTAACGAAGTACAATTTTTTTCTGTGAACTACTCTTTTACTGTTACACATTTTGTAAAAATATATCTTTTTAATAAAAAAAATAGGTATATGATTGATTGAAAATATTAATTTTAATTAATTTAATTTATGTATAACCCTGTTGAAAAAACTCACTGACATGGTAACATTTTTTTTTAACTATTAATAATTGAATTTATTGATTTGTTGATTGTAATTCTTTAATCATTTATTTTATTTCCGCAATTCAATCCAAAATATCCTTAATTTATAATCCTTCAGTTGAAAATTGAGGCAGCACACTAATTATAACACATCCAAAATAATTTATAGCAGCATCATCAGTGTCACAACCAAATTTTAAAATTGCTAAGCATAAACTTTCAAAACGAATGTCAGGAAAAAGTAATTAACATTGTAAAAGAATTTTTTTATTACAGATAACTATTATGAGAAAAACTTCTTTGAAAATAAAATCATATAATCAAATTATCCATCAAAAAGTAAAACCATTCCTCAAAAATCTTCAAGATTTTTATCAGTATTAATATTAGCAATTTTTCCTAAATTAGAATTTTTTTTATTTTAAGTAACATAGAAAAAATAACCTGTTTGTGTAACTGATTAAAAACTGCTCACTTGTTTAAAAAAAAATCTGGTGGCACTCATATATATATATACCTGTGTGTGTGTGTGTGTGCGCATGTGAATTGACATAAAATATCCCATGTATATGTATATACATATATTCATAAGCCCATGTGTGTGCGTGCATGCGCCTTGACAGGAACAGCCCCATATATATATATATATATATATATATATATATATATATATATATATATATATAAAAGAAAAATATATACAAACTCAAGTACGTGTGTCATGCATGTAAATTGACATGAAACGTCCCGTGTATATAAACCTGTGTGTATGTGCGCGCGTGTGAATTAACATTAAATATCCCATGTATATGTGTACACAGATATACACACATATATATGTGTATATATATATATATATATATATATATATATATATATATATATATATATATATTCATAAGCCCATGTGTGTGCGTACATGCGAATTGACAGAAACGGTCCCATATATATAAATACAAATTTCAAATACATGTTTAGATGTGTTTGCGTGTTCGAGTTGACAAGATATGTCAAATACATGAAAACCGGTGCGTGCGTGTTGACATGATACGTCCCATATATGTGAACCTAAGGGCGCTTGGATAGGTGTGTTAGAGTTGTCATGAAATGTCCCATATATATAAACCTGTATAGGCGTGGGTAATAATTGACGTGAAAAATCCTATGTATATTAACGTGTGTGCATGCATGCAAATCGATATGAAATGTACCATATGTATAAACCTGTGTGTGTGTGCGTGCGTTCGAATTGACATGGAAAATCCCATGTATATTAACGTGTGTGTGCATGCATGCGCAACGACATGTACTGTCCCATATATATATATATATATATATATATATAAACCTGTAAACGACATGAAATATCTCATATATATATCTGTATGTGCGTACGTTCCAATTGACGTGAAAAATCCAATATTTATTAAAGTTTGTGTGCATGCATGCGAATTGACATGAAATGTCCCATATATATGTAAACCTGTGTGTGTGCGTTCGAATTGACGTGAAAAATCCTGTATATATTAACGTGCGTGTGCATGCATGCGAATCGACATGAAATGTCGCATATATATATATATATATAAACCTAAGGTTACTAGGATGGGTGTGTGCGTGTTGTCATAAAATGTCCCACATATATAAAAAAGCCTGTCATTATGAGTATGTACGAGTTGACATGAAATGTCCCATATATAATCCTGTGTGTGTGTGTGTGTGTGTGTGTGCGTGCGCATTGGCATGAAATGTCCCATATATCTAAACCTGTAAGTGCGTGCGTTCCAATTGACGTGAAAAATCCCATGTTTATTAAAGTCTGTGTGCATGCATGCGAATAGACATGAAATGTCCCATATATATAAACCTGTGTGTGTGCTTTCGAATTGACGTGAAAAATCCTATGTTTATTAACGTGCGTGTGCATGCATGCGAATCGACATGAAATGTCCCATATATGTAAATCTAAGGGTACACGAATCGGTGTGTGCGTGTTGTCATGAAATGTACCACATATAAAGAAAACCTGTACTTATGAGTACGTGCTAACCGACATGAAATATCTCATGTATGTATGTATGTATGTATATATATATACATATATATAAACCAGAATATATACGGGTTAACGGGTGCAAGTTGACATGAAACGGACCATGCATATATATATATACATATCAACTTGTCCGTATGTGTGCGTGTGGGTCGACATGAAATGTTGCATATATATGAGCCTAGGTGCGTATGTATGTGCGCGTCCACATATGTTTTTCTATATACATATATATGATACAAATTCCTTAGTACGTTTAATTAAAAAGGAATTGTGGAATTTTTAATTAAAGCCCTCGAATTCACAAATCATAATCATAACTGACGCTCTTTCAATTCACGATTACATTTTGATTTCTTAATTGAAATTTATTTAATTAAGGATTCCTTTTGATTTTGGAATTAAAGACCTTTCAATTCACGATTAAATTTTGATTTCTTAATTGAAATTTATTTAATTAAGAATTCCTTTTGATTTTGGGATTAAAGCCCTTTCAATTCACGATTACATTTTGATTTCTTAATTGAAATTTATTTAATTAAGGATTCCTTTTGATTTTGGAATTAAAGCCCTTTCAATTCACGATTAAATTTTGATTTCTTAATTGAAATTTATTTAATTAAGAATTCCTTTTGATTTTGTAATTAAAGCCCTTTCAATTCACGATTACATTTTGATTTCTTAATTGAAATTTATGTAATTGAGAATTCCTTTTGATTTTTTAATTAAAGCCTTTTCAATTCACGATTAGATTTTGATTTGTTAATTAAAATATTTTTAATTATTAATTTAAAAGGAATTGTTAATCAAATAAAACTTTAATTACAAATTCAAAAATGATTCGTGATTCAAATAATTTTTAATTACTTTTTCCGCAACCCTGTAGTAGAATAATTTTGAATATCTCCATGAAATAACGTAGAATCCATATAAGTGTAGAACATTCATAAAAAATTCAAATAATTAAAAAATTTTTGAAAAAAATCAATTAAAAAATTTTTTTATCCATTATTATAAATAATAAGTTAATAAATAAATAGAAATAAATTAATTTAAAATCTGCTCTACTTCTATGGATCCTACTATAATTTTGAATATCTCCATAAAATTTCAAGTGAATCCAATGAAAACTCATGAAGAAACCTTGCGGTAAAGGGTTTTTTGTTCCAGACTTTCAACGAGCACCATTACTTCAATTCTCAAGATATAGAGAATGTTTTAAACCAAAAAATGCTTGAAATTGAATGTATTTTTATATAAAATTAGTTATTTTGAAACATCAGCAATTTATATCAAATTATACATATTTTTTCTCAGCTTTTATTAGTATCTGGCCCCCTTAATCATGAGTTTAAAAAACAATTTTTCAAACTCATTTCGTGCCCCTTTTCTCTTCTCAGTGTTGAGATCAACATACGATTTTCACCAAGCACTTTGCCGAAACTGTAGCATGCAATGAACCTTTTTTAGAATGAGCCCGTGCTTAATGGCTCGCTTGAGTGCTCTATAATGTATGACACAGCGTTTTTTGTCGTGCAGAGTAGTTACAAGTTTCTTCTGCTTACCACCACGAGGAACTTCATGATCTGGACACAGAGGAAGATCCTTATGACTATCGTGTAATGCTACTGGATAATCTAAATAATCTACTTCTAAGATAAAGCCAATATCTGAATTATCTGGAATATTAAGTAAATTTTTCTCATTGAAATGACGAGCCCACTTGAGATCATTGGTCGGTAGATACTCCGTCATAGCCCATCCATACAGATTATTGGCATCATAATACATAAGATATTTCTCTTCTTCCTTCGGATTGTAGTCTTCACCCATGAATTTATTATTTGCTTTTGCATACCTGTTACTACTAACTAACATTGACTAACACCATCTCTTATATCTCTTTTAATAAACATTAGCATGTCTGTATGTGTTATGAGTTCAAGTTAAACTTTTGTATATTTTAACATAGCATCCCATGTTAAACTAGGAGTTGTGAAATAATGTGCGGGATCCAATCCATATGCAGCCATACATGTAGACCTAAAGTTTTTAAAAATATCAGTCAAAAGCAGTACATCTGTCTTAAGATACAAATCCGAATATTCACCGAGTGTCGTAATACCAAATGTTTTCCATACACATTTGGCATGATCGTAGTCGGCTTGAGCGATATCACTCTCAGTGAGCTTACTGAAAAAATCATCTTTAGATGGCAGCAAATCATCTTTCAACTTGTCAAAAGAAACTTATATAATCGTAAGGAAAAATGCCTTTTCTTAACAACAACTCAATTTGATTTGTTGAGTAACCACTCTTCTGAAATACTGAACTAGTAATATCAAGTTTATCCAAATATGATGCAAGTTTTTCGAGAGAGGGTGGCATAAACCTGAACGAATCTAAAAATCTAAAATTGATTTCACTATTTTTCACATATTTTGTGAATGATATATAACGTTCTTTGTTCTCTGCAATAAGTTTTACACGTCCCTCCAGAGTAGAAGCAGTCGCAAGTTCTTTTATAATGAAATATGAATCATAACCAGACAAATCATGAAAGATTACTGGTATAAATCTAGCATCTTTAAAATTAATGTTACAGGCTTCATCAGCAGCTCCTCTATACCTAAAAATAAATTATATATTATAAACATAATAATGATGATGAGTAAAAAGAAAAAAATGATAGCATACCGTCCCGTAAGATGGCAATGATCTCTAACTTTTTGATAATTTTCCGAAAACACTTTCTCACAGATGTGACACTCTTGAGCTGCTATAAATTCTTGCACATCTTTAGCTGTGAGCTTCATTGGTATTGGATTTTTATACAATATTTTTAATTCATCAACCAGGCCCTTGAGTTCCTAGATGAACAATTCAGCAGGAGTTAAAGTACCTTCTTCTAGCTGTCTATAACTTTTATAGATGGATCTTTCATAATCGAAACTACATTTAAGGTAATAACCAATGCTGTAAGCCTGATGCTGTTGAAATGACCGTGTATCGTCTTCTACGGGTGTTAAAAGGCATTCAAAATCTGCATAAATCACGTATGGTACTTTTATTTGTCGATGATAACCGTCAAAGAAAAGGAGATTATTTTCTTTTGAAGGCAACTGAACTCTACCCTTGTTCAATACTGCACAGTCAATCTCATGATTTCGTCATCTTTCTTCTTTATTGAAAAAGTGTTAACATCTGTCAGAAATGTAATGCAGTTTTTTATTATCTGTTAATTGCTTCCTTACCAATCGTGATAAATTTTTTATCGATACATAGTGAAATCGTGGCTGAGGCCTTGCATCATTATCATCGTCATCTTTATTTTCTTCTTCATCTTCATCGATATAACGATCTTCGAGAAGAAGTAAATTTACGTGCCGCTCTTTTTTTAAAGAGGTTACATGACAGGGATGCACTTTATAAGTCTGTCCGCTTTTTTCAAAATATATAAATTAATAGAAATATCATTTTGCTTCTCAAATTTACTTATTTGTTTCGACATCACTGGGAACTCTATCCCATCAAAGTTAAGATTCTTTGCCAAGCGATGGTATAAACTTACTCGATGCGCATTATGTTCTTGAGGATACAATGCGAATAAAACTGCCCATTTGAAACATTGATCATCGTCATTTTGTACATTGACGCAGGCTTTCTTCTTTGAAATTTCGATTGGTAGTGCAATGTGAGAACTACCACTTAATGGATTAAATTTATTAATATTTACTGCTAGACTTAAAATCTCTCACAGTGTCCATGTAGAATCTTTTTGTTCGAATTTTTCTATTTGTAGTAAAATCGGCTGTCTCACGTGCTCGTTAAACCTTTGCTTGATATCCGTCGTTTGATAAATTGATGCGTTTTCAGTATTGAAGTATTTCACCTCGGCAATCACACCTTCACTTTTCTGTATTATATATTCAGCTGATAATTTAGTGTTAACTTTCAAGGCATTGTACTCATTGAGGGCAGTGGAAATTTTCTATTCGAAGAGAGTTTGAGCATCGTTCATAAACGAGACAATATCCAGATGTGCAAGATTCGTAATGACACCAGACCTTATACGTCTCACGAACGCCGATAACATATCATCCCATTGTACTCATCCGTTCAATGGCTTCTCTTGACTCTTCCTGGCCTCTTGTTCTGCATCGAGTGTTGGTAATGTTGGATCCTGTAGTCGCCCACCCGTCTTCAACAAATTACGGAGCCTGCACTGAATCGTAAGAGGATGTGTCATAGACGTTTCACATTTTTTCTTCTTCGATCTGCATAGTTCAGCCGCCATAAACGCTCTCAGCGTGCGTATAGCCTCCATGTTTAGATCCAACCATGATTTTATATCGCTTACGTCAGCATCACCTTTCTCAACGTAATCCAGAGAATTCCAGAGTAAATTCACCGTCTCAGCAAAATCCTCCGGAAAACTCATGGCCACCTCTCTCTTTCTATCGGGGAGGACTTGATGCACTCGCTTCTCGGCAACATAGCTCCTTGGCAAAGTCCTTGACTCCTAGCCTGATTGTGTTGATGAATGTAGCTACGTTATGCCAAAGAAGTAGCGGTGTTGGGAGAATGTCCTCTCAGCAAGCTCTCTGATCCCTTGACGTTATCTCCGACTCGACTATAGACCTTAGCTCCAAGCTTTGAGGTGGGAGGAGGAGGAATTCTCTCAGCCTTTGCTTCAAATGTTGAGATAATGAATCAAGCAGCCACGACTCCTCGAAGAAGCTGAATTGGGGAGAAACGTGCTTCCAGTGACCCCTTTGATTCCTCAGCGTTCTCTTTGGTGCGATAGGAACCTTACATCCAAGCGTTGTCGAGCAGATTCTCTCTGGCTTTTCTATCAGCCCCGGCTTTGTGAAGAAGTTGAGCTGGTGGGGGAGTCCTCTCAGTGACCTCTCTCTCGGACTCCTCTAACAGCCACAGGTCTGTGAAGAAGTTAAGCTGGTGGGAGCGTCCTCTCAGCGACCTTTCTCTCTCGGACTCCTCTATCAGCCACGGCTCTGTGAAGAAGTTGAGCTGGTGGGGGGTGTCTTCTCAGCGATCTCTCTCTCTCAGACTCCTTTATGAGCCTTGGCTTCAAGCGTTGGAACGATGTGCGTAATTACGACTCTTTGAAACAACAGGCTTGGTGGGTAAAGTGCTCTCTCGACTCCTCGATGAACCTTTATCGACTCGAAGCGTTGAAATGATGAATTCGGACAGCCACAGCTTTTTTATATCCTCTCGATAAAAGAGTGTTGGTGGGGAATTACAGCAGAAGTGGGGAATTGTGCGTATGAGCGAAGAACTTCCCAACCAATGTCATGGAGCCATAAACTTCCACAGACCTTCTCAGTGATCTCTCTCGTGGTGAACCGTGCAGTTAGGGACGTCCTCTGTCTAGAGCCTCGTAAGCGAATCTCCTTACTGTGGATATTCTTCTCCTTTGCTTGAAGCCTCCTTCCTTGGATCTCTGGTTCCTGAAGCCTGAAGCCTTGTGACGGATCTCAGTGATCTCTCCTCTCCTCAACTGCCTGCTTAAAGGACTCGATCCGCTGCAATAAAACGTGCTCTCTAGCGAACTTCTTCTTATACACTATTCAGCACGATGGTGGGAGTAAAAGTAGAGGTGGACGGAGAAAAAGAGGGGGTTATCGTCTTTAAAAGCAGATTCATTTAGCACAGCCGTATATTCGAAAACTCAGCTGCGTCTGGAAAAGAGACTAGAAACTTTTGAATCTCAAAAATCTCAAGTTCCTTGCGATAATTTACATTTTAGATCTACAAGGTTTCAGGCAATCGCCCAATATTGTCGTTGTCAAGGAAGTAGCTTTGATTCCTGTTGAAAAGGATGCACTACCAACAGTTTACTGTTTTCAACCTCCTTGTAAATGGACGGAGCTGCATGATGAAGAAAAATGCGTGAATTGATGGCTAGAGATACATTATCATGGAATACCATGGCAATCGGGCATGATTGCTTACAGTCAAGTAGGTCAAGTATTGGAAGGTAGTTTGGAAGATGCTGCAAAGATTTTTGTTAAGGATCTTGAGAAGAAAAAGTGATTAGCCGAAATTTTTCCAAAAAAGTACGTATGTATTATAAACAAGATTGAATGATAATTCGCCTAATATAACACGATTTTGCAGGTTTATTTGTAATATGGACGAAATAGAGTGTCTTTCATTGCGGAATGTGAAAAAGAGTTCTATAAATTGTATGCTTCATGTACTATGCGCGAAACCAACATGTGCGGTAGAGAACGTATACGCCCTCAAAGATTGGCTATTTTCTTTTTTCACTCTCCAGTGAACTGCTCTATCACCTACAGAAGAAGAAGAACAAGACGAAGGAAACTGCGGTTGTGGGAATCGATCACCTTTAGTTTCTCCAATGAATGTTGCAAAATGTAAAAATTATATATATATTTCTATGTATAGTTAATAAATAAATAAAGAATTATTACTAAAGAAAAAATTTAAAAGAGAAAATGTCTGGAGAGGAGAGTGGATCATTCAAACATATCAAGAAATGTATGAATAATCCTACAATAGGTTGTTCCTCACAGATAAAGAGCGTAGGTTGGGGCCCTGATCTCTCTCTTTAAACAATTAATATTTACTGTAATTTTCATATAAAATTCATTGACATTAAATTTTTTTTTATAAATTAATATCATAAATTTGTATTATGCACATATATGTATTTATGTGTGAATATTTAAATAAATTTATATTACATAAATATACGTAATCACAAGCTAATATTTATGTAAACTGAAACATAGCGGCATCTATTCCAACACTTACATTTATATACACAGACATAACGCGCGTATATACAGACATCTATTCTAACACTTACGTTCATATACACAGACATAACGCGCATATATATATATATATATATATATATATATATATATATATATATATATATATATATATAAGCATATACACATCTATTTCAACGCTTACATTCATATACACAGACATAATGCGCATATATAAGCATGTTATCATTTATATACAAAGAAGCATATAGACACCTATTCAAAACTCTAATATTCGTATACACAGATATACACTCAAGCATACATTTATTTACATTCATAAAAGGAATTAAATTATTGGGTTCATTAAAACATATTTTATTATAATTACAATGTATACAAAATTAATATATTCCATTTTTAATATAAAATTCAGTCTATATAAAAACTTACTCTATATAAAATTAAAAAATAAATCTATACATAAAATAAAATTTACATAATAAATTATTAATAAAAATAAAAATAAAAATTTCACAATCAGAAAATCTGGGCCGCATCTTTTTTTTGTCCTCTTCGATGTGGTCACGTGTGCCGGTCTTGTAGATATACGGATCCAAGGTGCAATTGATACCTCTAATCTTATCCATCCCTTGGATCTTCCTTTCCTCTTAATTTTGGATTGTCACTGCTGCTGTTCTTGCTGCTGCTGCTCAACTTCGCTGGTCATGTCCAGATCCGGCATATGATAGGGTGTTGTCGGTGGTGGTGGCGGAAGCATGCTTGCAAGATGTAGCCACTCGCTATGTGTAATACTGGACGGCATCGGTGGCGGTGAGTCTCCTGGCAGTCGTATCTTGGAAACATCCCATTTTGGTAATGGGATTTCGCACACCGGCAGTCCCCTAGAAGTTTGAGTCGGTGCTGCGAGAACGGGTAACTTATGCTAAAAGTGATTTTGTTATTAATAAAATACCTAATTATAATAGTGTTAAATATAATTATTTATACTCACAAGATCATTGTTAGGTGAAAAAATTTCTGAAGGTGGCGTTTGTATAGATGTTGAAATCGTTTCAGCTTCTGTAGAATTCTGTAGAAAATTTTTTAAATCATTAGAATAGAAAAATCTTATCTTATATTATATTAAAGTAAACCACTTTTTTTCCGTTTCTCCGGTTCTCCAGTTCTCCGCATTTTTTAAATGTGTCTAATCTTTGAGTAATAAAGTAGCAATTTTTTATTGGGCCCTATATAATTAGTACTCATTAGTCATGAGCTTCTTTTTTGGGCCATATTTTTTTGGGTCTTATATTATTTTGGGCCCTATATTTTTATTCAATGCCCATTTTTCGGGCCGTTTTTTTTCATCCTTATATTTTCTTGGTCTCTTTATTTTTTTGAGCCTTATTTTTTTGGGCCTTATATTTTCTTGCACCTTACATTTTTTTGGGCCTAATATTTTTTTGGTCTCCATATTTTTTTGGCTTTATATATTTTGGGCCTTATATCTTCTTGGGCCTTAGATTTTTTTGGGCCCAATAATTTTTTGGAACCAATATTTTTTTGGTCTTTATATTATTGGGCGTCATATTATTTTAGGCCTTATATTTTCTTGGGCCTTATTTTTATTGGACCCAATAATTTTTTGGACCCAATATTTTTTTGGTCTCTATATTTTTTGGGCTTTATATTTTTTTGGGCCTTATATTTTCTTAGGCCTTATTTTTTTTGGGCCTAATATTTTTTTGGGCCCAATAATTTTTCAGGTTCTATATTTTATTTAGCTCGATAAATATGCAGTCAATATGCAGCCGATTAAACAGGGCACCCCAATATGCAGCCAATCCAACAGCGCATTCCAATATGCAGCCGATTCAACAGCGCATCCCCATGTGCAGCCGGTTTGACAGCGCGTCCTCTTATATAACTGATTCAACATCATATCAAACTATTTTATAAGCGTCAGTTGATATCATATACATATATTTTAGTAAATATTATATTTTTTATTATATTTCGAGTTCAACTATTACACAACAACATATACAACATCTCTTGACATATTCTTTATAATATCTCTTTGTAAACAATGATTTTTGTATATATTATGTTCTGATCATTATTTTCTCGGTTGACAATAGCGTGGTCACCTAAAAATAATTTTAAATTATTTTCAAAATTCGTCCTTAACGGCATGTCGGAGCTGCAGCAATCGAGTTTTGCTTTTTTTATTTTATCGATATCTTTTTAAATTCTTAAATTAAACAGATATAATGACTTGTCCGCACTAAAGTTATATTAGTACAATAATTTTTGTTAAAATAATAAATCATTTGCACTTGTTATTTTTTTATGAACTTGGATTGGAAATTAGATATCAAACTCGACAAACCTAAACTTAAAATACGATATATTGAAAGTTTTTATTATAACTTTGTATGTATAATATTTTGGTGGTTTTCTTGAGTTGCCCGCACTAGAGTTTAATCTTACAAATTTTTTCTTTATAGCAAAAAAACTCAATTAAACGCATCGTTTATTCATAAGTTAAGATTGGAAATATTATTAGAAGGCGGACAGCTTCGTCATGCTCTTAAAAGAGCAACATATAATTGCCCATGACTAAAAACTGGTGACAGCAAATAAACACCAACTTTTTTATAAGATTGTCTTTGTGATTTATTAATAGTCATTGCAAATCCTAATCTAATAGGAAACTGTTTTCGATGCACATTGGATGGAATTTCTTTCGTAGATGGAAATAAACTTATTCTTGAAATGAAAACTAATTTACCTTTGTTTTGACCAGTTGTTAATTCCGCTTAAATGGAATATTTAGGCAATTTTTTCACTATCAACGTTGTTCCATTACAAAGTCCCTTATTGAAATTTAAATTTCTTAAAAGTATTATTATAGCTCCTACTTTTAAATGTAATTTATGTGGTGGAAGTCCATTAGGAGTTAACTTATTTAAAAATTCTGTAGGTAACATAATATCTAAATTTTCTTTGTTATCATCTTCAGCTGTATCAATACTTAAATATTCAACATGATTTTCTTCCATTAAATTCAAAACATTGTTATTGATTTCAGTATCATCATTATTTTTAGGAGCCAAAATAACTTTTTCCGTTAGATTCGTATTGTTCATTTTTATTGTTTTTCCGAATATTTCTTCGACAAGATTTTCTTTAATGATAAAATTATCTGGTATAACACTTAGTTCATTATCATCTTCAAAAACATTGCGGTATTTTCCTTCTCCGATGTCTAATAATCATTGTTTAAAATTATTATCACTATCCGAAACTAGCAGATTTTCATTTAATTTCATTTGCTTAAAATTTTGCCATGATAAACTAAATTCAACTGAGTTTTTAATGATGTTCATACGGCTACGATGTCGTACAATCGGTAATGTTTGCCTGAAATCTCCTGATGCAATTACAGTTTTACCACCGAAGGGTTGGTTTACATCGCAGAAATCTTGAAAAAGACGATCAACTGCTTCAAAAGCAAATTTTGAAGTCATGGATATTTCATCCCAAATAATTATTTGTGTTTTCTTTATTTGTTTGCCTTCTGCAGAATTAGACTTAACATTACAAGTTGTACAATCTGTTATATTTAACGGTAGTTTAAATGTTGTATGCATGGTTTTTCCATCGACTAATGAATTCGCTGCTATACCTGTCAAAGCTACACATAAATAATTTATGGTATGATATTTAAAATAAGCTATACGTTAAGTAAATAACTTTTTCCACTTCTACCTGGTCCATTTATAAAAATATATTTTTCTTTACTTTGGTTGTTTAAACTTTTTATAGTAGAGTTGAATATTTGCCTTTGTTTATCATTAAAAGAATTTATTTTCATTTCTAATTCATTAACAATACTATTATTATAATTTAAAATTGTTTGATTAATATCTTCTTCTATACATGTGCTTATGTTAGGTAAATTAAAATCGTTCAATGGAAATCCATTGACTTATAAATTATTTTTAATAACATTCAATGCATGATCTTCACCTATATTTTTTTTTGTATTCAGGGTGGTAAAATTTATCTTTATATTTTTCATTTGAATCTCGTGCATTTATAGGATTATGAAAAACGCAAATAAAAGCAAATAATTCAGAAAAAGCATAAGGGAATTCTGTTGAAGATGCTTCTTCCAAACATCTATCCCATTCTTCATCTTCATTAATTAATTGTTTTGCCTTAGCTGCCTCATAAAACGAATTGTACATCACATCATCAACAGTACGCAAAGCTTCAAAAGACGTGGCTCCTTTCACATGTAATAGTAATAACCTAATAAAATAACGTTTACTATCTTTCGGACTTACTAAGTACATTCTACTAAGAATTGGTTTTCTTTTTTTTTTCTTTTATTCCACTTTTTCAGTTTTTCATCAAATGTATAAAAATTTGGTATTTCTGAATACAAGTAATTTCGTGCTTCAAAATCTTCTCTATTCAATTCAAAATATGCTATTAATGTTGTTCCCACATTTTTTTGCATGATCATTTCTTCTCTTCCTTCTTTAAAAAATACGTTTTGTTAATTTTCTTCATGAACGCTTAGACGTTTTATAGTATGTGAAATGACATGTGAATGATATTCTAATAATCTGTGCATTGCTTCAGGTGGACATAAATATCGTGTATTAATGTATTGTTGGATTTCGTCATATTCATATTCAACATTTTCACTATTGTCATTTTGAAAAGTGTCTTCATTTTCTGATTGAAAATCTACATTTACTTGATGTATTTTAGTGTATGAACAATCATGACCTTTATAACAGTATTTGAATAAATATTTAATGCATTGAACAGTGCAACAAACTTCTATGTTTATGTGTGCATTAAATTTCAATTATAAGTAAGGATTGTAAGGAATAACAAATCCATTATCTGCAATTCTTTCTGTAAATTTATTTTTGAAAATAATTTTGACGCCATCATTTTTGCGTTTGTATAGTGGATATCCATTTGATTTAAATGTTGTTATATTATTAAATTTTTTTGGAAAATTTTTCGTACATTGTTTCGTATTTTTATCCATACATGGACAATTTATATTTTGCATACGACAGGGACCGCGTATCATAAATTGTTCAACAATACTTCATAATTTTAGATAAATATCTCTATTTGAAATTTCTGCACTTATTATTTTATCAACATTTTCGGGAATATCAAATTTATCATTTTTATCTAAGAGTAACAACATACGCATATGCGGTAATCCTCGTTTTTAAATTCAATTACATAGCTATATGCAATTCATTTTCCTAATATTCCCTTTTTTATTACTAAATTTTTTAATTCTTCTACTTTTTAATACAATACTTTTGTTATAATATCTGGCCTATCTATTGCATTTTCATAAATTTCCAAGTTTTTAGTTATTTCTTTACAATGTGGGTTACAGGTCATAGTTACAAAAAGGTCAGGTTGACCATGATAATTCACAAGTGTCATTGAGTCAATGTAATTTTGTTCTAAAAATCGTGGACGTCCTGTAAAGTTTGACGGTAATACTACCATTTTTCCACTTTTTGAAGAATCTAATTTTTTTTGTTATGTAAATAGTCTATAACACCTTTATAACAATCACTTCTAAATAAGTTTTGGTTTTTTCGTATGAAATATAATCTGGAGGTTCCAACTTTTTCAAACGCTTCAACAATGAACTGTCGAGATAATTTTCCCAAATTAAGGAATGGATTGAATTCATTTCTAACACTAAGTCTATAATTATAAAATTTAAAATTTGAAACATTACATTTTCCAAATTTACTTTTGATATTTGGCATCCATCCACCATTTGGATGAATAAGCGGATATGTCATCCCACATAGCATGAAATATTTATGAAAGCTTTCAGAAATATTTGCAAGGAAAGAATGGAAGATTTCAAACATCTTTCGATGAAAGATTGTTGAAAGCCCGCTATGTCCGCCTGAGGGACTGAAAATAAATATTTCAATGAAAGCTTTCTGAAAGATTTCAACAAGATTTTCTAAAATATTTCAAATAAATATTTAAGAAATATTTATGCAATATTTCGAAGCAATATTTAAACAATCAAATAAATCTTTTATGAAAGATTTATGAAAGATTTCAGCAATATTTACGGTAACGTTTTAAGAAAATATTTATGAAAGATTTCTACAATCTTTCATTGCAAGATTATCACAGTTTTAAAAATCTTTCATGAAAGATTTATGAAATATTTCAACAATATTTACGAAAATATTTCAAGGAAATCTTTCTGAAAGATTAATGCCATATTTCATTGCAAGATTATCACCAGTATAGAAATCTTTCATGAAAGATTTATGAAATATTTTTCCTTTCTTTCAGAAATATATTTACTGTACATATCAATAAAATCTTTCATTAGCCTTTTGCGAAAAGTTTTAAACGGAAATGTTGTTGAAAGTCCGCTATGTCCACCTGAGAGGCTGCAAACAAATATTTCAATGAAAGTTTTCTGAAAGATTTTAACAAGATTTTCTAAAATATTTCAAATAAATATTTAGGAAATATTTATGCAATATTTCGAAGCAATATTTAAACAATCAAATAAATCTTTCATGAAAGATTTATGAAAAATTTCAGCAATATTTAAAGTAATATTTCAAGGGCATCTTTTTGAAAGATTTCTACAATCTTTCATTGCAAGATTATTAACGTCATAGAAATCTTTCATTTCTACAATCTTTCGGTGGTATCGATACAACATACACATACACACACACACACACACACACACACACATACACACACACACACACACACACACACACACACACATATTCACAGTAATTATAGTTTTTATTTACATGATACTGTATTATATTTTGATACATTATACTTCTACATGAAATACATATCCGCATACATAATTTTACATTCACTTATAAAGTCGTATTTATATTGGATAAGATAAGCGCTGCGCACGTATGCACTAGTCAGAGCTTTTGCCTTATATAGTAAGTCAGCTATCCTCTTACCACTTGGGGACAAAACGCGCATTGAACGCGCGTCCTCCTATCGGCATGATTAGGAAACTCAATTGTTGCAGAAAAATAACTCCTAAAAATATTTCATTGAAAGATTTCTGAAATATTTTAACAATATTTCTAAATCATTTCGAATAAATATTTACACAATATATCGTGGCCAGATTTAAGCAATCAAATAAATCTTTCATTGCAATATTGTAACTATCATAGAAATCTTTCATGAAAGATTTATAAAAGATTTCAGCAATATTTACGGTAATATTTCAAGAAAATATTTATTAAAGGCTTTCACAATCTTTCATTGTAAAATTATCACAGTTTTAAAAATCTTTCATGAAAGATTTATGAAAGAATTCAGCAATATTTACAGTAATATTTCAAAAAAATATTTATTAAATATTTCTACAATCTTTCATTGCAAGATTATCACAGTTTTAAAAATCTTTCATGAAAGATTTATGAAAGATTTCAGCAATATTCACAGTAATATTTCCAGAAAATATTTAAGAAATATTTCTGCAATCTTTCATTGCAAGATTATCAGAGTTACAAAAATCTTTCATGAAACATTTATGAAAGATTTTAGCAACATTGACGGTAATATTTCAAGAAAATATTTATAAAAGGTTTCTACAATTTTTCATTGCAAAATTACCACAGTTTTAAAAATCTTTCATGTAAGATTTATGAAAGATAGTGTAAAGGTTTTTGGCTGAAGCATGGAGAACACTGGAGAGAAATCTTTTATAAATCTTTCAAACAGGTTTCCTTAAAAATTTCTATGAAAGCTTCCAACAATCTTTCGTTGTAGTCTAAGTAAACAAAAAATCTTGCAGTGAAATATTGTTGAAAGATTTATGAAATATTCCGTGAAGCCTTCTCTGTAAGATCGCTAATATATTTCCTTGCAATGTTGCATAAAAGATTCATGAAAGATTGCGTGAAGTTTTCGAGGTACAGCTAGGAGAATGCCTGTGAGAAATCTTTCATAAATCTTTCAATCATGTTTCGTAAAAACTTTCTTTGAAAGCTTTCAGCAATCTTTCATTGCAATATAAGTAAACCATAAATCTTGCAGAGAAATATTGTTGAAAGATTTCATGAAATATTCTGTCAAACCTTCTTTGTGAGATTGCTACTACGTTTCGTTGCAATATTATATTAAAGATTTATAAAAGATTGCGTGAAGGTTTCGTGGTACAGTAGGGAAAACGTATGGGAGAAATCTTGCATAAATCTTTCAAACATGTTTCTTGAAAGATTTCAATGAAAGCTTCTAACAATCTTTCATCGCAGTCTAAGTAAACCAAAAATCTTGCAGTGAAATATTGTTGAAAGATTTATGAATTATTCCGTGAAGCCTTCTCTGTAATATGGCTAATATATTTCCTTGCAATGTTGCATAAAAGATTTATAAAAGATTGCGCGAAGTTTTCGAGGTACAGCTAGGAGAATGCCTGTGAGAAATCTTTCATAAATCTTTCAATCATGTTTCGTGAAAACTTTCTTTGAAAGCTTTCAGCAATCTTTCATTGCAATATAAGTTAACCAATAATCTTGCAGAGAAATATTGTTGAAAGATTTATGAAATATTGTTTGTAATATTTCATCGAGATTTCAAGAAATATTTCAGTATAATATTACTGTAATATTGCTGAAAGATTTCATTGAAAGATTTTTTATTCGTTCGTTATATCTTGCTACGAAATATTTCAACAATATTTATAAAATATTTCCAAGAAATCTTTCACTAAAAGATTTTAAAATGTTTCACTGTTTTATTTCATGCTATGTGGGATAGGATCTGTATGTTTTCTAACTGTCGGTATACTAATTGGTTTATCATACTTAGAGTAAATGACAATATCACGTTCAATAGGAGGCTGATCGTCTTCTCCAACATATACTATTGCAACTTCATTACAGGTAGATGGATTATATCTATTTTTATCCAAAATATTATTGCGGACAGTAGACATAGTAACAGTTCTTGGAGGACAATAGATTTTGGCACGTCATTGTAGTTCTTCTTCTTCTACTTTATGCATCATTTAATAGGCTTTAGCATAAGGGTTAATGTCTCTTATCAAGATATCTAAATGTTTTGATAATGTTGAATTTATGTTAAACTCATTCCATTTAATCGCTGCCATTTCATTATTTAAAATATATAATTGTCCATATTTACGTGCTTCATCTTCATTAGAATGTAACGCATATACATTATGGTAAATTTGTCCACATATTCTAATAACTTGTGGTCCTCTACCCTAAAATGTATCAAAATTAACACTAAAATTTGCAAATGCTAAAGCATCATAGTACAACCTAACATTTCGTCGAAAATCAATAATTTCTTTCTTTAATAAAGAAATATTTAACAACTTTTAACTATCATGATAATTCTTTTATTATTACTTCATAAGACTACGTTTCAGTCATATTTTTGATGACCCTTTTCAAGTACAAAATTTTCTTAAATTACATAACAATGTATAAAAATTTTCCACCTGAAACATAACATATATATCTATATAAAACTTCCATTCATTAAAATTACAAAAACAAATTATCATCAAAATATCATATAATATTCTATGTACCCTTCAAAAATTTATATTAAAAGAACAATGAAACATTATAAACTCAATTAAACAACTTGATAATAAATATATCTCTCCAAATTATTAATAATAAAGACCATCAATTAGCATGGTTTCAGTCTAAAGTATATACAAGTTGCAAAAACATATGATCAGATTAAAAGCAGAGAAATCGTTCACAACAGCAACTAGACAGAACACTATAAGGAGGATCACACAACATGAACTAGCAAGTTAAAAGATATCCATGTGGTAAGCGCTGTTGTTGGATGTACATTTAGCACATGCGTATGTCAATTTTTGAATAAAATGTATCAACTATGAAAAGAATATTAATTACAAAAACTTATAATGAATAATTTACACAATCAATAGTAATGAAATAAATAAATACTACTAAATATATATATATATATATATATATATATATATATATATATATATAATACCTCATCATATCTGAAACTTAGGAAAATTATTAACTACGATTTACAGTCCACACATTATTATCAATATAATCCTTAAAAACAGTCAACAACTTTTGCGTGTCAAACATTCTGTTGATATTGTGCTTGTGAATGTGTATGTTGATCATTTCAGAGACCAATCTTTTATAATAATTACCCTCATTATCAAGTATTTTAACCTTATCAATGTCAAAATTCATACTATGACCAGTGTTTAGCTCATGAGAGTAAAGGGCCGATCTTTCACGCTTATGTAAACAATCAGACCTATGTTCCTTAACTCGAGTTTCAAGAGAACGACTGGTCTGTCCAATGTAGCAATCATTACAATCAGTACAATCAATCTTGTATACAACGTTATTTTTAATGATTTTTTTGTAATATCTTTGCCTAATTGTGAATTGCATTTAATTTTGTTATCAAGACTAAAAATTAATTTGAAATTAAACATTTTGCATATGTTTTTAAAAGTAAATTCATGGGATTTTGAATAAGGAAATACAATTATATTGTTAGACTCTGAAAGATCCCTTACATTTAGATTGTGGTGATTGTACCTACTCTGCTTAATTCTTTTTTCAATATGTGTGTTTATAAATTCAATTGGGTAGTTGTTACCAATAAGCATCCTTCTAATGATATTGAAATTCTTAGCATGAAACTTTGTATTTGATAGCTTGAGTACTTTATCCACCAATAAGAACACAATACCAATCTTTTGTGAAATTGGTCCATGAGAAAAGAAATTTAGGTATTGTCCCGAGTGAGTTTCCTTGAGATACCAATCAGTAATTATGTTGTTTTTATCAGTGAAATCAATGTTGACATCTAGGAAGTGTAAGGTGTTGTTTACAGGCACTTCCAGTGTGTGTTGTATGTGCCGATCTATAGAGTTAAAAGCAACAAGGATTTTATCGATATCACTACTTTTTGCACAAATGAGACTATCATCAACGTATCTTCTATAGAACAAAATTGAGTCCCTCAAACCTTCAAAACTATGAAGTTCAACGTCCTGCATGACAATCTCAGCAAGAATAGGACTCAATGGACTTCCCATAGCACAACCAAATATTTGTTTGTAAAATTTACCATCAAGAGTGAAATAATTATTGTTCATTATAAAACTTATTACATCAAGAAATTCCCGGAGTGATAAATCAGTGTGCTTATATAAGTGACTGATATATAAGATGATCTCTTCTCTCAATTGAGGCCGAAATAGCAGACATATGGACATTGTTATATAAAGCAACAACATCAATACTAAAGAGTGAACAATTTTCTGGTATTTTCAAGTTTTTTAAATCACCAATCAATTCATAACTGTTTTTTAGAGTATGACCGTTGTGAGGAATATATTTAGACATAAACCTTGCAAAAATTTTTGCAATTTGATAAGTGGGTGAGCCAATGGTGGAGACAATAATTCTCATAGACTTATCAATTTTGTGTAGCTTTATCAGTCCATAACATTTTGAGAGAACACATTTATTGGTGGTGTTATTAAAAAGTTTTTTATTATCATTATTACTATTACTATTATTATCAATAAAAAGTGATCTATTATTAAGTTTCTTGATAATATTATTAGTAGATCTCTCCAACATAGGTAATGGATCCTTATTAATTTTCTTATATAATGATTAATTATTTAAACATTCATTAACCCTACTATTATAGTCTTCAGTATTAAAAACAACAATGGAACCACCTTTATCAGATCTTGAAATCCTTAAGTTGGAATTATTATTAAAAAATTTATGTGTCCTATTTATGTTGTTAATGAGACAATTATTCTGGATGTTATAACTGTTGCGTCTACTATTAATAGTAGAATTGAAAATCTGTTTACAAAACTTTTCATGCTCAGACTCTTCCAGATGAGACATAATGTTTAGACTTTTCATAACATTCAGTTTAAATTTGTCACTGTTTTCATCACAAAAATTAAATTTAGGACCTAGTTTTAGTGTGTCCAAAACATATGAAGGTAGAGAGCGGTCAGACAGATTAACAACAAATTTTTCATCAGTTCTAGTTTCATAGTTGTTGTTGAGGTGACCATTATTATTCAACTTGTCATTAGTTGAGTTAGAACAATTCAGATGATTCTGATTCCTATTAACATTGTAACGGCCCATATTAATTTGTTATAAATTAATTTAGTTTAATAAAGAATTGATCAAAAGAATAATTTGAAAACTTAAAGTAGATCATCTAGATTACCGATCTAGGTCGGTAATGAAAATAACGCAAAATACATATAGATAGATATAAGAAAATAAAGAGAGAAATGGAATGTTCTATTTCTTTTAACAAAAATATGATTATTCTTTTATTGTTAATTACAACATATAAGCGTAACAGAACAGTTCATTTCTATAATAGGTATAAACAAAAAAAGATTATTATAGTAAAAATTAAAATATGAAAAATGAAATTTTTTAATAATAGACAAAATAATTAATAAATTGAAGCTTAGAATTATGTTGTCAAACAAACATGTTAATTAGAAAAAATTATAAGCAATAGAAAGTTTTATTCGAAAGCATTCTACTTCTTATTTAAAAAACGAATGTTCCATATCTCTTAATACTATCAATATGAGATTGGTAATAATAAATAAAATAAAATATAATTGTAATGATTAAGGGAACATTCCTTTTTTAAAATAATTACCTTTGATGATTGGGAGAGAAATATAATGTTATTTCATTAATATTTTAAACTAAATTAAAGAAATAATAAATTGAAGTTATAGAACATTCTATTTCTCTTATAGAACATCATCGAAGGTATATCAAATGATATAAAAAGGCCTGCGACGAGTCAAAAGGATTCATTCGATCTCAGACCAGCAAAGGCATAAGACCTTTAGCACTCTGTAATAAAATTTATGTAATGTTGTAAAATCTATAAAGTATAAATTCTTTGAAGTAATAAAAGAAAAAAGATTCAAATTTAAATAAACTTTATTAAAATTTATTTAGAATAGAGTAACTCATCTCATTTCATGCATCATTTGTCATAAAATAAGTAAATAAATTAATTATCGCACATTGAAAAGTATTGCACTTGGATATGTCGTCGATAATAATTTATTTAATCATATGTCATTGAATAAAAGTGTTCTTTATCGCACATTTAAGAGTATTGCACTCAAAGATGTCGTCGCTTTAAACACTTTTCCGCATTTTTCATATAATAAAAAAGTTGATTATCGCACTCTTTAGAGTATTGCACTCAACGGAGTCGTCGATAATAACTTTTATCATTCTACCCTCTCCTCCACACGTAAAGAAAATTATAAATTATCGCATCTCCAAGAGTATTGCACTGGAGGAGATCGTCGATAAACATAATTTTCTTATACAATATTGTTGTATGCACCTTGTATATGCATGGAATTAAATATAATAATGAAGTAAATTTAAATTCAGTAATTAAAATATTACCTGGCGACCGTGAATAAAGTCGGGAACGCTTCAACTGGCGACCGTGACAGGACATGCATTGAAGGTCATACAACAATAAATCAAAAATCTAGTATAAAACACTAGATGATACCTCTGTATAACGGGGGGCTCTTTGAGGGCACCGATTATGCACGTGTGGAGGCATTAGAGGAGAGTTTTGACGACTTTATCGAAGTCAAAACCGAAAGAGATGAGAAACTAGAGAATCTAGTCGATAAACTAAATAGAAAGATTGAACGCTTAGAAGAAAAGTGCTTTAATCAATCAGAAAGAATTATCGAACTTGAAGAGGCACTTGGTATGTACTCATGTGACCTCACAAAGATAAGTCAAGGTAATGAGAAATTGCAAAAGAATTTAAATGATGTTTTTTCTTGCATGATTAAACAACATTCAAATTTTAATAAAAGAATCACAGTTTTAGAAGAAAAAACTGCTGAAATTACTAGCTTAATGGAAAAGCTACAAATTAATTAAATAAATACTTATAAATATTTATTTAATTATCAATAATTTCATAAAAGCTAAGGCATTTATAATATTGTACCAAGGCGGTATTATAACACCTTAATACGTGTAGTGCTTGATAAGCAACGTTAGCTTAACGGCACAGCTCTTGCTTTACACGCGGAGGGCGGAGGTTCGAATCCACCTCAGAGCATAAAAAATTTTTAAGATTTTTTTCTGCATTTTATGTGATTAAATAATTAAAATATATTAATAAAATTTATTTGCCAAATTAAAATTGCAATAAATAATTAATTTAATTAAATATGAATATTTAAAAAAATGTTGAATTTTAAGAAATGGAAATAAAGAGTAAAGCAAGAAAGATTCAGATGTAAGTGTTTAAACACACACAAATACACATACATATGTAGATGTATTAGCTTATTGAAATAGATATAAAGGTTGGTTTCCACTTAAGAAATTTCCATCAAGTTTAAATCAGATTTAAATACTTTGAAAGTAAATTCAAAAGAAATATAAATCAATACAAAGCTATATTGAATTATAAAGAAGGATTTCTTATCATTCTTTTTTGACCTAATTTTTTAAATTTACAATTTAAAATGTCGAAAAGAAGATCAATCCTAAAATTACATGAGAAGACATCTGAAGAGCTTCTAAACGAAATAGATCAGCTCTCAGATGCAAGTTCTCCTGAAGCTATAAGGAGATCTGGCTCATGGAGAAGAGCAGTAGCAGAGGAAGTAAAATGCCTCGATGAAAATCAAGATAGCTTAGAAGCAAGGATAATAAACATTGAAATAGATGTAACAAATCAGAGTGCTTTACAAAACAATATGCAAATAAGCCAAGATTCTCTAAAAGAATCATTAACTCTTCTGGAAGGGTTGATGAGTAAAAAATTAGAAGAAGCCAAAGCTGAATGGCAACAAGAAATTCAAACTCTAAAAAATGAAAATGAGAACCTAAAAAAAGAAATAACCGTTGTCAAAACGGAAGTTCAAGAGTTAACGGTTAAAAATGAAACGTTAACTAAATTGTTTCAAGAAAATGAGTATATCATTGCTGTACTTAGACATCAAGAGATAGCTGAACTTGATGATGCGCTAAGAAAGAATGAAGATACCACGCGAAAGTTACAGGAACAAATAGAGAGTTCGACACTCCATCGTACCTGTAATGGAAGCTCAATTGTATCTAGTGATGCAACCAAGAAACTACAGCTAAAAATACCTAAATTTAAAGGGACTTCAGAGGAAAGACCTATCAAATTTTTAAATGACTTGAAAAGATATATAGAAGTCACAAATCTCGATGAGAAAGAGATAAAGTATATATTTTCTCAAAGTTTAGAAGGAATAGCTCAAAGCTGGTTCAATCTAAATGAAAGAGAAATCTCTTTAATAGATGATTTTGAAAGAGAATTTAAATTGCAGTTCTGGAATGATAATACCCAGAGGGCTATTAAACGAAAAGTTGAATTTGTAAAATATGATTCAAATAAAAAATCAACACGACTAGCCTATGCAATGGAAATATTTAATTTAGCTCAAGAATTAGATTTGCATAAAGATGATTGCGAAATTATAAATCAGCTAAGTAGGCATTTTGATAGAGAGATAAGAGGCGCCATACGTGGACAACGCACTCGAAATAAAGCTGAATTTTTCAGTATTCTGTCTGAGTTTGACTTTGAAGATAAAGATGAAAAAGAAAGCCAAAGTCAAATAGACAAGAATAAAAATTATCCTAACAAAAATACTAATTATTATAATAACAATTATAATAAAAATAGGAATAATTATAATAACAAACCTCGAAACGAGTATGAGGTAAATGAAGTAAGAATGCAACGAGAAAATAAATCGAAAGATTATCATGCAAAGAAAAAACTAACAAAATAACAAGATTTTGTTAATAAAGCTGGTAAAATATATGAAGAGGAAGTAGATGTTACTGACTTATTCCCAGAAGCAGGTACATCAAAGCAGGGAAACGATCAATAGTTGCATTTTGTAACTCGGATCAAGAAAGAAGCAAAGTAAATCAACAAAATGCAACTAAGAAAAAAGAAAGTTTTGAGGTTAACACTATATTTAGTGACCCTCGTAGTGAACTGTTGTATGATATTGAACCTGATGGTGTTAATATCATAAAAAAGAAATGTCCTCAGATACCATTAGAAGTGGAAGGCATACAAATGCAAGCATTAATAGATTCAGGCAGTGAAGTAACATGTATCTCAGAAGAGTTTTATAAAAATAATTCTCATATTCTTAGTAATCGTCCAACTTTACCTATAGCAGGGAAAGTTATTAAAGGTGCAACGGGTTTAAAATCAACAAAAATAACTAAACAAGTTATGTTGACTGTTAAGGTGGCTAGTATCGAATTTAATGCCATTTTTATCGTAGTACCAAAGCTAGTGAGAGAGTGTATAATTGGCTACGATGTACAAAAAGGCTTAAAAATGATTTTAGATACTGAACATGAAAAAATATGTATCAGTAATCAAAATAAAAAGGAAATCATTCCTTATATAGATATTATTCTTGAAGAGAATGAATATGAGAGTTTGAGTATTGAGTACAGTGAAAGTGTCTCAAAACCAAACGATAAAAATATAAATGATCCTAAGTATGATTTGATGTACGAAGAGATCGAACAAAAAATACTGCCGAATGAAAGCCTTACAGATGAACAGAAACAGAAGTTAATTATATTAATATTTCAATACTGTGGAATATTTAATAAAAGACCCGGTTTACTAGATATTTATGAGCACGAATTGCAGCTCAAGGACGATAAACCATTCTTCATTAAACCTTATCCTATTCCAATAAATTATAAAGAAAAGGTAGAAAAAGAAGTCGAAAGAATGCTTGAATTAAAAATTATCAGACGATCAACGAGCCCTTATATCAACCCATTGGTTACTGTGATAAAAAAGGATGGCTCAGTTAGATTATGCCTAGATGCTAGGAAACTTAATGAAAAGCTCATTAAGGATCACGAATCACCACCAAGAATTGAGGAAATATTTCAAAGATGCCAAGACATAAAATATATGTCAAACTTTGATTTAACTAGTAGTTTTTGGCAGATAGGTTTACACGAAAACAGCAAAAAATACACTGCATTCATGGTAAATAACAAGGTGTACGAATTCAATGTGGTACCGTTCGGTACATCAACCAGTAGTGCTGCTCTTATAAGGGGTTTGGACTTAGCTATAGGTGATTTACACCATTCAGTTATAGCATTCGTTGATGATCTATTGTGTATTTCACAGAGCTTTGAACAACACCTAGAACATTTAGAAAAACTGTTCAAAAAATTGGAAAAACATAATTTAAGATTGAATTTCAAAAAATCAAATTTTGTACAGAAAGAAGTACAATTTTTGGGTCACATCTTATCAGCAGAAGGGCTTAAACCTCAACCTGAAAAGATTCAAGCAATAAAAGATTTTAAGAGACCTATTAATAAAAAACAATTGCAAAGTTTTTTAGGTTTCGTAAATTTTTATACAAAATTTACAAGAAATTTCTCACAGGAAACTATTCCATTATTAGAATTATTAAAGAAAGAAAGTAGTTTCATATGGAAGGAAGAGCAAGAAAATGCATTTAATAAAATAAAAGAATTATTTATAAAAAATATCATGCTAAAATTTGCAGATCCTAGAAAGCCATACATTCTGACTACAGACGCAAGTGATTTTGCTGTAGGAGCAGTATTAAGTCAAAAGAATGAACTAGATGAAGAAGAGGTCATTACCTTTATATCAAGAATATTAAAAGGATCTGAAATAAATTATTTCACTACAGAAAAAGAGATGCTAGCAGTAGTATGGGCCCTAGATAAATTAAGTACATATTTACTAGGAGCAGAGAAAATAATCCTAAAAACAGATCATGAAGCATTAATTTTTTTAAAAACATGCAAATTCTCGAATGCCAGATTAAGAAGATGGAATCTAGCAATTCAAGATTATAATATAAATTTAGAATATCTACCAGGTACAAAGAATATCATTGCAGATTTTTTAAGTAGATGTGAGGCTATCAAAGCAGATACTGAAATAATCATATCTAGCTTATTAGCAAAAAATCCATCGAAAGAATTAAGAAAGATGTTTAATTCTTTAGCAGAATTACAAAACAAAGACTCAAGATTAAGAAAAATTATCGAGAGATACCTTAAAAATGAAGAAAAAATAATCAACCGATATAAAATAATAAATAATATTTTATATGTGAAAACTAGACAAGATTATGTTCAGATTGTTTTACCAGATGAAGTAACGATGTGTTTAATTCAAGAGATACACGAAATATATGGACACATTGGATCTAAAAAAATAATTAAGATGATAAGAGAGGATTTTGCTACATATAAATTAAAAAAAAATGCAATAAGATTTACTTCAACTTGTGATATATGCCAAAAGAGTAAATATATTAATACGAAATATAATACTCTATATCAGCCTATAATAGCTAAAAAACCGAACGATTTATTATCAATAGATTTCTATGGACCCTTACCTACATCAAGGGGGGGCACCAAGTATCTACTAACTACTGTGGATGTATTTAGCAAATACGTGGTACTACACCCGATAAAGAGAGCAAATACTCCAACAGCCATAAAGAAAATTATTGAAGATTATGCAAAAAATTATGGTAAACCCAAGAAGATCATATGTGATCATGGTACTCAATTCACATCTGATAAATGGGTGAATTGTTTAAAAAATAATGACATACAATTAGTATATTCATCTGTGAGACACCCACAAAGTAACATTGTGGAAAGAATTCATAGAGAAATAGGGAGATTCTTTCGAATTTTTGTAAAAGAGAATCATCAAGGATGGGCAAGATATGTAGAAATTATTCAGAACATCATGAATGAAACACATCATGAAACCACTGAATATACTCCCATTGAATTACATATGAATAAAAAACCAACTAGATTCTGGAAAAAATGGTTAAGAATAGAAGAAAACCAAGAGAATAATCTAGAAGAAAAAATTTTCTTAGCATATAAAAATATGAAAGAAAAATTAAACAAGAAAAAAGAAAAATTTAATAAAGATAAAGAGCACTTTCAGTTTAAAATCAATGAAAAGGTTCTTTTAAAAGCAAATTACCTATCAGAAAGTAGTGAAAAAAAAATCACCAAGTTTTTTATGATTTACGAAGGACCATACATCATTAAAAAAATCATAGGTCCAGATACCTATATTTTAATGAATGAAAGGGGGAAAGAAAGAGGAACTTTCCATACTTATCATTTAAAAAAATACTCCACGAATTAAGAAAAAAGTAAAATTAATGATACATCGTACAGAGGTAGTTTATACCATGGAATCATCAGATAAAAGCTAAAAAATAATATGAAGTTGGCTCATTTTTACTTTTATCTAGGGGGCTATGTAGACGCAGAAGCCACGAACGAATTAAAATTTTTCTAGAATGCACATCAGAAAAAGAAATACACATTAAAAGAGAAAAAGAATTGTCTAGAATATTCGTTTTTCAAAACAAAAAGAAATCGAATATTCCATAGAATAAATTCAAAAATAAATAAAGAGGGGCAAGTACTATAAAAGGCCCAGCAAAAATAAAAGGAACATCAGTGTATAAATTAACAGTCAAAAGGAAAAGAGTTCAAAGGTCATGGCTGGTAAAGTCGACGCACAAACATATACAGAAGATTTTGGACGTTGCGACGCAGCGACGCAAGGAGAAGACGTTCAGTTTTTCCCGAGGACACTACATTGGATAACAAAGAAGAAAGCAAGTACCAAGACGTATGAAAAGTCCACAAGAAAATTGAAAAGGAAAAGCTAAAGAGGAAGAAAACACAAACGAAACCAACAAATACATGGAATGAATGGACCCAATACGATCTTGGTGACTTGGAGGATCGACCACCTATTAAAATAATTGTACGAAGGAGGGCAAGAAGGAGTCGTGATGAGAGCCAGCCATACGATCCTGAGATGCCCAGTACCTCATATGACGAGTATGAACCTCAGATGGTGTCATTAAAAAGGTAATGAAATACCTAAAATATTATTTTAGTAATGAAATAAAAAAAATCAAATTTGAAAAAAAAAAAAAAAACAAACAAATTTAACTATAATATAAATTGAAAAATAGAGAGAAAAATTAAAATAAATAAAAGGCAATATTAAGGAAACAAATATTATATGTTTCTCATTAGACGCCAAGAAGAACTAGAGGACGAGGAACAACAACAAAGAGAGGCAACGGCTAAAAAACAAAAGCAGCATGATGAGTGGAAACTGGTCCAGGACAAATACGAGACTCTATTGGACTTTGCCATACAAGAAATAGAAATAGAAGTAAATAAAAAATTGAGTGAAGAAGAAGAACTCAATATATTGCAATTAAGTGTAGACAAAGAAATAGACCAATGGGTCAGAGATTTAGTTGAATAAAAAAAAAAAAAAAAACTTTCCTCGTAAAAATATATCTATTTTTTTTTTGTAGATAGAGATAAACCTCCTCTCTGTTGTATTGTTGTGTGTGTGTCCAAACCTGTATATGTATAAAAATAAGAATAAAACGATCAACGAGACATCCAGCGAGGAAGCTACAAAAAGAAGAAAAAGAAGATTTTGTAATTTAGTTAAAATTTCTATTAGCATTATTAATTAATATTAAGATATTAACATTTTTATTTTTTTTTTAAGTAAAATTTTTTTTTATAATTTTAATTTGTTAAATATTTTAATGTTTTACTTTCGCAAATACAATTAATTGATTTTAATTAAATACACCAAATGACTTTAAAAAGTTTAAAATACATTACGAAAGAATAAGAAAAATAAAAACAAACGAAAAAGAAAAGAAAGATATAATAGACTAGACATTTAAATGCGATCGAGTGTTTGTGTTTACTAACGCTGGCCATGTGGCACAGTATAAAAACAATAAATACAAGCACGCGATCAGTCGTAAAACGAGGGTTTTTAATCTTCTAAGAAATAACGAGCATACAAAGCCGTTTAAACATAACCATTTAAAATACATTGAAAATATTTATGTTTCGAAAAATTTAAATGCATTTAAATTACTATGTAAATATAATTGAATGTTGAAGTTACACAATTTCAGATTGTTTTTGTTAATAATTCACGTTTATTAAAATAATAAATACAAACATTCACTTATATAATGTAAAATTTTACTTTTCAGTGGGGGGCAATAAAACATTTTAGAGTAGTTCGAATATCAATAGAATTAAAATAATTTCAAATACTTATTTACTCATATATTTGAAAAGAAAATAATTTAAATTATATTGGAATTACACTTAAATTAGATTTGAAAAAAGAAAAATTTTTGTAAAACTAAATTGATGTTTAAATTATAAGCAATTTAAATTTAAATTAATAAAAACAAATAAACTGTTAGAATATAATAAATAAAATGAAGATTAAGAATTAAAATCATATTGGTTTGTAAATATTATTGAATGTTTATATTTACAGATTTAGCTTATATTGATTTAAATTTGATAATTATTACAATAATAAATATAAGCATTCAATCATATGGCGTTTAGTGGAAGTACAAAACATTTTAGAGATAGAACTGAAAATTTCTTGCCTTCATCAAATAGTAGTTTACATGCTAAAAATTTTCAATTCTATCTGGGGGGCTATGTAACGGCCCATATTAATTTGTTATAAATTAATTTAGTTTAATAAAGAATTGATCAAAAGAATAATTTGAAAACTTAAAGTAGATCATCTAGATTACCGATCTAGGTCGGTAATGAAAATAACGCAAAATACATATAGATAGATATAAGAAAATAAAGAGAGAAATGGAATGTTCTATTTCTTTTAACAAAAATATGATTATTCTTTTATTGTTAATTACAACATATAAACGTAACAGAACAGTTCATTTCTATAATAGGTATAAACAAAAAAAGATTATTATAGTAAAAATTAAAATATGAAAAATGAAATTTTTTAATAATAGACAAAATAATTAATAAATTGAAGCTTAGAATTATGTTGTCAAACAAACATGTTAATTAGAAAAAATTATAAGCAATAGAAAGTTTTATTCAAAAGCATTCTACTTCTTATTTAAAAAACGAATGTTCCATATCTCTTAATACTATCAATATGAGATTGGTAATAATAAATAAAATAAAATATAATTGTAATGATTAAGGGAACATTCCTTTTTTAAAATAATTACCTTTGATGATTGGGAGAGAAATATAATGTTATTTCATTAATATTTTAAACTAAATTAAAGAAATAATAAATTGAAGTTATAGAACATTCTATTTCTCTTATAGAACATCATCGAAGGTATATCAAATGATATAAAAAGGCCTGCGACGAGCCAAAAGGATTCATTCGATCTCAGACCAGCAAAGGCATAAGACCTTTAGCACTCTGTAATAAAATTTATGTAATGTTGTAAAATCTATAAAGTATAAATTCTTTGAAGTAATAAAAGAAAAAAGATTCAAATTTAAATAAACTTTATTAAAATTTATTTAGAATAGAATAACTCATCTCATTTCATGCATCATTTGTCATAAAATAAGTAAATAAATTAATTATCGCACATTGAAAAGTATTGCACTTGGATATGTCGTCGATAATAATTTATTTAATCATATGTCAATGAATAAAAGTGTTCTTTATCGCACATTTAAGAGTATTGCACTCAAAGATGTCGTCGATTTAAACACTTTTCCGCATTTTTCATATAATAAAAAAGTTGATTATCGCACTCTTTAGAGTATTGCACTCAACGGAGTCGTCGATAATAACTTTTATCATTCTACCCTCTCCTCCACACGTAAAGAAAATTATAAATTATCGCATCTCCAAGAGTATTGCACTGGAGGAGATCGTCGATAAACATAATTTTCTTATACAATATTGTTGTATGCACCTTGTATATGCATGGAATTAAATATAATAATGAAGTAAATTTAAATTCGGTAATTAAAATATATAATAACGGTAATAACCTGGTGACCGTGAATAAAGTCGGGAACGCTTCAACATTAAGGTCCATTAAACCATTTTTATAAGGTTCAAAGTCAAAATATTTATTATAAAATCTGTAGTAAACCAATCCAAATTTATTACACAATCTGTTATTAATGTTTTTAGAATGTACATAAACTTTGTTATGAGTAAACCTGGTCATCAGATCAATAATATCGACATCAAAAAAGCTTTCTAGTTCTTTAGTTATATTATTTTCCAATTCAATTAAGTAGCGTAGTTGTGAATTTTCATCTTTTATTTCAAAATTTAAAATCTTTTTCTTGATAGTGTAAATTAAATTTCTATTCTTATTATATACTTGATAGTTGAAAAAATTCAACTTTTGTATGTTTTTTGTTACATGGTCTAAGTGCGGAGGAAAGAGATTGTGATACTTATATAGAAGCAAAAATTTTATTTTAAGTCTCGTGTTCATAATATCCATCTTGTTCTTGTAAAATTCATGACCGTATTCCATTGCCTCCATTAAAAAACTTTTTAATAACACCACCAATAAATGTGTTCTCTCAAAATGTTATGGACTGATAAAGCTACACAAAATTGATAAGTCTATGAGAATTATTGTTTCCACCATTGGCTCACCCACTTATCAAATTGCAAAAATTTTTGCAAGGTTTATGTCTAAATATATTCCTCACAACCGTCATACTCTAAAAAACAGTTATGAATTGATTGGTGATTTAAAAAACTTGAAAATACCAGAAAATTGTTCACTCTTTAGTATTGATGTTGTTGCTTTATATAACAATGTCCATATGTCTGCTATTTCGGCCTCAATTGAGAGAAGATGGTCTCACTTATATAAGCACACTGATTTATCACTCCGGGAATTTCTTGATGTAATAAGTTTTAAAATGAACAATAATTATTTCACTTTTGATGGTAAATTTTACGAACAAATATTTGGTTGTGCTATGGGAAGTCCAATGAGTCCTATTCTTGCTGAGATTGTCATGCAGGACGTTGAACTTCATAGTTTTGAAGGTTTGAGGGACTCAATTTTGTTCTATAGAAGATACGTTGATGATAGTCTCATTTGTGCAAAAAGTAGTGATATCGATAAAATCCTTGTTGCTTTTAACTCTATAGATCGGCACATACAACACACACTGGAAGTGCCTGTAAACAACACCTTACACTTCCTAGATGTCAACATTGATTTCACTGATAAAAACAACATAATTACTGATTGGTATCTCAAGGAAACTCACTCGGGACAATACCTAAATTTCTTTTCTCATGGACCAATTTCACAAAAGATTGGTATTGTGTTCTTATTGGTGGATAAAGTACTCAAGCTATCAAATACAAAGTTTCATGCTAAGAATTTCAATATCATTAGAAGGATGCTTATTGGTAACAACTACCCAATTGAATTTATAAACACACATATTGAAAAAAGAATTAAGCAGAGTAGGTACAATCACCACAATCTAAATGTAAGGGATCTTTCAGAGTCTAACAATATAATTGTATTTCCTTATTCAAAATCCCATGAATTTACTTTTAAAAACATATGCAAAATGTTTAATTTCAAATTAATTTTTAGTCTTGATAACAAAATTAAATGCAATTCACAATTAGGCAAAGATATTACAAAAAAATCATTAAAAAATAACGTTGTATACAAGATTGATTGTACTGATTGTAATGATTGCTACATTGGACAGACCAGTCGTTCTCTTGAAACTCGAGTTAAGGAACATAGGTCTGATTGTTTACATAAGCGTGAAAGATCGGCCCTTTACTCTCATGAGCTAAACACTGGTCATAGTATGAATTTTGACATTGATAAGGTTAAAATACTTGATAATGAGGGTAATTATTATAAAAGATTGGTCTCTGAAATGATCAACATACACATTCACAAGCACAATATCAACAGAATGTTTGACACGCAAAAGTTGTTGACTGTTTTTAAGGATTATATTGATAATAATGTGTGGACTGTAAATCGTAGTTAATAATTTTCCTAAGTTTCAGATATGATGAGGTATTATATATATATATATATATATATATATATATATATATATATATATTTAGTAGTATTTATTTATTTCATTACTATTGATTGTGTAAATTATTCATTATAAGTTTTTTGTAATTAATATTCTTTTCATAGTTGATACATTTTATTCAAAAATTGACATACGCATGTGCTAAATGTACATCCAACAACAGCGCTTACCACATGGATATCTTTTAACTTGCTAGTTCATGTTGTGTGATCCTCCTTATAGTGTTCTGTCTAGTTGCTGTTGTGAACGATTTCTCTGCTTTTAATCTGATCATATGTTTTTGCAACTTGTATATACTTTAGACTGAAACCATGCTAATTGATGGTCTTTATTATTAATAATTTGGAGAGATATATTTATTATCAAGTTGTTTAATTGAGTTTATAATGTTTCATTGTTCTTTTAATATAAATTTTTGAAGGGTACATAGAATATTATATGATATTTTGATGATAATTTGTTTTTGTAATTTTAATGAATGGAAGTTTTATATAGATATATATGTTATGTTTCAGGTGGAAAATTTTTATACATTGTTATGTAATTTAAGAAAATTTTGTACTTGAAAAGGGTCATCAAAAATATGACTGAAACGTAGTCTTATGAAGTAATAATAAAAGAATTATCATGACAGTTAAAAGTTGTTAAATATTTCTTTATTAAATAAATCATTTATACTGTCGTTAACCTTTATTGATAAATAATTTTTTCCGTTAATTCAGTTGCTAAACACTTTAATTGTTCTGGGTAAAGGGGATTTTCTAACAATTCTACTCGACCTTTATGACAACAATTGGGGAAATCGTTACTTTTAGTATATTCGAAAGCAAAATCTTTCGCATCATGATAAACACATGTATTTGTCATAAAACTAATGTAATTTTCAGATATGAGATTTTCATCGAAATATATATTTGCTGTGTAACCAATTAGTTCCGAATTAATTTTTTCAGTTAATATTTATTTGATTTCTTTAATTTTTTTTTTACTTTGCCCTTTATTGTTTTATCAGTAACTTTTATCAATACAATATTATGATTGTTATTATAATTATTATTATTGTAATTTTCAGTATAATTGTTGTCTTCAATTTTTAATTGTTTACACTTAATAAATAATGTCTTTAATTGATACGAATCATATCAATGTTTTCGCTTTTTTTCATCTATTGGTTTATTTATTGTAGTATCATTATTATTATGTTTTTTGTCATCAATTTCTATTTGTTTACACCTTGTGCGTAATTATTTTAATTGGTAACAATTATTTTTTACTTTTATTTTCTTAATAATCTCGGCATTTTCCAATTTTTGATTTTTAATGTGTCTTATTCTCTTATATTCATTATATTGTTCACTAATAACTCTTCTATAAGTCTCTTTTTTGCGTAATTTTTCTTTTTCATGCAATTTCTCAATTTATTAGTATCTCTATTTTCAAATGTTTTTATTTTTTATATCTTAATATTTTCAATTTTTTTTTATATTTATTTTGTTGTTCTTCTCTCATTTTCATGTAAACTTTTTTCTTACGTGTAGCTTCATTTGTACGTATTTGTTCCATTTTATCAGTACCCTTTTTTATCTTTGATTTCATTTTTGTTATTTTAGTATTTCTAATTTTTCTTTATATTTATTGGGTTGTTTTTTTTAATTTTTATGTAATCTTCTTTTTTACGTGGAGCTTCATTTACACGTATTTGTACCAATTAATCAATACTCATTTTTTCTCTGAATTTCAATTTTGTTATCTTAGTATTTTCTAATTTCACTTCATATTTATTTAGAATTTTTTCTTTGATTTTCATATGAGTTACTTTCTTACGCAAAGCCTTATTC
This sequence comes from Anastatus disparis, assembly GCA_017163975.1. Classification (NCBI taxonomy): domain Eukaryota; kingdom Metazoa; phylum Arthropoda; class Insecta; order Hymenoptera; family Eupelmidae; genus Anastatus; species Anastatus disparis. The sequence goes on along the minus strand of JAFFSR010000394.1, from coordinate 792,973 downwards.
GCACGTATTTGTTCCAATTTATCAGTACTCATTGTTTCCTTGAATTTCAATTTTGTTATCTTAGTATCTTCTAATTTTTCTTCATATTTTTTTGGTTGTTTTTTTTTTAATTTTTATATAAGTTTCTTTCTTGCGTAAAGTCTTATTCGCTCGTATTTGTTCAAATTCATCAGTACTCATTGTTTCCTTGAATTGCCATTTTGTTATCTTAGTATTTTCTAATTTCTGTTTATATTTATTTAGTTGTCCTTTTTTCATTTTCATATAAGCTTTTTTCTTACGTGAAGTTTCTTGAACTCGTCTTAGTTCTAATTTATCATTACTTTTTTTTTCTTGCATTTTCATAATAATGTCTTTTTCTGAAATTTTTTTTAATTTATAAATTAAACAAATATAATGACTTGTCCGCACTAAAGCTATAATAATAAAATAATTTTTGCTAAAATAAAAAATCATTTGGACTTGTTATTTTTTTATAAGCTTGGATTGGAAATTAGATATCCAACTTGATAAACCTAACCATAAAATACGATGCATTGAAAGTTTTTATTATAACTTTATATGTATAATATTTTGGTGGATTTCTTGAGTTGTCCTCACTAGAGTTTATTCTTACAAATTTTTACTTCGTAGAAAAAAAACTCGATTAAACGCATCGTTTATTTATAAGCTAGGATTGAAAATATTATTAGAAGGCGGGCAGCTTTGTCATGCTCTTAAGTCCTATTACAAATAAAGCTTCTTTTTCATCTATTTCTTTTGATCCTTTTTTTCCTTTATTTAATTTAATCTCAACTGTCCTAATTTTACTATCGTTATAATTTAAGTGGATATGATCGATTCCCATTACATCATTATCTGGTTTTAAAAAATTTGTATCTGAAATGTCATTGTCCATTTCCATCAAAATTGTTTCATGATTCGAATTCTTTTGTTTACGATGCATTTCCATGATCTTTTTTTGTTCTGCCAATAAATGTCTTAGTGAGTTTTTTTCTAATAGTTCAAGCTCGGCGAAATCTAAATTCAATGGTATTTGATTTGGACGTTGCTCATGACAAAAACTCCTCCTTATCATGTCCGTTGGACTATCGTAATTATTATTTGCATTATTATAATTTTGTAAAACTGGAAACATTCTTATTTGTTGCATTTCAAAAATTCTTGATGTAGTAATCGCATTTGAGAAAAATTATATCTTAAACAACATGGACCTCAAATATAAAGTATTGCGACAGCAAAAACAATTGCGAAAACGCCACAATTATAATTAATTGTTTATGATTGTACTGTTTCGAATACTATGCTCAATTCTGATTTGTTTGGAAATAATCTGTTTATATAAATCTTATGCTCACCCTAAAGATATTTAAGATTTAAACTGTTATATATATGAATCACCTTATAATTATAATACACACAAATCCGGTGACCCTTTTCTAAATTTCCGGAAAATAATAACTGTATTGATTCTCCATCAATTGGTACTGAATTAATATATCATGGTCTTTTAATTAGTGAAGTTAATTGCATGTTGAATGAGGTGCACCGTTTTGAAATATTTTTAAATTCTAATACATGAATATCAGTTAACATGAAAGCAATTCAACTATACAATCCCTGTCCCTTAATAATTAATTTATCCTTCTCAGTCAAAACCATTATTGAAAATTCAAATTCTTTTCAGAATTTTAATTCATTTTTAACGAACTCTTTTCAAAGATATTCACAAAAGAATTGCTTTTACATTAACTAATTTAATTTACTGCCTTTTTACTTTAAGAAGGGGCCGAACTATCTGTCTCTGTCTAATAGCGTTTTTCATTATTTATATAAACACTATCCTTTATAACAAGAAAAAAATAGCAGCTCCCGCTAGATATTAGTATAATTACTAAATTTTGTAATAACAACCAAATTTTTTACCGCATAGTTTTTGACTAATTAGAGACCTACTAGCAATCTAGAATATAACCTATCTTTTTTTGGTAGGTCTCTAATTATTCAAAAACTACGCAGTAAAAAAATTTGGTTGTTATTACAAAATTTACTTATTATACTAATATCTAGCGGGGGCTGCTATTTTTTTCTTGTTATACCGGATAGTGTTTACATAAATGATGAAAAACGCTATTAGACAAAGACAGATAGTTCGGCCCCTTCTTAAAAGCTGAAAAATAAAAGAAATTATGAAAAATGCCATGAATTAATTGTTATATGATAAATAAATAATAATAAAATTTGTAAAAATACTATAACGATAAAAAATGGTTATTTCCGGCAATTATACATTTATGTATATATGGGACATTTTACACCAACTGAAAGAGCAAAAAAATAAAAATTGCTGAAACTCTGAGAATATATTCTGTTGGTTGCACAAAATGTGTAAAAAAATTTTCAAGAATTTAGATTGGAAGGATCAAGAGCCATAGATCCTTGAAATTTAGAAATTTAAAAAATTTTTTGGAAAAGTACCAACTTTATGGTTTTTTTCTGAAAATCCTGATGTTTTAAAGAGAAATTCATAAAAATACATCTTGTTGCAAATGAAAAGGAAAGTTAGCATAAAATTTTACAGACCTAAATTTTGAAGTTTTCTATTGGTTCTTACATGTATTACATGGTAATTAAAATCACTCATTGTTTGCCACTTCAGAAATTGCTTTTTAAGGGCTTATTTTCTTCTATTTTTTATTAACTTTAAAATAAATTTTTGATTGCTTAAGAAAGAGCCACTAATAAGGAGTTATGAAAGTTTTAAATATATATATTCATGTATGATTTATTTTTCATATTGAATATAAATGTATATTTTAATGTATGATTAATTTTTATATTGAAAATAAATGATACATGATAATATATATTTTAAACTGTCTTAACTTCTTATTGATGGCTCTGACTTACATGATAAAAAATTCATTTTGAATTTCATGTAAAATAGAAAAAAAATAAGCCCACGAAAAGAAATTTCTGAAGTGGCGAACAATGAGTAATTTCAATTACCATGTAATACATATAAGAACCAATAGAAAACTTCAAAATTCAGGTCTGTAAAGAATCATGCGAACTCTGCTCTTCATTTACGACAAGAAGTATTCTCATGAATTTCTATCTAAAACATCAGGATTTTCAGGAAACAAATGATTAAGTTGGGACTTTTCCAAAAATTTTGATAATTTTCCAAATTTCAAGGAGCTATAGCTCTTGATCCTTGAAATCTAAATCCTTGAAATTTTTTTTACATATTTTCGGTAACAAAGAGAATATATTCTTAGAGTTTCAGGGATTTTTATTTTTCTTCTCTTTCAGTTGATATGAAATGTCGCATATATATAATAAATCATTAAAAAAAGTTTGTTGTAAAAAGAACTAAAATGAAAATTATTTAGAGTTATTTCTAATAATTGTATTCTATAATTTATTTACAGTTATTAACGGATATTTGCAGTATCTACATTTAAAAAATGTATAAATGATAATAAACAATCATTATTTATCTCCAGCCTAACGCTTTTTTATTGTTATTTATGGTTTTCAATATTTTCTTATAATCATTTGTTTATTCACAGTATTATTCTACTTTAAAAAAATAATTTTTATACAAGGTGATGAAATATTTTACTATAAGATAATACATATACATGTTGTATATCACAAAAAAATTTCAACATCAAAACTAATTCTCTACTGTAAAGAATAAAAAATTAAATTAATAGAATTATGAAATTTTGATATGGGAATACTTTTAATAATTAACTTTTTAATAACTTTGAATATTGGTAAATTTTTCAAATAACTTGTGAAAGTGAATGCTAATTAAATTTAGTTTTAATACGAAGATAATTATTTAAGTTGGAAATGTATTTAATAAAATAATATATCTATTTATAAGTTATCACTTAATGATAATTTTTTAAACTTTTTATTCATAGTTTGAAATAATATTGAATATATGATTATCATTTTAATAGTTTTTATAAAATATTATGTAAATTTTATAAGTATAAATTTTTTAAGGAGGTGTCAAATGAACAGTACACTTGCGCCCATAAATATTGACTATATTTCCATTGTATTTCAAAATTTTAAATAAAGAGATGCATTAACATATAGGATGTAACACGAAGATTATTTAGTTAAATTTTTAAATAAATCTATTCATTAGTTATGGAGGAGTTTGGGTTCCAATATTATTTACTAATATTTTTCTATTTGGCATCAGAAATCTAAATATCTTGAAAACTAATGATTATAAATAATCATCATGGTACATACTAGAAGTTAATACATTCCTTTTATGGAAATTCAACAATAGAATGGGAAGACAATTAAATATGACAGTTAATTTTTATATCTTCTTATAGTAAAATATAATCAAACTTTGACAACAAATTCAACATAGTGAAATAATTGTACTTTCAATGATCATATTTAATACAAATTTTAGAGTGATATTACAGAATATTATTATTTTCCGCATTTATAATAAGTGTTTCGCAAATAATAAGTGAATTTTTTTTTTAAATGTTTACTTTTTTAGGGGAAATTTTCCTTCTATCTAGACAGTTCATAAATATAAATTCATAATTATAGACATAATCAAAAAAATTTATTAGTATTTCATATATTTTCCTATCTTTATAATTGACAATTAAAAAAAATTTAATATCAAATAAATAATTTTTTAAAATTGTATTTCATAAAATTTATGTTCAAACGATATTGAAAAAAATATTTTTATATCATGTAATGATAATTTTTCAAATGAGGTAATTTGATGTATTTTGAAAATTAATGTTTCTCTTATTAAAAATATTATTGCTTTAATGAAATAAATTTTAATATATCTAATTGTTAACAATTTTTATATGAATGACAATTCATTTAAATACAGACACGTGTATAAATGAAAATGTAATAAAGGTAGATATAATTTTAATATATTAATATGTAATTTTAATATATTCAATTGTTAACAATTTTTATATAAATGACAATTCATTTAAATACTATCATGTGTACAAATGAAAGTGTAATTAAGGTTAAATGTATGTTATTTATGAAAAATTGTTAACAAGTAACTTTTTAAATAATATATTTTCATGAAAATTAATTTAAATACTTTATTCTCTGAATGATAACTAAATAAAATTTTTATTTAATAAATTTAGTTATACAATTATAAATATATAGTATTTATATAACTGTTCATCAAATAAAATTATTATTTTTTTAATATATATATTAAAAAAATAATTATCACAATAGATTGTAGTTAAATAAAAATGTTTATTTTAATAATTATAGCGTTGAAATTTATTTTGATGGAAATGTTATTTGATTGACATTTACAGTATTACTTTAACTATATTTGAAAATTTACCTGTCATCAATGAAGAAATATTTAATTTTTTAAATTAATATTCTATTAATATCAAGAATTTTCTAAAAATTATAATATTTATATGCAAACCTTACTTGTGTTACATACACTTTTTAATATTTGTATCTCATTAATATTTTATATTAGATGTCAAATGGATTATTAAGTAATTGCAAATAGTTATTCTATTATTCTGAAATATTTAAATTTAAAATTAACCAAAAATGTGTATTTTAATCTTATGGTTTTTTTAATTTAAATTTCGTATTTCATATATATACTAGCTTGCCACAGCGGCCCTTTGGGCCGCTGTGGCTCGCACTTCGGTCTTTTCAGAGCTTCGCTTCGCTCAGCTCTGAAATGACCTTGGGCCTTGCATCGCTTCGCGATGCAAGGCATGAAAAAAGCTTCGCTTCTTGCATATAAGGCACGACCGTGAACGCTCGCGCTTTGCACTCGCTTTTTAATATTCAAAAAATATTAAAACAAAACATTTACCAACGCAAAAGCATTAAATGTTAATCTTATTTCTTTTTGCGTTGTATTTTTTACCGCAACTTTTAACAGGAGGTATGAATTTATTGTATTTATTTAAAAAAAAAAATTTATAATCATTTAAATTTTTCTTGTGAATTAAGTTGATTGATTTCGAAGAAATTTATGTTATGTGAAAAAGAGATATTTTCATGTATACTTTTTTAAGTTTTAAATAGGATAATCTATCAAAAGTTACAAGTAAAAAAAATTATTTTATAGTTCAGTAGCTTAAAAGTATAGTTTTGTATAAAGTTTTTATTTGATCTGAATCATTCCGACGGATGATGATTCAAAACAATAAAACAAATAAATATTGGCAGAAAAAAAAATCGTTCGAGTGGTTGTAAAACAGTTATCCCTTTAGAGGTTGAAAAAATGATTTTTTGGTAATAAATTGAAAAAAACGAATTTTGAAAAAAAGTATATTAAATAAAATTTATAGAAAAAAATAAGATCCATCTTTTTAGTTCTATATATATATTTTTTTAAATAATATTTATTAAATTATCATTTAAAAGGCTTTAATTTTTAAATTTTTCATTAACAATTTAAAAAATATTAACTTTAGAGAAAAATGTATGATATAAAAATCATTCATTTTTTTATATTCTATAACTTTTATTACATATACTTTTTTTAAAAAAATCGTATTTTTCAAGTTATTACCAAAAATCCATTTTTTTGACCATTTTAAAGGCGCCTATTTAAAAACGCTTCCAACGATTTTTTTCAAAATAGGAACGTTTACTTATGTTATTATTGAAAATAATTCCCTGTTTGAATTATTCAGATCGGATAAAAATTCGTCGAGAAAATTCATAAACTTGATATCTCACAAACATACATCCATACATACATTTTAAGGAAGCCTCGTAGTAGTCTTATTTTGCTATAAAAATAAGTTTTTCATCATAAAATAACATATTTTAAAGGGTTACATTTTTCGCGATGTCGAAAATATAAGGCACTTCCGTATAGCGGTCGTGCCTAAAAATACATTTGTGAAGATATTTTTATTAGAAATGAACACAAAATTTTTTTAAGCATGTTTCACGTAAAAATTAATTTCATAAATCCAATTCATGGTCATATATTAAGGTCTGGAAATTATAGTTGTTACTCAGTTCCCAGTTCTCAGTTAATTTATATCAAATATCGTACTATCTTTGTTCTTCTTATGGAAGAAGAGTGAGAAATAGTCACTTGATGGAATAAATTATACGCTTTTTTACTTTAAGCACATGTGCACATATATTTTCATATTATGTTTCATCAAATTATTTTCAATTTTATTTAGTACTTAAAATTAACTTAAATTAATCAAGTCTTATTTACTTAAAATTAACTTAAATTAATTAAGTCTTATTTACTTAAAATTAGTCATTTATACATAATAATATAATAAAAGAAAATTCAACCGAGCGACGTTAGGAGCAAAAAACTTGAATATAATTAATTCCTATTAACGTAAAACTCATTGAATTGTGTAACAATTTTCAACAGTTGATAAATATAACGTAAATCATATAATATATATATATATATATATATATCAATTTTAAATTACTAATAATTAATTTAAAACTCAAAAGTAACTATTTCAAAACGGAATATGGAAGATAAACATGTATCGTTTCATTCCTTAAATATCACGAATCGAAATATTAATTATTAGTAATTTTGAAGTGTTATATATTATGTAAATAATTCTATATTTAATAATTTTTAATTCTTATAACAGGAAAAGCCGCCCGAAAAGAGACAAATAATTACATTTTCTGCGAAATATTGCCCTTGAATCGAGTAGATGAAATATCAGTCTTAGTACAAAAAAAAAGACAGTAAGCATCGCAAATTTATGCTCTTACTTCATAATATAATAGTACCAACATTGGTCCCTAAAATTCAAGCTATAGTACTAATTGAAATTATATCGCCACTCTTTTTTCAAGTACCTTAGTACATAAATTAGATATACTTGATTTAGAACCTATTTAAATAATACTTTCCTTTTTCCGTGTAGTTGTTAGTCCTAGTAAACGTCAAATACTGTTTTCGATTATTTCATGGTCCGTTATTGAAACACGTGATTAAAAAGAATGAATTCCTATTATATTTTTTTATTGATCCTAATGCAATTTAGTAGAATAAATTCTTAATTCATCATGATATAATTCTGCCGTCCAAAGTAAGAAAACCTTAACTCCAATGGGATTCCAATGTAGTTAACCACTTTTATACTTTGGACGGCAGAATTTGTATTTAAACAATTTTTATGCGTATTGTAAACCTTTAATTATTCTTTTTTATAAAAATATAAAAATTTAATTTAGTACAAGATTACAATATTAAAATTCATAAGTTGCGGCTATTCTTGTTTATTTTAAAATTGGCTAATTTATACATAATAATATCATATATAAAAATTTAACTGACTAGGAGAGTATCAGACCTTTGGATCACGGATTTTGCTCAAACTTTGGGATAAGTTTTCAGATGTCTAAATATGAAAGGAAACAGAATTTTAGATTCCAACGCTTAATATTTCCCGAGTTACAAGCAATTAAACAAAATCACTAAAAAAGTTACTAGATTTTCAAACGCATATAGTTCCTTAGCATTGATAGCTACAAGCTTGAAACTTTTTTTAAATTAAAGCTGAGCTCAACTCCTTTTGAAATAGTAGTTATAGCATGTCAAAATAGTATTTTTTCCCTAAGTTATAGCGTGATAAACATTGGGCCTGATTTTACTTTTTAATACATTAATTAATAACAAAAGCTGAAATCAGGCCCAATGTTTATCACGCTATAACTTTGGGAAAAAATACTATTTTGACATGCTTTAACTACTATTTCGAAAGGATTTGAGCTCAGCTTTCATTTGAAAAGTTTCAAGCTCTTAGCTATCAATGCTAGGGAACTATATGCGTTTGAAAATCTAGTAACTTTTTTAGTGATTCTCTTTAATTGTCTGTAACTACGGAAATATTAAGCGTTGCGATCTAAAACTCTGTTTCCTTTTATATTTTGACATCTGAAAACTTATCCCAAAGTTTGAGCAAAATCCGTGATCCGGAGGTGTGATACTCTCCTAGTGAGCGACGTTAGGAGCGAGGTATTTTTTGCTAGTAATGAATTAATTTAATAAAATACTTAATTATTTATACTTACGGTAACTTTGTGAGGTGAAAAAATTTCTGAAGGTAGCGTTTGTGTGGAAGATGGCATTGATGATGTTGAAATTGCTTCAACTTTATGCGTGAAAATAATAACAACTGTTGTGTTTGTTTTTAACCAATTATTTATTTAACAATAATTATTGCAAAAAAAAAAATTTTTGTGTACATATTTTTTTAAATATTAATTTTAGCAAAAAGCTTCAAGAATAAAGTTTGCTCGTCTTAAAAAAATAAACAATATTTCATTTAAATGTTTTTATGATAAAATCAATATTAAGCCTGTTAATTTGGAAAACAAAATGGAAAGCATTTTTGGTTTGAAATTTCAACACATGTAATACGTAAAGAGTATAGCCGAATAAGCATGTAAAAATAGCCTTAACTCGTATTTCCCTGAAACTTTGCTTATTTTTTTATCTTGTCAAAAAACTAAGATCCTGAAAGTTTTAGATTCCTATGGTCAAAATTGGCTTCATAACCTCAAAAAGCGTGTTTTTCGGTTTTTTTGCTATAATTAGGTAAATTCTTAATGAATCTTCAAAATTCGAAATCAAGATAAAAAAAGACAATAAAACGCATATATTTAGTAACTATATGAAACCTTACAAGTCTTAAACATAACCTAAAAATAAATTTCAAAATTTCAAAATGGCCTGTACATTAACGATATGAATGCATACTTATTTTATACTTTTAGAAACTTTACTTTTCATAAAATCTATCATTCATATTCTTGCAGATTTCTATAGGAATGGTGGAAAGTACCTAAAATATCAAAAAACTGAAAATTTTATAGATTTATAGCATTTTAGAGGCTCTATTGCATTCTGATCATGAAAATAACACCAAATACACGTTAAGCGACCAACAAAATCTCTAAAATATCGATATTCAGTCGGATTTATATCATATGTATCCATAAAATACGAGAATAAGCTTAAAAAAATCGTTTTTCGACCAAAAAGACTCCTGTAATCTTTTTAGTACCATCTTAAACTATAATTTCACCATGTAATCTTTAAAGTTACCTTAAAAATTTATTCACTGACCAATAACTTCTTTGTACTGATTTTTAATCTTATTCAGTACAATTTTCGGCCAAAAGATATAAAATTAACCTCAAAAAATGCATATAGTGACTAAAAATGACCTCAACTATCATTTTTCTGACGTATTCGAAACAATCCTTTGTATGATTTCTTTGAAATAACCTCAAAAACATATCGATGGATTCTAAGAACTTCTTACTGAGATTGTTTATATTGTTCAGTGCGATGTTTTGTCGAGCACCACCAAAATATCGCCAAATAATGCGCCTAGCCAGCAAAAATATTTCATGTTGTGCTACAACATTATTTAAAAGTAATTAACATCAAAATAGTAATGTAATATTACTAAAATATTTTACTGTTTTAAAGATACATTAGCGAGCCGAGCTTGTGTTGGAGTACAAGCAAGCAGGTGAGCCCCACACAGTATAAAACGTTTGAAATATTCTCGAAATATTTCAAAACATTTCATGCTGAGCGGGACAGCTCTGTAGTTTATATTTGTTAGTGCTACCGTAGAAGATGTAGTTTCTGATTATATAAAAGAAATCATGCCCTGATAAGAATCCCGTTCTTTACGGTATTAACTGTTCGAATTAAAAAATAAAGACAATAATTACATAACACAAGAACGTAACAATAATTTACAAAAATATGCACATTTAAGCAATCTGAAACTGCAAATAAATTAGTCTGCTATTTTAGTTGATAATGAAAAAAATATTATCTTTATTAAACTTGAAATATGATTTAAGAGGCCGTATCTCTCTGTCCTTTTCTGATAGCAAAATTATTTTTTTTCCAAAAACTAGCAGATAAAGGCAGAAATGAAGAGATAGTTTCGATTTGTATAATGAAAATTGATACTTTCTTTTATAAAGATAGGTTAATTTTATCGCTTCATTTTCGAGAAAAGTTGGAATCACTTATGAAATTAGAGATTAGAGGCAGAAAATACGATTTTCAAATTATTCCAACTTTTCTAGAAAACCAAGCGATAAAATTAATTTATTCTCATCAGAGACAATATTGCTATTTATTAAACACATCGACACCATTTTTTTTTGTGCCTCAAGTTACTAGTTTTTATAAAAAATAAATTTTAAATAGAGTCGGTAAAACAGGTATCTGTGTCGGTATACAGCAGTCTCTGAATTATTAAAAAAATTGTTAATTTTTAAATTACTAATTTTTTATTTGCTTACTATTTGTTATTCATTATTTTTCTTTATAATTCAGTTAAATCCAGTTTTTAATTTTAAAAATAATTATCTAATAATAATTTGGTAATAAAATATTTTTAAAAAAATTTTGCAGAAAAAAATTGTGTGTACCCAGGTTTGAACCCATGCCCTTAAGGGGATGTAAAACGGACACTACACTAGTACCCATGAATATTGCCTATGTTTTCATTTTTTTACAAGATTTTATGAAAATAAATATATTAGCTTGTAATATGTACCATGAACATTATTTAGTTAAATTTTTAAATAAATTCATTCATTAGTTTTTAATAACTTTAGATTCCAATATCATATATTAAAATTTTTCGATTTTGTACCAGAAACCCAAAGTTATTAAAAACTATTGAATGAATTTATTTAAAAATTCAACGAAATAATGTTCACGATACATACTACAAGCTAATGTATTTATTTTCCTAAAATCTTGTTATAAAATGAAAAGATAGGCAATAATTATGAGCACGGGTGTAGTGTCCGTTTTACATCTCCTTAATTAAAAAACGTGATATATAAAAATATAAGGTAATCAAAATCATTTAAGTTGAAATTTAAATATGATTGAACTTGTGGAGGGTTTGATAAGCATGTATTATTTTTTGTTTTGATCATGGGTTCAAACCTCACCTGAACGTGTATTTGGTGTTATTTTCATGATCAGAATGCAATAGAGCCTCTAAAATGCTATAAATCTATAAAATTTTCAGTTTTTTTGATATTTTAGGTACTTTCCACCATTCCTATAGAAATCTGCAAGAATATGAATGATAGATTTTATGAAAAGTAAAGTTTCTAAAAGTATAAAATAAGTATGCATTCATATCGTTAATGTACAGGCCATTTTGAAATTTTGAAATTTATTTTTAGGTTATGTTTAAGACTTGTAAGGTTTCATATAGTTACTAAATATATGCGTTTTATTGTCTTTTTTTATGTTGATTTCGAATTTTGAAGATTCATTAAGAATTTACCTAATTATAGCAAAAAAACCGAAAAACACGCTTTTTGAGGTTATGAAGCCAATTTTGACCATAGGAATCTAAAACTTTCAGGATTTTAGTTTTTTGACAAGACAAAAAAATAAGCAAAGTTCCAGGGAAATCCGAGTTAAGGCCATTTTTACATGCTTATTCGGCTATACTGTTTACTTTGTTATGAAAAATTTATTGTATCTCCGTTAATTACGGACCAATTTCGACGTTTTCTTTTTAAATCAAGGTAGCGCCTGAAAAAAATAACAACTATCTTATTGGTTTTCTTAACAATTGAAATCAAACAATTGTTATTGCAAAAAAAAAAATTATTTTTTACATATTTTTAAAATGTTTTATTTTAGCAAAAAACTTTTAAATAGAAGTTTGTTTGTCTTAACAATTAGACAATTTCTTATTATATAGTTTATATCATAAAATCAATATTTAGCCTGTTAAGTAAAAAAATATTAAATTTTTTTTTTTTTGCAATAATTATTGTTAAATTAATAATTATTTAAAAACAAATACAACAGTTGTTATTATTTTCACGCGCTACCCCAATTTAAAGAAAAAAAACGTGGAAATTAGTACGTAATTAACTGAGATACAATGAATTTTTCATGACAAAATAAATTTACGTTGAAGTACCAAACCAATAATTTTTTCCAATTTGTTTTCCAAATTAACAGGCATATTGATTTTATCATAAAAATACCAAAATGAAACATTGTTTATTTTTTTAAGACTAACAATCTTTATTCTTAAAGCTTTTTGCTAAAATTAATATTTAAAAAAATATGTTTACAAAAATTATTTTTTGCAATAATTATTGTTAAATAAATAATTTTTTATAAACAAATACAACAGTTGTTATTATTTTCACGCACTACCCTGATTTTAAAAAAAACGTCGAAATTGGTCCGTAGCTGACGGAGATACAATGAATTTTTAATCGGAACATGAATTATAACTCGCCAGATCAATTTTCTTACAAGGCAGGAAAAATTACTCTGTTTAACTAGTAACAATCTTGATTACTTTAATATTAATTTTTAACATTGCAATATGTTTATTTCATCTCTTATATAATGGAATCATAAACTTCAAGTATTATACTAGCTGTGATAAAAATTTTTAGTCCTTAATCTGAATAAATAAACAATTAAAGAATATAAAAAAAAAAAAAAAAAAAATGATCTCGGTTTCTAATTCAACTATAGCATTCTTTTTTTAAAAAAAATTGCGTGAAATTGCCAGTAATAAGAATATCAAATCCCTATATTGATATTTTTATTAGTTGCAAAAATATTTAAAAAATCATTAAGAAAAAAATTTACTTTTTTTTGCCATATTTGGATTGAAAATAATGAAATGGACACGATTTCATATCAAATTTATAAAATCTACGTTAATATCTAAGTATTATATAATTATCATAAAGTCTCTACCATGACGTTTTTGGGTGCATTTTTTAACGCACATTTGACCTCTTTTTAATAAACAAATAGAATATCTCCTAAAATGATTAATATTTTTTTATGAAATTTTTATGGTAACTTAAAGATAATAAGAGGCACATTTTTGTTGAATTACAAACATGTACATCCTTTTTTTATCAAATGACAAACATTTTAAAATTTCGTGATTTTCGATTTTTGTTTATAATTATTTTTTTTTTTTTTTATTTATTTATATCCACGGGCATTACTGCCTTTTTTAACACATAGAAATTCATTTTTAAAACAACATAATTTGACGTATTATTTAACGTGGTGTCAGCCCACGGCAGAGACAGCGAAAAAGCGACTAGACGGGGAATCGATCCCGCGCCAACGGGAATACGAGTCACGCACCTTAGCCACTACTCCACTTATAAAATATATTATTATTATTTATAAAATTTAGTAACTGATTTTCATCAATGACGTCTCAAATTAATCGTCTTTGAAATACCTACAAATAGTATAATTTTCATATACTAAATCGCAAACGATTTCAAGCTATTACTAATTAAATTAAATTTTAGCTCTTTTTCGGCTAATTCTACTGGACTAATTTGTTCCCTATAGATGAAAAATAAGATTGAAAATTCGACATTAAATATTTCTCTTTAGTTGATTGATCATACAAAAATAAATATAAATTTAATTTTTCATTACCTGTAAATTTATCAGAGCAGCCATCTAATGATAAATTATTGCATTTGTAATTGAAGCCACATTTTAAGTGCGTATTTTCCTAAATGTGTCTATTAAAAAATGGCATCCACACACCACTCTTAAACTTTAAATATTTTCTTTTTTTTTCATTTGCTTCACGCGTACTTCTATTATAATAAACTAAATGCGTAAGCTCTTTAAATTTCTCATTATTAATTGATAACTTAAATTTTATTTTTCTTGTATTGTATATACTATCTTCTTCATTAGTTATATCATTAAAAGAATCTTCATATTTACTAGTTAAGCTTGTTTGAAGTTTTAAATGTTCTTTAATTTTGTCCAAAACACCATAACGGTTTACTGTAACCAAAGCATATAATGACTTAGTTTTAAGTTTTTCTTTGAAACAATGGGAAATGTTTTTCCACAATTGATCACTTTCACAAATCACTACAGAATCTACATAAATTCCATTACTGAAAGGTACAATAGTTTGAAGAAATAATTCTTTTGAAATATCAGTCAGTCTGCCACGAGGCATTTTTATTATGTATACACTTACGCTTCTAGAATACTAAATTAATATTTACAAAAAAATTAATTGAATAAATATAATATAACAAATCAACTGATCTTTAGTTTTAAAATGGTTTTAAAAAATTAAACATTTAACATGCAGTGTTAAGAACGTTTATTTTTCTGACATGCACAACGATTGGATAGTTATTCCCTGCAACTAATACGTTAGTAGGAAAACAACGTTCCGGTAGATGCAAAAAATATACCATAAAGTTTTGGCTTAAAGAAATGGGGGTTATAACCACAAATATGTTTCTTAGAAATCTTTGAACAAAATTTTAGTTGATTGGCTAGTTTATAATGCATTTCAAAATATAAAAAGTTAAATATGCTTCGCAAAATAAATTCTATTCGGGACTTGAAATAAGAAATTGTATACGAAGTAGATGCGCAGAACATTCAAAGTGCGTATATTTCCCACTGCCTTCTCCATACATCTTTCTCCTTCCACCCAGGCACCTAGAGCGCAGTATTGTGTGTATGCTGTGCGCATCTATTTTTCTGTAATAACTGCTTACTGAACAATCAAGCAAATTCTTTTTACGTTGCTGAATGAGATATTACTTTTTCTAGCGCATAGGAGACTAGTAATATAAGATGCAAAAACACAAAAGTTTGAAAATCATTTAATAACTTTTTAAAACATTATCAAAATTAAATAATGATTTAATAATAATATTAAATGAATGCTTTCATTTACTATTATTTAATTTCAATTTAAACATTATAAGAGTCTAATCAAGCCTTAATTATTCTTCAAATCAATAAAAATGAATCTAAGCATGTGATAGCATGCATCATATCCTATAATGTTTAAATAACCTTAGCATAAATGAAAAATTTACTATGAAAATTTTGAAATTATTAATGAAGCTTAAATTTTTAATAACAGATAGAAATTCATCTGCAATGAAAATACTTTTTACGTAAGCTAATTTATAGACATTAAACAATATATAGAATAACATATATACGTAATCTAATTATACTATTTAAAATATCCACATTAAATTAAATATAAATATAGCTTAAAAACCATTATAACGCTTAAAACTTTCTAAATTAAAATAAAACTTTAGAAAGCAAATATTAAATATTTTGCTTTTAAAAAACGTTGCTCTAAATTTTTGTTAATTAAATTTCCCAAACAGAACAGAATACTTTTTGATGTCAATAAGTCACATTTTAAAGCAAAAAAAATGTTAGAAATGAAGATCTTGCAGTTCTCAAACGATGGATAATAAATAGTGCAGTAGGATTAACTCCAAAAACTTAAAAATTTGACTTTATTAGTAACAGATAACCAAAGTGAAAAATAGGTTCATTTGCCGATAGTAATATATTAATATTTAGAAAGACCCTCAAAAATCTCGGTTTTGTCGATATAGTTTTTTTCGTTTTTTAATAGGGTATATGAAATTTCTATTTCTTCTAACGGCTTTGAACGCGTAGTTTAAGACCTATTACATCTTTGGTTAATAATTTATTTAAATAATCGCAAAAATGTAGTCAAATTTCGTTAAATATTTAAATATTTTTTATTTAATAAAAAAAAGGAGCTACACGTATGCTAGTAACTTTGTGAAAAGATGCCTTCTATCACCCTCTAGTTCCCATAATATTTTCAAGAAGAAATAATAGGCTGATTCCATACAGATTCATGCAGGCCGTCACTGATCGAATTTTTTTTTTCTTCTAAGTAATAAAAATACCTTCTATTATGTATATAAAGATAAAATTTACCTCGTAGAACGCTCAATAAAATTTTTTTTCTTTACTACAGCAATTCTAGTGTTGGATGTAAAAACGAAAATTCAAAAATTGAAAATGAACCTCTACTTTTAAATGACTATAGCTCCGTCAATTTTTAACCTTTTTGAGCGTTCTTTTAACAAAAGTGTGCGGAATTATGTCTAGTTTTAAATGCAATCTCGATTTTTGTAATACAATTTGATCTCACCGAGTTACTTACGAAAAACCGAGAAAAAGCGATTTTTTTCAAACACGATTTTCTCAAAAACTATATTTTTTTTTTTTTAAATTTTCATATGATTTTATACATAAAAAATACTAACTTTTAGGGTAGGTGAGAATATGCGATTTTGCCTTATTTTTTTTTAACAGATTTTTAAACGATATATTTTCGATTTTAAAACATTGATGCCATGACGCATTGTACTATTTTTCCAACTTTACGTGTTCTTACAACTATTATTATGCTTTTATTTATTAATATATCAAAAATATCAACAATATTCTTTAAAATAAACCCCGGATCGAATATTTTGATCAATAAGAACCAAAGTTATGACGATTTAAAGTTTAAAAAAAAATGCTGAAATTTTAAATAAATATATTTACTTTTAATTTTGAATTTTGAATTTTGAATTTGAATTTTGAAAATGTAAGTTTTTTAAATACTAAAATATATTATTTGGTCATTTTCAATGAACAAATAATATGCGATACAATTGAGAAAGAACACTAATGAATTGAGAACTAATGTGAATAAAAAAAATCCGAATTTGAATAAAACCTTTCAATTTACTTCTTGCCACTCATGTCTCGAAGTTTTGGCAGTGTAGATTTGGTTTCGTTCACTTTTCCAACAGTGAATCTTTTAAATACCTTTAATTTCTTTTGCATTTCCTAACCATTCCATTTTTTTTGTCAGTCGAAAAACTTCTAACTCATCCTTGCGGATAACAAGAATGTTAATCGACGGAGTATATTTTGATACGTGAGTGGCGAAATTTTCAGCGTTTCTAACAAAATCTGCACTCTTCTTGGACAGATTATGCGTGGTAGCATAATGTTTAACTAAACCACCAATACCGTCACAAGCGCCTTTACCATGACCTGTTGCAGAAAAAAGCCATTTTCTACTTACTTTTGAGTTTTGAAGCTCATAGAATTGATATCTATTTTTAAAATGACCGGCAGCTCCATCGGAAATGGTTATGATTTCATCAAGATCTTGCGCAATATGTTTTTGTTTTAAGTTATCGATAATTAAATTTATAGCCATTAGGGCATGAGACGAATCATGTTTAATATCATGTCAGTTATGTCAGAGACGGTGACATAACTGACTGTTTTATCATTTCCAAAATAGTATACCGACGTAAATATTGATATTTGGTTTTTACTCCAATGATAGCTTTGAATTTCATTTTGAAGCAGAACTGTCCAATTTTCTGCAAAATCGACATGAATAACTAATTGGAAGTCATTATTTTTCGCTAAAAGTTTAACCTCTTTAATTGCTATACGTTCAATTTCTTTGACCAATTTATGAGCTCTTACAGTGAGAGCGCGCTCTCTTAACTCTATTAAGGAATTTCCAATTGTGCTAGTTTTATTCAGTAAATTTGATTTTTCCCAAACACCATAAATTATTTCTTTATATAAATCTTCTTCTGTCAAAGAAATTACTTGTTAATCAATAGAATCTCTAATGGGACATTCTTTACATTCTCTTAGTACACATTTCATATCATCTTTCAACAAAAAAGTGAAGAACATATTTTAAATTCCAAATCTGCAATGTCTTGTTTATTCTCTTTTTTATAATTATTCAAAGCATCTAACATAAGTTTAAGATTCTCGCAGTAAACGCAAAGACACGAATCGGTGGGTGGATGTGGTATAACCCACTTCGGTCTTAAAGCGTAGAATCTTGATTTACCAATTTTTGTTTTCATTTCAGAATTTTCGTCTTTAAATAATTGATATATTTCTTTTATACTTCGCGTAAGAAAGCGTTTGACTTTTTTAGTTTTTATACTATTTTCTTTGATAGATACTGTGTCGCTTTTATTCGCACTTTGACGAGAACAATTAAAATCATCACTCAGATAATAATCCTTTACTTTCATTACAATTTCACTATCCAAAGAATGGCCACAATAGTTCTCGGACTGCTTGTAAATATTTTTATTATTTACCAATGATCGTGCTTTATCAATCATATAAACAGTTACATTTGGCAAAACTGATAATAAATAATCTTTGGAAATATCACTTGGTATAATACTCAACAATCGCACTTTCTCAAGAAAATTTGAACAATTATCTAATGCAATTTTAATATTCTCAAGCCATTTATCATTTGTTTACATTCATTATTTTCATTCAATGCGGGCAAATCCGTTATATCGTAGACTTTCATCATTTTACTTGCTATTTGTGAATCAAATGCATCGTTTATTTGTTTTCTTTTTTGGAGAGCATAAGATTCTCGCATCTTGATATTGATACTTTGAGGCATTTTAATTGGTGAAATGTTTAATTTCAAATTACTTGAAGTCTCGTTGAGCTGTTCTACCACAGCCTCACTATAAATAAAATCTTCCGAAGATAGTTGACTGCTTGAAGTCGATGAAATAGGCGCATTTTTCACTTCATCTAATAATATTTTGTAACACGAAGGGCATACTTTATCTTCTCTAGAGAAAGAAGTATTTGGATACAAGCGCTTCAAAGACTCCGTTAGATCACCTAATTCTCTAAGCGGACTTTTGGAGCAATCATAAACAACTTTTTTGTGCCTTTCTTTTAAATCCTTGCACTTCATTTTAACAATCAGTGATGCCATTATTGATATTCTGTTCAATGACAGATCGAAAAAAATCATTTTTCTTAAACAACTTTATTTTTTATCTTTCTTTTCTTATATTTTTAAACGCGTCAAGTCGTTGATGAGAATGCAAAGAACGAATCATCGCCACCTAGTAGTGACATGCGTCAACTCCCTACAAAATAATTTCAAATTCTAGGCGCAAAATTCAAACTGATAAAAAAATTATATTCTTCAACAAAAAAAATTTTTATTATAATAATGTACCACAAAAAGAGGATAAATGGTTATATTTTCTTTCATCAAAATAAGTTTTTTTTAAATTAAAAAATTTGTATCTTCAGATTTTAATCTTTAACGAAAATTGCGTTTCCTCAATGTAAATATCATATTTATTTAAAGTTTCAGCATTTTTTTTTAAACTTTAAATCGTCATGACTTTAGTTCTAATTGATCAAAATATTCGATCCGGGGTTTATTATAAAGATTATTGTTGATATTTTTGATATATTAATAAATAACAGCATAATAATAGTTGTAAGAACACGTAAAGTTGGAAAAATAGTACAATGCGCCATGGTATCAATGTTTCAAAATCGAAAATATAAAAAAAACGTTTAAAAATCTGTTTAAAAAAAATAATGCAAAATCGCATATTCTCACCTACCCTAAAAGTAAGTATTTTTTATGAATAAAATCATATGAAAATTAAAAAAAAAAAAATATATAGTTTTTGAGAAAATCGTGTTTGAAAAAAATCGCTTTTTCTAGGTTTTTCGTAAATAACTCAGTGAGATCAAATTGTATTGCAAAAATCGAGATTGAATTTAAAACTAGACATAATTCCGCACACTTTTGTTGAAAGAACGCTCAAAAAGGTTAAAAGTTGACGGAGCTATAGTCATTTAAAAGTAGAGGTTCATTTTCAATTTTTGAATTTTCCTTTTTACGTCCAACACTAGGATTGCTGTAGTTAATGAAAAAAATTTTTTTGAACGTTCTACGAGGTAAATTTTATCTTTATATACATAATAGAAAGTATTTTTATTACTTAAAAGAAAAAAAAAATTTGATCAGTGACGGCCTGCATGAATCTGAATGGAATCAGCCAATAATATTTTTATAATATTCAATTAGTTTGATAAAAAGTAAAAATTTAATAAAAATAAATTAATAAAAAAAAAAAAAATTAATAAATTAGTTTGATAAAAATGTAGGTTAAAATTTTACCCTACCATGATCATTTAAGAATGGAAATACAAGGTGACTTAGGTTCTTTAAGACTTATATTTAGACGTCTATTACGCTAGCACAGCAACATTAAAACGCAGCGATCTAATCCATACCATATTTTGCTGCTAATTTGTTGCTGAAAGATGGAAAATAGCTGGATTTCGAAATATGAATATTTGACTGAATGACTAACTTCATACCTTGAAAAAATTTTACAATCCACTAAATCGAAGGGTGAAATAAAAATTAATAAAGGATATTTTGTTGCTAATTTGTTGCTGACATTCCCGTTCAGAAACGATTTTGTTACTCTAGCCGTTTCCGAGAAACCATTGCTGCGCTAGCGTAAGTCTCACGTTAGCACGACCACTGCAGTAACTTTTTTTTTAATTAAGATATTTTAATGATTCAAACAGAATATTTTGTTGCTAATTCGTTGCATAAAGATGGTATATGGCTGGATTTTGAAATATGAATATTTGACTGGATAACTTACACCATACCTTGGAAAATTTATTAATTCAATAAATTAAAAGGTGAAATGAAATTTGATAAAGAATATTTTGTTGCTCATTTGTTCTTGACGTTTCCGTCCAGAAACGATTTTGTTACTCCAGCCGTTTCCGAGAAACTATAGCTGTGCTAGCGTAACTCTTACGATAGCATGACCACTGCAGTAACTTTTTTAATTGAGATATTTTAACTATTTAAACGGGATATTTTGCTTCTGATTTTTTGCTGAAAAATGGTAAATCGCTGGATTCTAAAATTGACTGTATCAATATTTAACTACATAACTATCACCGTAACTTAAAAAAATTTGATAACTGACTAAATTAAAGGATGAAACAAAAATTAATAAAGGATATTTTGCTGCTAATTTGTTGCTGAAATTTCCGTTTGGAAACGATTTTGTTACTCCAGCCGTTTCCGAGAAACCTGGGCTGCGCTAGCGTAAGTCTAACGCTGGCACGACCACTACAGTAACTTTTTTTTAAATTAAGATATTTTAACGATTTAAACAGAATATTTTGTTGTTAATTCGCTGCTGAAAGATGGTATATGGCTGAATTTCAAGATATGAATATTTGACTAGATAACTAACTTCATACCTTGAAAAAATTTTATAATCCACTAAATTAAAGGGTGGAATGAAAATTAATAAAGGATATTTTGTTGCTAATTTGTTGCTGACATTTCCGTCTAGAAACGATTTTATTACTCTAGCCGTTTCCGAGAAACCATTGCTGCGCTAGCGTAAGTCTAACGCTGGCACGACCACTACAGTAACTTTTTTATTAATTAAGATATTTTAACGATATAAACAGAATATTTTGTTGTTAATTCGCTGCTGAAAGATGGTACATGGCTAAATTTCAAGATATGAATATTTGACTAGATAACTAACTTCATACCTTGAAAAAATTTTATAATCCACTAAATTGAAGGGTGGAATAAAAATTAATAAAGGATATTTTGTTGCTAATTTGTTGCCGGAATTTCCGTTCAGAAACGATTTTGTTACTCTAGCCGTTTCCGAGAAACCATTGCTGCGCTAGCGTAAGTCTAACGCTGGCACGACCACTACAGTAACTTTTTTATTAATTAAGATATTTTAACGATATAAACAGAATATTTTGTTGTTAATTCGCTGCTGAAAGATGGTACATGGCTGAATTTCAAGATATGAATATTTGACTAGATAACTAACTTCATACCTTGAAAAAATTTTACAATCCACTGAATTGAAGGGTGGAATGAAAATTAATAAAGGATATTTTGCTGCTAATTTGTTGCTGACATTTCCGTCTAGAAACGATTTTATTACTCTAGCCGTTTCCGAGAAACCATTGCTGCGCTAGCGTAAGTCTAACGCTGGCACGACCACTACAGTAACTTTTCTTTTAATTAAGATATTTTAACAATTTAAACAGAATATTTTGTTGTTAATTCGCTGCTAAAAGATGGTATATGGCTGAATTTCAAGATATGAAAATTTGACTAGATAACTAACTTCATACCTTGAAAAAATTTTATAATCCACTAAATATAAGGGTGGAATGAAAATTAATAAAGGATATTTTGCTGCTAATTTGTTGCTGACATTTCCGTCTGGAAACGATTTTATTACTCTAGCCGTTTCCGAGAAACCATTGCTGCGCTAGCGTAAGTCTAACGCTAACACGACCACTACAGTAACTTTTTTTTAAATTAAAATATTTTAACGATTTAAACAGAATATTTTGTTGTTAATTCGCTGCTAATAGATGGTATATAGCTGAATTTCAAGATATGAATATTTGACTAGATAACTAACTTCATACCTTGAAAAAATTTTATAATCCACTAAATTGAAGGGTGGAATAAAAATTAATAAAGGATATTTTGTTGCTAATTTGTTGCTGAAATTCCCGTTCAGAAACGATTTTGTTACTCTAGCCGTTTCCGAGAAACCATTGCTGCGCTAGCGTAAGTCTCACGTTAGCACGACCACTGCAGTAACTTTTTTTTTAATTAAGATATTTTAATGATTCAAATAGAATATTTTGTCGCTAATTCGTTGCTGAAAGATGGTATATGGCTGGATTTCGAAATATGAATATTTGATTGGATAACTAACACCATACCTTAAAAAATTTGATAATTTAATAAATTAAAAGGTGAAATGAAATTTAATAAAGGATATTTTGTTGCTCATTTGTTCTTGACGTTTCCGTCCAGAAACGATTTTGTTACTCCAGCCGTTTCCGAGAAACTATAGCTGTGCTAGCGTAACTCTTACGATAGCATGACCACTGCAGTAACTTTTTTTCCAATTAAGATTATTTAACGATTCAAACAGAATATTTTGTCGCTAATTCGTTGCTGAGAGATGGTATATGGCTGGATTTCGAAATATGAATATTTGATTGGATAACTAACACCATACCTTAAAAAATTTGATAATTTAATAAATTAAAAGGTGAAATGAAAATTAATAAAGAATATTTTGTTGCTCATTTGTTGTTGACGTTTCCGTCAAAAAACGATTTTGTTACTCCAGCCGTTTCCGAGAAACGATAGCTGTGCTAGCGTAACTCTTACGATACCATGACCACTGCAGTAACTTTTTTTAATTGAGATATTCTAACTATTTCAACGAGATATTTTGTTTCTGATTTTTTGCTGAAAAATGGTATATCGCTGGATTCTAAAAATGACTAGATCAATATTTGACTAGATAACTAACACCGTAATTTGAAAAAATTTGATAATTTACTATTTTAAAGGATGGAATGAAAATAAATAAAGGATATTCTGTTGCTAATTCGTTGCTGACATTTCCGTTTAGAAAACGATTTTGTTACACCAGATGTTTCCGGAAAACCTTGGCTGCGCTAGCGTAAGTCTCACGCTATCACGACCACTGCAGTGACTTTTTTTTAAATTAATATACTTTAACGATTCAAACAGAATATTATGTTGCTAATTCGTTGCTGAAAGATGGTATACGGCTGGATTTCGAAATATGAATATTTGATTGGATAACTACCACCATACCTTGAAAAATTTGATAATTTAATAAATTAAAAGGTGAAATGAAAATTAATAAAGGATATTTTGTTGCTCATTTGTTGTTGACGTTTCCGTCCAAAAACGATTTTGTTACTTCAGTTGTTTCCGAGAAACCATTGTTGCGCTAGCGTAAGACTCACGTTAGCACGACTACTGTAGTAACTTTTTTTTTAATTAAGATATTTTAACGATTTAAACAGAATATTTTGTTGCTAATTCGTTGCTGAAAGATGGTACATGGCTGGATTTCGAAATATGAATATTTGATTGGATAACTAACACCATACATTGAAAAATTTGGTACTTTAATAAATTAAAAGGTAAAATGAAAATTAATAAAGGATATTTTGTTGCTCATTTGTTGTTGACGTTTCCGTCCAAAAACGATTTTGTTACTCCAGTTGTTTCCGAGAAACCATGGCTGCGCTAGCGTAAGTCTAACGCTAACACGACCACTGCCGTAACTTTTTTTCTAATTAATATATTTTATCGATTCAAACAGAATATTTTGTTGCTAATTCGTTGCTGAAAGATGGTATATGGCTGGATTTCGAAATATGAATATTTGATTGGATAACTAACACCATACCTCAAAAAATTTGATAATTTAATAAATTAAAAGGTAAAATGAAAATTAATAAAGGATATTTTGTTGCTCATTTGTTGTTGACGTTTCCGTCCAAAAACGATTTTGTTACTTCAGTTGTTTCCGAGAAACCATTGTTGCGCTAGCGTAAGACTCACGTTAGCACGACTACTGTAGTAACTTTTTTTTTAATTAAGATATTTTAACGATTCAAACAGGATATTTTGTTGCTAATTCGTTGCTGAAAGATGGTACATGACTGGATTTCGAAATATGAATATTTGATTGAATAACTAACACCATACATTGAAAAATTTGATAATTTAATAAATTTAAAGGTAAAATGAAAATGAATAAAGGATATTTTGTTGCTCATTTGTTGTTGACGTTTCCGTCCAAAAACGATTTTGTTACTCCAGTTGTTTCCGAGAAACCATGGCTGCGCTAGCGTAAGTCTCACGTTAGCACGACCACTGCAGTAACTTTTTCTTTAATTAAGATATTTTAACGATTTAAACATAATATTTTGTT
The DNA here is from genome assembly GCA_017163975.1 of Anastatus disparis. Lineage (NCBI taxonomy): Eukaryota > Metazoa > Arthropoda > Insecta > Hymenoptera > Eupelmidae > Anastatus > Anastatus disparis. The sequence goes on along the minus strand of JAFFSR010000394.1, from coordinate 767,377 downwards.
GCTGATTCGTTGCTGAAAGATGGTATATGGCTGGATTTCAAGATATGAATATTTGACTGGATAAGTAACTTCATACCTTGAATAAAATTTTATAATCCACTAAATCAAAGGGTGGAATGAAAATTAATAGAGGATATTTTGTTGCTCATTTGTTGTTAATGTTTCTATCTGAAAACGATTTTGTTACTCCAGCCGTTCCCGAGAAACCATGGCTGTGCTAGCGTAAGTCTAACGCTAACACGACCACTGCAGTAACTTTTTTTCTAAATAATATATTTTATCGATTCAAACAGAATATTTTGTTGCTAATTCGTTGCTGAAAGATGGTATATGGCTGAATTTCGAAATATGAATATTTGATTGGATAACTAACACCATACCTCGAAAAATTTGATAATTTAATAAATTAAAAGGTAAAATGAAAATTATTAAAGGATATTTTGTTGCTCATTTGTTGTTGACGTTTCCGTCCAAAAACGATTTTGTTACTCCAGTTGTTTTCGAGAAACCATGGCTGCGCTAGCGTAAGTCTCACGTTAGCACGACCACTGCAGTAACTTTTTTCTTAATTAAGATATTTTAACGATTCAAACATAATATTTTGTTGCTGATTCGTTGTCGAAAGATGGTATATGGCTGGATTTCAAGATATGAATATTTGACTGGATAAGTAACTTCATACCTTGAATAAAATTTTATAATCCACTAAATCAAAGGGTGGAATGAAAATTAATAGAGGATATTTTGTTGCTCATTTGTTGTTAACGTTTCCATCTGAAAACGATTTTGTTACTTCAGTTGTTTTCGAGAAACCATTGTTGCGCTAGCGTAAGACTCACGTTAGCATGACTATTGTAGTAACTTTTTTTTTAATTAAGATATTTTAACGATTCAAACAGAATATTTTGTTGCTGATTCGTTGTCGAAAGATGGTATATGGCTGGATTTCAAGATATGAATATTTGACTGGATAAGTAACTTCATACCTTGAATAAAATTTTATAATCCACTAAATCAAAGGGTGGAATGAAAATTAATAGAGGATATTTTGTTGCTCATTTGTTGTTAATGTTTCTATCTGAAAACGATTTTGTTACTCCAGCCGTTCCCGAGAAACCATGGCTGTGCTAGCGTAAGTCTAACGCTAACACGACCACTGCAGTAACTTTTTTTCTAAATAATATATTTTATCGATTCAAACAGAATATTTTGTTGCTAATTCGTTGCTGAAAGATGGTATATGGCTGAATTTCGAAATATGAATATTTGATTGGATAACTAACACCATACCTCGAAAAATTTGATAATTTAATAAATTAAAAGGTAAAATGAAAATTATTAAAGGATATTTTGTTGCTCATTTGTTGTTGACGTTTCCGTCCAAAAACGATTTTGTTACTCCAGTTGTTTTCGAGAAACCATGGCTGCGCTAGCGTAAGTCTCACGTTAGCACGACCACTGCAGTAACTTTTTTCTTAATTAAGATATTTTAACGATTCAAACATAATATTTTGTTGCTGATTCGTTGTCGAAAGATGGTATATGGCTGGATTTCAAGATATGAATATTTGACTGGATAAGTAACTTCATACCTTGAATAAAATTTTATAATCCACTAAATCAAAGGGTGGAATGAAAATTAATAGAGGATATTTTGTTGCTCATTTGTTGTTAACGTTTCCATCTGAAAACGATTTTGTTACTTCAGTTGTTTTCGAGAAACCATTGTTGCGCTAGCGTAAGACTCACGTTAGCATGACTATTGTAGTAACTTTTTTTTTAATTAAGATATTTTAACGATTCAAACAGAATATTTTGTTGCTGATTCGTTGTCGAAAGATGGTATATGGCTGGATTTCAAGATATGAATATTTGATTGGATAACTAACACCATACCTCGAAAAATTTGATAATTTAATAAATTAAAAGGTAAAATGAAAATTAATAAAGGATATTTTGTTGCTCATTTGTTGTTGACGTTTCCGTCCAAAAACGATTTTGTTACTTCAGTTGTTTTCGAGAAACCATGGCTGCGCTAGCGTAAGTCTCACGTTAGCACGACCACTGCAGTAACTTTTTTCTTAATTAAGATATTTTAACGATTCAAACATAATATTTTGTTGCTGATTCGTTGTCGAAAGATGGTATATGGCTGGATTTCAAGATATGAATATTTGACTGGATAAGTAACTTCATACCTTGAATAAAATTTTATAATCCACTAAATCAAAGGGTGGAATGAAAATTAATAGAGGATATTTTGTTGCTCATTTGTTGTTAACGTTTCCATCTGAAAACGATTTTGTTACTCCAGCCGTTTCCGAGAAACTATGGCTATGCTAGCGTAAGTCTCACGCTATCACGACCACTGCTGTAACTTTCTTTATAATTAATATATTTTAACGATTCGAACGGGATATTTCGTTGATAGTTCGTTGCTGAATGATGGTACATGGCTGGATTTCGAAATATGAATATTTGACTGGATAACTAACTCCATACCTTGAATAAAATTTTATGATCCACTAAATTAAAGGTTGGAATGAAAATTAATAAAGGATATTCTGTAGCTAATTTTTTGCTGACATTTCCGTCCAGAAACGATTTTGTTACTCCAGCCGTTTCCGAGAAACCATGGCTGTGCTAGCGTAAGTCTAACGCTAACACGACCACTGCAGTAACTTTTTTTATAATTAATAAATTTTATCGATTCAAACAGAATATTTTGTTGCTAATTCGTTGCTGAAAGATGGTATATGGCTGGATTTCGAAATATGAATATTTGATTAGATAACTAACACCATACCTTGAAAAATTTGATAAATTAAAAGGTAAAATGAAAATTAATAAAGGATATTTTGTTGCTCATTTGTCGTTGACGTTTCCGTCCAAAAACGATTTTGTTACTTTAGTTGTTTTCGAGAAACCATTGTTGCGCTAGCGTAAGACTCACGTTAGCACGACTACTGTAGTAACTTTTTTTTTAATTAAGATATTTTAACGATTCAAACAGAATATTTTGTTGCTAATTCGTTGCTGAAAGATGGTACATGGCTGGATTTCGAAATATGAATATTTGATTGGATAACTAACCCCATACATTGAAAAATTTGATAATTCAATAAATTAAAAGGTTAAATGAAAATTATTAAAGGATATTTTGTTGCGCATTTGTTGTTGACGTTTCCGTCCAAAAACGATTTTGTTACTCCAGTTGTTTCCGAGAAACCATGGCTGCGCTAGCGTAAGTCTCACGTTAGCACGACCACTGCAGTAACTTATTTTCTAATTAAGATATTTTAACGATTCAAACATAATATTTTGTTGCTAATTCGTTGCTGAAAGATGGTATATGGCTGGATTTCAAGATATGAACATTTGACTGGATAAGTAACTTTATACCTTGAATAAAATTTTATAATCCACTAAATCAAAGGGTGGAATGAAAATTAATAGAGGATATTTTGTTGCTCATTTGTTGTTAACGTTTCCATCTGAAAACGATTTTGTTACTCCAGCCGTTTCCGAGAAACTATGGCTATGCTAGCGTAAGTCTCACGCTATCACGACCACTGCTGTAACTTTCTTTATAATTAATATATTTTAACGATTCGAACGGGATATTTCGTTGCTAATTCGTTGCTGAAAGATGGTACATGGCTGAATTTCGAAATATGAATATTTGATTGGATAACTAAGACCATACCTCGAAAAATTTGATAATTTAATAAATTAAAAGGTAAAATGAAAATTAATAAAGGATATTTTGATGCCCATTTGTTGTTGACGTTTCTGTCCAAAAACGATTTTGTTACTTCAGTTGTTTTCGAGAAACCATTGTTGCGCTAGCGTAAGACTCACGTTAGCACGACTACTGTAGTAACTTTTTTTTTAATTAAGATATTTTAACGATTCAAACAGAATATTTTGTTGCTAATTCGTTGCTGAAAGATGGTACATGGCTGGATTTCAAAATATGAATATTTGATTGGATAACTAACACCATACATTGAAAAATTTGATAATTCAATAAATTAAAAGGTTAAATGAAAATTATTAAAGGATATTTTGTTGCGCATTTGTTGTTGACGTTTCCGTCCAAAAACGATTTTGTTACTCCAGTTGTTTCCGAGAAACCATGGCTGCGCTAGCGTAAGTCTCACGTTAGCACGACCACTGCAGTAACTTATTTTCTAATTAAGATATTTTAACGATTCAAACATAATATTTTGTTGCTAATTCGTTGCTGAAAGATGGTATATGGCTGGATTTCAAGATATGAACATTTGACTGGATAAGTAACTTTATACCTTGAATAAAATTTTATAATCCACTAAATCAAAGGGTGGAATGAAAATTAATAGAGGATATTTTGTTGCTCATTTGTTGTTAACGTTTCCATCTGAAAACGATTTTGTTACTCCAGCCGTTTCCGAGAAACTATGGCTATGCTAGCGTAAGTCTCACGCTATCACGACCACTGCTGTAACTTTCTTTATAATTAATATATTTTAACGATTCGAACGGGATATTTCGTTGCTAATTCGTTGCTGAAAGATGGTACATGGCTGAATTTCGAAATATGAATATTTGATTGGATAACTAAGACCATACCTCGAAAAATTTGATAATTTAATAAATTAAAAGGTAAAATGAAAATTAATAAAGGATATTTTGATGCCCATTTGTTGTTGACGTTTCTGTCCAAAAACGATTTTGTTACTTCAGTTGTTTTCGAGAAACCATTGTTGCGCTAGCGTAAGACTCACGTTAGCACGACTACTGTAGTAACTTTTTTTTTAATTAAGATATTTTAACGATTCAAACAGAATATTTTGTTGCTAATTCGTTGCTGAAAGATGGTACATGGCTGGATTTCAAAATATGAATATTTGATTGGATAACTAACACCATACATTGAAAAATTTGATAATTTGATAAATTAAAAGGTTAAATGAAAATTATTAAAGGATATTTTGTTGCTCATTCGTTGTTGACGTTTCCGTCCAAAAACGATTTTGTTACTCCAGTTGTTTTCGAGAAACCATGGCTGCGCTAGCGTAAGTCTTACGTTAGCACGACCACTGCAGTAACTTTTTTTTTAATTAAGATATTTTAACGATTCAAACATAATATTTTGTTGATGATTCGTTGTCGAAAGATGGTATATGGCTGGATTTCAAGATATGAATATTTGCCTGGATAAGTAACTTCATACCTTGAATAAAATTTTATAATCCACTAAATCAAAGGGTGGAATGAAAATTAATAGAGGATATTTTGTTGCTCATTTGTTGTTAACGTTTCCATCTGAAAACGATTTTGTTACTCCAGCCTATTCCGAGAAACCATGGCTATGCTAGCGTAAGTCTCACGCTATCACGACCACTGCTGTAACTTTCTTTCTAATTAATATATTTTAACGATTCGAACGGGATATTTCGTTGATAGTTCGTTGCTGAATGATGGTACATGGCTGGATTTCGAAATATGAATATTTGACTGGATAACTAACTCCATACCTTGAATAAAATTTTATGATCCACTAAATTAAAGGTTGAAATGAAAATTAATAAAGGATATTCTGTAGCTAATTTTTTGCTGACATTTCCGTCCAGAAACGATTTTGTTACTCCAGCCGTTTCCGAGAAACCATGGCTGTGCTAGCGTAAGTCTCACGTTAGCACGACCACTGCAGTAACTTTTTCTTTAATTAAGATATTTTAACGATTTAAACATAATATTTTGTTGCTGATTCGTTGCTGAAAGATGGTGTATGGCTGGATTTTGAGATATGATTATTTGACTGGATAAGTAACTTCATACCTTGAATAAAATTTTATAATCCACTAAATCAAAGGGTGGAATGAAAATTAATAGAGGATATTTTGTTGCTCATTTGTTGTTAACGTTTCTATCTGAAAACGATTTTGTTACTCCAGCCGTTTCCGAGAAACCATGGCTCTGCTAGCGTAAGTCTAACGCTAACACGACCACTGCTGTAACTTTCTTTATAATTAATATATTTTAACGATTCGAACGGGATATTTCGTTGATAGTTCGTTGCTGAATGATGGTACATGGCTGGATTTCGAAATATGAATATTTGACTGGATAACTAACTCCATACCTCGAAAAATTTGATAATTTAATAAATTAAAAGGTAAAATGAAAATTATTAAAGGATATTTTGTTGCTCATTTGTTGTTGACGTTTCCGTCCAAAAACGATTTTGTTACTCTAGCCGTTTCCGAGAAACCATGGCTCTGCTAGCGTAAGTCTAACGCTAACACGACCACTGCAGTAACTTTTTTTCTAATTAATATATTTTATCGATTCAAACAGAATATTTTGTTGCTAATTCGTTGCTGAAAGATGGTATATGGCTGAATTTCAAAATATGAATATTTGATTGGATAACTAACACCATACCTCGAAAAATTTGATAATTTAATAAATTAAAAGGTAAAATGAAAATTATTAAAGGATATTTTGTTGCTCATTTGTTGTTGACGTTTCCGTCCAAAAACGATTTTGTTACTCCAGTTGTTTTCGAGAAACCATGGCTGCGCTAGCGTAAGTCTTACGTTAGCACGACCACTGCAGTAACTTTTTTTTTAATTAAGATATTTTAACGATTCAAACATAATATTTTGTTGATGATTCGTTGTCGAAAGATGGTATATGGCTGGATTTCAAGATATGAATATTTGACTGGATAAGTAACTTCATACCTTGAATAAAATTTTATAATCCACTAAATCAAAGGGTGGAATGAAAATTAATAGAGGATATTTTGTTGCTCATTTGTTGTTAACGTTTCCATCTGAAAACGATTTTGTTACTCCAGCCTATTCCGAGAAACCATGGCTATGCTAGCGTAAGTCTCACGCTATCACGACCAATGCTGTAACTTTCTTTCTAATTAATATATTTTAACGATTCGAACGGGATATTTCGTTGATAGTTCGTTGCTGAATGATGGTACCTGGCTGGATTTCGAAATATGAATATTTGACTGGATAACTAACTCCATACCTTGAATAAAATTTTATGATCCACTAAATTAAAGGTTGAAATGAAAATTAATAAAGGATATTCTGTAGCTAATTTTTTGCTGACATTTCCGTCCAGAAACAATTTTGTTACTCCAGCCGTTTCCGAGAAACCATGGCTGTGCTAGCGTAAGTCTCACGTTAGCACGACCACTGCAGTAACTTTTTCTTTAATTAAGATATTTTAACGATTTAAACATAATATTTTGTTGCTGATTCGTTGCTGAAAGATGGTATATGGCTGGATTTCAAGATATGATTATTTGACTGGATAAGTAACTTCATACCTTGAATAAAATTTTATAATCCACTAAATCAAAGGGTGGAATGAAAATTAATAGAGGATATTTTGTTGCTCATTTGTTGTTAACGTTTCTATCGGAAAACGATTTTGTTACTCCAGCCGTTTCCAAGAAACCATGGCTCTGCTAGCGTAAGTCTAACGCTAACACGACCACTGCAGTAACTCTTTTTCTAATTAATATATTTTATCGATTCAAACAGAATATTTTGTTGCTAATTCGTTGCTGAAAGATGGTATATGGCTGAATTTCAAAATATGAATATTTGATTGGATAACTAACACCATACCTCAAAAAATTTGATAATTTAATAAATTAAAAGGTAAAATGAAAATTATTAAAGGATATTTTGTTGCTCATTTGTTGTTGACGTTTCCGTCCAAAAACGATTTTGTTACTCCAGCCGTTTCCGAGAAACCATGGCTCTGCTAGCGTAAGTCTAACGCAAACACGACCACTGCAGTAACTTTTTTTCTAATTAATATATTTTATCAATTCAAACAGAATATTTTGTTGCTAATTCGTTGCTGAAAGATGGTATATGGCTGAATTTCAAAATATGAATATTTGATTGGATAACTAACACCATACCTCGAAAAATTTGATAATTTAATAAATTAAAAGGTAAAATGAAAATTATTAAAGGATATTTTGTTGCTCATTTGTTGTTGACGTTTCCGTCCAAAAACGATTTTGTTACTCCAGTTGTTTTCGAGAAACCATGGCTGCGCTAGCGTAAGTCTAACGTTAGCACGACCACTGCAGTAACTTTTTTCTTGATTAAGATATTTTAACGATTCAAACATAATATTTTGTTGCTGATTCGTTGTCGAAAGATGGTATATGGCTGGATTTCAAGATATGAATATTTGACTGGATAAGTAACTTCATACCTTGAATAAAATTTTATAATCCACTAAATCAAAGGGTGGAATGAAAATTAATAGAGGATATTTTGTTGCTCATTTGTTGTTAACGTTTCCATCTGAAAACGATTTTGTTACTCCAGCCGTTTCCGAGAAACCATGGCTATGCTAGCGTAAGTCTCACGCTATCACGACCACTGCTGTAACTTTCTTTCTAATTAATATATTTTAACGATTCGAACGGGATATTTCGTTGATAGTTCGTTGCTGAATGATGGTACATGGCTGGATTTCGAAATATGAATATTTGACTGGATAACTAACTCCATACCTTGAATAAAATTTTATGATCCACTAAATTAAAGGTTGGAATGAAAATTAATAAAGGATATTCTGTAGCTAATTTTTTGCTGACATTTCCGTCCAGAAACGATTTTGTTACTCCAGCCGTTTCCGAGAAACCATGGCTGTGCTAGCGTAAGTCTAACGCTAACACGACCACTGCAGTAACTTTTTTTCTAATTAATATATTTTATCGATTCAAACAGAATATTTTGTTGCTAATTCGTTGCTGAAAGATGGTATATGGCTGGATTTCGAAATATGAATATTTGATTAGATAACTAACACCATACCTCGAAAAATTTGATAAATTAAAAGGTAAAATGAAAATTAATAAAGGATATTTTGTTGCTCATTTGTTGTTGACGTTTCCGTCCAAAAACGATTTTGTTACTCCAGTTGTTTCCGAGAAACCATGGCTGCGCTAGCGTAAGTCTCACGTTAGCACGACCACTGCAGTAACTTTTTTTCTAATTAAGATATTTTAACAATTCAAACATAATATTTTGTTGCTAATCGTTGTCGAAAGATGGTATATGGCTGGATTTCAAGATATGAATATTTGACTGGATAAGTAACTTCATACCTTGAATAAAATTTTATAATCCACTAAATCAAAGGGTGGAATGAAAATTAATAGAGGATGTTTTGTTGCTCATTTGTTGTTAACGTTTCCATCTGAAAACGATTTTGTTACTCCAGCCGTTTCCGAGAAACCATGGCTATGCTAGCGTAAGTCTCACGCTATCACGACCACTGCTGTAACTTTCTTTATAATTAATATATTTTAACGATTCAAACGGGATATTTCGTTGATAGTTCGTTACTGAATGATGGTACATGGCTGGATTCCGAAATATGAATATTTGACTGGATAACTAACTCCATACCTTGAATAAAATTTTATGATCCACTAAATTAAAGGTTGAAATGAAAATTAATAAAGGATATTCTGTAGCTAATTTTTTGCTGACATTTCCGTCCAGAAACGATTTTGTTACTCCAGCCGTTTCCGAGAAACCATGGCTGTGCTAGCGTAAGTCTAACGCTAACACGACCACTGCAGTAACTTTTTTTCTAATTAATAAATTTTATCGATTTAAACAGAATATTTTGTTGCTAATTCGTTGCTGAAAGATGGTATATGGCTGGATTTCGAAATATGAATATTTGATTAGATAACTAACACCATACCTTGAAAAATTTGATAAATTAAAAGGTAAAATGAAAATTAATAAAGGATATTTTGTTGCTCATTTGTCGTTGACGTTTCCGTCCAAAAACGATTTTGTTACTTTAGTTGTTTTCGAGAAACCATTGTTGCGCTAGCGTAAGACTCACGTTAGCACGACTACTGTAGTAACTTTTTTTTTAATTAAGATATTTTAACGATTCAAACAGAATATTTTGTTGCTAATTCGTTGCTGAATGATGGTACATGGCTGGATTTCGAAATATGAATATTTGATTGGATAACTAACACCATACATTGAAAAATTTGATAATTCAATAAATTAAAAGGTTAAATGAAAATTATTAAAGGATATTTTGTTGCGCATTTGTTATTGACGTTTTCGTCCAAAAACGATTTTGTTACTCCAGTTGTTTCCGAGAAACCATGGCTGCGCTAGCGTAAGTCTCACGTTAGCACGACCACTGCAGTAACTTTTTTTCTAATTAAGATATTTTAACGATTCAAACATAATATTTTGTTGCTAATTCGTTGCTGAAAGATGGTATATGGCTGGATTTCAAGATATGAATATTTGACTGGATAAGTAACTTCATACCTTGAATAAAATTTTATAATCCACTAAATCAAAGGGTGGAATGAAAATTAATAGAGGATATTTTGTTGCTCATTTGTTGTTAACGTTTCCATCTGAAAACGATTTTGTTACTCCAGCCGTTTCCGAGAAACCATGGCTATGCTAGCGTAAGTCTAACGCTAACACGACCACTGCAGTAACTTTTTTTCTAATTAATATATTTTATCGATTTAAACGGGTTATTTTGTTGCTAATTTGTTGCTGAAAGGTGGTATATCGCTGGATTTTACAATATTAAAATTGGATTGGATAAGCTACACCGTACCTTGAAAAAATTTGATAATTGACTAAATTTAAGGGTGAAATAAACATTAATAAAGGATATGTAGTTTAAATATAATAAGGGGCTTGGTTTAGCCGAGATAGTCCTCATAGTTAATTCTAGACTACGAACCAGGAACGTATTCAAGGAGGAATGGTGAAATAACTGCAGAAAAAGATACGTTGGTGTTAAATTTATCATATGTTAACGGTCGCTACTACGGCGTACAGGTGGACCCTATTACAGTGAGGTCTAAAGCTCGACTTGCTTGCTCGAGAGCTTGCAACGTTCTTTTTACTTACGGACGGCTAAAGCGACGCCTACACTAAGTTAGCGCCTGCGTGGTACTGAACGTAGCTACATACTCTCCCCTAAATGCTAGCGTGGTATACAAAAACCGCAATGCATTTAAGCTATTATAATACAAGCTAGTGAATCATTAAAGTAATTATTATTTTCTATTTATTAATTACAGGTAGATAATTTACCCTTTGAGAATAAAAGTTTCTTTACTACACAACGTGCTTAATGCTCCCACTCATACCTATAAGCTTTACAAAAATAATGTGCGTAACACTCATTCCGCCACATCTATACGTGCATTCCTTAAATGTATCAGCCTTGTTGCGTTAAATATAAGTATTTTTTAACACGTTTTAACAACAATATAGATTCTATATAAAAAATACAGTCTTTACTTAAAAAAAAAAAATATTTTTTTCCATATAAGTACGCTTATAAAATATACATCGCTTTTACAAACATATTTCGTCCTTACGCAAAAGTACAAATTCAATTATAATTAATCTTTATACTACGCAGAATGCGCGACTGGCCCGATTACGCCCTTTTTATGATAGTAACTATTTCTCCTACTAGACTAGCACGAATTTGATATCCGCGTAAACGAGCCAAAATCTCTCTTATGCTATTAGTTTTGCATTTGATAAGTATCACAGTAAGATTGTCTGTGCTGCTACATAACGTTGCGAGAAAATTCAATTTCAAGAATTTAGTTATCTTTTTTTCTAGGATGTTCACTATTTTTACATACTCCATCTTCAAACTCATGATAGACAATAAGGTATCATTTAAGTTTGGACTATAATCAATACTTAGCTTTTTTAACTTTACTATATATATACTCTAAATTTAAAAAAATCGAGAGTATAATTAATTTTCAATCCGTTGATAATCAACTATTTTAAACAAGGGGTTACGCTTATAATATTAGCGATTCGCCCTTCCAGGTCGTGGTTATTGGTTACTTTAATGCTTTTGAGCGTTGATGACATTATTAAATTGGGACTATAAACCCATTCGATCAGCGGATATCTCTCGTTGGTAAAACTAAGTTTCCTCCTTTCTAATAAATTCTGTCCATTAAAGATGATTTTAAGTAGCATGAAGTCATACACCTCCTTATCACAATTAAGCGCATCATGCAGCGTAACACTTTTAATGACAAATTGACCCTAATAAACTCTACAATCTGATGTATTTGTATTTTTTTACAATTGGTTATAACTAGCACTTCTAAATTATCTAAAAGCTGTCGATTTAAAAATTCTAAATTTACTTTATCGTTATTACTAATATGCAATTCTTCTATATTATATAACTGGACCTGTCTGTCTGTAGCCGATCTTGTCTTTCCTAAAATCAATTTTTTAATACTAGGCCAGTTATCATGACGTCAACGCCAGATACGTCAATTATCTCTAAGTGTCGTAATTTGCCCCGCTGGATATCGATCATTTTACTTAACAAATTACTATTTACATTAGTTGTGCTCGGACCAATCAGGATGTTCTTAAATCTAAAATTCGCTGCCTCGTGGAGCATCAGTCGAAGCCTGTTGTGGTATTGATATCTCCTAATTGACGGAGAAAAATCAACTCTGAGGTCTAAGAGAAGTTCGGAGAAATGACAGGCCTTAAAGAAAATGAAGAACTCATCAGCGCTAAGTTACGCAACAATCATGTCCAGCAGGGCTTTATCGCTCAATAATATGAGCATTTTTTCACTAAACAGCCAACTATCAGTAATAGGCCACCTCACGGGGACACCCTTTGCACCTGAGTGCTCCTCGTGCGGCCTTACTCTTATCTTATATGACCTGCCGCTGTCGTACCTCTAACATAGATAACCCATGCCAGCCATGCATTGTATTTATGCTGCAACTGCGATGTTGTTATACAGTATAATGGCTGAAGTTTTGCTTGCATGATGAGCTACATTCACAATCTCGTAACCATTGCAATCCGCCTCTCTCAATATTCCGTCTATATCTTCTCTAGATATAGTAACAAAGATGTTAAACATGAACAGCTTGGTAACCAACTATCCATTAACTAAAAGGACTGGGTGCAAGGTCGTATGCTCTATGTATTCTTGAGCCACGTCCGAGCCAATATGGCGAGTGTTACGCCTCCTCCTCTCATCATCCTTAATCCTAAAATATCCTTTGTACTCTTCCATATGTAGAAGAGCCAAAAAGCAGTCTACCTTGATGGTATGACATTGCTGACTATCCTTGAACCGCTCGAACTCTGCAATGGTCCGCTTGGAGCGCCTCCATGCTATCTGCAGAATAACATGGGATTAGGTGCTAGTTAATCTTATTAATAGCCTATATTACTATGCGCATTTCTATTTGCAGATGTTATAATACTAGCTAGATATACTATCGCGATTCAAAATCTATTTTATATAACACTCGAGTCATATCCTAAGCCAATATTTGGTAGATGGTTGCACTCCAACATGCCGTCGAAATGTGTGCTACTAACCTTGTCATAATTTACTGGCTTATTATGTCCAACATTTGCTATATCAGTCATATACTTGCTAAATGTTTTAGGAACGTGAGTTCCGTCAAAACAGGTCCACAAAAATGCTGGAATGTCGTAAAATGCATAATTTTTGCGCGTTTGCAACAGTTAAATATTATTCAATAGCTTTGCCCATGGCAAAGAACCTGTTGCCCAAAATATCATATTAAATAAAAGTGACTCTAGGTTACCGCGTTGGGTACATAAACTATTGTGAGCGTCTCTGTTCCTAAAGAGTCCATCACCCCTCTGTGCACCGAGTGTAACGGATCTATCGGATCCAGTGTATATTGGTGCAATTTGGTTAAAACCTGTCAGATAAACCTGTTCTGGATTATTCCTGTCAAGGAAAATATTTTTGGGTTTGATGTTCTTATATGACTGACCTGTGCTATGCACAAACTCTAGTGCGAGGACCAACTGCCAAGCCACCGAGTAAACTTGTTCCAAAGGCAATATGCCATTATTGTCAGCCAATATATTACCCAGGTTTTTTGCGTATCGTTCGGTGGTCGAAAATCTATAATGATTCGAGCCCACCATGAACTCGCCGTGTGCAAAAAATCTAACAATAGATAATGGAGGTAATTGTCGCTCCTCTATCCACTTGTTTAACTTTTTAAGGCTAGCGTTTCGCACAAAGAAGTTAAGTTAGGATCACTGGGTGTATCTCTTGCTTCCTCTGCGTCAAAAGTGTCTGTCGCCGTTTCGTTCGGCTCCATATGTACCTGTACTCTAACGACAGTTTTATTGTTGCTTTTGTTTTGTGTTTTTGCAACTTCTTGTTCGTCTTCCTCTGGCTCATTATTCATAACATGGGCTGGTTTAAGTAATTCAGCTGCAACGGTTTTATTCCTTTCTTTAACATCAATTACGAAGTTCTTACCATTATCTGAGCGGGAAATCACGTTAAATGGGCCAGCATGAAGTCTATCCAGGGTAGGCTTAATTGCCTTTACTCTCATGAATACATGTGAGCATTTATCTAGGTCTTTAAAAACGAATGTTTTGATGGAATTATTATGATTAGTTGGAACGTGTTTCAACTCTCTCATGTATGTTCTAAATTCGTCCAAAAATGTGGGCTTACAAGGTTCTCGGTCTGATAAAGCAAAGAATTCCCCTAGAACTCGCAAACCGGTACCGTATACGAAATCAGCTGGGCAGACGTGGGTATCTCTACGCACGCACGTCCTGAGGCCCAAGAGAACTGTTGAGAGTGAGTTGACCCAATTTCCTCTTTCAGCGTTGCATCTGAGAGCTGCTTTTAAGGCTTTATGCCATCCTTCCACCAGACCGTTAGCTTGCGGATGTTAAGCGGTTGTTCTTATTATCATACAACCCAGAAACTGAAGCAAGCATTTAAATAGCTCAGATTCAAACTGTGCTCCTTAGTCTGTGGTGATAACCTCTGGTGCTCCAAATCTGGACAACCAGTTATCTATAAACCCTCTAGCTACTGTGGCAGCAGTGGTGTTTTTAACTGGAATAGCCTCTGGCCATCTTGTATACCTGTCCACCATAGTGAGCAGATACTTATATCCAGCACAACTTGGTAATGGTCCAACAAGATCTATGTGTATATGAGAAAAGAACAGTGTAAAGGTTTCCTTTATTAACACCTGTGGTAGATATGGTCTAATAGTTTGACCAAAAACGTCACAATAAATGGGTACATCATTTACTCTGAGCGTGAGCTTTTCTAACTTAAGAGGGAGTTTCTTTTTCTTGAGAAAAATGAGCAACCATTCTTCTTCAGATTGCTTTTCACTCAGCAGTGCTGAATCGAAAAGAGTGGGCATTTAAAAAGCTTCAACCCTATCGCAGAATTCATTTGCTATAAGGCTGTCTGATTTTGCAAGCCCTTTAGCATTGACAATCTCTACTAAAGTTATACTCTCAATTCGTGACAACGTGTTAGCCACCGTATTGCTTTCCTCTTCAATATAACAAATTTCTGCATTAAATTGTGCTATATATGTCAATTGGCGAAATTTACGGGTACTAGCTTTCTCCAAGCTCTGTGTCATAGCATACGCCAAGGGTTTGTGGTCGGTAAGTATATCAAATTGTCGAGTCTTGACAAAATAATAAAAATACTTAACCAACTCAAAAAAAGCCGTGAGTTCGCGGTCACCTGTTGCATAATTCAATTGTGCTGACGAGAACTTACGTGAGAAAAACGCAAGTGGCTTCCACGTGCCATCAATGAACTGCTCTAACGCAGCACCCATTGTATAATCAGATGCATCGGTAACGATTCTAGTATCAGCATCGTCGCGAGGGTAAGCTAAATGGGTTACATTAACTAAATCCCTCTTGCTTCGCTCAAATTCTTCCTGACTCTCATGCTCTTGTTGGTTAGATGAGGCGATGAGTATGTCATCAATATAAACAAAAACACAGTCCAGGTCTCCTAAGACTCGGTTAACGTAGCGCTAAAAGGTCTGCGCGGCATTACGTAGCCCGAAAGTCATGACCTTGTACTCAAATAAACCGAAAGGAGTAATAACGGCTGTTTCAGGTCTATCACACTCTGCGACTGGTATTTGATAATACGTTTTCTGGAGGTCTAAAGAGGAAAAAATAGTCTTTCCACTTAAAAATGTTGGAAAATCGTGAAGGTTAGGCACTGGGTACCTGTCTGGTACTGTAATCTGGTTGAGTGCCCTATGATCTCCACAAATCCTCCAGGAACCGTCCATTTCGGGCACTATATAAATAGGACTTGCCCACGGGCTGCTAGGAGGTTGACACACGCCCGTTTCGCACAATGACTTAAACTAAGCCTTTGCCACTTGGAGTTTGTCAGAACCCAATATTCTTGCTCTTTGCGCAATAGGAGGACCTGTAGTCTTAATATAGTTTTCTACACCATGATCTTGTAGTGATTCAGTTTGTTCCACTCCAAGTACCTTAGGGTATTTATTGAGTACATGAGAGTAATTAATATTTGGTCAAATAACCGACACTTTAAAATAACTAATTTCCTTCTCTATAGCATCAATTGATCTAAATGTCGTACTGTCTATAAGCTTCCTTTCTTTTAAGTCAGGCAAAAGATGGTGGTGTTTCAGTACATCCCTTCAATAATAGGGTACGGCACATCAGCCACAATAAAATTCCAGTTTATAGTTTTGGAGATGCCAAGATCAAGTTTGAGAAGTTCAGTGCCGTAAGTTTGTATTACGGTGATATTTGCAGCATATAACTTAATATTAGGAGTTTTATCTAGTTTTCGAGATCTTCTGGGGACTAAAGAGACCTCGGCGCCGGTATCTATTAAGAAGAATTCACTACTATTTAAATCTTTCTAATGGAGGCGAACCGATGTAGAGCTTTCCACTGATACCTCCTTTGCAGCGGAGTCTATTCGTTTCCTTGTGCTTAATTTTTTCTAGGGTAGCTGGATTTAAAACTGCTATAATGCTTGCAGAATTCAAAGCATTTCATGGCTTTTTTTCAGTAATAAAGATGATACCAGCAAATTTCTTCTTTATTGCTTAATTTAATTGGTTTATTCCTCTGGTTTTTCTCGTAAACTTTATTTTTGCTACCTTTATTTTTTACATTTATTTTATTTTTGAAACTACCGCACCTTTGCGTTTGAAGCTGTGTCTGAACTGGTGGATGCTTGCGTAGCAACTGCGTTTACCGTATCCTTTTTATTCAACATGGTTTTCCATGTTTTATCAGCTGTTTCCATTTGAATGCTTTCAGACCAGGTATGTGAGTTCGGACCCATGTGTAATAATAATTTGTTTGGGAGTTTTTCCCTCCAAACTTTTAATATCGTTGACCTGGGAATACTATCCCCCGCCAGGTCTAATAATTTATGGAAGAAAAATGATGGGCCTTCCTTACACATTTGTTGGATCGTAAATAGCTGTTCTTACTTTTTCTCAGTAGAATAAGAATACTTTTTTAGGATAGTTTCTTCTAACGCATGATATTTTACTCCCTGCTCTGCGGTTTTAATGACGAGTGTCAGTCGTTGCACTTCGTCTTTACCCAGGTTCTGCACGAGGTTCCAAAATTTATCCTCGTCTGATACTATGCTTTTTTTAAACATTTGGTTTTCAAACAAGGAAAACTATATTTCCACCTCCTCTTTCCATAGAGACTGGAATTTTATTTCAAACGCAGAGCCTAAGTTCGAACCTTATCCAATAATGATGGTGGGTCTGTTCTGCAAAGAAGCGGAAGCGAAAACCGAAGACGCAGGATTATTATTAAGTATTACAGGTGGTTCATGTATTTGCGCATCCACCGTTATGGTATTATTACTATTAGACACACTCTGAAGATTATTACTAGTAGACGTTGCTGCATCTATCGGTTGACCGTTATTACTCTCAGTACTAGGAGTGTTAATGTCTCCCTTACTCTGTGTAAGTAATTTAAGTGTTTTGGAAATGCTAGCTAGAGTTTCCTTGACCATCGTTAAACGTCCATCCAAGGTCGGTTTCTTATTTTTATCTTTGAGCGGTTTGGTTTTGACGTTTGCGTTTACGTCGCCGGTTGCTAGACCCTGCAAACCTAAGTTATTTTCTACCTCATCTACCTCGACTGAATCATAGAAATTATCAGCATGGTTCGGAGGAGCCATATTATACACAGTCTTATTTCTAGTCACAGACTGAGTATTTGCAAGGGACGAATGTTCTACTCTCCGCATACCTTTGCAACGCAACGCTCAAATTGACATACCTGCGTTCAGAACCCACACTAACAAATGGTCTGGCACGCCACGCCACAATTCTCTCCACTCAAACGTGCACTCTCACTCTCACACAAAGGGTTGAAACAGAGTCGTGGACTAAAATTAATCAACATAAATACAAATCTGTGCATGAAAGACTAGAAATTTATAAAATTACTTTGCGAACGCTTGGTTTCCCAGAGTCATGAGCTGTCAACTCACAGAATGTCTCCGTGGCCAACTATAGCATACGCTAGCACTTACAAGCTCTTAAGAAGAACAAACGTCGCACGTTAAAAAAAATACACTCATACTGTACATTTAAAAACAAAGGTCCAGTTGTCTGCTGGCTCTATTTGCGCGCTTTATGAACTAAAATAATATAATTACGACTAGCTGACCTGTAGACTAAACTAGCTAATGAAAATCGAATAGGGTCTGTGGCGCATATGTGTCTCGTGAAAAGACTGAGATCTATAGATTTATTTACATATGTTAAGAATTTATATAATGTTCACTATTACGGACTACTCTCAATGATCTCACTCCGTTTACGAGTGTTGTCTCGTGGTTACGCTTTAAATTTTTCGTGCCCCTCATCGGAAAGCAAAGAGACAGAGCGACTTAACTGTAGCGTCTATACGCTAGTACTTATTATAATGTGAACCTTTTAATTTAAATAAAGTCAACTCTCTATGGCTTTTCCGGTGAGAACCCGAAAATGACGAACAGGAGAAAATTTAATTTAATGTTATTATGAATTTAATTAAAGAAAGAAAAGAAAAATTTTGAATGTATATTTTGTTTTCGATTCCTGACTGGAAAGCGAGAGAAGAGTAACAGAGGATTTATACATGATACTAAAGTTAAACTGAAGTTAATTACAAATAAATATACTTTCTACGCTCTAATTCACTACCATTCTCTCCAGGTATTCCAATCAGCAATTGAACAAAGAAAGATGTATTAAACAAAAATAAAAAGGTAGAAAATCTTTAAATTTTAAATATAATAAACTAAATTTCGATATTTGAATAAGCAATTTAAATAAATTGAACTCACGAGACAACTGTCAAATAAATCTTACTATACGCAAATTCGCTCCTTCGCAAAATGTTGAATGCCGTTGAACGCATCCCGATGAGTTCAAAGAAAAAAATTTTTAAATTTTAACGTTGCAAAAGAACAAAATAGCGTCGGTACTGTTTCCAGACGCTATCGTTATGCTTTAAGAATTTGCCGTCACAAAATGGCCGCTGCACCATGCTTTCCTTTTACGTTTTATCTTTTTTGTTCAATTTCACATTTTATTATTTTTAACTTCTATCTGAATTTCTCCCTTCGTTGTTCAATTTTTATATTTTATTATTTTTACGTTTTATCTATTTAAATTTCTTTTTCTAAGAAAATTTCCTCCTGCTGCGTTTTGCGGTCGGCTTACAAACTTGATTTTTGTGCCAGTTCTTCTTACTTGCTGATTTTCTTGATTTTGCTTTCTCATAGAGAAAGCATTGTATCGATAAAAAAAAATTTTTTCTATTTTTTCATTAATTTGTACATATACTACTCAGGGAGTCAAAAAAAATGGTTTCCAGAAAATGTCTGTATGTATGTGTGTGTGTGTGTGTATGTGTATGAATTCAGTACGCCAAAAATATCTCTTGAACTACTCGATGGATTTGCTTCAAATTTTGCATGCAATTTATTTTTTTGTCTAACTAGGGGGGAAGCTATTGAAAATTGATCTTCTTAGCTCAGTTTTTTTAGAGCCATTTAAAGAATTTTAAAAAAATTTTGATTTTTCATTTTTTTGGTATTTTACGTAAACTACTCGAAGAATTTTCTTGAAAATTTGTATGGACATTATTTGCGACTGCCAAAAGAAGGAAAACTTTTACTAACTGATTTTCTCAGCGCACTTTCAATTTTAAAGCAATTTGAAAATTAAAAAAAAAAATTTTTTCCTTCATTTTTCTTTTATTTTATGAAAACCATTCGATAGATTTGCTCCAAAATTTGTATGCAAGTTATTCGCTATTGTCTGAGGAAAATTAGCTTTAGAAAACTCATTTCTTTAGCGCAATTTTAATTTTAAAGCATTTTGAAAATTTTTGAAAAAATGTTCATTTTTTATTTTTTTTTATATTACTTAAAAACCATTCATTAGATTAGCTCTAAAATCATTATGCAAATCATTCGTTATTGCCTTAATGAAACAAGCTTTGGAAAACTTATTTTCTTAGCGCAGTTTTAATTTGAAAGAATTGGAAAATTAAAAAAAAAAATTTTCATTTTTTTTTGTCTTACGTAAACTACTCTAAGAATTTGTTTAAAAATTTGTATAGAAATTATTTGCTACTGTTAAAATATTAAAAACATTTGAAAACTGATTTTTTTGGCATACTATTAATTTTATAGCATTTTTAAAATTCAAAAAAAAAATTTTTTTTTTTTTTCTATTTTACGAAAATCATTCGATAGATTTGCTCAAAATTAATTCAAAAATAATAAAGTAAGAACAAACACAGCAAGCTCGCGAAAAACAAATCTACCTCCAGCATTTTTAAAAGAATACACTTCTGCCCAAAACTCATACATATTATTAAGTTTTTCTTCACTCATAAAATCTGGCTAATGGATCGTTATTAATTTTTTTTATTGATTTTCTAATAAACCTAATTTGCATTTATCAGCAAATAGATTTAGAATCTATTTGCTGATAAATGCATTGTTGCTGGAAATTCTTTAGCTGCATCTGATACAGCTAAATTTATTGAATATCACACACACCTTACTAGCTGCAAAGCAGGAACTTATAATCTTAGTAGAGTAACTAATGAATTATTCTTCCCACAAAGATTTGAACCACCATCCGAGCCAAGACCAATTAAATTTGATAAAGGTAGTTTTATTTCGTTTAAAAAGCTTTTAACATGAGAGTACAAAGAAATGGCATCTTAGTCCAGTCAAATTAGAATTTTTTTCTGCAAAACGTGTTGCAGGCCGGTTTTTTGCAGAAACATATTGTGGGTAATATGTATAATAAGAATATTGATGTGCGCTATCTCAAAAAGTTGTGGAAAAATGTTTATAAACAAATTAAGATAGGAAAATCGCCTTTTTTTTCCTCTGTAACTGCGCTGCTTTTGACTCTAGAAGAAAATTTTCTTTACAAAAGTCGTTCAAAATTTAATTTTCTTCAAGATTATGGGTGTGCGATTTTCTAAAATTTTCAAATTTTCTCGGGAAATGAAGTTTTTCCGAGAAAATGGGTAGTTTTTCAAATTAAAGTTAAAGACAGATATTTTATTCGAAATTTGATGAAACTTTGGGAGAAGAAAGATTTTCTATTGTCTTTAATCCTCCTTCAAGCTGATCCGTTTCGGCCCGTAAGAAGAGCAACAATTAATTTGTTTATTAAAAAAAAGTCGAAAATTCAAATTAATGCCAAGTCAACAATAATCATTGCAAATATGTCAAATCATCTTGAGCATGTAATGGTGCGATACCTTTATCATAAACGATTATAAAAATTTCAATTTTTTATTTTTTTGCACTATTTTTCAGCGTTTTTCTGATTTTACAATTTTCATTCTTATAAATAAATTCATATATTTCAGCCAATTTTTGATATATATTATTTTTATAGAATGGAAAAGAAAGGTCTTTTCAAGACCTTTAATTTGAATTTTTTAAAAGATTTTTATCGTGAAAATGAAAAGAGTAAGGCTTTGACTTTGACTAACAATTGCGCCATTGTTTCTGAGAGGTGGACGTATAGCTCTGTCCTTGTCTAATCTAAATTTTCGTTATTATTAATAAATTAAATATTGTTATACAAAAGTAAGGGTGTAGCTCAATAGATTTCAGGACGAGCAAATGATTCTATTTTATGAAAAAATATAAAATTTTCATTAGTTCTCGAGTGAGGTCTGAAACGAAAAAACAATTGAATTTGATAACTGTTTTTCCATTTCAGACCTCACTTGAAAACTAATGAAAATTCTATATTTTTTTATAGAATAGGATCGTTGGTTCGTCCTGAAATCTATTGGGCTATACCCTTAGTGTTGTATAACAATATTTAATTTATTAATAATAACGAAAATTTAGATTAGACAAGGACAGAGCTATACGTCCGCCTCTCAGAAACAATGGCGCAATTGTTAGTCAAAGTCAAAGCCTTATTCTTTTCATTTTCACGATAAAAATCTTTTAAAAAATTCAAATTAAAGGTCTTGAAAAGACCTTTCTTTTCCATTCTATAAAAATAATATATATCAAAAATTGGCTGAAATATATGAATTTATTTATAAGAATGAAAATTGTAAAATCAGAAAAACGCTGAAAAATAGTGCAAAAAAATAAAAAATTGAAATTTTTATAATCGTTTATGATAAAGGTATCGCACCATTACATGCTCAAGATGATTTGACATATTTGCAATAATTATTGTTGACTTGGCATTAATTTGAATTTTCGACTTTTTTTTAATAAACAAATTAATTGTTGCTCTTCTTACGGACCGAAACAGATCAGCTTGGAGGAGGATTAAAGACAATAAAAAATCTTTCTTCTCCCAAAGTTTCATCAAATTTCGAATAAAATATCTGTCTTTAACTTTAATTTGAAAAACTACCCATTTTCTCGGAAAAACTTCATTTCCCGAGAAAATTTGAAAATTTTAAAAAATCGCACACCCAAGGTCTTAAAGAAAATTTAATTCTAAACAACTTTTGTTAAAGAAATTTTCTTCTAAAGTCAAAAGCAACGCAGTTACAGAGGAAAAAAGAAAAAAAAGTCGATTTTCCTATCTTAATTTGTTTATAAACATTTTTCCACAACTTTTTGAGATGGCGCACATCGATATTCTTATTATACATATTATCTACAATATGTTTCTGCAAAAAACCGGTCTGTAGCACGTTTCACAAAAAAATCGATTAAAATGAACTAATTTGACTAGACTAATCTGCTTTATCTATTTCGATTAAGCCTAAAAAATCGGTTATCGTTGGGTTTAGTTTAACGCTAAAATACTTAATGAATAAACATAAATATTTTGATGTAGAAACATCAGTAGATTCGTCAACTATTAGAGAATAATGTGTGTCCTTTACATCATCTATTACTTCTGTGAGAATATTCGGGGCAATGACATATTTAATTAAATGATTACATTTTGTTCTGTGCAGTTTCAAATCTTTGAATCACAAGTCCTTAAGCATGTCACACAGATGATCGCTACTTCGTATGCTACTGTGACAAGCAATAAATGCGGCAAGTTTTAAATCTCTTTCCTTTTCTTCTTGTTTAGAGCTTAAATTACACAAAGTAGGTATTCTAATTTGTTTTGTGTTAATACTTTCTTTATTTTTTATATGAGTTTGAGTCTCTGCGTGCTTTTGAAGGTCTCTATGATGAGCAAGCAAATCTTTTTTACATACAATGCAGTAAGCTTGTTTAAAACGATTTTGATTATTACTTTTTATGAGCCAACCTAAAAATATTTAATTTAATAAATTTAATCTGATCACATTTTGATGAAAATAATTTTTAAGGACTTATTTTCTTTTTAAAGTTATAAATTTATTTAAAATTTAAACGGTGAATCAATTTTTTCATATAAAAATATTATTCTGAAAATATTATATTTCATTTGAATAAATTCAATTTGATCACATTTAAGATATTATTCTAACCTAAAATCTAAGCTTGTTAGTCGTTTTTTCTAGTAATATAAAACTTATTCTTAAAAATATTCTAAGCGACTATATATTAAATTATTATGATTGTCATAATTATTATCATGTGTCAAAATAACCAAACTTACTTTGGGCCCACGCTTCTTTTTCCCAGTTTGCATTGTACCCAGTTGATATAAACTTAGAACATAAAAAACTTCACATTCATAACACATGCTGATATTACAGTTTTGAGAAATGCTTTTTTTGTTGAACTAACTAAAAACTATATACCAGAAAAGGTTACCAGCGCCTTCTACAGAAATGTCTCTTCATTTAGTCAGTACGTTATAGGGGGCGTGCTGTTTGAATCGCTAGAAAACTTTGCTTAAACTAAGATAGTATGTATGTGTGTATATATATATATATATATATATATATATGTGGGTAAATTCACGTCAAACGGATAATGGCTCTGTCCAAAATTATAGATCACCAAAAAAATCGTGTATGGACTCAAAATTTTTGTCTTACACTCTACTTTCTTTTGCAATATGGCGATTTTGAAAAATCCAAAATGGTGGCTCTAATATGGCGACTCAAACCTAGAAATTTCATAAAAAATTTTCGAAAATTGATTTTAATTCATTCAAATCTGGTTATACGTATTTTTTTATATCAGAAATCAACTAAGCGTCCAATTTTATATAGGAATATAGTATTGCGCTCAAGGTAAAAAAATTTTACAATATCATCTGAAGGTCATATTTGGAGACAATAGTTATTTCTCGAATTGATCATTGATAAACGTTGATTAGTAAGAAAATGAAGATGCTGATAGGTAACTCGAGTCACTGAATCCAAATCTGATAATCGCTTAACCCTACCAGTCTCCATCAAGGTCATTTGAAGGTCAAATCGCGAATATCTTTTATTTTTTGATAAGATTAAGACACCTATAAATTTTACTTGATGCTGGATCTGAATCCGAGGCCCGTTGGAGTGTCAAACGACGTAATTACAGAAAAATTCGTTTCAAACTGTGGTTTCTTGGAGAACAAAAATTTTCTGTTAGTCAATATTTAATTAATTTTTATGTAATTAGGTCGTTTGACACTCCAACAAACCCCAGATTCGGATTCAGCGACACGTAAAGCTTGAAGGTGTCCTAATCTTATTGAATAATAAAAGATATTCGCGATTTGACCTTTAAATGACCTTGATGGATATCTTGTAGGATTAAGCGGACATCAGGTTTGGATTCAGTGACTCGAGTTATTTATCAGTATCTTCATTTCAGTATCTTCATTTCTCACTAATCAACATTGATCAATGAGTGATACGAGAAATAACTATTATTTCCCGATATGACCTTCCGATGACATTGAAAATTTTTTTTACCTCGAGTGCAATACTATATTTCTATGTAAAATTGAACGCTAAATTGATTTCTGATATAAAAAAATACGTATAATCACATTTGAATGAATGAAAATCAAATTCCGAAAATTTTTTATGAAATCTCTAGGTTTGAGCCGCCATAGTGGAGCCGCCATTTTGGATTTTTTAAAATCGCCACATTGCAATAGAAGTAGAAAGTAAGACGAAAATTTTGAGCCCATACACGATTTTTTTGGTGATCTACAATTTTGGACAGAGCCAATATCTGATTGACGTGGATTAACCCATTTATATCTATACATATATATCGCGTTGAATGTTTTTCAAATCCTCCAATTAAAGTAAACCGAAACAATGAAATCACCCAATAGAATTGTGTCATTCTAAAATGTTCGACACGATTCAATATCTGACGAGTAAATATATATACCGCAAAAAATCGCCAAGTACTACTTCTTAAATCGCCAAAAATTTGCCAGTCGCCAATTAAAAAAGTTTAGTCACCATTAAGACTTAAAAATCGCCAATTTTTCAGATCTGGTCACCCAGGTTTATTCTCGATTTTCAACAGTACAGATTTAATGCGGCGGATTTATGTCCCACGTGCTATAAAATAGTATACGATACTTGTGACCTTTATGGAACTTTATTACACGGCATGTCATTACCCTCGCTTCACTCGGGTGATAAATCGTGCTGTGTAATAAAGTGCCACTTAGGTCACATGTATCGTAATGTACTATTACGTGTCTCTTATGGGAGCTATATAACGTCGGTAAAGAAGTTTCACTTCGAAAAGAATATACCCTTAAGATCGTTTTGAAATCTTAACCGTACAAGAGAAAGCACATGAAGGATAAGCCAGTTCAATGCCAGCATAAGTATTATTTCTCGGAAACGTCTGGCCAAACAAAATTGATTTTGCAAAAATAAATTAACATAAATTAGTAACAAAATATCCAATATTTACTTTAGTTCGAGTGTCTTCCAATTCGAGTTTTTTTCCAATTTCCGTAATATAGCTATGCTCATAGATAGATTTGAAGTAACGAATGTCCTCTAAATTATGCCGATGAAATTGTTCCAGTATTACAATTGTTAAAAAAAAACATAAAGGGTCTATGTGAAATTAATATTAGTAAATACGCACTCCAATATCTTACAATTAGATTAGAGAAACTTAGTAAAAAAATATTCAATAGTTTACGTTTAGGGTCTTGACTTTCAAATTTTCATTGTATAATCATAATGCACATACATACAAGCTTACGGTAAGAAAATGATGTGTGGATATTGCTGATTATATACATTGAAACCAAAAGTAGCAAAAATGTGCCGCTGAGATCGTTTTGATAACTCAATTGTACAAAAAGGTACACGCACTGAATACGCTAGCTTAATATTAAGCTAACGTAGCCACTGTTTCTCGGAAACGGTTGAAGCAAAAAAATCAGATCGGTGAAAAAAAATTAGCAAAAAATTAGCAAAAAAAATCCAATGGTTGATTTACGATTATGGCCTTTATTTTCGAGTTTTCGAAATATAGCTATAATGTGCTTCTGACTTTCGGTTAGAAATTGATATTTGGATATAGTTGATTACATAGATTGAGAGCAAAAAAAATAGCAAAAGAATATGCCGTTGAGATCGTTTCGATAACTCAATTGTACAAAAAGATACACGCACTGAATACGTTAGTTTAATATTAAGCTAGCGTAACCACTGTTTTTCGCAAACGGTTGAAACAAAAAAATCAGATCAGTGGAAAAAAATTAACAGAAAATTAGCAAAATAAATATACAATAGTTAGTTTCCGGTTAAGAGCAAGCCGAATTTGCTGTCCTTGTCTATTTGAGATTTTTGTTATTTACTCAAGTATTAATCGGTACATCTGCAAATTGAAGGTTAAGCGCAATAGATATTATTATTACAAATGACATTAAAATTTTCTGGACCACTCTGATCGTTAGGACCAGCCTGCAATCCGAGGTAGGCTAGTAAGGATTGACCCCCTCTTCAGTTGCTCTACCCAGCTAGCTGTGCAGGGTTCACTGGAGTTGAATTAAAATTAACTATAAATTTTGTGAACCCAGGTAAGTTCGTGGCTTCGGGGATTCACTCGGAGGTGCAGGAAATTTGCCACGTGACAATGGTTAGTGCAAAAATCCAATCAGTGGAAAAAAATTAGCAAAAAATTAGCAAAAAAATATACAATAGTTAGTTTCCGGTTAAGGACTTTATGTTCGGATTTTCGTAAAATAGATATAATGTGTTTTGTGACTTCCGGTGAGAAATTGAAATTTGGATATTGCTGATTATATAGATTGAAAGCAAAAAAATAGCAAAAAAATATGTCTTTGAGATCGTTTTGATAACTCAATTGTACAAAAAGATACACGCACTAGATTCACTGTCTTAATATTAAGCTAGCGTAGCCTTTATTCCTCGGAAACGGTTGGAGTAAAAAAATCAGATCGATGGAAGAAAATTGGCAAAAAATTAGCAAAAAAATATCTATTAGTTTCGGTAGTGGGCTTATTAAGTGGCTTTGCCAGCTTAATAGACATTATTTTGTGCTTGAGATCTTACCAGAGATCTGATCGGAGATCTGTCGCAAAAAAATTTTCTAATATAAACATGAGGTTTTAACGTTAGATCTCATCCAAGATCTCATTTCGGATCTCACTTGAGATGCCACCTGATATTTTTCGGTAGGGAATTCATTTAAAAATTAGATTTTGTAATAATCTTAGAAAAATCGCAAAGCGAAACATAATATCGACGCCCCGTACGAAGAAAAGCACCGTTCAGAAATCCCAATGTTAATTTGCATTTGAATTTCTGAACGGTGCTTTTCTTCGTACGGGGCGTCGATATTTTGTATCATCATGTTATATATTTTCTCCATTCAATACCCTTGTATAAAATTATCTTCGTAATGTTAGAGAAAAGTAGAACAAATTGTTTTCTCATAGAGCAAATATTATATACAAAAAATTTTTTTTCTATTTCATGATTTATTTATACATATTCAAACCGAAATATGGGATTCTTCAGAAGAAAACAATAATATTAAAATTTTTTAGTTTATGAAATCACAACTCATAATAAAACAAAATATTACTTTTTTATTTCAATTATTATTTAAAAAAAAAAAAATTAGTCAAATCTTCAATTTAAAAAGTACAGAAATTACCTCTTAACAAGAATGAAAAGATTGATTTTTACATTAAAATTGTTATACTATCATTATTTGTTTCTTTGAATGTAAATGAAATGTGAAATAAATAATTAATGCCAGCAAAATAAAAGCTCGATCAAAGTATGACTAATAGTAGAGGTGATCGATAGATTATTATTTCATTTGGAAAATGAAATAGTTATTTAAGTTATAAATCAGGTTAACTTCCTAAACAGTGATTTTAAAACTATCATTTAGTCGTTATCAACCAAAAAAACCAAAATATTAAATCTATCAGAAAACATCATTCAATAAATAGATATTCTATATTTCTTTTTTTAGAAGTATTTTACTTTTAAGTAATTTACAAAGCACAAATTAAAAATATATTTTTTGAATTAGATTCAAGAATTCATATCTGATTCATGTCAGATTTTTATCATCTTGATTATTTGATTTGATCCTTTTTTCAAATAGAATTATTTAGATTATAAATAAAAGCAGGTGAAAAATCAGGTGATAAATCACCTGAAAAATCAGGTGACAAATCATGTCAAATGATCAGGTGATTTATCGCACCTTTCACCAAAAAACTTAAATAATATGATTTTCTGCTTTTCGTTATGGTACATGGTCTATGTAGCTTTGAATAATGTACACAACGAATATGATCGGATTGTAATTTAAATTTTTTTTAATTTATGAAATTGCTTACATCAGTACAGTCTATAAATGAAATTGGCGAAAGCTATAATAGTTTATAAAAGACAAAAACATCATATTCATTATTGAATTCAATTGCACATAAATTAGTAATAATGTCAAATCTTTTATCATTCATATCCATTACAGAATCGTTCGTTTTTTAGATCTGTTATAATAACTATATAACAGTCGTTAGTAGTAAAAGTAAGTGTATCGACAAATTTTGTAAATCATCTTTTTATAATTTTTGCATTCAGTTATATCATGTACATTAAAAAGTGATTGAAGGCATTGAATTTCGTTATCATTCAATAGATGATTTTGTCCGGATCCTAATAAAATACACTCTTTAATTTTTAAAACTGGTTGATCCCGCGTGGCGTCGAATCACATGTTCCTGAGCTCTGCTGAATGCTAACAGAGAGAATAGTAAAGCTAGAAATAAAAGAAGAAAAAAAAGAAGGAAAAGAACGCTGCAACAACTTCATTTTTAAGAACAGGCCGGATTCGCTGTCCTTTTCTAATTGAGATTTTTGTTATCTACTCAAATATTAATCGGTGAATCTGTAAATCGAAGATTAAGCGCAATAGACATTGTTATTACAAATATGTATGCACAAGAAAAAAAAATCTACCGCTTTGTTTTTGAGAAAAGTAAGGAACGCGAAAATATTATAAACATAAACTTTTACTTCGGCGTTCCTTACTTTTCTTAAAAACAAAGCGGTAGAATTTTTTTTCTTGTGCATAAATGTTCATAATAATAATATCTATTGCGCTTAACCTTTAATTTGAAGATACACCGATTAAGACTTGAATAAATAACAAAAAACTCAATTTTTACTCGGTCAGTATCAGATTCTACTCCTGTCTGCTCTTAAAGGTCTTAAAACTCACGAAATAAACGTGTTTAATAATTTTGAAGTATTCTTACAGAACAAACTGGGAGTACCAAACGAAATTGAGGAAGTAGTTAGAATTGTCAAAAACAATGATGATCTATATTTAGTAAAAATGAGTAACCTTACAGGCAAAATTAATGTGATGAAATAATTTAAGCTGAACAGTAGCGATATCTGCATCAATAACGATAGAACACGTATAGGACGCGAAGCACAGCAGCAAGTTAAGAATGCTGCGGATAAAGCAAAACAAGAAAGCCATAAAGTAACTTTAGGTTTCCATAAAATCACGATCGACGGTAAACAGTACAAATGGATACACGGACAAGGACTAGTGAAAAATTTTCTTTAACAATACTAAACTCTACGATAAAAGAAAAAACATAACTATGCATTATATAATAGCAGCTGTGCACTAAGTATTTTAAATAACCTAAAAATTACGAATAAATCGCGTATCAACAAGGAAAGCTATTCGTTTGATCACACTGAAGCAGATACTATACCAACGCATGCACGTGATTACACGCCAACCATCTAACGCCTGTTAGATAGTATTAACGACAATAAATATGCTAGTTGTATAAATATAAATACAAAAGTCGATACTTTGCCTGTAAATACAGTAGACTTAAATTACACAAATGTACTCAGTAAATGCACTGTTAATATAACTTCTAGTGATTCTAACGATATAAGTCTTTATTTTTGGAATATACACGAAATAAAAAATCTTTTTAATATGCCATGCGATGATTTTTGCACTTACATTTTATCTAACGCTATTATTTGTTTAAATGAAACATGGGTGTACAAAAATAATCTGACTCTTCCTACATCATTCGAAAAATTTGAAACTAAACTAGGTTTAGCTATAAAAGAAAAATCAACAGGCAGAGCAAGTGACGGCTCGCTAATTTTGTATAACAAAGAAATAGTAAAATCTGTCTCGTTTTTAAATCGTAACGGAAATTGGGTCTCATTTAAATGTACGATTAACAATCTCGATTTAATCATAATTAACGTTTATATTTACAATAACTTTTTTGTAAATAGACTTGAGTTACTATCAGAGGAAATTGCTGAATTAAGAACGGAAAATATTGATTTACTTATCATTATAGGATGCGACTTCAACGCACGTATTGGTCAAGCACGTATTATACCATTGAAAAAGTGTGCTGCACCTAAGCAACCAAAAGATTTTAGGCCTATAGCCATCTTATGTTTTCTTTCAAAGGTTCTTGAGAAGATCGCCCATGACCAACTGCGGGAGTACATTACATCCAAAAAATTGCTCGATCCTATGCAGACGGGCTTCAGGAAAAACCATTCTACGCAGACTGCTGTACTTAAGCTTACGGACGATATAAGATCAGGTCTAGACAGGAAACTTGTCACGTTACTGCTACTTTTTGACTTTAGTAAGGCATTCGACACGATCTCTCCCTCCAAACTTCTTGCGAGGCTTAGATCGATGGAGTTCTCCAGGGCCGCACTCGGATGGATTAACTCCTATTTATTAGGTAGGAAACAAATGGTTTCCACACATTTGAAGGAGGAATCGAATTGGCTAACAACCAATCTAGGAGTACCTCAGGGTTCGGTGCTGGGGCCTCTGTTGTTTTGCCTTTACATAAATGACGTACGTGACGCACTGGACTCTGGTTGCGTCGGGCATCTGCTGTATGCGGATGATCTTCAAATTTATACACAGGTCCCTTATGATGATGTGGACGAGGGGATTCGTATTTTACAGAGGGCGGCCAGGGCGGTGTCGGGGTGGGCTGCTGGTGTTTCTCTCACTTTAAATGCTAGTAAAACAAAGGCGATCATCTTTGGAAGTAATCGTTTTATTAAAAATTTTTATTCGGGTGAGCCAAGGACGATTGACCTAGGGAGCGGTATCGGTATTCCTTTCTCTGACACCGTTACGAGCCTTGGTGTTGTACTTGACTCTAAACTGTCGTGGGAACCGCATATTAATATGCTGACTAAAAAATTCAATAGAGTGATTTATAGCCTGCGGTTTTTCCGTCGGTACACCACTGAGGCTCTGCGTAAGCAGCTCGCAAACCGCCCTGCTGTTTCCACATCTTGATTATTGCTCAGTGGTTTTGCTCGATGCTTCGCAGGAGTTACGAAGACGGCTACAGACAATGCAAAATTCATGTGTGAGATATGTATTAGGCGTGAGAATGGGTGATCACATCTCTCCCCATAGACATGCTTTGGGTTGGCTACGTACTGATTCGAGGAGACAGTATTTTATGGCTGTACCTATGTACAAAATCGTACGTATGAATACTCCCGAATATCTAGTGGGTCTCTTCACTAGATATATACCCAGAGCGACCACTAGGGGTGAGATTAAAGATCTTGCGGTGCCCTTCATGCGCACTGAGACTGGAAGAAATTCCTTTCAAGTTCAAGGTGCGCATTTTTGGAACTCCCTACCTGCTGATATTAAAAATCTTCCATCAATCGGCAGGTTTAAAGCCGCTCTGAGGAGGTTTTTACTCGACCTCGATTAAACAGTATTATTTTCGGACTATATCATATGTGTTAATTTATTATGTGATGTACCCTTTATAGATTTAAGGCATGATTGTATTTATTGGCGTGTATGTAGGATGTGTGTGCATAGAGTGAATGATTATATTTTTATCAGATTGACTTGTATATTACTGTACATTCAACTTGCTGTGATTTCAACTTACTGTATACTGCTGATATTTCGACTGCGCTCTTTACACGCTTGATTTTATGTAATTATTTTGACTGATAGATATTGAGACTGATTTTTAATTATATTATTTATACTTTTTGCGTGTATTTATTCGTGTTATCTGTGATATCGCTTTTATTTAATTTATTGACTTACTATTACAGTATTACTATCTCTATTATGTTTTATGACTGTGATATCATACTGTACTATTTTGATTTTATATGTACAAGGCTATTTAAAGTATTTTTATGTATTTTTTCAACTTTATTTGTAATTTTTCACGCTTTTTTGTAATTATAATACAAAATAAACAATATCTAATCTAATCTAATCTAATCTAACTCAACCATCTTGATGCCGAATTAATAAAAGACACCATCTTGACGTGTCTAAGAAGTACTATGGATAAGCACCCAAATTCAAATGGGCAGCGATTGGTGGATGTTTTCGAGAAACTGGGACGCGCAGTACTAAATGGTCGCATTCGATCTGACTTAAAAAGCGAAATAACTTTTTTAAGCAAAAGAGGATGTTCAACGTTGGATATGATATGGATGAATTGGGGGGATCTATGGCTAATTAATGATTTCGATATACTATGTGCAGATGAATCAGATCATCTTCAAATTAGAGATTGTCTAAACCTGAAACATACTCCCAGTTTAATCAGGAGAGAGGTTCGCGAGAATGTGATAGACGTACTAAGATGGAACCCACATGAAGGTGATAACTATCACTCACTGCTCGACGACATGACACCACCAGAACTCGATGATACCAGTATCCCACCCGTCATTGATAACGAGATTATTTAACACAATATTGGATACAGGACAAGTCCCTAAAGATTGGTGCCAATCAGAAATAATTCTTTTGTATAAAAAAGGCGATACAATAGATCCAATGAACCATCAAGGTAAAACGTTAGCTATTACTCTAACTAAGATCTTCACAAGCACAATAGCTAAGAGATTTAATGCTTGGTGTGAGAGCAACGCAATTCTACCAGAAGCCCAATGCGGCTTTAGAAAAAACCGCTCTTGTAAAGACAACATATTCTGTCTCAACGCCAAAATTGCATTAAATTTATTTAAAGCTGGTGGCAAATTCTATGTTGCATTTATCAATTTTAAACGGGCTTTTAACTCTATATCACATAGTATAATGTGGGAAAAATTGTATCAAGCAGGCATAACCACTAAGTATATTAGAGTTTTAAAAGATTTGCATGAAAAAGTAACTATGAGAGTTGTAAACAATGGTGTAAAATTAGAAGAAATTGACGTAACGCAAGGTATTCTACAAGAATACTCTCTAAGCCCAACCATGTTCTCTATACTTATACAGGATATAGCTTTTTTCTTTAAAGAGAATGATCATCGTGATATTGAAGATAAAATGGAAACATTACTATTTGCAGATGACTTGATAATACTATTCAACAACGTCATTAACTTACAAGAAAAAATGAACACACTCTTCCAGTACTGTAAATTAAACAACCTTGAAGTAAACACAGATAAAACTAAAATCTTGGTAGTCAGTAAAGATGGTAGACAAAAGAAACTGCAAAAAATTAACGGATGTCGGAGTTTAAGGGATACAGAATTGAGCCAAAGCAAGGCAGCTATACCACAAATATTGACAAAGTGCTCAAAATCAATAACTGAAAAAGATAATTACAGAGTACAAAACTCGAGATATAACCCTATGTACAAACTGATTAAAAATAAGGATTAATCAGGATGTTAACCTTATTTGCGACTCCCTATACTCATAGCTCAAATTAAAGCACTCGCGCAAAGCAGAGTGTCAGGTCTACACATTCTACTATTCAAGATAAAAAACATATCCTACAAAATTCTAGAACTAGAACCATGTTTAGTTTGTTACTTAAATCAACAAGAAACACTAGAACATATTCTCAAATTATGTCCTCAATACAAAGTATGCAGAAACAAATTTATTACAGAGAACAATATTTTAAACATTCTAAAAGCCGAAAACGCACAAGATATACAATCGGTTTTCTACTTCATCAAATTACGTCTGACAACACATTTCTTTATATTGTCTGAGTAAATATATTGTTATATTAAATAGATAGAATAGATGAAAATATGTTGAGATCTCACACTCTTTTATATATATACAGCTTGTATTAAATTCTTTTTAATTATAACCTACTTATTTATTTTAATTACTATCTACTAATTAATATATATCAGTAGTTATTGGGGCACTATGGACCGTCAAAACCAACCCCCACTCTACCACCCCAAAGGTTACTGACCATAGGGTCAATGACCTCTGAGGAAATGGTGTGAGGATGTTGTTATGACAGCACATAATGCCTCTCAGACATAGATGATAAAATTTATTATTAAATTTTATTCGAACATTAATAATTCAAGGTCGATGACCTTAAAAATGAAGTAATATACATAGCTGTAGATAGAGTAATATACGCATACATAAACACACCCCGATTGTATACATACATAGGTATTCACACATTGTATCCCACAGGATTTAACCTTGGTCCAAAGTGCCACATAAAAATTGCTTACCAGGTAACTACTGTTGCAGACATACACAACCATTCACACATTGTATCCCACAGTATTTAACCTTGGTCCAAAGTGCCACATAATAATTGCTTACCAGCTGATCACTATTGGAAACACATCCCGACCTAGACCCACATTGTAGAACAACCTTTCTGCCCGGAATTTCGATGAGGACTGACATTGAAGTCGAATCTTCACCCCTTAATAGCCTAACTTCTTCTATCGAAAAATAAAAATATTATATACCATTCTCACACTACGAATAGCAACTTGATACTCTTTGCAGGAGAATATTAATAAGTATATTTTGAGAAGCATATTTTAAAATGAAGTTAAAATAATCATAATTAATAAAAAATCACATACCATTCTCACGCTAAGATTGTTAATCTGATTCTTTTTGCAATCAATTTCATGAAAAAGACGTATGTTAGGGTGCTGATGTTATAAAATTTGAAAAAAATATTTTAAAACAAAGTTCAAATAATCATAATTAATAAAAAATCACATACCATTCTCATGCTAAGATTGTTAATCTGAGTCTTTTTGCAATCAATTTTATGAAAAAGACGTATGTTAGAGTGCTGACGTTATAAAATTAAAAATTTTAACGTAAGGAATCTCACTCTCCAAGACGTACGTACGGGTGCTGATTTTGTGAAACTTAAAATTATAGCGTGAGAAACGTCTTTCTCTCTCTCTCTTTTCCCTATTTTATTATTATAAAATAAAAAATATGTGTATGTATAAGCCCCTCTCTCTCTCTCTCTCTCTCTCTCTCTCTCTCTCTCTCTCTCTCTCTCTCTCTCTCTCTAATATTTATGTCTATACATACATACATACATACATACATAATACATACACGTGTACACAAAAATCTGTATAAAATATATACATTCTTATATTTGTATATATATATATATATATATATATATATATATATATATATATACAAATCATATGCAGATGATATGCAAATGATGGACAAATAAGCCATGAATTGGAATTGGTAATTATATTTTAGATATAATATATATTTACTTCCATTACATAACATTACCGAGGTATCGAATCAATAAATATAGAGAATTAGTGATACAAACATAATGAAAAGTATCAGGAGCCCAAAACATAATAAGAAGTATAACGATTCTACCTCTTGCGATTAGGTGTTTTTGAAATTCGTTGTTAATACGCCCAAGTTGCGTATATAACTAAGAACAACTGTATATATATATATATATATATATATATATATATATATATATATATACAGTTGTTCTTAGTTATATTAACAATTATAAGTAATTGAATATTATTATAATTAGTAATATTTTATTATTATAATTGTAACTGTAACTAATTAATAATATAAAGTTTTTTCGCTGCATTTCATTTATATTCTAATATTGAATTTTAATAATGAAAAAATAGTACATTATTGACCATGGATGCATATTGATCATTCTCGGCGAGTGCGAACTTTTGGGGCCGAGCGTAGCGAGGCCTCGAAAGTTGCACGAGCTAGGATGATCAATATGCATCCATGGTCTAATATACTATTTTTTTGTCCCGAGGCCGAGACATTTAAAGTTTTTCCGTAGGACGCAAAATGGTCATTTTGCGGCCTAGGGCAAAAAAAATTATTATTATTAATATTTCATTGATATAATTGCAAGCATAACTAATTAATAATACTAAGCTTCCTCTCTGCATTTCCTTTATTCAGATGAATATATAATATTTTTATTTTTATATATTGTATCTTTATTTTTATTATTAAAAAAATTTACTAATTACAGAAGTAAATTATAAATTACAAAATGAATTTAGCTCAATATCAATAGGTAATTTATTAACACTTATATTTAAATGAAACATGTTTTTTTTTAAACTAGAAATAATATATTTAAATATTCATCTTAATAAAAGATTTCTGGCCTTGAGATCAGCATAAAAATATATGGCTGCATTAAAAGCTTTAAAAGCTTACAAATTCATTTCTTATTGTCGCTGAAGCGTACAGATCTATTATTTGTTGTCGCTAGAAAAAAAGCTTATAAAAGCGTACAGATTTATTATTTGTTGTCGATAAAAAAAGCTTATAAAAAACATAAAGATTTATTGTTTGTTGTCGCTAAAAAAACTTCATATAAGCATACAAATATATTGTTTGTTGTTGCTAAAAAAAGCTTACAAATTTATTTTTCATAATCGCTAAAAGAAACTTTTTTTTCCAAATCATAATGAGATATTTTTACAATTTTTGGATTAAGAATGATAAATGTAGGAACCTGTAATGTCGGTATTTTATAATCAAAACGAGAACAATATACTTGACTTTTTTTAAATTTTATGTAACGTCGCTGTATTTCAACTATGATTGCGATGCTAATTAGCGGCGGAGATCGTCAGTGCGTTCGTGAACAAAGCACATGCAACGTACAGTGGTGCTTGTATCAGCCTTGGAATTTGTGATCTCGAGATTACGAATCCATAGCTCTACAGCTAATAATATTATTTTTAAAATAAAATTTTTGCAATAGGAAATATTAAAGAATAGGTGTAATATAATTTAAATTAAAGTATAATATACCCTATGTAATCTATGTCAACGTATATAAATATACACACTTATAAAAGAAGCCACCAATCACTGTATGAAGTAAGTTACATTTAAATACAATGAATATATAGTTATAAATGTTTATTTTAACTAATTCATTTTGTTGACTTTTTTCAAGTTTTGAAGAAGAATTGTAAAAAACATATACATTTTCAAATATATTTAAAATAAAAACTAAAAGTTAGTTATTTATACTTCAAATTTTTATATTTGAATTTCAAATATTTCAAATAAAATATATATATATATATATATATATATATATATATATATATATACATATATATTTATTTCTATTATAAGGTCAGTATATTAAAAATAATGTTTTACAAAAATTAATATAAAAATTTGAATCAAATTATATTATATGCTTTATTACATTAAAAACTACATCACATCTTATAGATTTTCATTTTTTTTAAAATATTAGCAGTTAATTAGTTTACATTGTTTAATATTTTAATTGATTTTATTTTTTTAAATGTGATTTAAATGTAACTATTCTTACCCAATGCAACAAAGACTGTCTTAAGATCTAAGGAAACTATATGAATTTTATTTTCAAATTATTAAATTTCTTAAAAATTTGAAATATATTTTTATGCATCTTACATCTGTAATTTAATTCCAATCTCCTGGTAATTTTACTTTAAGTCTTTTTAAAATATTTATCATTCTTTTGAAATATATATTTTCTTTGATCTCTTCTATCAATATCAATACTTTGTACTTGATTTTTAATTTAAAAAAAAACACTATTATTCAATTATTAGAGATTAATTATAAAACTTTTATATCATGTCATATTGCCTGTTGACATATATTTTTATGAAAACAGAAAACCTCCTATCCAATTACGTTTTTCAAGTATTTTTATCGATGAAATTAATTAAAAATTATATATTCGAGATTCCTATTTCTGTTAAAACTTGATCCATAAAAATTATTACAGGTTATATTCCAGGAAGACATTTTGTTCAATCATCTTAACTTTTACAAATAAAAAAGAAATATGAAAAACTAAGTAAAAAAAAAATATTTTCATAGAAATCTTCTATAAAAATATATTTCAAATTTACATTGTTACCATCAATTTTATGCAATTCATTTTTCGCGAACTGACAATGTTTTAACAAAATTGGATACAAGAAACTTATTTAATTCTACTTTTTTCGGTATTGAAACACAATATCATTATTTCAATTTTTGTGCAGTCTTCAAATACTCCTACAATTTTAGAAAAGAAATTAATAAACTTAGCTCAAACTTCTTAAATCATCTTCTAATATTGAATAATTTTTTTGCAAAAATTATATTACTAGGTTTGGTATTTACATTGACAAGTAATTCTCAAAAACTTTACTAAATGATATATTAAAATTGTTATATCTTTTATTTGTTTCCTAATTACAATAATGATTTACAATTTTAAAATTATAAAATTAAATAAATAAATTTTAAAATGTATAAAATTTATTTGTAATATAATTTAGGTTAAGTTTGAAATTTGAGAAAGATGGATGCTTACTGTTGTAATTAAACACGAAATTCAATACATGTCATCATTTATATGATTTACCCTAAAGAAAAGAAATATGTAAGGGTGCAGTCAGATGAGTAGAAAAGAGTCTGCCGAATAGAGGATGCATAATAGAAACAACCAATCAGCGCTATTCGGCAAGTTTCATGCGAAGAATAGAATTCTATTCTCTGTTCCAATGTAGAATGGAAAAGCGAGTTGCGATATGAAGTAAATAAACAAAAATAATTAAATTATAAATACAAATCTACTTCATTCATTTTAAAACAAATTGTAGAAAATCGCTCTGTATGAGCTACAATTTTAAAGAGGTTATGTTTATGTTTACGCGACCTAATACGCAAGCATCTTCTTTCCATTCTAAGGATTTTTTTCCCCTTATGGTCACATAGAGAGAAAAAACAGTAGAATAGGCGGTAGAATAGGAAAATGAATTTATAGCTAAATGTTTGTTTTAATCAATTCATTTTGTTGTCTTTTTCAAGTTTTTAAAAAGAATTATAAAAAACATGTACTTTTTTCAAATATATAATTTCCTTAGATCTTAAGTCAGTCTTTGATACAGTTGGTAAGAATATTTACATTAAAATCACATTGTAAAAAAACATAGCCTTTTTTCAAACATATAATTTTCTTAAATATTAAGTCCTTCTTTAATGCAGTTAGTAAAAATATTTACATCAAAATCACATTTGAAAAAATAAAATCAAATTTCTCAAACTTAATATGCTCTATGAGAAAGCATTGCACTAAAGCACTTAGCAACGTTTTTTAACATGCATATTATCAATAAAAAAAAAACGCTTATAAAAAGGTATTTTGAACTTTGATGGATATTTATAACATTTTATGTTTATCTTTATATACAGATGAAAACATTAATAAATGTAAATATAGAAATACATAGCATATTAGTAATGCTACTATATAGCAAAAAAACATGTTTTAAATTTTTTTCCTTGCTTTTTTGTCTATTTGACATAAATTATAACAAATAAAAACCTTACATATGTAATGTTTCAAGAAACATTTCATGTAAAGTTTTAAAATTATTTAATAGATTTTGCAATTAAATTTTACAAAATTCATAGTTTAATTTTACGAAATCTTTCGAAAATATTTAATGAAATGTTTCTTGAAATATATTAGAAATATTGCAATAAAACATTTCATGATATATTTTAAAAATATTTCCAAGATACCCATTGAAAAGTTTATATCATAATACTAAATAAATAAATATTACAGAAAAATTTTACGAAAGGTTTCAAAAAATATTTAATAAATATTTTCCGGCTACATTTTATGGAATCAGAAACAATATATTTATGTAACAATCATTATACAAACGAATTATTTTAACTTATATCAAAAATATAAATATTTATTAGTAGTTATAGGGGCACCATGGACCGTCAAATAAACTCCCACTCCACTACCCTCAAAGGTTACTGACCGGTGGGTCAATGACCTCTGAGAAGGTGAAGTAGGGGCTTGTTAGGCATGGTACCCGAACAACTGGAGGGTCAACTGGAGTTCAACAACATTTATTATTAATAATAAAACATTACAACGTAGCATTCATACAATTAACTAGTGTTTACATATAATAAATAATAAATTCGTGTATGATTATAAACAAATCTTCTCTTCCTAAAACTAGATTATTCTTTTTTAATAATTCGATGAGATCATTTACAAAACTATCATTAAAACTAGACATTGTGGTTTTTATATCGCTAGAAGTAAAGTATACATATTGAGATTCCTGACTTTTTTCTAATACATTTTCCATATTTGTAACCATTTCTCGTAATATATAATCTACAAATTTTATATTACCTAACAGTATTTAAATATCTAATTCTATAATCTATACATTTTGATAAATCTTTTAAACGTTCAAACGTGACACGTTTAAATACTAGTGACCGATTAAATCGACCATATTTTTTCGGCGGTCCACCACACTCCTCTCCTTCTGGTTGTGCGTCATTGGGTACCCATTCAAAAGCTCTCTCGTGAAAACTAATCATAAAACAGATAGTGTATCCAGGAATGGATAGCCGCTGATCCAGCATAGATTCCTTATTATAGCAAGTGAAAAAATCTTCAATTTTATCAAATTCCTGCTTCAACGCCTCCCAACAGTCTAGTGACAGAGGTAGACCTTGAAAATTGGCTCCACAGAAGCGTACTACAGGTGCAAACTCCTTTTTGCCTTCGCCGCCTATATTCTCTAGGTCTACCTGGATAATTTTTCCAAAAGAGCTGTTCAGCCCATAGACCATTGGCAGAACCTGCTGCCAATAATTTTTCTTGCTGTTTTGTTTTATTAAATATGCCAAGTCATTACCAAATGTCTGCTCCAGGCTTCTCTTTTGACCAGCCATCTTGGTTGGGTTTTCTTGCTTGTTACTGCTGTCACCGTCGATCACACACAACTGTGGATAGACCAAGTGGATACCACTTCTTTTATACTGTTAAAATTAGTGGAAATGTCATAAAAAAAGGTGGCGCGCAACCAATCAGAGACAGTCAAGTATCAAATTACGTATAGCAAGTT
Organism: Anastatus disparis; assembly: GCA_017163975.1. NCBI lineage: Eukaryota > Metazoa > Arthropoda > Insecta > Hymenoptera > Eupelmidae > Anastatus > Anastatus disparis. The sequence continues at coordinate 725,279 of JAFFSR010000394.1, read as the reverse complement.
TTTTCTATAATATTCTTTACTTTAGCATCATTTTTTTGCAAATTCTGCGAGACATTTTCCAAGAATTTCTTGGAACCCAATCCGGTAGACATATAATACAGAAACATGATACAATAATGACCACAAAGATTGAAATATTCGCTTTGTAAGCGTTTATTATTCCATCTAAATTTTTTACAATTTTGCTGAATACGTCGTAAATGTTGTTGAATTTGTGGTGGCTTACCAAGACTATCAAAGTTCACACCTGTACCATACTTATCAATGTATATGGCAACCCAGTGCGCACCACACTGGATATAATTTTGCGTATTAAGCACAATCGCACAAAGTTTCACCCACATCAGAGGAATCCGATCCGCTGGATAAACGCCTACTGCGTGAAACTTGATCCTCATCAGATATCGAACAATCTTTTTTGAATTCATTGCGGAGAATTTCGAAAAATTCTTCCACAATCAGCGATTTTACGCTGGGGTTAAGTTTCAGTAGCTAATGTTCCAGATAAGCAGCGTTATTTAGAGCACACACGTAATTTGAATAAGATGATTTTATGTAATGATGCATGCACTGTACACTGCTGAAATTTAAATTTCTAAAAGCTGGGCAATCTTCTTTTTCTAAATTTTCAATCTTACAGGTGGTGAGCTTGGAAAGTAGTTCAAGCATTTCTTGACCTCGCACGAAAATTACACGACAATGCTTGCAAATATCTTCCAAATTTTTGTATAATCTTTTTATAGATATATCACCTTCGTACCACTCCAGACCATGATGATTCAGTGTCACCCAATTGTTCTGTCTCCAAGCATTTTTAGGTAAGCGTCTTAAATTACAAGGAGGCGCCACAGCAATAGCAAGTACAGCCACCTCCTTTGGAATCAAACGGTTTTTGTTGTCCTTTCAAAACTGCACGTCAAAAATCACGTTCATACTGTTTGCAATTGAAGTTGCTCGCCGACTGAGATGATAAAGATGGCTTTGCTCCACTTGAATAGCGAGAACTATATCCCCACCACTACTACTTAACTACTATAATCCACGATAACCTGTCTAGACGAGTCAATTTCGAGCAAATTGTCGTATTCAGCATAAATTATACAATTTACAGCGCCCTCTAGCGGGTCGTCGAATCTAACATCAATTCGTACATTACCATTTTTTATCAAATTCCAATGACTACCATCACTCGCCGATAAATCAGGTGTCAAATCAAAAGCGAATAGGCAGTAACCATTTGGATAGTCTTTACGGGTAATCGAGTTGCCTGAATTCATGAAGTGAATACCAGTGCCGGAAAAAAGTGTATGATAAGCATCAACGTACATTTTGCTTTTTTTGAAATCTGGCTGTAAGGTTTTCGATGGCACTTGCATTCCATCAACGTAGAGACATAAAAAATTTATATTAAAATTTTTTAAATTAAACGGCTTAAAACTTTTATCTCCATTGTAAGCTTTATTCTCAACAAAACCGAGTATAATTCTTTTTGGCAGTTGACCTAATATGACATTGTCGATTGTTTGCCCATGCACACCTTTATGGAACGTAACAGCCTTAACTTCTACACGTGTCAGTGGGTATTTTGCAGTAGTCTGCGACAATAGTTTTTCGTGTGTTAGCACGAGTGAGGGATTTAATCTTACTCGACGCACAAAAAGCGTAGCCTCTGTAATATTTACTGTGAAAGCACCAGCGGGATCCATGAGACAGAAACCATCACGAGAATGCACGAGCCTTACTCTAACTTCAACACCATCCAGTAATAATTTGTCTTGATTAAAAACATCACAATGTAAATGGCCGAGTAAATCAATCTTTCTGTCAACCATAAGCGCTTTACGCTGGCTGAGACCTGTATTACCACCTGTGGTATCGTCCATTTTCCCTGCTGTATCATCGTACCACAATCCACTCGTTAACTGAAACTTTTTAGCTGTTGGGCCATAATTTAGTAATGTTTCAATGTAAGCTCTGTATGCATAAGCATTGTTTGGTGGTGAAACAGGTTTCTGATTTAATAGCACGTCGACTTGATTGAACAGCGAATGAAAAAGATTATTTGTTGGTCCAACGTTCGGATCTTTAGGTGGTTCAGCACTAGTCCATGTCACACTTACACTCACACTTAACATTGTGTGAGCCAAGTCTAGATACTCAGTGTTGCCAGGGATGGTAAATTCAATTGGTGATTGGTCGTTAAGTGAAGATATCGGTTTGTACTGGACCCAGTAAGAGCCTTCAATTGCAGTCTATGTCGAGGGTAATTCAAAAAGTGATAATTCCGATTTGATCGACTGACAAGATTCTGTATGCAACAGCGACATCTTGAAATTTTTATTTTCAAAAATATCTCTAGCTACACGTGCTTTCTTATTATGCTTCTTCTTCTTTTTTGCAACTTCACCACTTTTTGAGCGTTTAACCGCTGAGGTGTTTGTAGTGACAGGTGCACTCGACGACTGAGTTGATGATGTCTCGTTCTTGTTTCTATATTCTGATTCCTCTCCCTCTTTCGCACTTGGCTCACCCAAGAGCAATTTGTCCAGAACAACGTCAGCTTTTCTTTTGAGATTTTTACCACCCTCGCGAATGCGCTGTTTGGTCGCCTCTTTGACCGGTCTGCCACCTAGAGTGACATCGTCTAGGATATTATTACCTGCTCGGAGAGCTTCCTTACCGACCACTTTTGCACCTTGTTTGATCTTCGGTATAGCTGCTCGGAAGAGTCCTTTCAAAAAACTACCTACTCCTGCACCCGACTGGTGATAACCTAAAGAAGGTTTACCAACTGTAACACAGTTATCCCCACCACCAATCATTTGGTTATTGAAAAAATCTTCAAACACAGGCATTTTATCGGGTGCGCTCAAAGTGAAGCGTTACAGTCAGCGTACTGTAGTCGAATGGAATCGGAAATCCGTGTTCGTCTCTTATATCTATTTCTATCGACTGAAACGCTGAAGACAGCAATGGTAGGTACATGGGTGGTGAAAAGTTTTTAATTTTAACACCTCCGTAAACGTAGTTACGCAAATGAAGCGAGACTATACGCAGTAAGCTCGTGCGCTTGTCACCTGTTACATAAGGCTGGCAAATGTTGCTGTAAATCATGAGCACGGTTGGTAACCCGTTCACAAGATTTGCTGGACGATTACCGGCAATGTAGTGTTCTTTATCACCTTTGCAAGAGAAAATGGGTACGTTTTCCGAACCTAAAATTCTAAGTAATTTTTCCGATAGGGTAAACGTGTGAATATAAGTTGTACAATCTTCACCACATCGACATTTAATCTGTACATAGCCACCAGCGCGGATTTCAAAATATAAATGATTTTTCACATTCTCGAGATTATTTATTTCTTCTAAGAGACTTTCAATGTCACGGTAAACACCAGGTTCAACGCAGGCAAACACCTTGGCCTTCTGTTGAGTCTCCTCTGTTTCTCGCAAAACATTCGCTACGTCACGTTTGGACGTTTTAACAGAAATCACCCCCTCACGTTCTACCACTGATATATGCTGAAATGTGAGAGGTATTTGAATTTCCGTGAGTCCTACACACCAGTCGCCATGAAGATAAAAATTTTTTGATAATTGTGTTGTAAAATATGTCGCCACATTGTGTGGAAAGACTAACTTGCTGCTGTTGCTCGGTAAAACCATGTAAGATTCATTGTTCATTGTAAATTTTTTAAATCTTTAGCTTCCATCCAAGAATTGAATTATTCTGGATACCCCCTCCAACTGACCAAATATTGTTTTTTCGACCCCTTACCTTTGCTCCTTAAAACCTCATCAACCTCAAACGCTTCGCTATCTAAATCTTTGCGCACTCTGCTCAACTGTTCTTCGTAAAAATATCCGTCAATTTTTTCTCTATTAAGATCTGTCAAAATATAGACGGGTGGTTGTTGTCTTGTGTCGACTCTTATATATTTAAATAGCTCCAGAGTCCAGCCACCCTCGTATGCTTTCCTGAAGGCTGTCTTGGCATGACTGACACAAACCAGATTGCCAACGCTGTATTTAGCTACTCGAAACGGCTGTTTTTGCTGTAACGCAACGTCAAATTTTGACGTACCTCGTGAGCATTATATAAGTTGACCTTGGAAGGGGGCATTTTTATGGCACGGTGCCACGACTCGTTGTAACACGTCACAATTTTTAGCAAAACATCTATATAACGTCTTGTGCGCGAGTGAGTAAAGTATCGCCAGATCCGACCTTTGAGAGTTCGAATAAAGCGTTCGGCAATGGCTGCCTTTATATCAGGGTCTCTGACGACTCGATAGGTAATATGTTTCTTTTTTAGCACCTCTTGCACCTCTCGACCGATGAACTATTTACCTTTATCAGTCTGTAGATAAATAGGATATCTATCATTACATCGTGATAAAATTTTGTCTAATGCTACAGCGACGCTTCGACGGGTTTTGTCGAGAAGACGCTCTGCCCAGGCAAACTTTAAAAGTGCATCAATGACAATGAGAATATAGCTGTACCCATCATTGTAGATTTTAAGTGATCTAAAATCTGCCAAGTCAGCTTCCCACACTTTAAAGGGGCTAAAAACGTTGTAATGTCGACAAGGAAAACGATGTCTCACGAGTTTGTGTAAGGTATGTGCATCATGACTCTCCAACCATTTGGCAATGGTATTGTTATCAAATTTTTTGGGTTTCGCGCGTTTCAGTAGATGAGCACCAGCGTACGCTGATGGTGCAGGAAGATTATAGTAATAATGATCGTCCGACTTTTTCGCCTCCTTCTTCTTTTTCTCCTTCTTTTTCATTGCTTCTCCTCCTCCCCCTCTTACAAACGTAAGATGTTTTAAATGTATTTTTAATGCATTTCAAGAATTCATCGAACACAATTTTGCTGACCATGCACAAAACAGTAATACCAGCTGCAGTCTTTTCATTACCATCTGCAGTCTCCGAGAGCATGCGTGAAAATGCTCGTTCAGCCAACAGTCTGTCGGCTTTTATATGATTCTTTATTTTTTAATTTGAATATGAAATATCGTGCTCTAGACAGGCATTGTCAAGAGGATTTTTTCCTCTCTGACCACGTCTGAGACGCTCTTCGAGATGCGTGCCAGGGCCGAGAATCTGGTAGCCTAGTAGATGCATTTCAAAAGGTACAACAAGAATCAATCGGTCTATAAAAGTACCAGTTTTCTCCCCCTCCTCCTCCTCTTTCCCGTCCATCACTTCCTTCCATGCTTTCACATACGGTCCCATTTTAGCTGTTCGAGGCGACTCTTTTTTACAGGGGTTGATAACGTAGCTGCCAACTTGCTACCAACTTTTTTACGCTTTTTCGCACTCTCAACTTCTTTCTCCTTTACACTCGTTTGACCAGTAGCTGTTGAAGGGTAATAACCTTCGTTTTCTGACGACGATGACAGCGGTGAGTCAGGGCTATGAGATGCAATCGTGCGTCACAGTTGATCGTTACCAATGAATTCTCGAAGTATGCTAGCTTGTCGCAAGACGCGTGCAAACTGTTTGTATCTGTGCGGTGGCGGCCTTTTTTTACTTCCCATAGCTTCGTTCATTAAATCGACAATATTAGCACCCTCGACAACAGTGCCATCTAGCTTGATTATACCACAACTATCCCATTCAATATTACCAGCTTGCTGCAAATATCTAATAAGATGTCTAGTATTACTTCGAAATTTCTGCGGTACCGACTGGACAATCTCTTTGTCGTCGATTTCGTCATTATTGTCTGTACCCATCGTCGTTTCCGTTTCTAATAATGTTGTCTCGTTTGGACGTATTATACCCCTACTTCCATTATTCTCCTCCTCTTTTAGATGCAAGTAACGCTGCAAGATTTATTGATATTGCAGAGATTTTTGACGCTCACCACCCTGATGAGGAAATGAGTAAAAATTTTACTCATTTCCTCATCAAGGCGTGTCGTGGCTGTATCAGGTGTCTGACCACTGGATGGTGGTGTTGTATGATTGGTGGTTGGTAAGTCGTGCTGCTGTTGCAGCCACTGTTGCTCCAAGCACTCTTGCGGTACTGAAATAATTTTTTTTGCGTACTTCATGCCGATAAAACAGGTTTCACAATTAGCCGTAGTAAATATGCTGATTTTACCACCAATTTCCTTTTTACCTTCAAAATACCCGGTTTAGCGAGTTTTCGCAATCGTTTCTTATAATACTTGCTGAGTGGAATATTCTCACGTAAAATGTTCAAAGCACATTCGCAAATGTACGTTATAAGTTTGGAATTTGCTTCGCGTAATATGGCCTTGAGTTGAGAACGTTCGATTTTACACAAAACATGTAGCTGAGTCCAGTACTTTTCTGGAATTGGCTTGCTACGACTACGTCCCACCGGCTTCATTACAATCGCACGACTGGTAGATTATTCGAGCGAGCACCAGCTTTTATTGGTTTGCAACAAGGCACATAAAGGTACTGATGTTTGTCGAACGGAAATATACAAGTACGAAATCTCACGTTTTCAGGCGTACCCTGTTTCAGAACTATAAACAAATAACCGTGTGGTTGTGCTGTGGCATCGACATATGCCTCTTGCAAAAAACGAAGCTCCTCGGGGCAGACTTGGCGCGCCAGATGATTTCTTTGCGCTCGATCGCGCGGATTTTTAAATACCACGATGTAATTACAGTTTAAAGAAATTTCTCGCTGACCTTGATGAAAGAGATTTTTCGAGATAAAGATGACGCTCAAGTTATTGTGATGACTGCCTTTGGTAAAGAGATTTACTACAGCTCTGTTGGACGATTCTCTCATCAGATCGTCGAGAATTAAGTTTTGCTCGTGGATCATTGGCATAGTCTTCGCTCTTTGGTAAACCCTCGTGAAATTCGATCCCGTCGGCCAACTCCTTGTAAATTGGCTGCCACTCGGTATAGTACGAGAGTGTACGCTTGAATTTTGTATCACTCATGCGATCAATGTGATGCAAAAAATTCTTTACGAATACTGTTTTACCACACGAGCTGGGTCCACAAATTATCAAAGTCCACGGATGCACCCACCTGCAAACGTCCATGTTACTGCTGCTGCTGAACTTCTATTCCTTACCTCATCACACCCTCGAACCACTCTACATATACGATCATTAAGAGTGATGAGCAAAAGTGGGGGGCGGCGGCGGCGGCGGCGGCGGCGCGCGCATGTGCGAGCAGTATCGTGCTGGCGCTAGCCAATCGTTTAGCTGATTAGCCATATAGCTGGCTGACGCCAGCATTATTCCGCTCTTTAGCTATATTGCTGAAAGAGCCAAATAAGTATTAATCTCCTACTTATAATTAAACCCCTCCCCACCACCACCACCACCACCACTACCATTTATAGTATAAAATTAAAAGTGTTGGTAAACGGTCAGTGCTGGTTAGTCTTCAAAAAGTGCTGCTATCGTGAGCAATAACCAAGAAATTGAAAAAGGTAATAAATTTTTATTAAAGAATTAATCAGATTTAAATTTTTGATTCTCAACAATTTTATAGAAAAGAGAGTCTACAAAAAGTACAGTGAACGATGAATCAAACAAAACAAGTGCATTTCAAAGAGGGTGAGCCGGAAATTCATGTGATACGCACGTGGGACTATGCGAGTCGTACAGCGCGTCGTGGAGAGTGGGAGCAAGTGGCTCGTGATAATGAAAGATTCAGAATGAGAGTGGAAAGGATGCAGATTATTCTGGAACCTGTGCTTTTGAAAAAAATTGATGACTACTCAAATAATAGAAAATAAATTTATTTTTCGTTTTACATTTTTATAAAATATAAAAATTTATTTTAAAATAGTTTGTGTTTTAATTCTCTCTTTATCCTATATCATATATTCGCTTTAGTGATAATGTATTTACAATAATTTATTTTTAAATAGATTTATAACCGTATAGATAGCTAATCTCGTTATTCACGAATCGTCTCTTTGAGTACACGGGCACGCATATTTTACATTCAGGTCGTGTTACAACATCGTGAAACTGTGTGCGTCTAATAGCGTTATAGTTTGCAAAAAGTAGCGGTATTTTACCAGTAATAAGATGTCGTATGGAATCAAAGTTTGTTTTCTGACTCACCGACGAATTAAGTCTTATACCCTTGATTTTGCAAACACATCCTTCAACGCCATTTGGTGTCAAATATTTATATCCGTAAAATTTGGGTCCTCCAGAGACGAATGATGTGATGCTTGTGCCAAGACCATAAATGCCCAATTCGTCGGTCAAGTCACCCAAGAACGGCCCTGTTTTCGCATCGTACTCACCCACGCGACTTACATACAAAATAGAATCAGTATCGTAATACAATACACGTTTACCCAGCGGTTGCAATTCTTCGTAGACTTTTAAACGCGCCAAGGCTGTGCTATAAGCGGCTACGACAGCGTTACACAATGGTGATGGCTTAACAGCCGATTCTTTGTTGTGCCAACTTACATAAATTGCCGTCTCATTGATCGGTAAAATTGAGTCGATCTCGGTCTCGACACTGCAGAGTAATTCAAACAATGTCTGTGGATCATCCATCATTTCAGTCTTTAGCATATTCTCTCGTTGACCAAATGTACCCCACAATGAATTTAAACAGAGTTTTGCTACAGATCTGAGACCAGCGTTATATTTTATTCGATTTTTGTCTAATTTAATGCCCTCTTGTTGCACAAATTTCTTAATATATCAAGCAATTGCGTTTTCATCACCGTCAGCACATTCCGAAGGGTGACCCGACGCGTAAGTTTTCTTAGCGAAAAATTTATCGATATAAGTTGGAAATAGACCACCCTGACCCGTGGCTTTGTTGTACTGAGTAATTTTATAAGACCACATTTCAAATATTTTTCTGATGATATAGCCCATCTGAACAGCTTTTTCCAACTCGTCAGCAACCCACGTACCGATAAAAACTCGATCATCAGGATTTTCATGGTCACAATCTGTGATATACATTGATTCGGCACATGTTCGACACAGTGAAAATAAAAGCTTATTATGCATTTTAACGGGTAGTGCAGCATGATATAAATTTCGCGGCGGCAATACTTCGTATTTAATAAGACCTTCAACGTGACTTATATTATTTGTTTGACCCACCAGAGAGCGACACTCGTATTTTATTTTCTCACCCTCTTTGGCATCGTAAATTTTGACTTTATTACCCGTACGACCACCGGAAAATGCTTCTCGAGGATTCAACGGTTCATGCCAATTTCGTGTCTTATTATCGATATACATCTTCATACTTTTGTTCTGTGAGTACTCATGATCAAAATCACATTCCCACTTTTCTATTAGTTGATAACCGTGGCTTCTTATCTTTTCGGATATTTGCGCAGTTCTCTCGAAACGTTCGTCCATATTTTCACCGTTTACGAGACGTGAGTCACGGTTCACTGTGTAACACCATACACAGCCATGCCAATAACACCCGTGGAATCGTAAAACAATTTTCGTACCGTTTTCAAATTCGCAGTATCCATACACTAGAGGGCCCTCGGGAAGTCTCTTTTCTCGAGCTTGGACAGTATACCGAATTTAATGATTCAGCACATTTTCCATCCAACACAGCCACCGCATCGCCTTCATAGACTGCTTGTTTGCTTGTCTATAATTACCCTGAGGTATGATTCCTATAGTGTCTTTTTGTAAAAAAATTTTTCTATATACACGCATACAAGATGATGCGATGGTGGCGCACTCTACGAATGGATCTGTATTACCACATCCTATGAAGGTTTTGCGAAAGGCCAAACATGCTAATCGTAAAATTTTTACATCTTGTCTACAGTATTTTATAATCTCATTTTTAAAATTCAATATATAATTTTTATTTTTTTTTTCATTATACCACTGTATAAATTCTCGTCGCTCATCGACCTTCATCGAATCTGGTGAAAAAGACCACACAGGTGGCATTTCTATAACGTAATTTTGATTCTCTGGTGTGTTAAACAAATAAGGAAACGTACCTTTCTCGATATTAGCAAGACCGTAAGCTTTTGGTAGTGCAGCTAAACTCATGTGTAAGTAATTTAAGCTGTCTATGAATTTAACGGTTGAAATTTCCATTATGATTATTTTTGACCCGTTTCAAATTACATCTGGCTTATCTCTAAGATCTGCAAGTTCTGTCAAATGCTTGAGAATCAATTGTGCACCAAAACCCTGTGCATTGTGGGCTACACAAATAATTTGCTTGAAACTTTTTCTTGTTGCTAAGGCCAAATCAACTAGTTGTTTTACAGGGTAGATTTCAAACACGTATTCGCGTATACCACATATTTCGCAAGAATTCGTTATATTTTCATCATCCAAACAATAATTACATACTTGTTGTACAACACACAAATTTGGTACATGCAAACTTATTTTTTCACCATCGGCACCCGAGATAATTTCCGATTGTTGAGTCTCAAAATCATAAAATAAATAGAGAATATTCTTTTTATTGGTTGCAAATCCTTTTTTGCTGATAAAGGGTTGCATGTAACAAAAGTGTTCTATCGGCATTTTACTATTACATATTTTGCAAAATATCGTATTACAATTATGTGGGTCTTTATCGCACATTCGAACTGTTTTACTGCACAAACGACAAATTTTTATGTTCTCGCATACCAACCGAAAATTATCGAAAGATTTTAAGATTTTATGATTTTCCAGACAAACATTACCGTAAAAATCTCTAGTGCATTGAATACATTTTATTTTTTCCTGATTTACATCGCAATGGGGGCTCTGAAAACATTTACAACATTTTTGTGGGCATTTATGATTTTTTTGATGACTAAACTTTTTATTACAAGGTATGCAGTAGCCACGGCTGCCAGCTGCTGCGAGTAAATTTGAAATTGGTTGGTAAAGATTAGAATTTCCGTAATACATTATATTTAAGGTATGTCTGACTACATTACCAACATCGTGTACAATACGTGCACCATCGCAAAGTGGTTTATAGTCTCGAGCAAAGTTTTGAAAAGAGTAAACAACTATTGCAACTCCGAAAAGCGCATAATATTCTTGAAATAATTTTATTTCTTCGATACCACAACCAGTTTTGGGTATCGTAACTCTCGCAGCTTTGACAAGTTTCAACGCTTGCACTTTCTGATATTGTGCTGTGTGGTGTCTTATTCTATTCCACCTGTCATGGTGAATAATACTGCGCATCTGACCATATATAGCATATTCATGAGCAGCGACTAGCGAGCGTGGAAGGCAAAGATTGTCGGTATTTTGAATATTTAGAATGGATTTCTTGAAAACTGATTTGCTAGTGAGTGATACCCGACCGCATCCCTCTGGTTTAGAAACAATGCTGACTTTCTCGTTTGAAACATCATCGATTTCAAAATTGTCATTACTCTGTGCTACACAAGCTAATAACTCGAGTAGATCTGTCGGTGAAAAATCACGAACCAGTCTAAAAGAAATCCATAAAGAACCGTGAACAAATCGGTCAGAGTTTATAGTTATACCGATATAATCTGAAGGTCGCGCATTTTTACACACATGACGATATAAAGCATTTATTGCTGCCTCAAACCACGTATACACATTCGCATTAGGTGGTGGGGGCAATATTGACACTCTTAATTGTCTACCTTGTAACTATTGTCGGTAATATCGCGATGATTCTTCATGAATCGTAATGTGGTTCTGAGTAGTAGTAGTACCATCTCCCTGTTGAAGATATTTGTCTACAATATGATATACCAAAATTACGTAAAAATGTGTGATTTATAAATTTACGCTTAAGGAGATGTAAAACGGACACTACCCCTGTATTCATGAATTTGGCTTATTTTTTCATTATATTGCAAAACTTGAGGAAAAGAAATGCTTTAGCTTGTAGTATTTATCATACAGATTATTCAGTTAAATTTTCAAATAAATTCATTAATTAGTTTTTAAAAATTTTAGTGTTCCAATATTTATATATGGTCAATGTCCCAATCGCTACTCACGAACCTATTACTAGCCACTCATTGTTAAAAACTTTTGGTATCTTAATAACATTGAGCGGTTATTAATAGGTTCGTGAGTAGCGATTGGGACATTGACCATATTAAAATTTTTAGATTTTGTACAAGAAATCTAAAATTCTAAGAAACTAATAAATATATTTATTTTAAAATTTAATTGAATAATCTTTATGGTACATATTACAAACTAAAGCATTTATTTTCTTAAAAATTTGCAATAAAATAAAAAGATAGTAAATATTTATGAGTATAGGTGTAGTGTCCATTTTACATCTCCTTAAATCAACTTGTATTCTCTGTACCTGGTGATTCAGATGAAATCATCGTATTAAGTGTATTCTGCTCGTTATTATTGATCGCCATTGATGACTTTCTCCCATCATCACTCCACCAAGAGCAACCAGGTATTGGTTCAAAAGGTGGTGGCGCTGCTGTATTATTATTTACCCCCTCCACCGTAAAGTTTGGAGTAGTTTCAGAGACATTTATGACTTCTCTTACCTCTTCGGGAGGTGGTAGCAGCACAAGATCTCTCGAATCAGACACATATTCTTCTTCGGTCAGAAGCCTTATCAACAGGTCATCCCCACTACTGTCCTCCATCATATTTTGCAGGTCTGTAAAATCTGCTTAGTTGCACTATTTTTAACAAAAAAGTCTTATCCCGCGAAATTCTGTGATCATAAACAAAAAGTTTATTGGTTATTGATTATTGATCCGAAACTGATATTTTCTTGCAAATCATGTTTTCAGATTTATTATTTTATTCACAACAAAAAAGTATTTTATAGCAAAATTCTACGATCGTAAAGAAAAAAGATACAAGCTTTTAAACGGTAAAAAAAATTATGAATAACTTACCTTCAATAACACGGTGATGTAACATGAGAAGCCTGACTTGTGACAATAATTCATTATTGGAGCAAATGTTTAGACTTTCGCGCCATGAATTATTGCAAAATAATTTTATTTGTGGCTCCCGAACTAATGCTATATTAACAATATTTATCAAGACTTTAAGTAAATTTTTTCTCACCATCTTACTTCGTGTTAATTTTCTTCTCTGGAACGTTGAACTTTAACTGTTAATCAGACCTGTCAATCTTCGCGTATTTATAGTACCATTTAGACATGAATTTAAAAGTAGGGATGAGGGGTGATAAAGGGATAATATGTGCGCAACATTTAATATTTCAAGAATCATCTTAATTTGATATTTAAATCCGCCAACACATGTAAAATAATGTCAGTTTAGCGCGAATCGTGGACTGGTGCATGTAAGTATAAACCAGAATGCATATAATTCACCATCATTTCGCTTACGAGTAGGTGGGAATTTTTTCATGTAACGCGATCACTTTTCGGCGTGTTCTATATCGTCCACCTAGCTAGTGTGTGTCTTAAGTAAAGAGGCGTTAATTTCCCAACCTACATAATCGTAGTGAAATAATTTGTATATATTTACATATATTCTGCATATAATTTATACTCATTTGCATATATGTTTATATTTACATACATTTAGTATAAGTAGAATAACTACATAACAATTTTGTTTAAATTATAATGTATTTATATATATATATATATATATATATATATATATATATATATATATATAGTTATTGTAAAAGATATGAATGTTATGCTCTTCTACTTTCTGCTATCCTGATACTTTTATTAATTTTTCATAATAATCTCTTGTTTTTTACATAAAAAATTTGAATTTCAATGCATTTATCATTTGCATGTTATTTGCATATGGATAACGCATTGCACGTTATTTGCATATAAACATTGTGTAAGTAATGTACTTACTCATTACCATGTATACTTTTATGACATTGTAAACCATATTCAGTTTAATATCCTGTCCAGTTTAATAATAGGCCTTATTAAATTTCTATATATATATATATATATATATATATATATATATATATATATATATATATATATATATATATAGTTGTTCTTAGTTATATACGCAACTTGGGCGTATTAACAATGAATGTCAAAAATAACTAATCACAAGAGGAAGAATAGCTTTTATAATATCCTGATACTTTTTCTTATATTTATCATGAATTGTCGATATATATTTCGCGATGATTGATAATTTATGAATAATAATTTTTAAATAATAAATATCTTTCAATATAATATATTCGATTTTGATAAATATTTACACGGATTATATACAATTATACATAGTTCATGTACAATTATATATACTTTATTTTGTATAATAATACATAATTTGTATAAGTCTACATATTCTCACATGTATCTATGTATTTATATATATTCACATGATAGTTTATATTATTATGAGAATATTGTCCCTACATAATTCTAAATAAATAAATACAAAGAAGCCTAATGATACAGAAATACATATAATTATATATGATTTTTTATTAACACTATAATTTTAAGATTAGAAATTACAATTTTAAACTGACGATTATCATATTCATTTATTAATAAATGAAAAAATTTTAAGATTATGAAATTACGATTTAAAACTAACGATTATTATATTCATTTATTAATAAATGAAAAAATTCTATGATAAAAAGAACTTTTTTTTTAAATGTTATTTTTATTATTCTAGCCCCACTTACTTAACAAAACGTTAAATAAAGTAAGGGGTCAAAATGAGAAGAAAAAAAAAATACAGACCCTTACATATGAATAATGGAAAGTCATATGTAATAAAAATATCCTTACGTAATTTGTATATGGTCCATTTAATAATAATTCAAAAGTATAATAACTGCGTACATTTTAAATAAAAAAATTTTTAATTTAAAGTAGAAAATTAGAAAATTATTAGTAAAATATATATGTATATAGTAAATTATACATAAGTTATAAATAATAAAACTTAATAATATTAAAAAATATTAAATTACACTATATATAATATAATAAGTATTATTATATTAATTTAGCAATAAATATGTTAACTTGCACTAAATCCAATCGATCATTTAAGAGACACAACCATTTATTGAAACATAATGAGAAATTTCATTCATCAAAAATATATATTTGTTATAAATATTAAAATATAAAAGAGGTTATAAAAGACATTCAAAAAAACATAACAAACCTGAAAAATTAGAATGTTCTATTTGCAAAAATAAATATATAAGAAATGAACATTTAATAAGACACTTACAAAGTCATGCATCTAATTATAATAATATTTGCAACATTTGTGGAAAAGGGGTAATGCCAAAGACACGAATTATAAAGCTATTGTGAAAAGAATGGTACGTAATTTTGAAAAATTGGGTTGTCTAATGAACTTAAAACTTCATTTTCTTGATTCACACGTTGATCAGTTTCCTGAAAATAACGGAGACTTTAGTGAAGAGCATGGTGAACGATTTCACCAAGATTTAAAGGAGTTTGAACGTAGATTTCAAGGAAACTGGGGTATCAACATGTTAGCAGATTACTGCTGGATGATAAAAAGAGAAACAGCTGCGAAAAAAGGACAAAAACGTGTCAGAAATCCACTACATCGGTCATTTGAAGAGAAACGTGTACGTAAGCGTAAGCCAATTTAAAAAAAACATCGGAAGAGAGAGAGAGAGAGAGACAAACATAGACAAAATGTTAAGTTTAACGTACACAATAGGCTAAGTTAATATCTTGAATTTACAGTCAATGCTGTGAAAGACTCTAAAATTAGTATTTCAGACGTAAAATTTTTAAAAAATCGATAAATTTACCATATACAGTTCTTGTTACCGCCCTCTAGAAGTAGTTTTTACACAATCTGACTTCAAATTCATGATCAGCAATCTGAAAAACCCCCAGGATAGTATTTCCAATGTTTATCGACTCTTCCAAAGACGCATGATTAAATTTTAATATTGTTTAAATCCATTTTAGGCAAAATTTCGACTTTTACCGATTTCCTCATCTTTTCAGCTCCATACAGAGGACTAGAATCGCGTTAAAAAAATTTGAAGGTATGGTTTTCCGTGTATTTTTTCCCGTAGAATTCGATTTTGAAGTCCAATTAACCGTATCTCATGATTTGTTTTTTCTAGACTCGAAAAACCGCAAAAAAACCGTAAAAAATGAGGTTTTTTCAATAAAACTCTGAGAAAAGGTAGGAAAACCCTATATTTTTATTACAGATTCGGATTCAGCGTCGAAAAATACATGGGAATATGTATGTCCGGTCAAAAGTTCAGACATTTTTTTTCATTTTGTGGGCCTGTGTTATTATTAAATATTGTTATATACAGTGTGACGTGGTACGTCCCAATAAAATTTTTTTGTTTAATTGAAAATTTTAATGTTGTTTATTTCGTACACACGTTTCTTTCACAACACGTTACAAAGATTATTAAATCGTAACATCACCAAGGCACTGAAACACACCACCGGCTTAATCACCGACCCGGGCGTATTTTATTAAATAAGAATAAATAATTAATCTAACGGAACTCTTTCCTTTTGTTAACCGGTACACGAAGAGCACGACTAGCAGACGCGTGCGGCGGCCATTAGGAGTGGCGCACGACGAAGAAGATGTAGAAAGAGAGAGAAGCTCAAGAGAGAAGAAAGAAAGAGATAGAAAGATTAACATACGATGGGAACAAATTAAAAGTGATGGCGCGCCTCTTTCTCGCGCAGTGAGAAAAGAGAGAGAAGCTAAATGTTAAAGAGAGACTGATAGAGCATGGAGAAGGGAGAGTACCACTCTTTCTCTTTGCTTAAGTACATCTGCACTGGGTATTCCTATATGTATGTATGTAGATATATATAGATAGAGATATCTATGCTTGCGATGACTCTCTCTCTCTCTCTCTCTAATGAATAAAGACAGATAAAAAGAGAACGTGAATAAAAAGAAGAATAAAAAAAAGAAATTAGATTAAATTTCCCGCAGAAAAGGTGGCGCGCAGGTTGCAGACTTGCGTTCGAGGACCTGAAGGCAAAATCTACGAATAGAAAGCAATTACTTGGACAATTGATCAGTCATTGGAGGAATTGAAAATTAAAAAGAGATAGACAATAAGGAAGAGGGAGAAATAGGCCGGAGAAGAAGGAAGTGAGCAACCAAGGAGACATTCGATGACGGTTCTCGTGCTGTATCGGAACTAAAACTCGCTTAACCCTTTGAGGGGCACATTTTTCTGTAAAAAAACGGGTTTTTTGAGATTAATTGTTTATAACAAATACTTCAATTAATGAATATTTGCAATTTCTCTATAAAATCTAATAAATCAGGTATTCAAGAGTTCAAAAAGTCTTATAGATGTCTTAAAAAGGCATATACGTTTTAGAAATACGGAAAAATCCAAAACCAAATAGGTGGGACAAATACGTACCACTGCCCCTCAAAGGGTTAACTGATTCCTTGAAACAAGTAACTTAGAGATTTTCATTCGCTTTTTGGGTAGCTGTGTAGAGATTGCAGAGTTTTGGATAGACCACGGAGCAGTTGAACAGAGGGATTCCCAGAAGGAGATTTTCACTGCCCGGATCCTCCAATAACCTATTTTCCGCAGCCGGCGTCGACCAGGAGTTGCTTTGTGCAGAGAGAAAGAGAGAAAGAGAGAGAGAGAGAGATATACGAACCTGAGGCCCATCACCGCCATCGTTGACCAGACTGTCGCTGTCACCGACCAAGTTCCTGTTGTCAACAAGATTTTTCATACAACGGTGAGTGGACTGTAGTCTGAATCGATAAAGATATTTTTTTTGTAACTAACGGCTCTCGCCGACTAAAAGTGTAAATTCAGTGCGGGCGTATAAAGTAAAATTTAAGTGATTGTGATAGCGTTAACTAGTAAAATTAGAAATCTTAATTGTTCCGAGGCGTAGTTATAAATTCGTAAAATTTGATTGTAAAAGTTTGATTTGTAGACCGATAAAGTGAAATTAAATTTTGACCACGTGTTCAACGATTTCGTTGACCGGTTAAATTCTCTTTTAATTTAATTATATTAAAGAAATTGTTATAATAAGATTTCTTTTGATTGACCGGGAATTCAAATTTGAGATCGGTGGACATAGTGGTGCGTATTACGTAACACATTTCATGACGCGGGCCTTAGCGGCCATCTTGTAAATTAAATTCTCTTGCCTAGTCTGCGTTGACTAGAAAATTAAATAAATTGAGAATTAATTTGTAGACCGTCAGAAATCATAATTAAATATTAAATTTTCTTGGATACATAATAAAATTTCGAGAGTCCGGGAGTGCAAAGTCGACCACGTGTCTAACGGTTTCGTTGACCGTAAAATTAAATTAAGTTAAATTAACTATAGTAATTAGAATGAAAAGTTTAAATAATTATTATTTTTTTTTATTAAATTTTATTAACCGGTAATTAAACCAACAAACTGATAGACACGTAGGATTAGTGTGAGAGAGAGAGAGATAAGTGCGCGGGTTCTTAGTAGCCATATTGTCGAAAAGGAGAAGAGCGAGGTCGCTTACGTCGACCATACCGTGAAATAGAATTTTTTTTTGTTACTACTACTAGAATTAAAGACTATTATATCAGTTGAAGTGTTACATAAATAAAATTTTTCTTTATTGTATGGGTTATGAGTATGCGCGAGTAATAAATTTCATAGAATAAAGTTTATAGACCGAGCGTTAAATATAAAAATTACCTATATATAATTTTTTTTTGTTTGTTATAAATTAAAATTCAAATTTTAAAATAAAGTGTTGAAATTTAAACCAGTAACATTTATTCCTTTCCGTGTGTGCGTATACCTCTCCCAATTTCAGCTTAATAAAACTAACACCAGGAGTCGCCCACTTCTCGAACCAAGACAGCCGAGGTTCATGCTTGCCGACGAGTTAGCCGGAGGTCTGTCTGGCGCTCTCAAATAAATTAAAGATTCTTTCTTTTCGACAGACCGAATTTTGCATGCGGGGACGGGCAAAGTTATATTAACTTATTTTAATAATTTGTTTATTGAAATTTTAACTATAACTAAATTCTCACATCGCAACAATCATAACTTGAAATTTTATTGTTATTTACTATTCTATTGTTAATTCATTCCAAAAATATATGTTTGATTCATTGTGAACTTTTGAATGTCGCGTTAAACCATCTTTTTTTTATTAATTTTAATTCTATAACTTCATATCTTATATTTTTATGTATCAATGTTTTCTATTGAACTTTTTTCAACCTATAAAATTTAGATTCACTATGTCCTACTCTTCTATTTACTTTGAAATTGACTGTCAGCAGTGTGTATTCGGGAGGTTGGAGAGTGGAGCGAGCATAGGGGGAACCCCCCTAGTATATATATATATACATACATATGCAAATTATATGTAAATATAAATATTTATCAAAATCGAATATATTACATAGAAAAATATTTATTATTTAAAAATTATTATTCATAAATTATCAATCATCACGCAATAAATATCGACAATTCACGATAGAAATAAGAAAAAAGTATCAGGCTATTATAAAAAAGAAAGAGCTATACCATCCGTTGTTTTGATAGTAGATGTATATGTAATAAAATAATGCTCAATTTATATATTAAAGATATTACCTAATATCGATATTTATTAATAGTTCAAATACGTATGCAAATAAGGTGCATATGCAAATTAAGTGCATGTATAAAGTATGTAAAGTACAAAGATTTAAGTAGTATAATAGCTATTACTATGACAATGTGGAATGGGTGTTCTTAAGAGATGCACTCAAGTCATTCGTTGTAATAAGATTACCCCAAGTTTAATAAGCGCGACACGTTAGACGAATGAGAGTGTATAACACACGCCTTAAAGAAAAAAGTCCCACCTTCTCATAAGCAAAATAATGGCAACCTGAGTTTTAATTATGTACATGCTAAATTAATATTTTATATGAAATTTTTAATGAATTGTTAATAACTATTAAAACATTATTAATCAGAATATGAATTACGTACTCACGTACATACTGCTCGGTGGTTCTCATAAAACTAAAATATTTCTTGCTACGTTAGAAGTTTAAATATCAAATTATTTTTACAGGTTTCGACAAGTTATATATTGTATTTTTACGCGCATGCTCACCCTTGAATTTATGATTTAATTTTGGTATAAATAGACAACGATTTACGGTTCTGATATCATTCTGAGTTTCAACATTCAAAGAAGAATAATAAAAAAGAAAATAAATAAAAAAGACTTATATAATATCTTAATAGCTATTTTAAATGTGGCTCTCCTTCGTGAACCACAAATAAGACTATTTTGTAATTACACATGGCGCAAAAATTTGAAAACTTGCTCTATGAATGAGCTGTTAAAAAAGGTTGAATTCATCATAGGACTTTGCGGACTACGTACTTTAGCCAATATGTTTAAGCGAAATATTTTTACCGATGATCAGATACTTGATATAATTTGTCGCTGTATTATGAGCAGAGGAATGCAAAATGCACCTCAAGTCAGACATCTCATATTACATCATCGCGTCACTACAGGTAAGTTATGCATATTTTCTATCATGAATCCAATAACAAACCTAGAAATGTATTTTAAAATCACAAAAGCGTAGCCAAAAATCGTTCAATAATCTACATCTTTTTTATTTACCACCGGATAATTTCGCGGGATTAGACTTTTATGTTGTAAATAAAATAAGAAATCCAAAAATAAGTTTTACAAGAAATATTGATTTACAATATCGAACCAATACTCAATAACTTATTTATTTACGGTCAAAAAATTTTGCAAGATAATATTTTTATGTTGTAAATACAATGATAAATCCAAAAATATGTTTCACAAAAATATCGATTTTTAATATTGGATCAATAATCTATAAATTTTTTATTTATGGTCGAAGAATTTCGCGGGATAAGACCTTTTGTTGTAAATACAATGATAAATCCAAAAATATGTTTTACAAAAAAATATCAATTTCCAATATCGGATCAATAATCTATAGATTTTTTATTTATGATTGGGGAATTTCGCGAGATAAGACTTTTCTGTTTAAAATAGTGTAACTTTAATAGATATGATATTAAAAATTTTCAGACCTGCGAAACATGATGGAGGACAGTGATAGGAATGAATTACTGATGAATCTTCTGTCAGCAGAAAAACAGCTGCTTAGTTCGAGAGATCCTGCACTACTGTCGCCTACCGAAGAAGTACGAGAAGTGATAAATTCGTTAGATGATCACGTGACTTATGATCATAGTACTCCAAACACAATGTTGGAGGGGGTTCAAACATCGAATAAAATAGTTTTACCTGAAACTACATTATCTGCAATATCGACACCAGGTACAGAAGATCTCAACTATTGAGGTGTATGTAATTTTATAATTGTATTAATTCTTATATATTATTGCACAGTATTGTAGACGAATGTCTTCAACAGGGAGATGGTACTTCTGCTCAGAAACACATTACCATTCATGAAGAAACTTCATAATATTACAAACAGTTTAAGCTTCAAGGGCGACAATTAAGAGTGTCGATATTACTTCCACCAGCTAATGCTAATGTATATGGTTGGTCGGAGAACGCTATAAACGATTTATATCGTAACGTGTGTGAATATGTACAGCCATCAGATTATATCGGCATGACCATAAGCACTGAACATTTTGTGTACCGACCTCTATGAATTTCTTTTAGACTGCTTCGTGATTTTTCACCGGTAGATTTACTCGAACTGATAGCTAGTATAGCGCAGAGTAATAATGGTTAAGGAATTGACGATGTTTTACATGTTGAAGTCAGTACTGTGACTAAACCAGAGGGCCGAGGTTGTGTGTCTCTCACTAGCGAATCAGTTTTCAAGAAATCCATTCTAAATATTGAAAATTGCGACAGTCTTTGTCTTCCACGCTCGCTAGTCGCTGCTCACGTATACGACATACGTGGTCAAACACGTAATGGAATTTCCCACGACAGATGGAATAAAATAAGACACCATATAGCACAATATCAGAAAGTGTAAGCATTGAAACTTGTCAGAGCTGCGAGAGTTACGATACCCGAGACGGGCTGTGGTATAGAGGAGATTAAATTATTTCAAGAATATTATGCACTCTTCGGATTCGCAATCGTCATTTATTCATTTCAAAATTTTGCTCGTGGATATAGGCCGCTTTACGATGGTACACGTTTGGTACACGACGTTGATAATGTCGTTAGACATACTCTAAATATCATGTATTATGGAAATTCCAGACATTACCAGCATATTTTAAATTCACTTGCGGCGGGTGGGAGTCGAGGCTACTGTATACTTTGCAATAAAAAATTTAGTCATACGAAAAGTCATAAATGTGAAAAATGCTATAAATGTTTACAGAAGCCTCCTTGTGATATAAATCAGGAAAAAATATAATTTTTTCAATGTAGCAGAGATTTTTACGGTATCATTTGTTTTAAAAATCGTAAAAATTCAAAATTCTTCGATAGTTCTCGGTCTGTATGCGAGAGTATGAAAATTTGTCGTGTATGTAGTAACACAGTGCGCATCAACGATAAAGAACCACATGATTGTAATACAATATTTTGTAAAACATGTAATGATAAATGACCAATAGAACTTCTTCGTTACATGCAGCCTATTGTCGATAAAAAAGGATTCAGGATGAATAAAAAAAAATTTTTTATTTATTTTATGATTTTGAGACTCAGTAATCAGAGGGCATCTTAGGCTGTAAGGCTAAAAAAGTAAGGCTGCATGTACCAAATTTGTGTGTTGTCCAGCAAGTATGTGGTTACTGTTTGAACGATGAAAATGTATCAAATTCTCGCAAAGTATGTGGGATGCGCTAATATGTGTTTGAAATTGACCCTGTGAAGCAGCTAGTCGATTTGGCTTTGGCACCAAGAAAAAATTTCAAACAAATCATTTGTATAGCACTCAACGCGCAGGGTTTTAATGCAAAATTTATTCTTAAATATTTAACAGAACGTAAAGATCTCAGAAATTAGCCAAATGTAATTTTAAACAGGTCAAAAATAATAATAATGGAAATTTTATTGGTTAAATTCATAGATAGTTTGAAATATCTACATATGAGTTCAGCTGCACTACTAAAAGCTTATGGTCTTGTTAATATTGAGGAAGGTACGTTTTCTCATCTTTTCAATACACCGAAAAATCAGAATTACGTAGGAGAAATGCCATCGATATGTACTTTTTCGCCAGATTGGATGAAGATCGAAGAGCGATGCGAATTTATGCAGTGGTATAACGAAAAAAAAGCTGAGAATTATATATTCAATTTTAGAAATGAAATTATAAAATACTGTAAGCAAGATGTAAAAATTTTACTAAATTTGTCTGGCTTTTCGCAAGATCTTCATTGAATGTACATATATATGTATAATATATAATACAGATCGTTTGTAGAGTGTGCCACTATCGCATCTTCTTGCATGCGTGTGAATAGAAAAAAATTTTTACAAAAATGTACAATAGGTATTATACCTCAAGGTGGCTATAGGAAAGCAAATAAACAGTCTATGAAGGCGATGCGATGGTTGTGCTGGATCGAACAGCTTGTCGAGTCTACACCGCAGAAATTTCAAAGCAATGCTAGGCATCTCATTAAATACTTGCGGCAAGCTGGTAATATTGAATGGTATAGTCGTGGTATAATCAAGCTAGATGGCGCTGTTGTCAAGAGTACTTATATTGTCGATTTAGTGAACAAAGCTATAAGAAGTAGAAAAAGACCACCACCACGCGGATAAAAACAGTTTGCACGCGTCTTGCGATAAGTTAGTATACCTCAAGGATTCATTGGTAACGATTAATTGTGGCGTACGATTGCATCCCATAGTCCTGAGTCATCGCTGTCATCATCGTCAGAAAACGAAGGTTATTATACTTTCACAGCTACTAGTCAAACGAGCGTAAAGAAGAAAAGAGTTAAGAGTGCGAAAAAGCGTAAAAAAGTTGGTAGTGTGTTGGTAGCTATGCCATCAATTCCTACAAAAAAGAGTCGCACCGAACAGCTGAGATGGACCGTATGTGGAAGCATGGAAGGAAGTGATGGAGGGGTGGAGGAAGAGGAGGAGGAGGAGGAAACTGGTACTTTTGTAGACCGATTAATTTCAGTTGTACCCTTTGAAATGCATTTACCAGACTACCAGTTTCTCGGCCCTGCCACGCATGTCGAAGAGCGTCTCAGATGTGATCAGAGAGGAAAAAATCCTGTTGACAATGCCTGTCTAGAGCACGATATTTCTTATTCAAATAAAAAAATAATGAATCATATAAAAGCCGACAGACTGTTGGTTGAACAAGCATTTTCACGCATGCTCTCAGAGTCTGCAGATGGTAATGAAAAAACTGCAGCTGGTATTACTTTTTTGTGCATGATCAGCAAAATTGCATTTAATAAATTATTAAAACGCATTAAAAATATATTTAAAAGACAACCAAAGAGAGAGAAAAAGCTAGTTTGTGAGAGGAGGAGGAGGAGCAATGAAAAAAAAGGAGGAAAAGAAAAAGGAGACGATAAAGCCGGACAATCTTGAGCATTATTACTATAATCTTTCTGCACCATCAGCGTACGCTGGTGCTCATCTACTGAAACACGCGAAACCCAAAAAAGGGTCTACCCGGGTAAGATAGGTGAATTGGCCCCAGAAGCAGAGAGAAAAACTGATATAGCCATTATATTCTATATAAAAAAATATACCTCTATACAAATTTTCAGCCTTCTAAACCTAAACCTAACCTCAAAAACGCCATTTTTCATTTTTTGAGTCTCTTAGCTCTATCTCCGTCAATTTTTAAGCTAGAATACTTTTTTTTTTTTAAATTTAGGTTTTTTGAAGCCCTACAAATTAGTCTCCGATGATTTTTTTGTAGGTGCAAAATTCAAATTTCTAGAGACGTTTGAAAATTTTTTCTTGAGATATTTCAAAAACTAAGATAGACGACACTTTGGAAAAAATATATAATATTTATTTATGCACCAAAAGTATGTAAAAATTTTTTCAGATCTTTAAAAGTGGTGGAACAACGTCAAAAAGGAAAAAAACGGTTTTTTTGCGTATTTTTGCCTATACACGGCCTAGCCCTCGTATCTTACACTTCCGTTTGCAATAATTTTGAGTGAAATTTTATTTTTTGAAACACTCTGGGCTATAATATATCGAGATTAACTCGGAATTTTCCAATTTTCACGTTAAGGCGCTCCTAGAGACCTTAAAAACCCATTATACTAATAAAAAAAAAATGTCCCGCCAGGTGAAACTCGTATCATAATCCATAAAACAATGAA
Organism: Anastatus disparis; assembly: GCA_017163975.1. NCBI lineage: Eukaryota > Metazoa > Arthropoda > Insecta > Hymenoptera > Eupelmidae > Anastatus > Anastatus disparis. The sequence goes on along the minus strand of JAFFSR010000394.1, from coordinate 700,009 downwards.
TATATTCTTCTACAGTATATCTAAATATATATAATTCAATACTATAAACAGGAATATACAGATATAGTGAATGTATTGTTTCGGATTATCACTCAAACATGACCTAACGGAAGCAATCATCCTAATTCTTCCCAGTACGCCCGAACTCATGTGTACTGCATTTCTATTTACAGAAACAGGATTCGCAGGAGCTTTAACCACCTATTTGCTAAAAAAGTTATTCGATCACTTGTTTCAAGGCAATGGATGTCTAATTTTAAGATTAATTAATGATTAAAACTATCATTTAAATATTTGAAATACCTGAGATAAAACATCTTTGCTTGAGAAAAATTAATGTAATTTGATAATTAAATTAATTTATCTCATGCAAGGATCTTTTATCTCAGGTATTGCAAATATTTGAATGATTTCTTTATTTTCCATCTATAACTTTAACTTGCTTATAATAAAAATAATTAACCATCTATATTATTCTATTTTTGATTACTAAACTCATTTGATTATCAAATAAAAAAGTATTGATTCAAAGAAAATGCTTTTTTATAACGTAATCTAAAAAAGTTTATAAAATCAGTTACATTTATTGTTATCTAAAAATATGTAAGAAATACAATTTTTTGGTTATAATATATATATTCATACATACACATACATTAAAATATGTATAATTATAGTATGATTCAGTTTAGTTAATTTTGATTATAAATAAAATTTTGGAATATATTTTCTTTTGTTCGACCATTAGATTACTATCAACAAAGTTGTAGGACATTGTAACCAAACACTTTAAGGCTTTTTATAGGCTCCGCTAATTGGTCATCTGGATACATTCATACAACACTTACAATCTAATACTTGATTTCTTCGCTATAGCAGTGGACCATTGACTACTACTGTAAGGTAATAAACGTTGAAATGATTTTCTGAGTTTATTCTTATTTTATTTAGGTACAGGTATAAGATTGTAAAGGGGTTTGTAAAAAATAATAATAAAACTAATTATCTAGATGGATCTATTATTATTCTTTAACATTTTAATATCTATTTATATTTTTACATTTTTTTCTTCATTAACGAGAGGATATTTTTTTGTACAATGTTAAAGAAGATCTGACACTCGTAACAAGTTGCAGTTTTTTATATCTACTTTACATGTAGATAGTAATGACTGTTACTACCTCGCCTCTCACCAAATTATATATATAAGAAACTTACATTTGAATATTGTAAGTCATAAGTATCATTAAATTAAAAGTGAAAATTCTTATGTAAATACTTGACTAAGAAGAAAATCAGTTATAATTATTTTTATCTAAATATTCAGTAGATATTAAAAAATAAAAGTCCTTGCAACTATCAGATCTTTTGTAATGCCATGCAAAGAAATATACTTCCATAAGTAAAGAAGCACGTATAAGATTAAAGATACATATTAAAACAAACAAAGAATATCAATATCTACCTAGATAGTAGGTCTCATCATAATTTTTGTATAAAACTCAATAGAGTTTTGTATTGGACTCTTACTCATTCTCATAAAATATAATAGATATGATAAAATGTAACCATTGTCATAATAAATTTCAAAGATTCTGCTTGAATAAAGATTTTTTTCTGGTAAATGCTTATTTAGTAAGTAATATTTACAAAAACTTTTTAATAAAAATTAACAGAAACAAAATTCTATAATAATTTAATTTACTATAATATTTACAATTTAGTTCATTAGCTTTTCTTTGCACTATAAAAATGAATCAAAAGTCCAAAAATGGTATCAAAATAATATAGGCTACAATGCAAATGATAGTTTTAAACAAAAATTGCGATTAAGTCTTCCGATAGATCAACATACAAAAATATTTCAGATACTTCTATATAATTTGTATACATTTTTTCATAGTTTAAAATGCATATTACATACAAACAAACACATTCACAAATATAATATAAATTATTTTAATTAAGATTGTATACATGAAGGTTATTTTTTAATTTTTTTTGTGTGTAATTCAATATTTATAATCCTACAAAACATAAAATATACAGAATATTAACTTATGAAATAAGTAACCAAATATCACTTGACAACAAATTGCCAATAATCAAGTGTAATTTGTAGTTGTTCTAGTTTAATTAGTCTTATGACAAGTCTCATTTATTCACTAATTGGAATTGCACATGCAAGATATAACATGAATACTAGAGAAAACAAACTATTTGTTGTTGCTATGGACCATGGAGACTAAAAATAGAAGACCTATGTACTAAGTAAAATCCATCAATAGTTACGCCTGGAGCTGCCAATAAAGACAGACATAGATCGTATAGACAAAGTGAAGCTCCCTGATTAAGGCTCGAATTAATAGTCGTGACTTGAGTATTGAGTATCACTTAGAATTTAAGTATCGTTACTTGAGTATAAGCTGTTACTTTAATTGAGTATGACATCTTTACCGACGACTATCATATCTGTGTGCTTTTATATTTCATATAAAAAATGAAGCAGCAGCTGATACTCAAGTAACGATACTCAAGTTTCAAGTTGTACTTAATTTTCATCGTACCTACTTATTATGCATGATTCGATATAATAATATATGCTTTCTGAAATTCTACATACAGGGTGAAATTTCCATCTTTTAAATAGCATAAAAATGATGTAATTCCATTAATTCCAAAACAAAAAATAATTTGAATAATTAAAGTATATAAAATTGATAGTATCAATTAATTTTTTAAATTATAAAGTATTAACTTCATAATACTGTTGGGTGCACTATTAGCACGATGGATGTAAACATTTTACTGATCACACCCTGGAAGGGCGCTCTAAATTACCATGTCGTGCACTCTAAAGATAACAAGTATCTTTAAAAGATAGCAATAAAATAATATCTGATATAAGTATTATTTCAATAAAAAAAACTTATTCTAAACTAGATTTGTGCAGCTACCAGCTGATTCATCCTATATCTACTATCTGTTTCTGTGAATAGAAATGCAGTACACATGAGTTCGGGCGTACTGGGAAGAATTAGGATGATCGCTCCCGTTAGGTCGTGTTTGAGTGATAATCCGAAACAATACATTCACTATATCTGTATATTCCTGTTTATAGTATTGAATTATATATATTTAGATATACTGTAGAAGAATATATGCATAGTTTCATGGATTATGATACGAGTTTCACCTGGTGGGACATTTTTTTTTATTGGTATAATGGGTTTTTAAGGTCTCTAGGAGCGCCTTAACGTGAAAATTGGAAAATTCCGAGTTAATCTCGATATATTACAGCCCAGAGTGTCTCAAAAAATAAAATTTCACTCAAAAATATTGCAAACAGAAGTGTAAGATACGAGGGCTAGGCCGTGTATAGGCAAAAATACGCAAAAAACCCGTTTTTTTCCTTTTTGACGTTGTTCCACCACTTTTAAAGATCTGAAAAAATTTTTACATACTTTTGGTGCATAAATAAATATTATATATTTTTTCCAAAGTGTTGTCTATCTTAGTTTTTGAAATATCTCAAGAAAAAATTTTCAAACGTCTCTAGAAATTTGAATTTTGCACCTACAAAAAAATCTTTGGAGACTAATTTATAGGGCTTCAAAAAACCTAAATTTAAAAAAAAAGAGTATTCTAGCTTAAAAATTGACGGAGATAGAGCTAAGAGACTCAAAAAATAAAAAATTGCGTTTTTGAGGTTAGGTTTAGGTTTAGAAGGCTGAAAATTTGTATGGAGGTATATTTTTTTATATAGAATATAATGGCTATATCATTTTTTCTCTCTGCTTCTGGGGCCAATTCACCTATCTTACCTGGCTAGACCCTTTGATAACAATACGATAGCCAAATCGTATTTGATAAACAGCTTTTACCACATCCACCTGGACCGTATATACATATATATATATATATATATATATATATATATATATATATATATATATATATATTTTTAGTGCAGTTTGTATTTAATAAATTTATTACTGTATTAAAAATAACCGTTTGAGCATTTGTTAGATTATCAATAATTGACCGAATATTATTAACATTATTTACTGTATTATATTTAATTTCGTTATTTTCAATGTAGTATTCTATAATAGGTAAATTAAAGTCACTTAATTGGAAATCATTATTAGTTATAATATCATTAATTATGCTTAATGCATATTCTTCACCTTTTTGTTAATTCATTTTTGGTAATATAATAAAAATAGATTTTGTATTTTTCATATGATTCTCGAGCATCAATTGGATTGTGAAATGTACAAATGTAAGTGAATTATTGAGAAAGAGCTTTTTGAAATCGAGATTAACATGCTTCTTCTAAACATTTATACCATTCATCATCTATTTCAACTAAATTTCTTGCTTTTGCTGCTTTAAAGAATGTTGGGTATGTAATTCTATCGAAAGTTTCTAAGCTTTCAAAAGATCTTGCAGCTTTAATGTGAAGAAGAAATAATCTTAAAAAGAATCTTCCTTATCGTTTTGGATTAACTGAGTACATTCTAGTTAAAATAAGTTTTATAGTTTTTATTATTTTTGTATATGTTTTATGTATTCGATTAAAAACATAATGTTGCGGTATATCAGAATAGAAGTAATTATGTGTCTTTTGGTCACTTTTATTAAGTTTAAACCACGCTGTTAGTGTTGTATTTACATTTTTCTTATCAATTTCGTGTTCGGATCCTTCTTTAAAATACACATATTGTTCATTTTAATTATGAACAGCTTATCTATAAATTGTATGTGAAAGTTTACTAATATTATATTTCAATATGCGATGCATAGCTTCTGGTGGGCAAACGTATCTTGTGCTTACGTATTGTTTAATTTCATGATAAATCATATCCAAATCATTCGTTTCATCCGTTTCATTATTGGTATTACTTTCAGTATTTATTTCACTTGCTTTCATTTCGATAAATGCACAATCATGTCCTTCGAGGCAGTATTCAAATAAGTATTCTATAACTTTTATTGCTGAACATAATTCGATAATAATATGACAGTTAAACTTTAGGCATAAATATGGGTTATAAAAAACCACAAATCTATTGTCTGCCCACTTGTTTTTTGTGTATAATATTAGTCCAATAGAATTAGCAGAAAAAGACCTAAAATTTAATGTAATTAGTAACATGTGCACACCACTAAAAATGGCTTTGTTGGATGATTAGAAATGAAACTCTGAAATTACCCTAAAAATTTGAGCTGTCAGAAATTTGTAAACAATGATTTAAGGTGCAAAATTCGTAAAAATCACTGTTTTTTTGAGGTAGCTTGAAATCGCTTGCGATTGGATATATGAAAATTATACTATTTGTAGGTGTTTCAAAGACGATTAATTTGAGACATCATTGATCAAAATCGGTTGATAAATTTTATAAATAATGATAAACAAAAATCGAAAATCGCGAAATTTTCAAATATTTGTCATTTGATAAAAAAAAGGATGTACATGTTTGTAATTTAACAAAAATGTGCCTTTTATTATCCTTAAGTTACCATAAAAATTTTATTAAAAAATATTCATTATTTTATATGATATTCTATTAATTTATTAAAAAAAGTTTTAATGTACGTTAAAAATTTCACCCAAACACGTCATGGTAGAGACTTTATGAGAATCATATCATATTTAGGTATTAACGTAGATTTTATGAATTTGATGTGAAATCGTGTCCATTTCATTATTTTCAACCTAAATACGGCAAAAATAAAAAAGTAAATGTTTTCTTAATGGTTTATTTAATCGTTTTGCAACTAATAAAAATATCAATGTAGGGATTTGATATTCTTATTACAGGCAATTTTACGCAATTTGTTTTAATAACAAGAATGCTCTAGCTCAATTAGAAGCCAAGATAATTTTTTTTTTAAATTCGCTAATTGTTTATTTATAAAGATTAAGGACTGATATTTTTATCACAGCTAGTATAATACTTGAAGTTTATGATTCCATTATATTAGAGATGAAATAAACATTTGGCAATGTTAAAAATTAATAATAAAGTAATCAAGATTGCTACTAGTGAAACAGAGTCACCTTTCCTGTCTTGCAAGAGAATTGATTTGCCGAGTTATAATTCATGTTCCGATTGAAAATTCATTGTAGCTCGGTTAATTATTGTCTAATTCCGACGTTTTTTTTCTAAATCGGGTAAGCGCGTGAAAATAATAACAACTGTTGTATTGGTTTTTCAAAACTTTTTATTTAACAATAATTATCGCAAATAAAATTTTTTTCAACATATTTTAATTATTCATTTTAGCAGAAAGCTTTGAGAATGAAAAACGAATACAGCAGTTGTTATTATTTCCACGCGCTACCCCGATTTAGAAAAAAAACGTCGGAATTAGACAATAATTAACCGAGCTACAATGAATTTTCAATCGGAACATGAATTATAACTCGGCAAATCAATTTTCTTGCAAGGCAGGAAAGGTGACTCTGTTTTACTAGTAGCAATCTTGATTACTTTTTTATTAATTTTTAACATTGCCAAATGTTTATTTCATCTCTAATATAATGGAATCATAAACTTCAAGTATTATACTAGCTGTGATAAAAATATCAGTCCTTAATCTTTATAAATAAACAATTAGCGAATTTAAAAAAAAAAATTATCTTGGCTTCTAATTGAGCTAGAGCATTCTTGTTATTAAAACAAATTGCGTAAAATTGCCTGTAATAAGAATATCAAATCCCTATATTGATATTTTTATTAGTTGCAAAACGATTAAATAAACCATTAAGAAAACATTTACTTTTTTATTTTTGCCGTATTTAGGTTGAAAATAATGAAATGGACACGATTTCACATCAAATTCATAAAATCTACGTTAATACCTAAATATGATATGATTCTCATAAAGTCTCTACCATGACGTGTTTGGGTGAAATTTTTAACGTACATTAAAACTTTTTTTAATAAATTAATAGAATATCATATAAAATAATGAATATTTTTTAATAAAATTTTAATGGTAACTTAAGGATAATAAAAGGCACATTTTTGTTAAATTACAAACATGTACATTCTTTTTTTTATCGAATGACTAATATTTGAAAATTTCGCGATTTTCGATTTTTGTTTATCATTATTTATAAAATTTATCAACCGATTTTGATCAATGACGTCTCAAATTAATCGTCTTTGAAACACCTACAAATAGTATAATTTTCATATATTCAATCGCAAACGATTTCAAGCTACCTCAAAAAAACAGTGATTTTTACGAATTTTGCACCTTAAATCATTGTTTAAAAATTTCTGACGGCTTAAATTTTTAGGGTCTCTCAAGAGTTTTATTTCTAATCATCCAACAAAGCCATTATTAGTGGTGTGCACCTGTTACTCATTACATTACGCATTTCGACTAATTTTACTGGACTATATCTCATTTTTATTATTTCTTTGTCGATAAATAGGATCACCATTTGTCATTATTGTAGTTTCATTAAATGGTTTCGGAAAATTTTTCGTACACTTTCCTGATTCCTTATCCATACAAGGTGAGTTTTTATTCTGATCTTTAGTAGGGCTATAGATCATAAATTGTTTAACTATTTCATATAATCTGGGATTCTTATTATTATTTGGTATTCCAGCTACTATAAATTTATCAACGTCATCACTGTTGTAAATGTTATCATCTTTACTTAAAAATATTAGCATACATGCATGCGGTAATCCTCTCTTTTAAAATTCTACTACGTATGAATATGCAATGCATTTTCCCAAAATATGTTTTTTCGTAATTTGTTCTATTAATATTTTTCAATTTTTAATATTTTTTAATTTTAATTCTTGATAAAATACTTCAACAACAATATCTGGTCTATCTATTACTTCTTCACTTTGTCCTATATTATTTGTGATTTCTTCCCATTACGGATTGCATGTCATGGTAATAAAAAAATCTGGTTTTTCAATTCTTTGTACTAATGTCATGGAATTAAGAAAATTTTGATGTAAGGAACGCGGACTTCCTGTAAAAGTTTATGGTAATATAAACATTTTTCCAATTTTTAAACTATCATTGATTTCGTTTTTTTTATTTTTTAAGACATTCATCATGCCTTGATAAAGTTCTGTTCTTAAAGAATCTTGAGTTTTCTTTATAAAATATAATCTTGAATTCTTCATTTGAACGCATGAATATAAAAAAATATATAATCATAAGATCTACGTGTTTACTTATATATAGGATTCTTATTGGTTTTTCTGTTTTCGAATAAATACATATGTCTCTTTCAATAGGTAATTCATTTCCTACAAAAACTACTGCTACTTCATTACATTTAGCTTCATTATATCGATGTTTATCAAAGTTATCGTTTTGTCTTATAAACATTTTAACATCCCTAGGTATAGTCCCATTTACAATAAAACAATTATTTCCTTTAATTTCTACTTCTTGCATCATTTTGTAAGCTGCTGCGTAAGGATTATTTCTCCTAATTATAGAATCTAATGTATTTAATAATTTAATGGAACAATTCAGATTGTTTTCTATGCGGCATTTATTTGCTTCTTTGTTATCAAATATGTATAATTGTCCATACATTCTTGATTCATTTTCATTTGCATGTAATGCATATGTATTATGATATATTTGTCCACAAAAACGTATAACTTAAGGACCTCAATCAAATAATTAATCAAATGTTGCACCAAAACTAGCAAATTCTGAAGTGTTATTATATGATCTTATGCATTTTTTAAAATTATTACTTATCATAGAATTTCCCGTAAGTAATTTCTTAATCTCTTTAGGATATTCTGGGTCTTCTTCTAATGTTATATTTCCTTTTTTACAACATGATGTAAATTTCTTATTGCTTGACATTTCGAATGCGAAATCACAAATAAAATTCAAACCACCAATATTATTTTCCATGATATAATTTTCATTATTATTGGTCAATGTATTATTAGCTTTTTGGTAATAATTTATATTATTTTAATTTTCTTTTGTTTTGTATTCATCTTTGTTTTTTTCATAATAATTTTTATTTTTCACTGAAGGTATTAAATTATCATCTTTTTTTTAAAATGTTTTTTCATAAGATTTATTTAAACGTTTCAATATTTTGTTTGTTTTTCAATTAATATTGCTTTTTATTTTCAAAAACTTTATCTTTATCATATTTATAATACGATTTGTCATGAATGCGTCTATCATTGTTGTGATTTTGTTGATATGTTAAATTCTTATTTTTGTTTGAAGATTCTTCATTGTTTTTTATAGATTCATTTTGGTTGGAAATTTAACTTTTTGTTGCAATATATTATTAATTTTTAATTTTTCAACCGTAACTTTAATAATTTTTTTTTATTTTTCATTCCTCTTGAAATCATTTTTAAGTTTCGTATCTACATTAATGTTTTGCGAATTAAATTGATTTTCATGTTGCGTTATATATTTAAATTATTCAATTTCTCAATCAAAACTTTTGTTAATTTTAATAATTTTTTATGATTAAGATTATTTTTAAATGTTAGAATTGGTTTTCGTTCAATATCATTTTCAGATTCTTCAATGTTATTATATTTAATTTTTTTACAATTACTGAATTAAAATTATTTAATATGAGAATTCCAAATACTTCCGAAAAACTATGAAAAATCCTGAAATAAAAATTTTAAATGTTATTTATATAGATAATTAAAAATTCTGATGGATAATTATTCTTAAAATTTTAATAAATTACCTTTTATCAAATACATAAACATAAAAGAAACATAAACATTATAAAAACAAAGTTCAATGTTCATAATTAAACATCGTTCATTTGAAGTTTTAAACTTAAGTTTTTTTGTTAGTTAGTTCATTTTGTTTTGTTCATTTTTTTTGTTTGTATATAAATATTTCTTCTAAACTCCATTTTTCATAAAATTTAATATTTATAGAATGAATTAATGATAAAACATTTAACCAAAATCTTTTCTTTGCTGAAATTTCTTTCTGATTCTAATCTATACGATCTCAATTTACCTCGCTCTATTGTCGCTCAGTTAAATTTTTATATATTATATTGATATGTATAATTAAGCTAATTTTAAAGTAAAAAAATTGCCTTAATTTATAAATTTTTATATTGCAGTTCTGTTTAAAATTTAGTTTTTATATATTTGAGAAAAAAGGATTAATTAAAGTTCCAATATGCATAAAAATCAAATCCAAATCATATCATCATGATGAATTAAAAATTTGTTTCACTTAATTTTATTTAAATAAATTAAAAAATATGATAGAAATTCATTCTTTTTAATCATGTGTTTCAGACAGAGGGTCGGAGATGAAAAAACGGAGAGGTAGGAACAGAGAAGTAGAGATGAAGACATAGAGACGGAGACGGAGAAACGGAAAGAAAAAGACAGAGAGACGGAAACAAAGAGACATAAACGGAAAGACGAAAACGAAAAGATGGAGACAAAAAGACATGGACAGAGGGACGAAGGGACAAAAATAGAGAGACAGAGACAGAGAAACAAAGACGAAAAAAAGGAGTCGTAGGAACGGAGACAAAGAGACATAGACGGAGAGCGTAGATGGAGGGACGGAGTCGGATAGACAGAGATAAAGAGGCAGAGACAGAGAGGCAGAGACGGAGAGACATAGACATAAGGACGGAGATAGAGAGACGGAGACAAGAAGATGGAGATGGAGATGCAAATATTCTGTACGTGTATGTGCATATGATTATAATTGTATGTGTATGTGTGTATGTGTTTATGTGTATGAGTGTATGTATTTATGTGACATGTATGTGCGAGAATGTCCATGGGAATATATATATACAGGGTGTCAAAAAAGTAACGGAACGGTCCTGTATTTTTTAGGCAAGATATTTTTGTCAAAGGTCAAGGTTATTCCTTTAGTAACTTTCAACGAGGAATCCGATGGTGAACTTTATTTTGACCTTGAGGATGACCTTCAAGATCATTTCAAGGTCAACTTTTTTTTTAAATGCGAACCCCCTATTTTGATACCGGCAATCGGAAGAGTGGAAAATTTTACGTTGAAATTTTTACTCAGGTCACATGACCTGAACGACCTTAAACCTGGTTTGAAGGACATCTGAAACTCATGACCGTCTGACCTCTGGAAAGGTATGTATCGTACTGGACAAGACCATTCCTTTAGTAACTTTCAACGAGGATTCGATGGTGACCTTTATTTTGACTTTGAGGATGACCTTCAAGGTCATCTAAACTTGGGCTAATTCGAGGTGAGACTTTTTTATACCGGTCAAGATAATGGTTATTTCCAGTAAATTTGTAATATAATAAATGGCTCAAACAATACGAGTAAGGCTCTATCTTACGCTACACAGTTATTGTTTATGAACTCTGCACTCATGCCAAGTTAGCGACGTCAACAATTTCCTAGATCTTTTTAGTATTTATCCATTGTTTTTAAGTCATATTTTACAATTGAACTCCTAATTTTGATATTTACCTTCCTTAGAAAGTAACATAAATTTAAAGCGTTAAATGTTAAATTTTTGTTAATATTAAATTTTTTCTTCATCTTCTAAGTGTTATACAAAAAATTTGAATAGTTAAATAGACTGCATTTGTAGTATCTCTCTTTCAAATAAATAAAGTTTAATATTGATTTTTTAATTTTTTGAAGAGTCTTCCCGCAATTTCTTTAGTTTTTTGTTCTCATTTTCATATCAGCCATAGCATATGTTTGACTTTCTGAGCGGGAAAGAATATCTCTATTGATGATGCGTGGTTGGGGAGATTGCCAGCGAAGTTTAGAATATACGCGGATATTATTTAATCATACTTTTCGTAACAGAGATGGTGCAAGCCAAATATCTAAATCTACAGTACAAAGAACTGTACGGCGTTTTGATGAGCATGGGACTCTTGATGATCTCGAGAGATCTGGCCGTCCAAAGTCTGCAACTACTGAAGAAAAACAATTTAAGATCGCTGAAACTTTCGTTGAAAATCAGCATCATATTCTACGTAAAGCATCAAATAAATATGACATTTCTCATGAGTCAGTGCGAAAAATATTAAAAAATATAGATTTCCATCCCATACCGACGCATTGGCCGAGTGGTTCGGCGCGCGCCAGGCGATCTGCAAAATTAAGCAGCATCGGCCACGGTTAGTACTTGGATAGGTGACCGCTCAAGTGCCCCATGCGGCCGGTTCTGACTTGCTTTGTGTGATGGTCGCTTGGGCGTGCTATCCACTTGACAATGTGAGCGGGAGGTGTGGCAAATACGGTGTAAGTACTCTTGTACAAGGGTTACGTAATACCGAATTCACTATATACACCGACCCATTCCGGAGAAGGTTTTCCCTAAGCATTTATCCCACTGGGTTTGGCTACAGCGTTTTTTCTTCTTCACGGGCATTACCCCGGGCGAATGCGGAATGGGGTGGGTAGGAGGGTAATTGAAATGGAAAAGATAAATAAAGGTGTTAGGGATACGTGAAAACATGTAAAAAATGTATACGTAGAAACCACCAAAGTTTTTTATAAATTTCCATCCCTATAAAGTACATTTGGTACAAGAGCTTAGTGATGATGATCCAGACCACCAAGTTGAATTTTGTGAAACAATGATGACTAGAATCGACACAGATCCAAATTTTTTGTATAATACAGTTTTTTCTGATGAAGTTACTTTCCAGTTAAATGGTGAAGTAAACAGACATAATTGTAGATATTGGTCCGATGCCGATCCTTTAAGGATGCTGGAAAGTCATACACAATACCCGCAAAAGGTTAATGTTTGGGCTGGTATCTTGAATGATACATTGATAGGTCCTTTTTTTATCGAAGGCAATCTCACCGCCGATAGATATGAAGAGCTTCTCAGAAATCAAATTATACCAGAAATAAGAGAAATAACAGGTAATAATTCTGACGAAATATGGTTTCAACAGGATGGAGCTGCGCCTCACTTTGGTAGGAATGTTCGAGCATAGTTAAATGAATAATTCACTGGCAGATGGATTTGAAGAAGTCGTGAAATTGAGTGGCCTGCTAGATCACTCGATCTGACGCCCCTTAATTACTTTCTTTGGGACTATTTAAAAAGTAAAGTATACGCACCTTAACCACAAACTTTATACGAACTGCGGGACAGGATTTTACAAGAAGCTGTTTTAATAGATACAGAAATGATCCGCAGAGTTGTTACTGCTTTTTATGAACGCATAACTGCTTGCCAAGAAGTTCAAGGCTCGCAGTTTCAAAAAATGAAATAAATATCAGCAAAATGTGAGAGGCAAGGGGACTCACGCTTAACCAGCACTCCATCGTGAGAGGCAAGGCGACTCACGCTAAACCAGCACCCCAAAGGGAGCAGAATTTACTACTTTCAGGTCATGTGACCTGAGTACATATTTGAACGTAAAATTTTTCACTCTTTCGATTGCCGGTATCAAAATAGGGGGTTCACATTTGAAAACAAAAAAGTTGACCTTGAAATGACCTTGAAGGTCACCCTTAAGGTCAAAATAAAGTTCACCGACGCATTCCTCGATGAAAGTTACTAAAGGAATAACCTTGACCTTTGCCAAAAATATCTTGCTTAAAGAAATACAGGACCATTCCGTTACTTTTTTTACACCCTGTATATATACATACATATATGTGTATGTGTGTATATGTATGTGTGTAAGTGTATGTGTGGATGTATGCATGTGAATATGCGTATGTGTATGTGTGCATAGGTGTAGGTGCAAGTATGTGAGTATATATATATATATATATATATATATATATATATATATATATATATATATATATATATATATATAAAGGGACAATTATACAGACGATATTCCCGGGAGAAAAAAAGGCTTAATTCTTCACATTAATATAATGGAAGTAATATAATATAAGATGATATATAAGTAATATAATAAAGTTATAACAAAAACGGAGAGACAGAGACGGAGACACGAAGACGGAGACGGAGAGACTAAGACAGACAGATGGAGATCGAGAAACGGAGACTTACAGACGGAGACGGAGAGACAGATATTGTGTATGTACGTATGTGTATATAAGTAAGTGTATGTGTATGGATACGTGTATATGTGTGTATATATGTGTGTGTATGTATGTATATGACAATAATGCAAAAGATATTCATGTAAGAAAAAAAGTCTTAATAATTGATTTTAATATAATAGTAGTAATAGTAATTTCTTTTCATTTATTCTTTGGAACTGCAGTTGAGCTAATTTTAACAACATATTATAAAAGTTTTTGAATTATGCCGTTAATAATTATGTAGTTTCTTGAGTATAGACTTTGCTAGGTTCAATTGTTGTCAATCAATATCGTGATAATATTTTTCTATTTAAGAGCTATAGCGTTTATTAAAAAATAGATTTTTGTTTCTTCTTTCTAATCAATAATAGGCTATTTGGAACACGTAAGTAGCGCCAGACGTGCTTTGAGACGCTCTGTACTTTTTTGACTTTTTTCTGCCGCAAGCTGCCTTTGGGCGTTTTTGTTTCAGGGTACTTGCAGGCGCCTTAATGCAAGACAGTGTCTGTTTCGAATTTGTGAGCAGTGATGCTGTTCTTGCTTTGCTGATGTGAGTTTTTCTGGACCGGTGGGCTTTTTTGAGGTTAGTGATAAACTGAATGTTTTTGGAGGGAAGGCAGTATTTTGGTGGTTTTCAGAACACGCTAAGCAACGAAATTTTTCAAATTTGCCGCAAGAGGTCGCTATCATGGATCGATGTGCCATATGTAAGCAGCCGTCATCTGACATATGTGGAACAAAGAGATTGTATAATTGCTGGACTTGTCGTCAGCGCTGTCATGCTAAATGTATGACACGCATACAATTAGTAGGCACAGGTTACCACTATACCTGCAATAAATGTGTGAAGACAAAGACAAAGAATGAGAGAGGCACCCCCTCCAGTTCACATGCTCGTGATGCTAGCATTAATAATAGCCAACTACTTGATGTCGGTAAGGCAGAGAAGAAGTCGCCCCTCAGCACATCGACTCCATCGAGAACTGACACGCAAGTACCACCGGTTATCGTCATACAGGGGCAATCAACAACCAAGGAACATCAGAAGGCTAGTGGCGCGGCGAAAAATAAGAAGATTAGCTTAAGTAACACTTTAAATAATAACAATTTAATTCAACCGGCGCATAATAAAGGTGGCGCTGCGCATGTTGCCCCCGCTGCCAATATTAAAAATGATAAAACAATGAATTTAACAAATAACAATGTAAAATTGAATAGTAATGCTGACATCTCCATTTTTCAAGCTGCTTTGTCTGAAATTGAAGGAAATTTGTCTCGTAAGCTTGACTCAGTCTTAGGCGCTTTCGATCGGATCCGGAGTGTTGAGAGCAGCATAATGGGTATTGATGATGGCTTGCGAGGCATCTTAGATAAACTTAAGAATCAGGACAAAGTAATAAAGAATTTTGAAGTAATGCAGGCAAGGCTGCTTGATGAAAATATTAAATTAAGGGAGATAGTCAGTAGTTTGGAAAATAAATTGTCCACTCTAATTGAGAAGTACGATAAGACTGATTTAAATTTAAATTCTAAAATTAATAGTCTTCAATCTGCTATACAAGCTGAATTTAATGGAGTGGACAAGAATTTTTCAGAACTTGGGGTGGGGTTGGCATGCGTGGTGCAGACCGTCTCTGATCTCAGTGTGCAGGAGCGTGTAGAAGAGCGTGAAAATGTCTCACACACTGACACGAATTCAAAGGAAACAGCAGACGTCAACACACAAATTATCAACACAGAAATAGCAAAGGATAATCCTCACAATACACAAAATTGTGGTATCGAGGGTGGCTCATTGGTGGTCTCCAGTGGACTGGACTGCTTAGCGGCTAATGTTCGACAGGAGGATTATGTTTGTGCTGTCCTCGGTACCATATTTCCGGATTTGATGCAGTCACACATTTTGTCGGTTGCGTGTTTAACATCGTCTGAATCTAGAAGCGGCGTGATCAGGGACGGTCCGGGGGGTGCTCACTCGCTGCTAGTCAGACTCTCCGAGGCCAGTCTGGTTTAAAAAATATTAAATGAAAAAAGAAAAATCACTAGTTTCTCAACGGCAGACATTGATCTTTCTCGTTTTGCCAGTCTGTCTGTCATAAAAAATCATTATAAGGTTTTTATTAATGAATACCTTCAAAAAGATACATATAAAAATTTTAAAGATCTCAAGAATTATGCTAAGGTTAAAGGTATTAAATTTATTTGGCATAGAAGTGGCAAATTTCTGGCAAGACGGGCGAGAGGGGAGAGAGCATACACATTTGCTACTAAAGATGATATAGATCAAATTCTAAGTAATTCAAATAATGTTATTGTAGACAAAAATTTTATTGCTGGCAAATCGTGTGTGATTAGTGGATGTTTAAATAAGGTTGACAATGTTGTTAAGATAGCTCTTAATGATGAATGTCCTGTTATTAAAAGTAAGTTAAATAATAATGAACTCTCTCCCCAATGACTAAGCCAGATCACCTCGGTGAGTCGAAAAGGGAGAAGGGGTGCACTGCGAGTGGGCTTTTTGAATGTGACTTCTTTGAGGGCTCACATTGGACAGGTGCGTGAGCTCCTATGTGACGACCATTCTTATGATCTGTTTGGAGTGGCTGAGACCTGGCTGGGTCCGACTGTCTCGGATGACGTCATTCAGGTTAAAGGGTATAAAATTTTTAGACAGGATAGAAACCTTCATGGATGAGGGGTTGCTCTTTACGTCAAAGATAGTTTGAAATGTGAGATATTAGCTTTTTCGAATACCACAACTATAAATGCCAGTGGCAAGCCTGAAGTGCCTGAATACATATTTTGTTCTGTTAAAGCAGGCAACTGTGAATCTGTGTTGGTTTCCGTTATTTACCGTCCTCCTGTCATTTCCTTTACAAAAGATTCGGATCTAATTGATAAATTAGTAAGTCTGACTCCCGATTTTTCTTTTAAGATTATAATGGGAGATCTGAATGCCGATCTCCTGCGAGAAAGCAGTGATGCGAAGTTTCTTAGTAAACTGTCCGCTGAGCTTTCGCTTGAGTTGGTCCAGCACGGTGCCACGCATATAACTCCATCGTCGCGCACATGGATTGACCTGATTTTTGTAGATGACAATGACACCATACTGGACGCACGTAACGTACCTGCAAACTTTCATAGTCGGCACAATTTAATTGAAGTTTCTATAGCCTACAATGCTAGCAGTTTAGTGCAAGATCCAATTAAGTATCGAAATTATAAAAATATTAGTGGAAAATTATTATTGGAGAAATTGGCCGGCTGTGATTGGTCCAAATTGACAACTGATATAGTGGATCCTGAGTCTGCACTTGACTGCATTTGTGATAATCTTACTGCTGCTATTGAAGACTTAGCACCAGTGAAAATATTTAAATGTACGAAAAAGAAGCCACTATGGATGGATGGAGAGTTGTCACAGATGCAGCGCAGGAGGGATGCCACATATAGGCGATACAAACGGACAAACGACAATAAATATTTTTCAGAATTTTTAATTTTACGTAAGACGTTGGACGAGCAGATTGAGCGTGCAAGAAGTGAATATTATCATAACAGACTGTTCGAGGCTCTTGCGGGTGGTAATGTCTGGAAGGAGTTGAGAGAGCTGGGACTCTTATCCGGACCTCAAGGGGATCTGAATGGATTTGCTCCAGATGAGCTTAATGCGCACTTTGCTGGGGTGTCGGTTTCGCCACATGATGATGGTGAGGAACGTAAGAAGTTTCTTTCTGAATGCAGCGAAAATGATTTCGCTTTTAAATCAATTAATATTAACGATGTTATTCTTACAGTTTCTCACTTCTCATCGCAGGCTCGTGGGGAGGACGGCATTCCGCAAAGTGTGATACTTAAAGCATTACCATTTATTGGTGAACATCTTGTGACTCTGTTCAATTCTTCTTTTGCGCGGGGGGTTTTCCCTGGCCTTTGGAAGCAGGCACGTATTGTGCCATTAAAGAAGTGCTCTGCACCCAAATCGCCTAAAGACTTCAGGCCTATTGCTATTTTATGTTTTCTTTCAAAGGTACTTGAGAAGATCGCCCATGACCAGTTGCAAGAGTACATTACTGCTAATAAAATACTTGGCCCAATGCAGACTGCCTTCAAAAAGCACAACTCGACACAAACAGCTATTCTTAAATTAACTGATGACATAAGATCGGGTCTAGACAAAAAACTCGTCACGTTACTTTTACTTTTTGACTTCAGTAAGGCATTCGGCACGATCTCTCCCTTCAAGTTACTTACTAGGCTTAGATCGATGGGGCTTTCCAGGGCTGCTCTCTTGTGGATTAACTCCTATATATCAGGAAGGAAACGAATGGTTTCCACCCATTTAAACGAGGAATCGAGTTGGCTGACAACCAACCTTGGAGTTCCGCAGGGTTCAGTACTTGGGCCTCTGTTGTTTTGCCTTTACATTAATGACGTACGTGACGCTCTTGACTCTAGTTGCGTCGAGCACCTACTCTATGCAGACGATCTGCAAATTTACACGCAGGTACCTCGCGAGAATGTGGAAGAGGGTATTCTCACTCTACAGAGGGCGGCCAAAGCAGTGTCGGAGTGGGCTGCTGGTGTCTCTCTCACTTTGAATTCTAATAAAACCAAGGCAATCGTCTTTGGCAATAGTCGTTTTATAAATTCTTTTTATGCTGATAGGTCACGTACGATTGATCTTGAGGGAGGCATTAGTATACCTTTCTCTGACTCCGTGACGAGTCTTGGTGTTGTGCTTGACCCTAAACTTTCATGGGTACCGCACGTTGATATGATTACAAAAAAGTTTAATAGAGTTTTGTATGCCCTGCGGTTTTTCCGTCGGTACACCACGGAGACTCTGCGTAAACAGCTAGCAACCGCCCTGCTGTTTCCACATCTTGACTATTGTTCGGTAGTTCTGCTCGATGCTTCTCAGGAGTTGAGAAGACGAATACAGAGATTACAAAATTCATGTGTGAGATATGTAATGGGTTTGAGAATGGGTGATCATGTCTCTCCTTATAGAACCGTGTTGGGTTGGCTGCGCACTGATTCGAGGAGACAGTATTTTTTGGCTGTGCTTATGTACAAAATCGTGCGCATGAATACTCCGGAGCATCTAGTGAGTCTCTTCACTAGACGTGTACCTAGGGCGGCTACTAGGGGAGAGACTAAGGATCTTGCGGTGCCCTTTATGCGCACTGAGACTGGAAGGAATTCCTTCCAAGTTCAAGGTGCGCATTTTTGGAACTCCCTGCCTGTTGAGATTAAACATCTTCCATCTCTCAGCAGGTTCAAAGCAGCGGTGAGAGGGTACTTGCTCAACCTAGATTAATATTTTTCACTATATATTTATGTTAATTTATTTAATTTATTTTTGTAACGTCCTGTATATAGGTTTAAGGTGCAAGTGTATTTATTGTATGAGTGTTGGCTGAATGGTTGGTGAGTGAGAGTTTTTATTTGATTTTATTTTTGACTGCGTTTCATGCTATTGCGTACGCTTGTTTTCATTTTATTATGTATTAAATTTAATTTTTTTAAAAATTTTAATACTATGACTGATAGATATTGTAAGACTGATTTTTATTTATATTTATATGATTATTTTTATTTATATTGCGTGTATTTTATGATTACTTTGTGATATCACTTTTATTTATTTTTGTTTGTGACTTACTTATTCAGTATTATTAGGTTTAGTGACTGACTGTGATATTAATTGTGCAATATTTACATTTATACTTTTTTATAGCATTTTGTGCAATATATATTGTTTTTGTATTTACAAATTGTATTACACGTTTTTGTACTTTTATACAAATAAAATAATATCTATCTATCTATCTATCTATAATAATAGATGATTAGACTGTGTTAAAAATGATAATTCATCTTGTACAATAATGAATTCGTTGCCTCTAGTAACCAACAATAAATTCATCGGAACAGTAATTTTTAGCACAATAGCATACTTGTATATCACAGAACAACAATTAAGTCAACATTCTGCTGAAAATTTAACTTCATGCGAATCAAATGCAAATAAATTATATAAATGTAAATAAGATAAATGTTAAGAGAAATGTTAATGTAAAAGATATGAATATCACTAATTTTATATTAGTAAAGTAAGTGAAGAGAAGAAGCTGAATATCATCAATCAATCTTAATTTTAATCATATTAATAAAATATTGATGAAGATATTATTTTTTCATTATTGTAATGTAATATCAGACTCACATGTACACTGCAGTCCAGGTACTTTTGCAGGGTAAAGTGGAGATTTTATACAAGATTTTTAATCTTGTAGGGTTAAGCGGACATTAGATTTGGATTCAGTGACTCGATTTATTTATCAGTATCTTCATTTCCTTACTAATCAACATTGATCAATGAGTGATACGAGAAATAACTATTATTTCCCGATATGACCTTCCGATGACATTGTAAATTTTTTTTACCTCGAGTGCAATACTATATTCCTATGTAAAATTGAACGCTGAATTGATTTCCAATATTTAAAAATACGTATAATCACATTTGAATGAATTAAAATCAATTTTCGAAAATTTTTTATGAAAACTCTAGGTTTGAGCTATCATATTGGAGCCACTATTTTGGATTTTTTGAAATCGCCACATTGCAAAAGGAAGTAGAGTATAAAACGAAAATTTTGAGCCAATACACGATTTTCTTGGTGATCTACAATTTTGGACAGAGCCATTATCCGTTTGACGTGGACTGACCCATATATATATATATATATATATATATATATATATATATATATATATATATATATATATACATATGTTTATCCTGTATATGTGTATTATTAAAAAAACTAAATATATGAAATAATTATGAATTAAAAATCTTAATTATTTTATATTACATTTCATTTTATTTAAGTGTAATGTGTACGTCGTATAAAGTTTATTCGAATAGCCCCTTGACAATTGATAAAATAATTTATTAGAACATTCAAAGATATAACTTTTATTGGTCAGTATAAAATAGCGTTAAAATTAAAATTTATTGATTAGAATTTTTAAAAATGAATATAATTATTTTTTAGATCAAACATTAGTAATATATTACAATGTTAACGTTTGATTAATTTCTGAACAATTTTTAAGTAATTACTTTCTGTTTAAATACAAATACCTACATAAATATATACTTGTGTAAAGTGATTGTCAACAATTAATTCAATTATTATTTCATATATCGAATAAAAATATTTTTGTTTATTTTTTATGTATTCAGACAATTTAAAAATACATCATCTATTGTGATGAATAATTGTTTTCACATAATTCAATTTATTAATATTACATTTTAACATTATAATATTAAACAAAATTTAATTATAATTAAAGTTTAAATGTGTCATTAGTGTGTGTGTGTGTGTGTGTGTGTGCGCGCGCACGCGTGCGTGCGCGTCTGTGTGTATGTTTGGGTGTGTGTGAGTGTGTCAGTGTTAGTGAACAATCATGATGTTTGTGGGTGTGTTATGCGTGTAGTGTTTTGTCGGTTAATATGCGTATTGATACGGATTGGTGTACGTGTATGTTATGGTGTTTTTGTGTATCAGTATAAATTTGTGTATTTGTGTATTAGTGCTATGCACGCATACGATCATTCATGTATAGGTGTGTGTGTATGTAAGTTTGAGCGCACATATGTATGTGAATGTTACTGTCAGCAAAAAATTGAGTCGTACTGTATCATTATCACGTATGTTTATGTTTTTATGTATTGGTGTGTTTGTGGGTGTCCGTAAGTGTAAGTTCATAGTAGTGAAAAAGTTTATTTTGGTAAACTGCGTATAAGTTAGTGTGTGTATGTGTGTGTGTGCGCGCGCGCGTGAGCGTGTGTATTTGCGCGCGTGTGGGTGTGTGTGTGTGAGTGTGTCATTGTTAGTAAACAATTATGATGTATGCAGGTGTTTTATGCGTGTAGTCGTTTGTCAGTTAATATGTGTATTGATACGAATTGGTGCACGTGTATGGTATGGTGTTTTTGTGTATTTGTATAAATTTGTGTATTTGTGTATTTGAGTGGTGCATACATACGATCATTCATGTATAGGTGTGTATGTGTAAGTTTAAGCGCATACGTGTATGTGAATGTTCGTGTCAGCTAAAAAGTGAGCGTACTGTATGATAATCACGTATGTGTATGTTTTTATGGATTGGTGTGTTTATGGGTGGCGGTAAGTGTATGTTTATAGCACTGAAAACATTTATTTTGATAAATGGCGTATAAGTTGGTGTGGGTGTGTGTGTGTATGTGTGCGTGTATCGGTGTTAGTGAACGATCATGATGTGTATAGGTGTATTATGCGTGTATTTTTTTTTCATTTAATATGCGTTTCGATTCAAATGGGTGTACGTGTATGTTATGGTATTTTCGTGTATTAGTATAAATTTGTGTATCTATGTATTTGTGCTGTGGACGCATACGATCATTTATGTAGAGGTATGTGTGTATGTTATTTTTAGCGCAAACGTGTATATACATATTTGTGTCAGCTAAAAAGTCAGTTGTACTGTATAATTATCACGTATGTGTATGTTTTTATGTATTGGTGTGTTTGTGGACGTCCATAAGTGTATGTTCATAGTAATGAAAAAGTTTATTTTAGTGAATTGCGTATTAGTTGGTGTGTGTGTTTGTGTGTGTGTAAGTATGTCGGTGTTAGTAAACAATTATAATTTGTGTAGGTGTGTTATGCGTGTAGTGTTTTGTCAGTTAATATGTGTATCAATACGAATCGGCGTACGTGTATGGTATGGTGTTTTTGTGTATTAGTATAAATTTTCCCATTTCTGTATTTGTGCTGTGCACGCATACGATCATTTATGTCCAGGTGTGTGTGCGTGTGTGTATGTTAATTCAAGCGCAGACGTGTATGTGAATATTCGTGTCAGCAAAAAATTGAGTCGTACTGTATCATTATCACGTATGTTTATGTTTTCATGTATTGGTGTGTTAGTGGGTGTCCGTAAGTGTATGTTCATAGTAGTGAAAAAGTTTATTTTGGTAAACTGTGTATAAGTAAGTGTGTGTGTGCGCGCGCGTGTGTGTGTGAAAGTGTCGGTGTTAGTAAACAATTATGATTTCTGTAGGTGTGTTATGCGCGTAGTGTTTTGTCAGTTAATATGTGTATTAATACGAATCGGCGTACGTGTATGGTATGGTGTTTTTGTGTATTTTTTATAAATTCGTGTATTTGTGTATTTGTGCTGTGCAAGCATACGATCATTTATGTATAGGTTTGTGTGTGTAAGTTTAAGCGCATACGTGTATGTAAATGTTCGTGTCAGCTAAAAAGTGAGCGTACTGTATGATAGTCACGTATGTGTATGTTTTTATGGATTGGTGTGTTTATGGGTGACGGTAAGTGTATGTTTATAGCACTGAAAACATTTATCTTGATAAATGGCGTATAAGTTGGTGTGTGTGTGTGTGTGTGTGTGTGTGTGAGTGTATCGATGTTAGTGAACGATCATGATGTGTATAGGTGTATTATGCGTGTATTTTTTTTTCATTTAATATGCGTTTCGATTCAAATGGGTGTACGTTAATGTTATGGGGTTTTTGTGTATTAGTATAAATTTGTGTATTTATGTATTTGTGCTACGCACGCATACGATCATTTATGTATAGGTGTGTGTGTATGTTAGTTTAAGCGCAGACGTGTATGTGAATATTTGTGTCAGCTACAAAGTTATTTGTACTGTATCATTATCACGTATGTGTATGTTTCTATGTATTGGTGTGTTTGTGGACGTCCGTAAGTATATGTTCATAGCACTTGAAAAGTTTATTTTGGTAAATTGCGTATAAGTTGGTGTGTGTATGTGTATGTGCGTATATGTGTGTGCGTATATATTGTGTATATGTGTATAAGTAAAAGTGCTCACGTTAGTTATATAGTGTGTCGTTTTGTATACGTGCCACTATGTATATTTCTGTGTGCGTATTTATTGTATGCATGTGTATTAGTGAAAGTGTTCACGTCATTTAAAAAGTGTATCATTCTGTATTCATGCTACTGTGTTTGTTTCTGTGTGCGTATATATCGTGTGCATGTGTATTAGTGAAAATTTCAACGTCAATTAAAAAGAGTGTCATATTGTATTCGTGACGCTGTTAATGTTTTAGTAAGCGTATTGATTGGTTTGTCTGTGTCTATAAGTATATGTGTTGATGAAAGTGTCCACATATTTTGTGCCTGTACGATTTTGTTTTAGTGAAAATAATCTTGTCCGCTAAAAACTGAATTGTATTTCATTATTGTTAGTATGTGTATGTTTTTGTGTGTTGGTGGATTTATCGGTGTCCGCAAGTATATGTTTATTGCAGTAAAGAAGTTCATGTTGGTGAATTGCCTGAGAGTGTATGTGTGTGTGCATGTGTGTGTATGTGTGTGTGTGAGTGTGCGTTTAAGCGCTGGCGTGTGTGTGTGTAAGTGCGTGTATGTACATGTATGTTTGCTCGTGTGTGTATATGTATGTGTATGTGCGTGAATATATGTATTTGTTAATGTATGGTGTAAAAGTGTATATCGATAAAGTGTTTGTGTCGGTTGAAAAGTATCTTGTATAATATTTGTAGCTGCAGGTGTATGTTTTTATGTGTGTAAGTGGGTTCGTCTATGTCAGTTAATATGTGTTTGTAGCAAAATAAAAGTTTATGTTTATTAAGTGCCTATTTATAAGTTAGGATGCATGTGTGTTCATTTAGGTTTCGGTGGTAGCGTATATCTCGGTATGTATGTGTGTGTGTGTTGATAAGTATATGAATTACAATAAGTGTGTAAATTTTATCATGAGTCTTTCGTGTATGTGTGTGTGTGTCTATCAGTATATTTCTCTGTGCTTTAGTGAGATTTTTAGTGTAATTGTCAATTTATGTATATTTCTCTGTGCTTTAGTGAGATTTCTAGTGTAATTGTTGGTGTATGTATATTTATGTATGTATGTGTGCATGTTTATACATGTGTCTGTATATGCGCGCATGTACATTTGAGTGTGTGTGTGTGTTTGTGTGTGTGTGAGTGTGTCTGTGTGTGTGTTTGTGCGTTCATGCGTGTATGTGTACGTGCATGTGTGCGCGTGTGTATGTGTGCATTTATGTGTGTATGTATTATGTAAGTGTGTTTGTGTATTTTTATGAATGATGCAAATGCGTGTAAGTTTGTAGTGTGTGTGTGTATGGTAGGTGTGTGTATGTCTGTGCGTGTAAGTTTGTGGTGTGTGTGTATGGTATGTGTGTGTATGTCTGTACGTGTACATGTGTGCGTATGTACGGTGTGCATGTGTTAACCGTTAGAACTGTATTTATTAATTTGTAAAGTTTAATCTATTAAACTTTATTTAATGAACTTGATTTATTAATTTTTATAAATTTTTAATTATTATTATAACTTATTTTTGTAATTTAGGACGTTGGTTCTTTAGGATAGGTATCCAAGAATAAAAGAATATTATATACATATATATATATATATATATATATATATATATATATATATATAATATAATGTTAATGTTTTAGTAAGCGTATTGATTGGTTTGTCTGTGTCTATAAGTATATGTGTTGATAAAAGTGTCCACATATTTTGTGCCTGTACGATTTTGTTTTAGTGAAAATAATCGTGCCAGCTAAAAAGTGAATCGTATTTCATTATTGTCAGTATGTGTATGTTTTTGTGTGTTGGTGGATTTATCGGTGTCCATAAGTTTGTGTGTGTGTGTGCGTGTGTGTGTGTGTTCATATTCATATATTTATCTATAATTTTGCAGATTCTTATCGATGGGAATATATATTTTTAAAAATAAATGTAAAATAAATTTATATGAAAACAATTATTGTAAATTATAATTCAATACCAGTTTTTTAATTGCAAATACGTAACAAAATTTCATATTAAATATAATATTTCATATTTATACATACAATATGATTTGATAAAAGTAAACTGATTTTATATATATATATATATTTATATATAAAAGCACAAAAAAAATATAATTTTTTTTTGACTCTGAAATTAAATATAAACTAAAAGAGCCAATTCTCAATAGCTTTTCCAAAAACTCGTTTCATCCTGACAATAACGAATAATTTCTATATAAATTTTATAGCAAAATTATCTTAAAATTTACGCAAATTATAAAAAAAATGTAATATGAAAATTTTTTCTAAATTTATAAAATGTTATGAAATTAAAACTACTCTAAGGAAATCAATTTTCAAAAGTTATTTGCTTTTAAAAGTCATAAATAATATTTATGCAAATTTTAGAGTAAATACATAGTGCCGTTTAGTAGCGAATATAGAAAAAAAATGCAAGTGTGCAGTTTATAAAAGATGAAGCGACAAAAGAAATGAAAATGCATATGTGGAAATGGCTCAACGTTTGAGCGCTTGTCTGTCGTGCAAGAGGCCTGGGGTTCGAGACAAGTCGCGGACG
This sequence comes from Anastatus disparis, assembly GCA_017163975.1. NCBI lineage: Eukaryota > Metazoa > Arthropoda > Insecta > Hymenoptera > Eupelmidae > Anastatus > Anastatus disparis. The sequence goes on along the minus strand of JAFFSR010000394.1, from coordinate 673,469 downwards.
TTTTCTCGCCTTTTTTTACAATTTAATTATAGTTAGTCGCTTAATAATAAAATATGTAGCAAAACTTGTGTCAGCTAATGGGATCTTACCCAATTACCTAGAAGAAGACTGTGCGTTTCCAGTTGCCGTCTACCTTACTTACTCCCAAATAATTAATATAAATAGATAAATAATAATGAAGTAAATAAATAAATAAAATACGTGCTATGTCCCGTGAAGTCAGAAGTTCCACGAAAGGATCCGAATAGCGCGGTCGATAAATGAAAAAGATTTCTACAATAACTATGGGAGTTAATATATAAAACGTCGAGGACGACGTTACCACGGCCTCAGATGTGTTACGAGTACCGTTTAGTAGCGAATATAGAAAAAAATGCAAGTGTGCAGTTTATAGAATATAGAGCGACAAAAGAAATCAAAATGCAGCGGTGGGAATGGCTCAACATTTGAGCGCTTGTCTGTCGTGCAAGAGGCCCGGGGTTCGAGACACTTCGCGGACGCTTTCTCGCCTTTTTTATAATTTATTAATATTTAGTCACTCAATAATATAAAATAAAATTCGTAACAATAGAGTTCTTAACGTAAAATACAATAAAGATCGAAAAATTGAATTGTATGGAAAATTGAAAGTAAATCCATCGAGTAGTTCATAAGATTTTATTGGCTTAGTAAATATAAAATTTTTTTTCAAAAATTTTAAAATGCTTTAAAATTAACTAAGCTAAGAAAATCAGTTTTCAGAAATTTATTTCATTTGGGCAATCCCAAATAATTCCCATGCAAATTTTAAAACAAATTCATGGAATAGTAAACAAAAAAAAATCAGAAAATTGAAAAATTGAAATTTGTTTTTTATAAACGATTCTAAAATCAATACAACGCTAGAAGAACCAATTATCAACAGCTTCCCAGCAAGTTAGACAAAAAAATAAATTTCATGCGGAATTAGGAGCAAATCCATTGAGTAGTTTTCGAGATATAATTTACTAACTGACATCATACACACACACACACACACACACACACACACACACACACACATACACACACATACACACAGACATTTTCTGGAAACCACTTTTTTTAATTTCATGAGTTAAAATATGTACAAATTGATGAAAAAAAAAAACAGAAAAAAAAATCTTTTTATTGATACAATGCTTTCTCTATAAGAAAGCAAAAAGAAGAACTAAACATCATCAGCTTAGTCACCAAGTGCACCTGATACTACAAACACCTCAGCGGCTAAACGCTCGAAAAGTGGTAAAGTTGCGAAAAAAAAGAAGAAGCAGAATAAGAAAGCACTTGTAGCTAGAGATATTTTTGAAAATCAAAATTTACAAACCGATATCTTCACTCAACGATCAATCACCAATTGAATTTACCATCCCTGGCAACACTGATTATCTAGACTAGGCTCACACAATGTTAAGTGTGAGTGTAAGTGTAACATGCACTAGTGCTGTACCACCTAAAAATCCGAACGTTGGACCAATAAATAATCCTTTGCATTCGTTGTTCAATCAAGTCGACGTGCTATTCGATCAGGAATCTGTTTCACCGCCAAACAATGCTTATGCATACAGAGCTTACATTAAAACATTACTAAATTATGGTCCAACAGCTAAAAAGTCTCATTTAACGAGTAGATTATGGTACGATGATACAGCAAGGAAAATGGACGATATCACAGGTGGTAATACAGGTCTCAGTCAGCGTAAAGCGATTATGATTGACAGGAAGATTGATTTACTCGGCTATTTACATTGTGATGTTTTTAATAAAGATTCATTATTACTGGGTGGTGTTGAAATTAGAGTAAGGCTTGTGCGTTTTCGTAATGGATTCTGTCTCATAGATCCCGTTGGTGCTTTCACAGTAAATATTACCGAGGCTACGCTTTTTGTGCGTCGAGTGAGATTAAATCCTTCACTTGTGCTAGCACACGAAAAACTATCATCGCAGACTACTGCAAAATACCTACTGACACGTGTAGAAGTTAGGGCCGTTACGTTACATAATGGTGTGCATGGGGAAACAATCGACTATGTCATATTAGGTCAACTGCCAGAAATAATTATACTCGGTTTTGTTGAGAATAAAGCTTACAGCGGTGATAAAAGTCTTAACCCTTTCAATTTCAAGAATTTTAATATAAATTTTTTGTCTCTGTACGTTGATGGAATGCAGGTGCCATCGAAACCCTTAAAGCCAGATTTCAAAAACAGCTAATTGTACGTTAATGCTTATCATACACTTTTTTCGGGCGCTGGTATTCACTTTATGAATTCAGGTAACTTGATTACCCGAATAGACTATTCGAACAGTTATTGCCTATTCACTTTTGATTTGACACCTGATTTATCGGCGAGCAATGGCAGTCATTGAAATTTGATAAAAAATGGTGATGTACGAATTGATGTTAAATTCGACGACCCACTAGAGGACGCTGTAAATTGTATAACTTATGCTGAATATAATTTGCTCGAAATTGACTTATCGAGACAGGTCGTCGTGGATTACAGCGGTTAATTAGTGGTGGTGAGGATATATTTCTCGCTATTTAAGTGGAGCAGAGCCATCTTTACTATCTCAGTCGGCGAGCAGCTTTCATTGCAAACAGTATGGACGTGGTGATTGACGTGCAGTTTTAAAAGGACAACAAAAATCGTTTGATTTCAAAGGAGGTGACTGTACTTCCTATTCATAAAAACTTCATCGCTCATTGGATTGTGGCACCTTCTTGTAATTTCAGGCGCTTACCTGAAAATGCTTTGAGACAGAACAATTGTGTGACACTAAATCATGATGGTCTGGAGTGGTACAAAGGTGATATATAAATAAAAAGATTATACAAAAAATTGGAAGATATTTGCAAGCATTTTTGTACAATTTTCATGCGAGGTCAAGAAAAGGTTGAACTACTTTCCAAACACACCACCTGTAAGATTAAAAATTTAAAAAAAGAACAAGATTGTTCAGCTTTTAGAAATAAAAATTTCAGCAGTGTACAGTGCATGTATCATTAGATAAAATCACCTTATTCAAATTACGCGTATACACTGAATAACGTTGCTAATCTAAATCATTGGCTACTGAATCTTAACCCGAGCGAAGAATCGCTGATTCTGGAAGAATTTTTTGAAATTCTCCGCAATGAATTTCAAAGAGATTGTACGATATCTAATATGGATCAAGTTTCTTGCAGTAGGCATTTATCCAGCGGAGCAGATTTTTCTGATGTGGGTAAAACCTTGTGCGTTCGTGCTTAATACGCAAAATTATGACCAGCGTGATGCGTCTGGGTTGCCATATACGTTGATAAGTATGGCACAGGTGTGTGCTTTGATAGTCTTGGTAAGTTACCACAAATTCCACAATATTTACGCCGTATTCAGCAAAATCGTAAAAAATTTAGATGGAATAATAAACGCTTATAAAGTGAATATTCCAACGTTTGCGGTCATTACTGTATCATGTTTCTGTATTATATGTCTAGCGGATTGGGTTTCAAGAAATTCTTGGAAAATTTCTCGCAGAATTTGCAAAAAAATGATACTATATTCAAGAATTTTGTAGAAAAATTTGCTATGCGTAATTTGATACTTGACTGTCTCTGATTGATTGCACGACACCTTTGTATGACATCCCCACCAATTTTTTACAATATAAAAGAAGTAGCATCCACTCGGTCTAGCCACAGTTGTGTGTGATCGACGGTGACAGCAGTAACAAGCAACAAAACCTAATCAAGATGGCCGGTCAAAAGAGAAGCCTCGAGCAATCCTTTGTTAACGATTTGGAATATTTAATAAAACAGAATAGCAAGAAAAATTATTGGGAGCAGCTTCTACCGATGGTCTACGGACTAAACAGCTCTTTTGGAAAAATTATGAAGGTAGGCCTGGAGAATATAGAAGAAGAAAAAATGGAGTTTGTTCCTGTAGTGCGCTTCTGCGGATCCAATTTTTAAGGTGTACCTCTGTCAGTCGACTGTTGGGAGGCATTAAAGCAGCAGTTTAATAAAATTGACGAATTTTTTACTTGTTATAATGAGGAATCTATGTTGGATCAGCGACTCTCTATACCTGGATACATTATCCGCTTCATGATTAGTTTTAACGAGAGAGCTTTAGAATTGGTACCCAATGATGCTCAACCCAAAGCAGAAGAGAGTGATGGACTACCAAAATTACATGGCCGATATAGTCGATTGTTAGTATTTAAACGTGTAACATTTGAACGTCTAAAAGAATTATCGATATGTATAGATTATAGAATTCAATATTTGAATATTGTTGCAAAATTTGTAGATTATATATTACAAGAAATGGTAATTCACATGAAAAATGTATTAGAACGAAAATAAGAATCTCAATATGTATACTATCATCCTAGCGATATAAAAAGTACAATGTCTAGTATAAATGATAATTTCATAAGTGATCTCGATGAATCATTAAAAAATAGAAATCTAATTTTAGGAAAACAAGACTTATTTATAAGCATACATGAATTCATTATTCATCATGTTTATACAGTAATGAAATGTATGAATGCTACGTTGTAATGTATGTTTTATTTATTATTAATAAATGTTTTTAAACTTTAAAACATGAGTATTTCAATCACCTTGTCTGTTACCAACTCCTCATCCACCATACACACAATAATTCATATGTAAATTTTATATTTTCTGATTCAATATAAAAATTGATAATAATTAACAAATTAAAAATCTTTTAAATTTATATTTTATGATTCAATATAAGTTTTTATTATTTCGATGATTAAAAAGAATTATATAACAAAATTTTAAATTAATAATTTTAAAATATCGATTAAAATATTCTTCATCCCTACTCTAAACTTCGTAGGAGGGGGTAAGTGACCCTCCAGTTTATCTTCACTCTAAATTTCTAGGAGGGGATAAGTGACTCTCCAGTTGTTCGGGTATCATGCCTAACAAACCCCAACTTCGCCTTCTAAGAGGTCATTAACCCGCCGGTCAGTAACCTTTGGGGTGGTGGAGTAGGGGTTTGTTTTGACGGTCCATGGTGCCCCAATAACTACTTATATTTATAACTAGATAAACTATTATTAATCAACGTATATTGATATAACTGATACTGTATTCGTAATCTATTCATTACTCTTGTATGTGATTGCGGAAGTCATGTATTATATTTTGTTAAGAAACTATGTAAATGGCCTTACCTAATCGGCAACTGTAATAGGTATAGCTTGCTATACAGTAACAATAAAATAAAAATAAAAATTGAAAAAAATAATTTTTAATTTCTAATTTTTAACGTGTTTTTAAAACTTTTTTCTAAATATGATTACCAATCGTTGAAGAAATATTAAATTATATTAAAATTTTTTAACGCTTGATTATGTTTTTACACAGAAATTTATATAAATTATGAAATGTATATTAACGCTTTTTAATTTAATAATATTTTTAATGTTATTTTAAGAGGAAACGGCCAAATCTGTCGTTTTTTTTGGGACCGAGATTTATGAATTGAAATGTTATAATTTTTTTTAAATTCTTTTTAAAAGAATTCAGAACTCTTAAAGTTTTTAAAATTTGGACTTCAAATTGTTATTTGGAAATAAGAGTATGAAATTGTTAAATGATAATACAAAAAATATGAACGACACGTTACCGTAAAAAAATAATTTCTGTAAAATTCTATGTATAACTATAAATAACTGTAAATAACTTTAAATAACTGTTAAAAAGTATTATAATTGCAGAATTATAGAATTTACAATTCTTTAGTTATTTATTGTTATTAATGAAAAAAATTTATATACAAAATTTTACCAAAAAGAATTTTGAATAGTTTCAGGAATTCTCTATAAATTTTACATTGTTTCATACGTGAAAGTTGTAGTTCCCTGAACTACGGAGAAGCTTGATTGGATGAGGAGATGAAATAAGGTGAAAGACTGAAAGTAGAATTCACAAAGTCTTTATTGCACTTCGTATCTCTCGTGTAACACATAGGTTACGTTTCTAGTCGCTTACTTGCGCACCGCAGGTTGCGCGTGACGCTTACATGTATATCTCATTCATACATACATACTCTATGTCTGTGTGCCCACAGTACTCCCCCCTAAATAACCACCTATGGTTATTTACATGAATAATATATGCATATTTTTACATAATCAGTGGGTACTTATTTACATATAATCTCTTTTTACATAATTGCGACTTTTGATATTTTAATAGTGTTACATAATTACTCAAGCAATTACTCTTTACATGCATTTATTCTTATGCGATTACTCTCGCTCATGTGATTTTACATTGTATGCACTTATGCATTTATTCTCATTCATGCAGTGATTCCATTCTTACATTCCTATATGTAATTATTCTCACACATGCTTATATTCAATACACACATACTCCAAATTATTACATTTTTACACTTATAATCTAAATTATTTACATTTTTACACTTTTATTACATATTTTCTTGAGTTTTATATTACATTATTATGTATGTAAGCTACTTCTTTTTTTTTTTTTTTTTTTACTCGCTCTCCGGTACTTTTACACACTGGCATACATTCACTTGTAATCATCTCGTTGAATCCATCCTTATTTGACATATTGCATTTTTTTTTCCTTAATAATATATACTAAATAACAATTTTTATATTTTATAAATAATAGTTCCGTGAATCAAATTTAACATTTAACAATTCATGTGTACCATATTACACAAACGTCAGTTACAACAATAAAAAATATCTTATACGATGGGCCTCTGGCCACTTCTTCCAGGAAAAACATCTTGGTTAGGCTAACGGAACTCTTTAGCGATACAAATATCAGAGGAGAGCCCAATCAGCTTCACCTATATATAACAAAAGAAATACATTATTAATACAATTTCGCTACAAAAAACTTATAACTAATTACATTTTATTTTATAGTGAGAGACTGGTGTACAAAATCTTACTTTTTTTTCTACAATGAATTCTCTTACTTAACGTTACATTATCTATTTTCCTGTGTCTCAAAATATTTGATATAAATCTCTCTCTTTTCACAGTTTTCATTATTTCATATAATATTCATAACAACGATAAAAGTAACAATACTAGCAAAATGTACTATTGTCATCTTACGGTTTACGTTACGTATAACGAAGTCAAATCATAACAAATATAATATCGTGATTTACAACGTGCTAATTGTTTAAGTTGATCCAATAAAATCGTTATTCATTATCGAACTATACAATCATTTCAAATAATAAATTAATGCGCAAAATATGCTCTTACAAATATACAAATCGGCTCTTGGCCTTCCATTATATAATCAAGCAAGATCTAGATCTGATGGTACTGCTGCAAATGCTAAAACACACTGGCCTGTTTTTTTGTTGCTTGGTTTAGCAAATATTAAACCAGGTGATACTTTAAATATGTGACTCTCACTGAGCTATATACGAGCGTAGACGTAAATTTATCTACTGATATTATCATCAATTAGCACAATCATCAGTTGGCATAATTATCTTTTGGCCCTTATAATATGGTTCGCTACTTCTTTTACCTCCCAAGTCCACACAGCAAGTTTGGTACGTAGAGACCGCAGGAACCTTCTTTATACCTGACATATTCTTTCTACACAGCATGATAAGGTTGGATAGGCAGCTGGTTGGTCTGCTCATACCCTTATTACCCTAATCATCTGTTGGCGTAATTATCTACTGGTCCTTGTAATATGGCTCGCTACTTCTTTTACCTCCCAAGTCCACTTGGCAAGTTTGGTACGTAAAGGCCACAGGAACCTTCTTTGTACCTGACATATTATTTCTACACAGCATGATAAGGTTGGATAGGCAGCTGGTTGGTCTGCTCATATCCTTATTATCCTAATCATCTGCACCTAAAGATGCCAATAACGGGGACAAGCGACGGTTGTCTGCTATGTGCCTATCGTTACATTTGGCTTGATACACAGGTCTACTAGAGACTTGCACACATGTGTCCAATGTCAGGTTAAACCGCTCAAAAAATATATATTTCTTACAAATCAATTGCAGCATTTTTGCTTTAACAATACAGCACGTCTGGAGCATAGTACTCCTTTAGATGTGCCGGTAATTATAGGTCTTTGATATTCAGCATAATAAGTTGCCTAGATACTCCTAAGTTGAACTACTTCATTATCAAACAAAATTACTAAAAATTTAATATACGATGATTGCTTTAGTTATCTCAGTCAGAAACAAGCCTGAAAAAGCGAACCTAGTTGCCGGTACAACATGCATATATATGACACACGTGTATCAAACTGAGGTCTGTGCGCGATTCAGATGCGATTTCTCGCTAATGATGCGCAAAATAAACTGTCAACCTCATAGTCGGACAGGACTTGTTCAAACCTTAAGAGGAGGCCGTATCATTCTGTCCTTGTCTAATCTAAATTTTCGTTATTATAAATAAATAAAATATTTTTATAGAAAAGTAAGATAACCGCCCAATAGAGCAAAAGACAAGCAAACGATTCTTTTCTATAAAAAAATATGAAATTTTTATTATTTTTCGAGTGAAGTCTGAAACGGAAAAACAATCGAACTTGATTGAGTTGATTGAACTGTTTTTTCGTTTCAGACTTCATTCGAAGAATAATCAAAATTTCATATTTTTTCATAGAAAAGAATCGTTTGCTTGTCTTTTGCTCTATTGGGCAGTTGTCTTACTTTTCTATGAAAATATTTTATTTATTTAAAATAACGAAAATTTAGATTAGACAAGGACAGAATGATACGGCCGCCTCTTAATACAAAATTGATAAAAATACTATTAATTCTTCGACAATTGATAAAAGAATTGTGCGTTACTCACGACTCTCAAAATTTTAACTATACTATACACAAAACTCACACTAACAATTGGTTTGTATGGTGTTCTACAATTCTTTTTTATTCTTTCCATTTATCTTTGTAATATTCTCCTATCTTCTGCGCACCGTTCGCTCCAAATATATTACTATTATTCAATGTCTTTTGATGCGCAAGAGCTCCATTGCTATCTATTTGATTCCTAAACGCGTCACGTTCTCTACCATTAGGTGTGCTGCTATGTATGTTAGCTAAAGCGTCGTCCATCCCACCATTTAATACTACATTCGTCGGTGTGCTCGCAGTAGACATTTTGTGATTCAAGGCTCTATACAATACAAAGTAATCCTCGCTTCTTTGAGCCTCGCTAGCTCTTAACGCGTTGCTATAATTGCTAATTTCCTGACTACCGAGCATTCTATTATTATCTATTTGATTTCCATACGCGTCGCGTTCATTCCTTTTTTTAATATCTTTCGGCGTACTGCTCGGTACAGTAAATGAAATCTTTTCTATTTCGTTATCCATCATACTATTCGTGGGCATACCGCCGGTTGCCATTTTGTGATCAGAGGTTATGTACTATTAATCAATGATAAGTCTACGCCGTATATATTAACCGACCCTGATGATATCAATCAGTCCTATATTGACTAGATTGTATAAACAATTAAATACACGAAATAAATAAATTAATACGGCACTATAATAAATTAATACGACACTATAATAAATTAATAAATAAATAAATTACGTTACACTAACAATCAAATTAAACACGAAAATACGCACATAAATAAACAGTTATTGTTTAAAATTACCGTTCAGGGTCACTCGCAATAGGTGTATAGAGCCTACGCGAAACAAAAACATACACAAAATTACGCCGTTAACTATTTACAATTCATGCCCTTATATCGTCCGAACTTTAAAGTATTTTGTATTGTGTGCGCAATATACGAACAAAATTAACTTTATTTTATTTCGCGATTCACAAGCATGCGTGACCTCCGCATACCCCTTCGAGAACAATCTAGGAGATACACAAATGTAATGAGTAGATGTGTTCTCTCAGAGGTTATACCTCGGCCCAAACATGCCAGCAAAATTCATTTGTTTTCCTCTTCGACCTTACTGAAAGCTTTTTTTCGTTCGCGATTTATAAATTACTTACACGATTTATTATTTTTCACGCGCACACAACACTCAACCTTTAATCACTTTGAATTTAACCGTCGCGTCGGTTTACTTTTCTAACGGTTTCGCGAATTTTCTACACGTTTCTGTGATTTTTCTCGCGATTTCCCGCACAATCGAGTACTATTTTTCGTCTTTCTTTTTTCCTGTTTTGCCTTTTTCTATGCATACATATATATATTTTTCTTTTTTGCGCACAGTTTTAACCTTTACTCTTTTTATTTCTCTTTTTTTTTTGGTTAATATTTTAACTGTTTTAAAGAAACATTATTGTCTTTTGAGAGAGATAATTCTCCTATACTCCCCCCAGTCTACACGCGCATTTCAATACATTAAACTAAATACTAAATGCTACAAGGCATACAACCATAGGTAATTGGCAAGGCCTCGATTTGTGCCCAAGTAGATGAACAAATTCAATGAGTTGGTTACACATTTCTAAACCTCGCCAAACCCATAATTGCCCTATCACAAAGCAACAACAAAAATATTTTATTCGCACGCGTAGCTGGAAGAAGCCAGCTTCTCACTAACTGTGCGTCTTAGCTATTATTTATAATGTTTGTTAGTATTAAATATGTATATATACGCTATTTTCGGCGAATTTACTTAATATATATAATGTTAGTAACTACTCTCCCTCACAGAGTATATCACTAGAAAGAAGAAAAGGAAATTAATTACATATATCGATTAACAATTTCTTTGTAACGAAAAAATTTTTCTTTAAATATTAAGTATTCTACTCAGCGCGACGCGAGAAATCATAAGTCTAACCTTTATGATGAAATCCTCGCGTTCACAAAATGGCCGCCTTTGCTCGCGACGCCGTGCTGGCCTTCCTTGGCTTCCTGCACCGGACCTTCGCTGCTAGCTGCGCTGCGCTGTCCTCGTCTTCCCGAACGGCTGTCGGGGTCACCACTGTAGTTCCCTGAACTACGGAGAAGCTTGATTGGATGAGGAGATGAAATAAGGTGAAAGACTGAAAGTAGAATTTACAAAGTCTTTATTGCACCAAGTCGTTGCTACAAAATACCTGGGAAGCGAAGAGAGAATACTTATCTATTCCAGAGTTGAGAACGCTCTGACTCACTTCGTATCTCTCGTGTAACACATAGGTTACGTTACTAGTCGCTCACTTGTGCACCGCAGGTTGCGCGTGACGCTTACATGTATATCTCATTCATACATACATACTCTATGTCTGTGTGCCCACAAAGTTTATTAAAAAAGTCATTAAACTTTTCATATCTTATCTTTATAGCGACGTCTTGAGCAATGCCGTTCGTATGGATCAAACCTCGGTTATGATCAGAGTATTCATACGAGGCGCTGGAGGCTCGCCAATTGATGATAATGAAATTTATTAAGAAATATTGTGTCGTTCTATAACGCACGATAAATCTGATTTACATCTACGGCTTACCAATAAATTGCATGCCACCGCAAAATACAAATTCATCTTAATACGTCATAGAACATTATGACACCTATCCTCGGCAAACCGATAATGGTTTTATACTTTTAATTATTTTTATAGTAAAATATTTAAAATCCAAAATTCAAAATTTACAGAGTATTTATAATATTCTGTTTATAATTTTAGACTTACAGATATAGAAGTGGTATATATTATAATAAAACTTTGCCAGTTTTAGAATAATTCAGTTCATAGTGATTGAATGAGAAAAATGTTTGTGCAAAAAGTTGAATTATCGAACAGAGAATCATCTATAAAAGTAGATATTTGTATTTTATATACCTAGTACTCATGATTTTTACAGCACTAGTCACTTAAAAATAAATAAATTTGTTATGGTGACTCAAACAACAATATTATATTCCGATTGACAAAGAATTTTTTATGAATTTGAAAAACTTTTAATTCAATTCAAAGTAAAATAAATAAAATAAGAAAATAATAAAAGTTAATAATTTTAAAATGTATGATAAATATTGATAATTTTACTTTAAAAGTAGCTTTTGTTTATGAAAATTTGTAAATTCTGACTTTAATTTTTAGTGTTTTATCTACCATTAAAATTTTAAATAACAAAATGATTTTATTCAAGAAGTACTATAATTTATTTAAATTGAATCCTCATATTATTATAATTTATCAAGCTAAAATATCTTACCACAAAATAATCCTATGTTTGCTAATTTTCACATATACGTATGTGTACCACTTGTATTTCTCAATTCAGTATGCGCCAAGTTTAAAATTAATTAAGGTTATAATTTTCTAAAAACAAAAATATCAATAATTTATTATTAATTTATTTTCAAACACTACACCAATATTTAAACACATTTTTAAACACATTACATTAGGTAAATATCTTATCACTAATATGAATTAAAAAAAAATTGTTATTTTCAAAAATATTGTTCTTAAGAGTCCTGCTCAAATATACGCTCACTTATTCTACAGTTTGTAGAATAACTATAAATAAATTATTAGCACACAATTTATCTTTTAATCAATAATTTTTCTTATTTGTTTATCAATTATTATCTTATTTGTAGCAAAACACAATTTCAAACTCAACAAATTCAAAAGTTGTTTATGAAATTTTATTGGTGTGTTCACAATTCTCTTTTCGAGATAATGTCACGATACAATAAGGCTCTTTCTAGCAACACAAGTTTACATATACCTCGTTTGCAAGACAGTTACAGAATACGGATACAGAGTCTTCTCACTTTAATCTTTATTCTGTCTTTGTCTCTCTCATAAGGGAGCGTCCAAATGGATACTCGTCCCGACTCCCGTATCACGTTCCGATGAGACCGCATTGACTGATTCTGATAAAACTTCAATAATTCTATTTAATATAGCCAATGCGGTCTCATCAGAATGTGGTATGGGGGTCGGGACGGGTATCCATCTGGACGCTCCCTAATAAAAAAAAAGACAGCGCAAGTAACAATTCGAACTTTTGTCTGGAAATAGTTTTAAGTAAATCATTTGTTGGAATCATAGAGGATCAAGAAAACTTAAATAATTTTTATTTTTTATTAGTTTCAGACAGATAATTATTTTTACACAAACGCATTTATTTATAATAATATGCGAATGTGAATAGGTGAAATAAAAAATAATATTTTTTTTTAATTTGGGTACACGTGAGAAAAAATATAACCTCACTACAAAGTTTTGTGTATTTATATATATATATATATTCTCATTAATAGTTAATAGTCAAGTGAATAGTAAAAATTATTTTAAAAAATTTTCAACTGTCTGAGAATGATAAGGATGCTTCTAGTGTAGAAAAAATTAGTGAAGCATATGCATATATACATTTAGCACCATTGAAAACTGGCAAGAAATTTGGAGGAAGAATTTTTCCTTTAAATTTGCTTAAAAAATTCGACTTTGCTGAATATAAAAAAAATAATAACTTATATAAGGGCAAACATTTCAGAATCAATACAGGATTAGATGATGCAAAAAGAGAATGTTTTGTTCTGTTTGCCTCAGGTTTGTATTTATTTTAATAATTTAATATAATGGTATACTATTTCTAAATTTAATATTCACAAATATTGTATAGAAAATTATGAAGATGTTGAAGAAGAATCGACATAACGTATTTCCATTCCTACGCATAGTGATACAACCAACGATTCTGGAAACTTAGGTGAACTCAATATGGAATTGAATAACGAAACTGAACCATCTGAAGATTCTATTAATGATGTTCCGCGTGAAAAAGTAGAGAAAGCTAAACGTAAAAGAAAACAATTACAAACCAAAAAAAAGATAAAGCCGATCAAGAGGACCAAATTTTAGCCAAATATTTAAACAATGCTGCATCAACGTCAAAAAATAATAATGGTAATGGAGTAGAGGTGAGTGGAATAATTTTATAAATAATGATATTATTTTGTTGATGTATCATTACATAATATTTATAATTTAATTTCTAACTTGCAAACTTCATTTAACCAACAATTGAACGGTGAAGAAACGTTGGATGATATCAACCCAATGACTTCGATTCCAATTTCTGATCAAGTAATAATAATTGTTATAAGTTTTCTTTTATTATTTCAAATATTTATCCTCAATATTAATAATTTAGTTTAAATTAAAAATAAAGATGTTGCAATTGCAGGCTATAGAGCCCAATTAGAGTATTCAGTCAAAAAAGCTAGTGTTTCTGAAAATGAACATAAAGTAACAAAAACAAAAAATCATAATGAATTTGACGTGTTGGATAAAATGTATTTGGGTCAAGTAGAAGATCAGTTTAAAAATTGTGAAATGAATAACTCAGATGATAATGTTAATATCGAAGGCAATGTATTTGGCAATGCAAAAGCATTCTACAATAATTTTAAGGGTGGAAACCCAAAAAAATGCTTATACCTCTCAAGCCAACGAGTCTATGGAGTTGAGGACTTATTAAAGAGGTGCGTGAGAAAGCAAAAACACGATGAATAAATGATTATTATTATTACCTCAAAAAAGCATTGCCATCGAAAGGCAAGTTTACAAATATATGAAAGCAAACGATTTCAATCTCGATCAAATTAATAGTTTTAGACACAATTTAAATGTTTTTTATCACAATGCAATTTCTTCAGCCCATTCAAGACTATAAACTGAAGAGCAATTGAGTGCTGAAGAACAAAGAACAAATACTTCATTAGAGAGGGAGCATCTCAATAATTTATTAGGAAACAAATCATCAGAAAATTAATTTTTTCATTTAAAATAGCTCTGTCCTTGTCTTATCTAAATTTTCGTTATTATTAATAAATTAATATTGTTATACAAAAGTAAGTGAATACCCCAATCGATTTCAGGACGAGCAAAAGATCCTATTCTATGAAATAATATAACATTTTCATTCGTTTTCGAGTGAGGTTTAAAACGGAAAAACCGTTATAAAGTTCAATTGTTTTTCCGTTTCAAACTTCACTCGAAAACTAATGAAAATGTTATATTATATCATAGAATTGGATCTTTTGCTCGTCCTGAAATCTATTGGGGTATTCACTTACTTTTTAACCGACTTCAAAAAGGAGGAGGTTTTCAATTCGACGGATTTTTTTTTTTTTTTTTTTATGTCTGTTACCTCATAACTCCGTCATTTCTTAACCGATTCGAAAAAACTTTTTCTTATCTGATAGAGAATGTCTGCAGGAAGGTCCCATACGTGTCCTATAATTATTGGGCCAATATTCGGTTTGTATGACCCAATTATCAAATTAAGAAAAAAACCGGGTGTTTTGTTTTCTTATTTACCTCCCTTATACTTCTCTCTCTCTCTCTCTCTCTCTCTCTCTCTCTCTCTCTCTCTCTCTCTCTCTCTCTCTCTCTCTCTCTCTCTCTCTCTCTCTCACTGCTTTTTCACTTCTCTGCTGCTTATACTAACGCTTGTTCTTAGTGAAATCCGATATTAAGGTTGGTTTCCACTTTACTCTTTTCTCTTTACTCTACTCTTAATACTTTCTCTTGTAATTGCTCTACTGAAGTAAAGGTTGTTCTCCACTTGCTTCTGCACCACAGTTCATAATGCCTAATCAGTGCTTTCTTTGTAGCAAGGCTTTCACCCACACATCCAAACCTCAACTCTGTGCGCGATGTAAAAATTCCTTCCACAGTACATGTGATAAGCTCAATCATGTCCGTCACCTTGACCAAACTGTGAAGGTGTGTAAAGGTTGTATTGCTGCTTCTAATCTGGATTGCTCGCGCGCTCGCTCCAGTTCTGTAAGCTCTGTTTCTGGACTTTCTTTTTCACCTTCCACTCCCTCTTCTGCTGCTAAGTTACCTACTCTTGCTGCTCAGTCACCTGCTCCTGCTGCTCCTGACACTTTGGCGTTAATTCTTTCTAAGATGGAGAAACTTGATAAACTTGATGTCCTGGAGGTGAAGGTGAGCAAGCTGGATGCCATGGATGAGAAGATTACTGCTATCGGCGAGAAGTTTTCTGCTTTTGATACCAGGCTTGTTGCACTTGAGGATCGTGTAGATACACTGTCTTCCTCTATTGAGGAGCGCTTCGCTGCCTGTGAAGCTAGAGTTGGTCGAGTCTCTGTCGATCATCATGACCTTTTGAAGAGGCTAGAGAGCGCACCTGTGGTGACACCTAATTCATCTGTCCTTGAGCCTGTGTCTGGTAGGCTTCAAGAGTTGGAGACCTTGAATAGGTCTCTTTTGCAGCGATGCGAGGCATTGTCGGCGCAGCAATCACGCCTTGAGCGTGCTTCTGATCTGGTACTCGGGGGGCTGGTGCCCGAAGAACTCAAAGACCTCAAGTCTGGAGCTTTCGCTGTACTGGCCACTCTGGATCCTGGTCTCTCTCTAACAGATATCACTTCTGTCCGTCCGCTTCGGCGATCCAGGGTCACAACTGATGCTGCTGTTGATGATACTTCTGTGGAGATTGTATCTGAACACCAACGTGTCTTAACGTCTAAGGTTCCTCTCTTGGTCTCCTTAAAGTCACCTTTGCTCGCCAGGTCTATCATCGCTGCTAAAATCAGGATGGGTAATCTGCACACTACTAAAATCAAGGAGCACCTTCTCCATGGGGTTAAACTCGTCGATACTCTTACCTCTGGATTCATCAATATAAATGAGTTTCTGCCCTCTGCTCTGTACCAACTGAAACTCCGGGCGCTAATCAAGTCCAAGGATGAGCATTCTGATTTCATTACTTTTGTGAGGGATGGTAAGCTGTTTGTCCGCAAGAAGAAGAGTGGTGTTCCTATCCGCATTACCACTGATGCGGATCTGGATGCTTTTTTAGCGAAGATTTCTCAGGCTCCTACCGGCAATCTGACAACGTCTTAGCTTGTGATGCTGAGGTAAGTCCAATCTCTTTTCCAATCGTGCCTAACACTCTACTCTCTGCTAACAACATCGCCTCATCTGCCAATAATCACCACTATACTGCTAAGGATGGTCTAAGGGTTTGTCATTTCAATGCTAACTCCATTAGAGCACACATTGAGATGATTAGGCTCTTTCTGGCTTCTCGCCCTTACTTCCACGTGATAGCTGTGACCGAAACCAAATTGGGCCAGATTGTTGGTGACTCTTTGATTGCTTTGGATGACTATGCTCTTCATAGGCAGGACCGCAATACTAGGGGTGGTGGCGTTGCCTTATTTATTCATAACTCTCTTTCTTCAGAGCGCTTATGTTCCTCCAAGGGAGGATGGTGTGGTAAGCCTGGTTTGCCAGAATATTTATTCTGTGAAGTCAATTCTAATGACTTGGCCTCACCTGTTTTTGTTGGTGTCGTCTATAGGCCCCCACATGCTCCGTTTCTGTTAAACACAGATTTTATTCCCGACTTAACTTCTTTTATTCATAATTACAGTACTAAGGTTATTCTGGATGACTTTAACACTAATTTATGTACTGATTCTGATGATTCTGTGTTTCTCAGGAGTTTGATTGCTGAAAATGCTCTCTTTTCTGTGCCTTATGGACCAACTCACCACACCTCTACTTCTGATACATGGCTTGACCTGTGCCTTGTTGATGCGAATGACTTGCTGCTTGACTACTGGAAGACTGATGTTCCATTCATCGACGGACATGACTTCATTGCGGCTACTGTTCAGTCATCTCTCTCTAAGCCTTTGCTCAATGACTTTAGCTTTCGTGATTACAGTTACGTTGATGATGCTGTTCTCCTTGATTACTTTCGTTCACTGTCTTGTTCCGTGTGTGTCGGTGATTCCTCCCTGTCAGATCGCCTTGAATGTCTCTATCACCATCTGAATGAGGCAGTTGCACTATTTGTGCCTCTCAGGAGGGTCCGTCAGGGGGGCCGTCGTCGACCGTGGTTTACTGCTGAACATCATCATCTGATACGAGAGAGGGATCGGCTGTACAGACGCTATAAACGCTCAAGACTACATGCTGATTTACTTTGCTACAGGGTTGCTCGTGATCAGGCTCATGAGCGCATTGAATCGGCTAAACTGCTCTACTATCATGACAGACTATCTGGTATCACTGACTCTCGACTGATCTGGAAGGAGCTCAGGAACCTTGGTATATGCTCTGGTGGTGATAGATCCGGTCATACTTTTTCTATTGATGAACTCAATAAATACTTTGGTGGGGTCGCGTTTGATCCTTTGGTACCTTCTATTTCTGCTTACTTACAGTCTTTATCTGTAGATGAACCTATCATGCCTTTGTTCAATTTCAATGCTGTTACTTTGGATGAGGTTGGTATGGCTATTAGACGTTCTGACTCTCAGGCTAGAGGATTTGACGCTATCCCCCAATCTATCATAAAATCTGCTTTTCCTGTCATTGGCCCTCAGCTCTGTCGCATTTATAATGATTCGCTGCGAGAGTGCGTTTTTCCTTCTTGTTGGAAGACTTCGCTGGTCACTACGATCAACAAGGTCTCTTCCCCGCGCACTATGGGTGATATACGACCCATCTCTTTGTTGTCTTTTATGTCCAAGGTTCTTGAGCGCCTCGTTTATGATCAGTTGTATAATTACTTGACAACTAGACGGTTACTGGACGCTTATCAGACTGGTTTTAGAGCTGGCCACAGCACTCAGACTGCTCTACTTAAATTGACAGAGGACATTAGACTTAATATGGACAGACGGTACGTTACGATGCTCCTGTTATTCGACTTCAGCAAGGCATTCGATACGGTGTGCCATGTCACCTTACTTCGGAAACTACATTTGCTCGATATTTCGCACACCGTTATCAGGTGGATCGGCTCTTATCTCTCTGATCGTCGTCAAGCTGTCATTGATACTGTTGGTAGGTCATCAGATTTTGTCTGTCTTAACACTGGTGTTCCTCAGGGCTCAGTTCTGGGTCCTCTGCTGTTCTCTATCTATATCAATGACATCTCTTCTGCCTTCCATCAGAATGTTCAGCACCTCTTATATGCTGATGATTTGCAGCTGTATGTGCACTTTCCGATTGCTGAGCTTGATCATTATACTTCACTAATGAGTGAACATGCGTCATTGGTCGCAGATTGGGCATCCAGCAATCATCTTAAGTTGAATATCAACAAGACAAAGGCTATCATAATTGGCTCTTATTATTATATCAATATTCTAACCTCCATGCCGTCTACTGGTATCAGCATCAATGGTGAGACAATCGGTTTTGAGTCATCTGTTCGTAATCTGGGTGTGTATCTTGACAGCAAGCTGAACTGGAAGGAGCATATCACACATGTGTGTAACAGGTCGTTCTCTCTCCTCTATCGACTCAATTTCTTTAGACGGAGCACTACTTTTGCTCTACGTAAGCACCTTATTCGTACACTGCTGTTTCCGATTCTTGACTATTGTTGTCTTGTGTTTACTGACCTTTCCACTGAACTCGACCTTAGGCTTCAGAGGGTTATCAACGCTGGTATTCGTTACATCTATGGTGTAGGTAGGCGTGAGCACATCTCTCCTTATAGGCTCTCTCTGGGTTGGTTATCTACTGCAGGTAGAAGGAACTACTTTGCCTCTACTTTTCTTTTCAAAATGTTTTTATCATGCTCACCTTCATATCTATTTTCTAGATATCAGTGGAACCGGCCTGTTAGGGCTCTGAGGGGGGATGTGAGGCCATTGACCATTCCTCATTCTTCCACCGAATACCATCAACGCTCATTCACTGTTTCATCCTCGCGACTATGGAATGAACTTCCATCGTCGCTTAGGACTTCATCTTCACTCTCATCTTTCAAGTTGACCTCTCATGCGCACTTCCTCTCCCAAGAGTTTGGACCTCTGCTCCCAGCTTAAAATTTTCTTTGCTTTTTGTTTTGATTTTTATTTTGTTTGTATTTTTTATTTTTGTAGTTTATTATTACTATTTTTATTTGTATTTTATTTTTTATTTTTATTCTATTGTTTAATCTTTTGTAAACTTTATTTTGTTGTACAACATACTGTACATAAATAAATTAATTATCTATCTATCTATCTATCTCTCTCTTTCTCTCTCTCTCTCTCTCTCTCTCTCTCTCTCTCTCTCTCTCTCAGCTGAGCTTGACTAATGCATGCGTTATGAATTAATAATGAAAGTTTAATGTAATTAGTGGGTCTACCTATATTTGCGTTTTTAGTAAGGGGATTCACTAGAAGATAGAAAATAAAAATTTTTTAACAAAACAAACAATTTAAAAAATTTTTAATAAATAAAAACCGACTTTAAAAGTATCGAATAAAAACAAAATTTTTTACAAAAAATAAGATTTTAAAAACATTGCACTAAAAAATGACAAATAAAAAATTTTTAACAAAAAAAAAACTGACTTCAAAAAATGCACTGAAAAGTAACAAATAATTTATTATTTTTAGAAATCATACAAATAATTGGTAAAATACAATTTTAGAAGTCGGCGTCTAATTCTAAATCTGTGGTGCGTAAGCAGAACGACTTACTAGGAGAGTATCACATCTCCGGATCACGGATTTTGCTCTAACTTTAAGATAGGTTTTTAGATATCAAAATATGAAAAAAGCCAGAGTTATAGACCCCAACGCTCAATATTTCTCTAGTTGCAGGCAATTAAAGAAAATCACTAAAAAAGTTACTAGATTTTCAAACGCTTATAATTCTTTAGCATAGATAGCTAGACGCTTGTAAATGTTTTCAAATGAAAGCTACGTTCAAATCCTTTCGAAAAAGCACCTATAGCATATCAAAATATTATATTTTCCCAAAGTTACAGCGTTATGAAAATTGTACTACATTTTAACATTTATTATTAATTAATATTCTTAAAAGGAAATTCAGCTCAAATTCTTATAACGCTGTTACTTTGAGAAAAAATAATATTTTGATATGCTATAGGTGCTTTTTCGAAAGGATTTGAACGTAGCTTTCATTTGAAAACATTTACAAGCGTCTAGCTATCTATGCTAAAGAATTATAAGCGTTTGAAAATCTAGTAACTTTTTTAGTGATTTTCTTTAATTGCCTGCAACTAGAGAAATATTGAGCGTTGGGGTCTATAACTCTGGCTTTTTCCATATTTTGACATCTGAAAATCTATCTCAAAGTTAGAGCAAAATCCGTGATCCGGAGATGTGATACTCTCCTAGTTAGTCCATTTTTCAAAAATAACGTTCACATTCATTGTTCAAAAATAACGTTTACATTTATTGTTAAAAAATAACGTTTACATTCATTGAGGAATTAGACGCCGACTTCTAAAATTGTATTTTACTAATTATTTGTATGATTTCTAAAAATAATAAATTATTTGTTACTTTTCAGTGCATTTTTTGAAGTCAGTTTTTTTTTGTTAAAAATTTTTTAAGTATAACAATATTTAATTTATTAATAATAACGAAAATTTAGATAAGACAAGGACAGAGTTATACGGCTTCTTCTTAAATTACATAGTACACTTTAGAGAGGAAAATTCTTCTTAAGGTGAGGAATCACATATAAACTTGATTTTACAAATATGTAGTATACGACATTTATAGTACACGTTAGATTAAAACAAAAAAAAAAAACAATACATCCTGAAAATTTTATTTATTTTAATTTCTAGTAAAGTAAAACTTGAGCGATAATAAATTAAAATTTTTTTTTTTTTATGAAATGTATTTTTATGAAAAATATACTCTTTCTCTATTATAAAAAATTGTATAAATTTTTATTAACTAAAAAGTTCTATTATAATAGTAAATTGTATACGCAATATATGATACTGAGTTATTTTAATTGATAAATGATAATTCAGATTACATAAAACTAAAAGTGGACACAAAAAAACTTAAAGATAGTTGAACATAACCAATAGCATTTGAAGAAGTAAAACTTTAAATGCGCCTGAATGCTCGAATATCAAGAGTTAATTTAAAGTTATGCAGTTGTATACTTTTATGTAGTTCCCCAACAAGAAAAACATATTTTCTTCTCATAATAGGACTTGTTGATGCTGAATCTTTAAAGCTAGGTGATCTGATTGGAGTTAACAAAGGTATTTATTTAGTTTTGGAGACACTTTCAGGTAAATACGATGCCAGAGTTAAAGCCGTACAAGTTGATAAACGTCCAGCAGAACAATATTCAGATATTAGTGGTCTTGACAAACAAATTTAAGAACTTATCGAAGTTTTATTTCTTCCAATGACACAAAAAAAAATTTGAAAACTTAGACATTCAGCCTCCAAAATGTGTTTTATTATATGGTACTCCTAGTACAGGTAAAACCTTATTAGCTAGAGCATGTGCAGCACAAACTAAATCTACATTTTAAAAATTGGCTGGACCTCAATTGGTTCAAATGTACATTGGTGATGGTGCAAAACTTGTCAGAGATGCTTTTAGTTTGGCAAAAGAAAAAGCACCAGCAATTATTTTTATTGATGAACTTGATGCTATTGGTGCCAAGAGATTTGATTTAGAACAAAGCTAGAGATCGTAAAGTGCAACGTACTAAGTTGAGACTTTTAAATCAATTGAATGGTTTCACTTGTACAGATGACTTTAAGTCACTGCAGCAACTAATCAAGTTGACATCTTAGATCCAACCTCACTTAGATCTGGACGATTAGATAGAAAAATTGAATTCCCTCACCTAAATGAAGAAGCAAGAGCAAGAATCATGCAAATTCATTGAAGGAAAATGAATATGGCATCAGATGCCAATTTTGAAAAACTTGCAGGGAGTATGAATGATTTTAACTGAGCAGAGTGTAAGGCTGTGTGGAGCATCAAGAGTTAATTTAAATCTTTAAGAGCAGGCCTGATTCGCTGTCCTTGTCTATTTGAGTTTTTTGTTATTTACTCAAATATTAATCGGTGTATCTGTAAATTGAAAGTTGAGCGCAATAGATATTATTATTATGAATATTTATGCACAAGAACCAAAAATTCTACTCATTTTTTTTTAAGAAAAGTAAGGAACGCTGAAGTAAAAGGTTATGTTTATATTGTTTTTTTTAAGAAGAAAAAATTAATGATTTTATTCATCATACATTTTGTAATTTATCATATGATTATGTACCTTCATTTTGCTTGTTTGTAGTCACAAGATTTCATAAAGACAAGATAAAAGTTTTTTCTTATTAAATAATCATATATAAAAAATAAATGTTTGTTTAAGACAACTAAAATTGATAGGAGTTTTTAGTTTCAAGAGAAAATAAATTTTTTTATTAAGTTATAGGTTTTATCAACTTTGTGATGATATTTATAAAAGATAAACTATTGTATTGAATCACTTTGTGTTTATTTTGTAAAAGAAAATGATACTAAAATAATTTTTTGTTTTAGAAAAAAAGATGATTTTATTCTTAATCCGTTTTGAAATTTATTATATGATTATTTATCTCCATTTTGCTTTATTGTAGTTCAAAGATTTGATAAAGACAAATAAATTTTATCCAATAATCATAAAAAAAAATTCAATGAATAAAAAATAAATGTTTGTTTAAGCTTAAATTATTTTATTTATTGTTTTTGTTAACTTTGTGATACTTATAACAGATAAACTATTGTATTGGATATCTTTAGATTTATTTTATATATTACAAAAATTATTATTTGATGAAAATAAAAAAATACTGTTTATTTCAAATATCTAACATTTTTGTAATCTCATATGATAAATGAGAAATATTTTTTTTAATAAAATGTTTGGAAACAAGTACGTTGTATTTAATTATTTAACAAATTATAATATTAATATTATAATTAGAAAAATAATTTTTTATTTATTAAATTATACCAACAAAGAAGAAACAAATTCACATTCATGATTTTCACATTTTTATTAATAAGAAAGGGAATAGAAAATAAAATAACTTATTTAATAATATTCAATCCATTTTAATATATTTATTTCAAAAAATAACATTTTATTTTAACAAAATGTTTGTTTCAGATAAAAAATCAATATTACCAAATCATATTAATAACTTCTGTACTAACATTTTTTTGTAAATAATTGTAAATAACTGCAAATAATTGTAAATGACTGTAAATAACAGTAAAAAATTGTAAATATTTGTAAATAATAGGATTTAACTGTGAATAATTGTAAAAGATTATAAATAATAGGATTTGAATGTAAATAATTGTAAAAGATTATAAATAATAGTTTATGATTGAAAATAACCACAAGTAACTGTAAATAATTGTTAATTTCGATTAATCTGCAAAAAACTGTAAAAAATTGTAAATAATTATAAATAACTGTAAATAATTGTAAGAACTGTAAATAACTATAAGTAATTGAATATAATTATATGTAACTTTGAAGTATTTATTGATTAGAAAAATTTTCGAAAATGTGAATAACAGGAAAGAATTGTGAATAACTGTAAACAATTATAAATAATCGTAAATAACAGTAAATAATAGTATATAACTATAAATAATTGTAAAATATTATAAATAATAGTGAATGATTGAAAATAACCAGAAGTAATTGTAAATGATTGCTAATTACAATTAAGCTATTAAAATTTCAAAATTTTAGCATTTGTAAAAAACTAAAAAATTGTAAATAATTGTAAATAACTGTTAAAAAATTGTAGGAAACTGTTATCAACTATAAATAACTGTAAATAATTGTAAATAAATAGAAATAACTTTCAAGCATTTACTGATTCAAAAAATTTTCGAAAATGTGAATAACACCAAATAATTATGAATAACTATGAATAACTGTGAAATCCCGA
Source organism: Anastatus disparis (assembly GCA_017163975.1). Lineage (NCBI taxonomy): Eukaryota > Metazoa > Arthropoda > Insecta > Hymenoptera > Eupelmidae > Anastatus > Anastatus disparis. The sequence continues at coordinate 648,732 of JAFFSR010000394.1, read as the reverse complement.
CATTTTTTAACACTTATTTACTGTTATTTACTATTATTTACACTTATTTATAAAAAATATTTCTATATGGGTTTGCAGTATAATTTTCTGACACTTTCTAGTGCGATTGAAATAAATAAATTTCATGATAATCTTGGTCACTTTTGTCATCAGAAAACGCGTCGTTTTCATCACTACTGGGCAATGAATAACTATGGTCACTACAATCGGATTCATCGGAATCTTCTGGATTAGGAATGAAGACTGCTTCACCATGATCTTGCTTTTCCGTGCTTTTTACCATATTGATTGTATGCATTTTTCTAATATGCGGTAAATTTTTTTTTTTTAATATTTTTATTTTGGCATATTGATATAGTAATAAACCAATAAAGTGAAATAAAAGTCGGAGTTAAAAACTAAAGATTCAACAAAATATTTTTTTAGGTAACGAAATAGCAGCTAATCCAAATAGCATCAAAAGGGAATCGTGAAAGTATAAAATGAAATCCTCCTTGTAGGATAATTGCGAAATAAGATAAAATCTTATATTTTCAGGCGTTCTTACTAAAAATTATATGTTTATAATAAATATAATACAAAAATCAAGATAAATAATAAAAATTTATATTTATGAAGATTTCAAGTATTTTTCCGGTAAATTACAATTCTGGTAACAATTTTGAAAAATTTTAATTTTTTTTTTTTAAATTTACTTGAATAAATTAATTTTGCAAAAATAATGTCCAATTTGTGATCAGAGAACCAAAAAACATTCAAAACCATATTATAACATGCATATTAAATATAAAAATTATAATATCCCAAAAGTTGTAAAAATTTAATACTAACTTTGGTAATTTAAATAATAATCATTATGGCTCTACATATGGGGAAATCTACAAATTTTCGATAATATCGTGACCCTGATTTGTTTTTCAAATTTCGAGATTTATAACTATATTTTTCTCCTTAATTTCTTAAAAATATGTTAAAAGGAGGTAAATTAGTTCATTAGAAATATAATATTTTTTTTAAATATCAACCCACACAGTATGAAATGTTTGGAATATCTCCGAAATATTTCTATGTCTGCGAAAAATCTATGTGAAAACATTTCATGAAATGCGAATAATTCAGCCTAAAAATGTCTTTAATAAATCAAAAGGAACTGAATCTAAATTCTGAAGGACGGTGATTTTTTATACTTTCTTGCTGCTCAACTTTAAAAAAGCATATCTCTGGTTCTAATTATTATTTTTCGATTCTGAAAACAGCAAATTGAAGCTTGCTTTTTCTACTTTTATTTTAGTTCCTACTAATTTATTAAAGACATTTCTAGATCAAATTATTCACACTTCAATTAAAAGCTCATTTTTTAAATTTTTCTTAAAATAAGGTTAGAAACGTATATAATTTCAGTCTTTCGAAGCATTAGACCGTACCGCTCTGGCTTCACTCATATTTTAGTACCCAAAAATATATTTTAAAACCAAAGTTTTATCAAGATCTGTAGCCTAAAGGTTTGTAAAAAAGTTGGTGAAAAATTAACGTGATAATATTCTGCAATTTACTATTTGATTAAAATTAAAAAATTTTTTTTAATAACTAAGACTTTGTTATCGATTTTTTTATAAACGTCATTTAAAACTAGAGAAAAAAAGCTAACGATTCCGTGTTTAGATTATAAATTTAGCGAATTTACAGGTATTAAAAATTGCGTCGAAAATATTTATTTGTTGCGAATAAAAATTAAATGTAACCTCTGAAGCCTCCATGGAACAAGAACGGTTGAATTTTTTAAAATCAAACCACCGAAAAAAAAGGTATTTTATTTTAAAGAAATTCTTATTGTTTAGATATTAGAGCTGTAGATTTTCACGTGTTTTTAAATCCACGGGTGCCCGTGACACGTGTAGCTGTCGTACACGATATTTTTTTCACGGGTACCCGTGTACAGCCTAATTCCACGTTACACACGTGTATACGGGTAATTAGAAAATTAAATAATTTAGTTTTATTACAATCTTCTTTTAAATATTTTTACTTGAAAAAGGTTTTTTTATGCAATCATAATAGTTTTAATAAATTCAAATTTGTTTGAAAATTTTTAGCTTAGTAAATTTTAATAAATTAATAAATAATTTATTTTAAAACTTATAATAAGTATAAGAAATAGAATTATAACAACAAGTATACTAGATATACGTAATATTTACAATGATTCGCTTCAATAATTATATTTATATTAAATATTTCAATGGTATTGTTGACGATAAAGAAAAACCGGGAGAGCCCGCCTGCACCGAGCAGTGGTGGTAAAAAGGAAAAGGCGGGAAAAGAATTACCCACGCCGAGCAGCGGCAACGGTAAGAAGGGTGGGAAGAATTTCCCACACCGAGTAGTGGCAGTCTGTAGAAGAGTAGGAGTTTTTTTTTGGTGCCGAGAAGCGGCGCAGATGCGGACAGCAAGCCCCGAAAGATCATTGGAGGAGGAAGAAGGGATGGAGTACGAGAGAGGGGAGGCGGCAGATGGTTTCAGCGTGGTAGAGGCGCGACACATAAGTCAGTCCGATACCAGCAGTTCTTATGAACGGTAGTGCGCGCGTCGAATATTGTTTCGTTTTCGTGACACGCGATCGTAAGTTCCTTGTTCGCTTAAATTTAGTTGAACCCGTTAATTTTGTAAACCTTATCGGTATTGTAGGTCAGAGGGCCGAATCTTTTTCTGTTCAAATTTTGTGCAATTAAACTGTTTTTTTGAAAATAAGAAATCTTTGTTGTTTAATTTACCTCCCAGCTTTAATTCCCCCCCCCCCCCCTTACTACCGAAGCAAACATTGGACGAAGATGTAGTAAAAATGTTCGACGATAAAGGAATCGTAATAAAACCGTACAAAAATGTTCATCCAACATTGTTGTTAGGGTAAGATCACGGTATTTTGATCGCCTCGCGAGACATTCAAGTTGCGGCAGACACGTCAATCATCGCATCGAAGACTAAACTCGGTTGGACGATCTACGGAAACCTACCGGGACAACGAAACGAAGAAAAAAAAGGCTATTTTGTGCACCCGTGGCGAATCCGAACAGGTCGGTGACGGTAAACTTCACGACCTTGTGAGCGAATACTTTAAGTTAGATTCGATGGGTATTTTAGCCCCCGGTAAAAGGAACGCGGCGCACTCAAGAGCACTGTCAATCTTAAAAAACATCACTATGCGTGTTGGAGGCAGATGGGAAACAAGACTCTTGTGGAAAGCGGACGTACCAGACCTGCCTGAAAGCAAAGACAACGCAATGAAACGACTGCGAAGCCTCGAGAAGAGATTAAATCAAGATCAGGAATACACGAAGCGGTATTACAAGAGTATGAGGAGACTCCTGGACAGTGGGTACGTCGTGAAGGTGATCGACGAATGTGCGAAATTCGTTTGGTACTTACCGCACTTTGGCATCACACGAGCAGATAAACCACAAAAACTGCGCATTGTGTTTGACGCCACTGCTAAAGTCGGAAACACTTGTCTCAACGACCATTTAGACTCAGGACCAGACTTACTTAAACCCCTAATTTCCATATTAATGGCCTAACGGCAAGGAGCCATCGCATTGAAGGCGGACATTGAGGAAATGTTTCTTCGCATACGAATGCGCCCAGAAGATTCTGATGTGCAGAGGTTTCTGTGGAAGGGTGAAGATAGAAATCGACAACCCGATACTTACAAGATGACTAGTTTGCTCTTCGGAGCTAAGTCGTCGCCGTGTAGCGCACTCTACGTGAAAGATGAGAATGCGTGTAAAATCGAAGAGCGATTGAAAGAAGGCTCCAAAACCATTGAAAACAAATTTTATATGGACGACTACCTTGATAGTATGGACACCGTAGAAGACGCGATATTAATTGCTAAACAAGTAAGAAAAATAAACCAGAGCGGAGGCTTCAAAATGCACAAATGGTCGAGCAATTCCCCAGAGGTCGCCACAGCAATTTCGGGTGTACAGACCATTGAAGAAACCAAGTTCAAGACCACGGATTCCTTACAACAACGAGATAAAACGCTTGGGCTCAGTTGGCTAACTGCGTCGGATGTGTTCAAATTCGATGTTAGCTCAAAAATCGGTAAAATAACGATCAAACGTAAGTTATTGAGAATGGTAATGTCCATTTTTGACCCACTGGGGTTCATAACGCCCTCTCTCATTCGCGCAAAAATACTTTTAGAAAGCGTATGGCGAAGCGGCGTTCCGTGGAATAGTCCGATCAATGAGCGCGATTTGGAGGAATGTAACAATTGGTTAACTGAAATCCGTTCAATCGCGCAATATCGAATACCAAGATACTATGCTGCGGTGGGGAAAGACTAAGTAGGAGTCGAACTACACGTATTTAGCGACGCAAGCGAGCAAGCCTATGCGACGGTAGCATATTGGAGGTTCATATACTCAGATGATACATACTCATCCATAATAGCCTGCAAAAGTCGAGTCACACCCCTGAAACCGGTATCCATCCCTAGATTGGAGCTACAAGCGGCGGTCTTGGGATCAAGGTTGACGAAGACGATTCAAGAGTCGCACCAATACAAAATAAATAAGAGATACTTTTGGACTGATTCCAAAATCGTACTGTGTTGGATAACCGCGGACCCTCGGACTTACAATACATTTGTCGCCAATCACCTTGGCGAACTTGGAGAGACGACCCAAACCTCAAAGTGGCGATGGGTTCCATCTCGGGACAACCCTACAGACGACGCGACACGTCCAACCCGCCTAAAAGGTGAAAATAAGGTTCGGTGGATAAACGGACCGTCTTTCCTGAGGGACGAAGAAAGGAGGTGGCCTCAAGCCTTATGTTTGTGGAAGGCTGAAAAGTCGGAAACGCTCAGGGTAGAATAAAAAAGAGCCTGCATGATCATGGCTGCAAGAAGTGATCGTCGAGCGTCACTACCGGACATCTTTCGATTCTCAAAATGGAGGCGCTTAGTGCGGAGTACGGCAACAGTGTTGTGAGCCATTAAAAAATGGCGACGTTATCGCCCTTCCAAAAATGTGAGAGCCCGATCACTGAGCCAACGTGCTCGAAAATCAAGAGAAACAGCGAGTGAGGCCGAAATTGATACTAGATTAGAATTACGCTACACCGCCTCAGCGGAGATCATGTGGTTCAAACAACTACAGAACCAGGCCTTCCAAGAGGAATTGCTCGACTTGGAAAAGGGCTTAGCGATACCCAAAAACAGCCGAATTTCCGACCTTACTCCGAACGTTAATGACGATGGGTTGCTGGTCACCCAAGGACGAATCACACTAGCTCTGGAGAATACGAATCTAAGCCTGGGTCTAATCATATTAGATGGGAAGCATAACGTCACGCGATTGTTAGTGAACCATGTTCACGAAAAAATGAACCACGTGAACCACGAGACGGTGTTGAATGATATGAGAAAGAGGTTCTGGATATTAAATGCAAGAGTCACGCTCGAGTCCGTCATAACGAAATGTCTCACTTCTAAGTTAAGGCGAGCCAAACCCCAAGTTCTTCGCATGGCGGACTTACCAAAAGCTAGGCTGGCGCACCATTGTAGACCATTCTCTTATTGCGGCATGGACTACTTTGGACCAGTGTGAACAACCGTAGGTCGACAACGACATAAAAGATGGGTGGCATTATTTACATGCTTGAAAACTCGCACCATACACGTGGAGATGGCCACCAGACTGGACACAGATTCGACGATTATGGCAGTACGTCGTATGGCCTCGAGGATAGGACAACCTTTGGAGATGTATTCAGATAATGGCACCAACCTCCAGGGAGCCAACAACGAGTTACACAAAATCGTAAAGCATCACGACGGGGGTAGACAACAAGACTACGCGACTGAAGCTAATATGACCTGGAAATTTGTTCCACCTCAGGCGCCGCACATGGGTGGGACGTGGGAGTGCATGATAAGGTCCGTGAAAGTTTTGTTAGCCGCGGTACTCAAAGAGCAAGCCCTGAAAGAGAAAACACTGGTCACGATGCTTGCGGAAGTGTAACACATAATGAATTCGAGACCATTAACATACGTGTCAAGTGACCCTGAAGTTCCAGAGGCGCTTACGCCATTACATTTCCTGATTGGTTACCCATTAGGTCACCAACTACCGTTTTATTACACCTCGGTCGAAAACTGTCTCCGAAAACGTTGGCGAACCGCGCAGGCCCTAGCAAATTAGTTTTGGTCTAGGTGGCTAAAGGAATACCTACCGACTCTCGTGGGAAGAAGTAAATGGTAGCTGGATACCAACGCGATCACTGAGGGTGAAGTAGTGATAATCGTGGACTACCAAGCCCCGCGTAACGTTTGGAAAAAAGGGATCATAGAAAAATGTCTCAAGGGCGCTAACGGTCAAATACGAAGCGTGGAATTAAAGACAGCTTCCAAACGCTTAGTGAGACCGATCGCCAAATTGATAAGACTGACTAATTTATCATAGTAGATGTGCGAACACAATCGCACATCGAGTGCGAGTATGTTGACGACAAAGAGAAACCGAGAGAGCCCGCCTGCACCGAGCAGTGGTGGTAAAAAGAAAAAGGCGGGAAAAGAATTACCCACGCCGAGCAGCGGCAACGGTAAGAAGGGTGGGAAGAATTTCCCACGCCGAGTAGCGGCAGTCTGTAGAGGAGTGGGAGTTTTTGTTTGGTGCCGAGAAGCGGCGCGGATACGGGCAGCAAGCCCCGAAAGATCATTGGAACAGGAAGAAGGGATGGAGTGCGAGAGAGGGGAGGTGACAGATGGTTTCAGCGTGGTAGAGGCGCGACGCATAAGTCAGTCCGATACCAACAGTTCTTATGAACGGTAGTGCGCGCGTCAAATGTTGTGCTTCGGTTTCGTGACACGCGATCTCGAGTTCCTTGTTCGCTTAAATTTAGTTGAACCCGTTCAGTTAAATTGTTCTTTTATAAATAAAAAATCTTTGTTGTTTAATTTACTTTCCAGCTCTAATTCCCCATAGGTATAATAATGTATTGAGTAGAATAAAAGGTTTACTTCTCTATATACGTTGTTTGTAACAAGTCGCTAAATTAATTTAAGAAATTATATTTAACTATGAGCAATATAAAAATGAAACTAAAAAGTTAGGTATGGCAATACGCTCATCGAAATGAGGATATTGCTCATTGTAATTTGTACAATGATGATGTGTGAAATGAATTTTCTTGTCGCAGTGGTTCAACGCGATCATTAACGGGATGTCGGAGTTGTTAGAATCGATTTTTGCTTTATTTATCTGATTGATATTTCTTTAAATTGACTATTTAGACAAATATAATAACTTGTCCGCGCTAAAGCTACATTAATTCAATCATTTTTGTTTAAAAAAAAATTCACTTAGACTTGTTATTTTTTCATGAACTTTGAATGAAAATTAGAAATCAAGCTTGATAAACCTAACCTCAAAATACTATACATTGAAAGTTTGTTCATAACTTTTTATGTATAATATTTTAATAAACTTCTTGAGTTGTCCGCACTCAGGATTCATCTTATAAATTTTCTTTCTGTAGTAAAAGAATATGATTTGACGCACCGTTTACTCATGAACCTCGAATAAAAATATTATTAGGAGGGAATAACTACGATATCCTCTTAATGCGACATTCATGTGGAGCACATGGTGTCACCAATAATGCAGCTGATATGTCACAAACCACTAATAATACTGAGTATGTAAATGCTTAAATCTTGTATTATTTTTCTTTAAAATGTTCTTCAATCATTAAAATGGTTTTGTTTTGCTTCTATTAGTGAATTACATATTATGAACAGTAAGTGTTAATAAAAACAATTATAATAATTCTATTATGATAAGTAAGTATTCACTGTGAATCGCACTAAATTCTTTTTTTTGTAAATAATTATTATTATACACTCTTTCTGTCTTATTTGATTTATTTAATATAATTCAAAAATTTTTCTCTTTTACTCCTATCGATTTTCAAATTAATTTTATGAAAATAAATTACTTTATGAAATACTATGAAATAAAATAAAATTAGAAAGATAAAATTGATACTTCTGTTTTTGCATAATTATAATAATACTAATTATTACAATAGTAATAATGACAATGATTATAATGTTATATAAAATTATTTGCATCATTTTTTGCTGGTTCGATAACATGGAAGTTGATGATGCGCAAAATGCTGAAGATATATCAGAAGCATTAACATAAAAAAGCGCCGAATTCGAAAAAGGAAAGCGACTAATTTAACGGGATGTCAGAGCTGCTGGACACAATTTTTGCTTTTATTATTTTATTGGAATCTTTTTAAATTTGTTATTCAAACAATTGCAATAACTTGTCCGCACTAAAGCTATGTTAACACAATAATTATTGTTAAAATAAAAAATCATTTGGACTTGTTATTTTTTTATAAGCTTGGAATGGAAATTAGATATCAAGCTTGATAAACCTAAAATCAAAATACTATATACCGAAAAATTATTTATAACTTTTTATGTACAGTGTTTTGGTAAATTTTGTAAGTTGTCTGCACTCAAGTTTAATATTACAAATTTTCTTACTGTAATGAAAGAATTCGATCTAAAGTAGCGTTTACTTGTGAACTTGGATTTAAAATATTAAAGAATTATTTTAGAAGGTGATGAGATACGTCATGTCCTTAAGCAATTCAAATTTTACCAAATCCAAAACAAAAAAAAATACATCAAGTCTTGGCCAAAATGATTGCTCTAAATCAAATGTCAATTTCTTTCGTTTCAAGTGAAGGTTTTTGTTTAGTGTGCTAATCTGATTAGCGTATCTTTATAGATATTAATCTACAAAGATGATATTACGAATATTATAATTTTCTATACTGAAATAAATGTAAGACTCACTTTATTTTGAAGATATTTTATTGCTATACTAGAGAAGGTAGTCGCAGTGATGTGCACTCGACTAAGTACAAACTGTTACTCCCTTCGGTTTATATAAAGTTTACGCAATAGTTTTCTTCAATTCATGTCAGTTGTCGAATCAAATTATAAGCCAATAAAAGAAGAGGCTATTAAAATGCGCTTGCATGCTCTCAAGGAAAATCTTAAAATAACAATAAAAGATAACATAAACAAGGCATCCAGTGTATCGTGTGCATCTGATTGTTGGTCTCCAGCAACACAGAAATCTTATATAACTATAACAGCTCATTTAATAAGTGATGATTGAATTCCTCAATCTTTCAGACTACAGACAACTGAAATAGAAGAGCGTCATACTGCAGAAAATCTTGCTAATAAGATGGAAAGTATCTTTCAGGATTGGGGTTCAAATGAAAAATTAACGGCAGTAGTGACTGATAACGCAAGAAATATTGTGAACGCTGTGCATTCTGTAGACCAAATCCAAGAAAAATATGATGTTACTTGCACGGTGCATTGTCTTCAGTTAGCTACAAATCATTCACTTGCATCTGAAGATCTACAAAATTTAATTTTAAAAGCTAGTAAAACTGTTGACCATTTTAAACACTCAAATGTTGCAAAATATGCATTGGAAGAGAAGCAGAAGCATTTAGGTTTACCAGTATTGTATCTCTTTTACAGTCATGTAATACTCGCTGGAATTATGTCTTTTTGATGCTTTAACGGCTTACAAAAAATTGGAGTCCAGTTATGAATGTTTTGGCATTTGGCATCAGATCGAACGGTTACGACTGCATCAATGGATCAAAAATTGGAAATATCGGAAACAGAGTGAATATTAATGAAAGATATTTCAAAAGTTCTTGAACCCCTGCAGATGCTCACAAAATTTCTCTGTAGTTAAGACGCTTCTATATCTATGATTTGACCACTTTTATACAAGATATTAAATTAATATATGTTGCCTCTTGAAAGTGATTGGGATATTATTGTCACCTTTAAGAAAATTTTTCTGAAAATATAATAGAACGTTTTCATCTGCAATGGAACACAGATATTGATTACATATCCACTAAATAAATTGCTTTCTTATTAGATTCACGATACAAAGATCTCGAACATGAAAATAATGATGCTGAAATAGCGATAAGAAATCATTTAAAGAATTTAATTAGTTTGTATAGGATTGATGATGATATTACGGATGAGCATGAAACTGTTAAGAGAAGTGCATTAGAATCCTTATACAAAAAAAGTGCAGATAGTAAAAGTACGGACAGCCAATGGGAAGTTTATCTGGCTGAACCGCAACTTGAATTTGATTTAAGCCCATATGAGTGGTGAGAATCCAGGAAATCAAAATTTCCATCGATTGCTCTACTCACAAAAAAATATTTAAGTATTCCAACGACTTTCGTCAGTTCAGAACACTGTTTTTCGACTACTGGAAATATTGTAACATTGAAAAGAACGACATTACTTCAAGAAAAGGTCGACATGTTAATTTTCTTATATCAAAATCGAAAATTATTAACATGGAATTCTTCTGATTTGTAAATATTTAGAATGTTAATGTTCTATTATATTAATATATTTATTATTATATGTAGTTTGTTACTGATTTATTATTCATAGTTTGTTCGTTATTGTTTTATTTATTTCTTATATCTTATAATGTTAGTAAAAAAAGCGTGTATATAAATTAATAATGCTTTATTAAATTAAGTCGACAATTAAAAATGCGACACAAAATTTAAATACATGTAACTACACGCAATGAGTATAAAAACATAAAAACAATAGTCATGTTCCTATTGATTATCATATTGTTGTCTCTATGTATTTATTGTATTGTCTATCAAAATGTCAAATAGTTATTAATTGATTATTAATTAAAATTATATAATTTAGAAAGACACGTGTATTTACTTAATATATAATGATACACGTAATTAAGTACGGATTTATTAAATACACGTGTAGTTCGTGTACCCGTGTACACGTGAAATAGAGAACTCCATTAGATATTTATATAGTTGATATTTGTTTTGAGAATTGATAAAATATTCAAGTTTGTAACCTCCGAAGCCTTTTCTATATTATATTATATTAGTATATGATATTTTTTATAATTAATTTTGTGCAACTTGAAATGTCAGTTTTTAATAGATTTTAAGTCAGTTCAGTATAAAAAAAAACACCAAAATTAAAAAAAAAAAATTTTTTTAAATGTTTGGAAAAAATGTGAATTTTTTTAGGATATCCATATTAGTTATATATGTCCTTTGGCCGTATTCAGGTGGAATATGAATCGAGGACAATGTTTGTCGCTTGAGCTGAAATTGCCGAGGGCGCGCGAAGCGCGCCCGAGGTAGATTTCTGCTCAAGCGGCAAACATTGTTCGAGATTCAGATTCCACCTGAATAAACGGCCGAAGGACATAGATGATTTTATGTCCGAAGTAGGCCGTATGAGGAAATATAACTTATTAGTTGAAAATATTAATCTTTTTTTCAATACTTTTAAAATTAAATTTTAGTTCTATTGATTTTTTCTTTTGTTTCTTAGATTGACATTTTGTAATGAGTATAGCTGTTGTCGAAGCGCGAGTCATTTTTTTTTCACTAACCTACGTTCAATATGATTGCTCTTTGACATATTGAACGAAACATAGTAGGATCGGTGATGCCATATTGATTTCTCCTGAGACATATTGAGTCTCAATATGTCTCAGGAAGACATATAATTCTTGCAATAAGTCGAGGAGCGCGTCTGAGACATATGGGATGCCAATACAAATTTAGCATGCTCTTTACATACTGACACGAATACGGCCTTCGAGGACATAAACATTTTATATGAAATTGCGTGCGTATGTTGGTGCACAACAATACATATTCTAATTTAAAATATTGTGTATTTATTTGTGTGTCATTTGATTTCGAGATTGAAACTCCTGGATCCGTTTTAATAAATTCTTACTTTGCCTTCTGAAAAGTTATTTATCCCTGATTAGCAGCCACTGGGGTAATAGAGTGGGGGTTCCTTTTGAAGGTCTATGGTGCGCCTATAACTACTTATGATAATAAAATAGTACAATTTAAAAAAAAGACACAAAATCTTATATATAGGATGTTATAATTTTAATTATTACATGAATATACATAAAGTGACTAGTTAAGAGCTTTTTGTTTATAATGAATATATGTTTTCATTATTAAGTAATCAACAATTCGAAATTCGCATTAAATTTATGATTCAGAATTATATTAAGGTGTGTACTTATAACTTTGTTTACATGAAAGTACATTTATGTGAATTAAATGGTGACATAGTCGATCCAAAGGAGGTACTTAAGATGTAATATGTCCGTATATGTAGAAATAGAGATCCTTCAATTTGGGCATAGAACTGAAACAAAAAAATACGTATACAAGATTAAAATACGTATTGAAATATGGTAGATGAATTTAAAAATGCATATTTAGGTGTATATGCATATGCATATACATATGTGCAATGAATAAATATATGTATATAGGTGATTCTATACCAAATCGTACGCAAAAAAAATAGATTTTTCTTTGACTCCTGGAATAAGTTGCAAATGATGTCACAAGTGTTTTCGAAAATTTTCAGATTATTAGGAAGTCAACTCAAGGGGTTACAGGACCTTAAAGTCAAGATTTTTCATATTATTCGGTTTGTTGGCTATATTTTATTCCTAGAAGATCAAGTCATTCGTAAAAATGGTATATACATAAAAACTCAGAAAATTTTTGAATTTTCAGTGAAAGTTGGTCATAAGGTTAAAAAATTATATTCCAATATCGAAAAATTAAAAATTGGAGAAAAGGGCTAACCATCTAAGTTTTTAACTTTAAAAAATTCATGGTTTTAGCTTTAGATGTTAGAATTTTTAGATATTATAATTTTTCTTTGTAAAAAAAACTTTTCGCTGCTAAGTTTAGAGGATAGAAACAAAAATGTGTTGTCACCTCACGTGGAGCGCGTCAATTAGCAATGAGTATTAGGCAGTTTTCTATTCTAATTATAGAACTTATAAGAGCATATTTCTAACATTTAAAGCTAAATCCATGAATCTTTTGAAATACAAAAATTTGACCGTTAACCCTTATTTTAAATTTTCAAAGTTTATTTTCCGATTTTCGATGTTGGTATATAATTTTTTAACCTTGTGAGCAACTTTTTCGAAAAATTCAGAAACTTTCCGATTTTTCATGTATTTATCTTTTTTACGAATGACTTGATCTTCTAGGAATAAAATAGAACTAAAAAACGTATTAAACCGCAAAAAATATAAAAAATCATAACTTTGAGACCTTGTAGCCTCCTGAGTTAACTTTCTAATAATCTGAAAATTTTCAAAAACACTTGTGACATCAATTGGAACTTATTCCTTGAGTTTGAGAAAAATCTATTTTTTTGCGCACGATTTGGTAGAGAATAACCCTAAACAGATTGAAAAAATAGATTTTTCTTAATATATATATATATATAAGGGTGGCACTTATTTACCAAACTTAACATTTGTACCAGACGCCCTCAAATCGTTTAGTTATCATAAAAAACTAAGATTCAAGCCGTAAGAGCCCCTAAGTTAAGCGGTTAACTCGTACCAAAATGCAAATTACGATTTCTTTTGTCAAAAAACCTTAAAACACGACTTATTGACAGATCATAAATGGTATACATATTTTTAGACGCATTTACTTCAGAAAATAACTTTGTTTGAACAATTTTATGATAAGTTTGGATGGTTATCAGACCTCAAAATAATTTTTAAATAATATTTTTGGAAGTTTTACGTAAAAAATATCGAAAAAAATAATCGTTTATATCATTGATTCAAATTCAAAGCCTAAATTCTTATCCTATTTAGACCACATGAAAATATATCTTGCAAGCTATAATTTAGTTTTTTGTAATTCTGTATGGGTAAAAAATTTATGAAGATATAGCATTTTGAAGGTTTTAATAAACTAAAGGTATTAAAAAGGCACGAAAAATTAAGCGTGCGAAAATTTAAAAAGCATGTAGAAAATTCATTACTTGATTTAGGAATGAGTTTTTCGCGCGCTTTTTAGATTTTCGCGCACTTAATTTTTCGTGCAGTAAACAGGAATTCTTGATATGGAATTGAGACATCGGAAATCGAAAACGCTTTTTAATGCAAACGTAAAACATCACTGACTGCCCGTATTAAAATATCATTTCAAATATACTGAGTCTAGCAATTGCTTTTTATATCCCCACTCTTCTATACATTTTCTTTGTTTAAATAATTTTCTTACAATGCTTACGCGCAAACATTAGATTTTCGTTTTTATAATATTAAATTTAATTATTATTCACCTTAACTGTAATAAAATTTAAAAACTTTTTTTATTTTTGTTATAATGTTCTTTCTTTGATTATAAAATTATTTTATTATTTTATTTTTTTTTTGTCTATAAAATACCATTTGTTGATTGTAATATTATTTTTTATTCGGGAGTCAAATAAAATGAAATCATACGCTTCTTGAGGCGAACTTAAACTATTACTGACCGTTCGTTAGAACTATATTTCGAATACATTGAATTTAGCACTTGCTTTTTGTATTCCCACTCTCCCATATTTTTTCCTTTGTTTTGATAATTTTTTTACTTATAATGATTGCGAGAAAACTTTAGATTCTCGTTTTTATAATAGTAAACATTAAACAAATTCATTTTATTTGTTGTTATATAATTTTCCTCTGTTAAAATATTAATTTACTATATTATTTTTCTTTATTGAATTATTATTTACTTATACTGTAATAATATTTTAGAATATTTTTTCCTTGGTTAAAATATTATTATATTATTCTATTTTTCTTTGTTCATAAAAATAATCTTACAATTTTAGCGTCAAAACTTTAAATTCTTATTGTAATATATCGTGTATTCTTATCTTTTGTTATAAAAAATTTTATTGTACGTTTTAAATTGGAAAATTTTTGTACGGTTATTTATAGAATTATTATATTCCTGAATCATGATCAAATGTTCCGAACCTCGTGATAAAAAAAAGGTACATTACATGTGCATAAAATAGGTCTTTACCGCATGCGCGTTGCCTTCGCGCGTGCGGTAAAGACCTATTTTCTGCACGAGTTAAGTAAATACCATTTTTTAAAGAACTAATAACTTTAGCAAAATGAAGAGGAAGCCGCATCTCGTATAGAAAAAAATAAAAATTTTTTTTGATAAAAAAGAATTAATTTTATAGCTTCTTTTCAAAAAAACCTTGAAAAACAAAATTGTTTAAGCTAACCTTTCTATTTTAATTTTTTCAAGGTTTTTTTTAAACGAAGCTATAGAATCAATTTTTTCTCATCTATGAAAATATTACTTTTTTGATACGAGATGTGGTTTCTTTATTTTTTACTAAAATTATTAGTTAATGTAAAAATATCAATTCTTTTAGAATAATTTTTACACTCTTACACACACTCACACTATTTCCATTTTCAATTTTTCTTAAACAGGAATTATATTTTTTACATTGAAATCATATTTTAAAAAATAAAATCAAATTACCCGAACTCAATGAGCTCTATGAGAAAGCATTGAGCCAAAGCACTTGGCAGCGTTTTTTTTTTATTTTACAGCTTTTTGAAGTGAAAATACAGAGAATTTAATTAGTTAATATAAAAGCGATTCCATTATGAATACTTTTAGAAAAAGTTCATTTAAATTAAATAAAAATTCTAAAATAATTTTTAATTTTCAATAATGGGTTTGACTGAGAAAGATAAATTAATTGTTAAAGGACAAGGTTTGAATGGTGAAATTGCTTTCATGTTAACTGATATTAATATATTAGAATTTAATAACATTTTCAACCAGTGCACCTTATTAAATAAGCAATCAACTTTACTAATTGAAAAATCGCAATATATTGATTTGGAACCGCTTGATAAAAAATTTATGCATTTCTTGTTTTCTGGAAATTTCGAAAAAGGTCACTGGATTTGTATGTATAATAATAATAAAATAATTCATATATATGACAGATTTAATTTTAAATATTTACAAGCTAAGTGTAAAATCTATATGAACAGATTATTCCCAAACAAATCAGAATCGAGCATAGTTTTCGAAACAGTACAATAATAAACAAATAATTATGATTGCGGCGTATTTGCAATTGCTTTTGCTGTTGCAATACTCTGTAATTCATATCCTTGTTGTTGAAGATATAATACTTCTCAAATGTGATTACATTTAGTCCAGTAGAATTAGCTCGAAAAACTTTAAAATTTGACTTAATTAGTAACAGACAACTGAAGTGAAAAATGGGTTCATTAGGTAAAAAGATATTAAAATTTAGAAAGACCCTCAAGATTTGGGCTGGCATATTTTTTTAAGCAACGTTTTTATGTAAAAAATTGTGAAAATTCGATGTTTTTTGGATCTAGCTCTTTTCGTTTTTTAATAGGGTATATGAAATTTATAATACTTATAAGGGTCTTCAAGACGAATAGTTCAAGCCCCATTACATTGAATTTCATTAATAATTTATTTAAATAATCGCAAAAATATAGTCAAAACTCGCTAAATTTTCAATAATTTTTTATTCCATAAAAAAAAGGGCTACATGCTTGTAACTTTGTAAAAAGTTGCCTTTTATCACCATTAAGTCCCCATAATTTTTTCAGCAAAAAATATTAATTTGTATATAAGATATTCAATTTGTTCACTAAAAAGAGGTAAAATGTAGGCCTCAAATGGACCCTATTGCGGTCATTTTAGAAAGAAATGACCATTGTCATTTATGCTCTTTGACACTTATATTTAGTGAAAATAAAAAGTTTAATTGACATTTTTATTATTTTCGCTGTTTAAATGGCGATCGAAAAAAAAATTTTTTTTTCTTTATTGTTTTTTAAATTTATATATGAAAAAATGAAAATTTTTAATGCAACTTTTTTATTCTTTTTGCTTAAATTTTAACGCTTATTTAAAAAAAAAAAAAACGTTATTCCATGATAATTAGGAGCTGAGATAATTTTTTTTTTTTAATTCGCTATTTGTTTATTTACAATGATTAAGGAATGAAAATTTAATGACAGATCCTTTAATACTTGAACTTTGATATAAGATCATTTCTAATATTAAAATCAGTTTTTCAAAACCTTAAAAGATTGTTTTTAAGTATGTATAGTTTCACTTCTTTTTGAAGAGGGGAGGAACGCGTCATCTTTTGCCAGTACAGAAAATTTTTTTTCGATTACTTCAAATTTGTCTTATGTGAAAAAATTTTCTATATCTCAGTGAAATATTAACCGATTTTGATATTTCTTTTTTTAATCTGGGGTAGCGCGAGATAATATTAACAGTCGTTATACTTGTTTGATGATATAATTAAATTAATTTGTTATAAACAATAACAAAATATATATGCATATTTTTTTTTCATTTTTTATATACTTGTAGTGTTTATTTTTATAATTTAATAAATAAGTTTCATTTATTTTATGAATAATTTAGATTATTATCTTTTTTACACGCTGATAATTAATACAAACATTGCTTTTATCCTCAAAATCCAGACATTATTAAAAAAGAGCTTCTGACCTTGAATATTCAACGAATTTAACGTTTCTTTTTTTGATCTGGGGTTGTGCGAGATAATATTAAGAACCTTCATTTTTGTTTCATGCAATAAACAAATTAATTAATTATGAATAATAAAAAAAAATTTTTTATTTTTTTTTTCATATTATATTTTAAATAAATGTTCAATTATATAATTTTATGAATTTCTTTTATTTAAAAAAATATTTACAATCTTTTTTTCGCACACATAAACACATTCGAAAAAATATTACATTTCTTTCGTATTTTCACAATTAACGTACAAAGTTGATTTTAATAAAATTTATTAAATATTTATGATAATTTTATTTGCTTGTTTAATGGCTCATCACAATCTTTATTTATGAAAACATTTCTCGAATCATCACAACATTCATCATTGGAACTATTGTCAATTTCAAACAGTAAGTTTGACATATTTTTACTGCTGCTGCAACTATCTTCATCAAACAGAAAATCTTGTACTAATACAGTCTTCTGGTTATCATGAGTTTCCCCGTGACAACCAGAACATAATTTAGAGCATTTTAATACATGTTTTCGACATTTAGATCTATTATCATTGCAATTAATCATGAGCAACAAACAAGTAGCTGTAAAAAATAAACTGTTAATACGAATTTTTTTTAAGAATTAGATAAATCAAAATATAATGAACATATTGTGATATGGTTAATTTTATTGTAATATATTCAAAAAGCTCTTTTATAAAAAATACTAAATATTTCTTTAATTTTAAAAACTTGTAGAAAAAAAACTTTTACAATAAAAATAAATATCTTAAATGAAAAATTTATAATATTTTTTAACAAACATATCATGCAATTTATAATTAAATTAAGATTCATTATGTTATTAAAAAAATTTTTTTAGTAATAAACACAAAAATAAAATAAAATTATTTTTTACTCCCAAATTTATTGTACATTAACGAAATTGCAGAATGAACTGTACAATAACTTTTATTTAAAAAAGTAATATATACACTATTATATTCAGAATGATTTTTATTTCAGAACTCTATGTAGAAACTTTGTATAATCAAAAGAAAACGCGTCCAATGATGTGACCTGTGACACATACGTTGGTTTACTGACCAGGAGAGGCTATGAGCTTCGGGTCACAGATCTTGACGAAACTTTGGGATATATTTTTAGGTACCAAAATATGAGTAAAGCCAGAGTGGTACGGTCTAATGCTTTGAAAAACTGAAATTATAGACGTTTCCAGTCTTGTTTGAAGAAAAATGTAAAAAAAAGCTCCTAATTGAAGTGTGAATAATCTAGTCTAGAAATGTCTTTAATAAATTAACAGGGACTAAAATTAAAGTACAGAAAGCAAGCTTCAATTTGCCGTTTTTAGAATTGAAAAATAATAATTAGAAACAGAGATATGTTCGTTCAAAGTTAAGAAGCAAGAAAGTACCAAAAATCACAAAAGCACTGTCCTTTAGAATTTAGATGATTTTTGGTACTTTCTTGCTTCTTAACTTTGAACGAACATATCTCTGTTTCTAATTATTATTTTTCAATTCTAAAAACGGCAAATTGAAGCTTGCTTTCTGTACTTTAATTTTAGTCCCTGTTAATTTATTAAAGACATTTCTAGACTAGATTATTCACACTTCAATTAGGAGCTTTTTTTTACATTTTTCTTCAAACAAGACTGGAAACGTCTATAATTTCAGTTTTTCAAAGCATTAGACCGTACCGCTCTGGCTTTACTCATATTTTGGTACCTAAAAATATATCCCAAACTTTCGTTAAGATCTGTGACCCGAAGCTCATAGCCTCTCCTGGTGAGTGCAAAGGACGCTCAAAATAAAATTGAACCCACAATTTCATAATGACCTTGCTCTTGGGTTTCTTTTCTACTTACGAACTTAAATAAATTTTATTTACTTGAAATAATAAAATTATAAATATAATATTTTCTTAATCTTATTATTATTTTAAGTAATAAATAATACTTTTAATAAAAAATTTAATAAATAATTGAAATTAGAATAAAAATTAAAAATATAAGTACACATATATATATATATATATATATATATATATATATATATATATATATCAGTAACAATTTAACGAACTAATACAACGAAGAAATAAAATATAAAATAAAATACTTACGAATTAAAATTTTGTGCGTAAAGCAGGGTTCAACGAACTCATACAATAACACACGCACTTTAATTATACTTCTCTTCTTTTAACGAACATAACATAGAAATACTTTACAAAGAAATGGAAATACTTTTTAATTCTTTATAAGATAAATATTTATATTAGGTATAAATGAGAATTAAAATAATAATAATAATAATAAAAATAAAACTATTTTAAAAGTAAAAAAGCTGAAAAACATTTAAAAATAATGTGAAGGCTTACATGATAAGAGATATGTTTTTATTAATTATATTGTTTAAAAAAGAAAATAATTAAATTTTTTAGAAAAAAAGATATTATGTATCATAAAAATATTAATACAAACGTTCCATTAATGTAAAATATATAATAAATTATTTTTTTCATATATATTGTTTGTAATAAATTGATTTGTTTTGTTAAATAAAACAAAAATGACGGTACTTAATATTATCTCGCACAACCCCAGATCAAAAAAAGAAACGTTAAATTCGTTGAATATTCAAGGTCAGAAGCTCTTTTTTAATAATGTCTGGATTTTGAGGATAAAAGCAATGTTTGTATTAATTATCAGCGTGTAAAAAAGATAATAATCTAAATTATTCATAAAATAAATGAAACTTATTTATTAAATTATAAAAATAAACACTACAAGTATATAAAAAATGAAAAAAAAATATGCATATATATTTTGTTATTGTTTATAACAAATTAATTTAATTATATCATCAAACAAGTATAACGACTGTTAATATTATCTCGCGCTACCCCAGATTAAAAAAAGAAACATCAAAATCGGTTAATATTTCACTGAGATATAGAAAATTTTTTCACATAAGACGAATTTGAAGTAATCGAGAAAATTTTTTCTGTACTTGCGAAAGATGACGCGTTCCTTCCTTCTTCAAAAAGAATTGAAACTATACATACTTAAAAACAATCTTTTAAGGTTTTAAAAAACTGATTTTAATATCAGAAATGATCTTATATCAAAGTTCAAGTATTAAAGGATCTGTCATTAAAATTTCATTCCTTAATCTTTGTAAATAAACAAATGGCGAATTAAAAAAAAAAAAATTATCTAAGCTCCTAATTATCATAGAATAACGTTTTTTTTTTTTAAATAAGCGTTTAAATTTAAGCAACAAGAATAAAAAAGTTGCATTTAAATATTTTCTTTTTTTCATATATAAATTTAAAAAACAATTAAGAAAAAAAATTTTTTTTTTTGATCGCCATTTTAACAGCGAAAATAATAAAAATGTTATTCAAACTTTTTATTTTCACTAAATACAAATTAATATTTTAAGCTGAAAAAATTATGGGGACTTAAGGGTGATAGAAGGCAACTTTTTACAAAGTTACAAGCATGTAGCCCTTTTTTTATGGAATGAAAAATTATTGAAAATTTAACGAGTTTTGACTACATTTTTGCGATTATTTAAATAAATTATTAACGAAATTAAATGTAATAGAGCTTAAACTATATTCGTCTTGAAGACCCTTATAAGTATTATAAATTTCATATACCCTTTTAAAAAATGAAAAGAGCTAGATCCAAAAAACATCGATTTTTCACAATTTTTTACATAAAAACGTTGTTTAAAAAAATATGCCAGCCCAAATTTTGAGGGTCTTTCTAAATTTTAATATCTTTTGACCTAATGAACTTATTTTTCACTTCAGTTGCCTGTTACTAATTAAGTCATGCAAAAAGTCTAATTCTACTGTACTAATTTAATAAGAATTTTTGAAACGCAACAAATAAGAATGTTTCCAATTTCACATTATTATAATGCAAATATTAATTACGATAATCCACCGGACATAATAAGAAGAAGTTTTTGTCATAAACCATATTTAAATAAAATACCATTGAATTTAGATATCACCGCGATGAAATTTCTTCAAAAACACTCACAAATGCATTTATTAGCAGAAAAAAAAAAGATCATGGAGTTGTATCGTGAAAAAAAGAATTCAAATCTTATGATGATCCTGATTGGAATTGACAATGACATTTCAGATAAAAATTTTTTAAAATTCTTTGTCAATAAGGCCCTGCGTAAGAAAAAAGCTTATATAAAAATAGAAAAAGAACAACTAAACAAATATAAAAAAAAATTGGAAAATACCAAGAAAACGAAATTGAAATTGAAGAAAAAAAGGAGTATTGATAAATTGGAACAAATATGCGCGAATGAAGCTTCACGTAAAAAAGAAGCTTATATAAAAATAAAAGATGTACAATTAAATAATTATAAAGAAAAGTTAGAAAGTACCAAGATAACGAAATTAAAATACAAGAAAAAATGAGTACTAATAAATTTGAAAAAATACGTGCCAATGAGGCCTTACCTAAGGAAAAAGCTTATATAAAAATTAAAGAAGAACAACCAAATAAATATAAAAAAAAATTAAAAATTACTAAGATTGTAACGGATGCTATATTCTATAAATAATTAATAAGGAAATATTAGTAATATACAAAGAATGCAATAAATGCAAGAATCGACGGGTTAAGACGGAAAACGCTGACAAGTAGAACATCAAGTTACTTTTTTTTTTTTTTTTTTTTTTTACATCAAGTTATAACCTGACTGGAAGCGTTAATTAACGACACGCACCAAAGAAAAGTGTTATCAATCCAGCAACATGTCGAGACCTGTAGATGAGGAACAAGGAAAAAATATAGCAACTAACAAAGAAACCGCTGATGGATAGATCAGCAGGTTGCCATTTATAAGGAAACAATAAGGTCATTCCAGAAAGATATGAAGGTGGGAACAATGGTTTCGGCGGATATAAATACAGCCAGACATCCCACGAGGAGTCAATCGATAGAGAGATGTAGTTAATCAGAATCGAGAATTACCTAGCAAACGACGAGAGTACGTCAGAACGAAGGAAGCAATAGGGACGTATTAGGTATCGATATACAGTCAGTATAGGATATCTCTCTCTTAAGGAACGTATAATAAACTTATGTTTGTACTTTAATTATCAATTGTTTATTTCATTTTTCGCGAAAACTGACAACTTGGGACTACCAAGCATAGTCGTTATTCAAAAGATACCCACTACCTTATAATTAAAATATAACTGTATACATAAAAACGTAACAAAGATTACAAAAATTAAATTAAAGAAAAAAAATAGTAGTAATAAATTGGAACAAATATGTGCCAATGAGGCTTCACGTAAGAAAAATTTATATAAAAATAAACGAAGAACAAACGAATGAATATGAAAAAAAATTAGAAAACAATAAGACATCAAAAATAAAATTGATTGAGAATAGAGATACTGATAGGAATTGAAATTAATGCGTGAAAAAGAAGCATGACACCGGAGAAAAACTTATAGAAAATTTAAAAATGAATAATTTCATAAATATGAAAAAAAGGAAATAATTGAAAAAATTGTAAATTAAAATTGCAAAATGCAGATATTATTAACAAAACACAAATAATGATTTTTACCTATTAAAAGAATTACATATAAGGTTTAAACAATCGAAAATTGAAGAAAATAAACATTTAAAAATGATACTACAGTAAATAAACCAATAGATGAAAAAAAGGGAATATATAAATACGATGCTTAACAATTAAAGACATTACTTATAGAGTGTAAATGATTAAAAACTGAAGTCAATAAATAATGAAATATTATAATGAAAATAACAATAAAAAAAATTATAATAACAATAATAATATTGTATTGGACAAGTTTAATGATAAAATAATGGGCAAAATGGAAAAAAATTGAAGAAATTAAATGAAAAAGTTCTAGCTAAAAAAAGTAATTCTTAACTTATTGGTTGTATAACAAATATATATTTCGATGAAGATATATCTGAAAATTACATTGGGACTATGACACATACATGTGTTTACTGTATTGCGAAACATTTTGCTTTCGAACATACTAAAAGTAAAGATTTCTCCAATTGTTATCATAAAGGTAAAGTAGAATTGTTAGGAAATCTTCCTTACCCAGTACGATTGAAGCTTTTAGCAACTGAATTTACAGAAGATTGTATTGATTTTCGACGAAATGTCAGGTTATACAATAATGCTTTAGCATTTGCAAGTTTTGGTGCTAATTTCAATAAATTGGCAAGTAAAGGACCACAAGTCATAAGAATATGTTGAGAAATTTATTATAATGTATATGCGTTACATCCTAATAAAGATAAAGCACGTAAATATGGACAATTATATTCTTCGATAATGAAATGGCAACAATTGAACGTGATAAATTTAATTCAAATTTAGCATTATTGAAACAATTAGATAATTTGATAAAAGACCTTAACTTATGCTAAAGCCTATGAAATGATGCATTAAGTAGAAGAATAAAAATTACAACGTTGTATAAAAATCAATTGTCCACCAAGGGCTATTACTATGTCTATTGTCTGCAATAATAGTCTGTATTAAAATAGATATAATCTACCTACCTGAAATGAAGTTGTGATAGTATACGTTGAAGAAGATGATCTTCTTCCTATCGACCGTGATATTGTCATTTACTCTAAGTATAATATACCATTTAGTATACCAATTATTCGCCAACATACAGATACTATGATATATTCGCTTATTCATCCTAATGGTGGTTATTGATGGATGTCAAATATGAAAAGTAAATTCGGAAAATCTAATATTTCAAATTTGCAATTTTATAATTATAGATTTAGTGTTAGAAATGAATTTATTTTATACCTTAAGAGGAGGTCACGTATCTCTGTCCTTTTCTAATCAAAGAAATGATTTTTTCAAAAAAACTAATAACTTTATCAAAAAATGAAGAGAAAGCCGCATCTTGTATTAAAAAAAGCAATATTTTCTTTGATAAGGAAAAATTAATTTTATTGCTTTGTTCTCAAGAAAACCTTGAAAAACTTAAATCATAGAGGTTAGGGTGGACAATTTTGTTTTTCAAGGTTTTCTTGAGAACGAAGCAATAAAATTAATTTTTTCTTATCAAAGAAAATATTGCTTTTTTTAATACAAGATACGGCTTTCTCTTAATTTTTTGCTAAAGTTATTAGTTTTTGTAAAAAACTCAATTCTTTAATTAGAAAAAGACAGAGATACGTGACCTCCTCTTAAATTAGGAAAAATATCTCAATAGTGAATTACTGATGCGTCTTTAAAAGTTGGAAACTCCAGATTGTATTCAATGCGAAAAAATCAAAATATATTAAGGAATGATTGTTAGAAAGGCGCTATAGACTAATTCTACATAACAAAAAAAAAATTAGAATCGTTAAAAATCGGATCAGTCCATGATTTATTAAACAAAATTACATTGACTAAATGACACTTGTAGATTATCATGGTGATTTCCCATATAGAAAATGTCTAAAATCACGCATTGCCCATACTGCTGCTAATAATTCTTTTTCGGTAGTCGAATAATTCTTTTCAGCTTGATTGAGTGTTCTTGAAGCATAGGCGCAAGGTAAATCTTTTCCTTTCTTGTAATCACCTTGACTAAGAATTGCACCAAGTCCTTCATTACTCGCATCTGTTGTCAGTATGAACATCTCTTCTAAATTAGGGTATTTTAATATCAGTGATGATGTTAATTTTTGCTTTAATATTTCAAAAGCATTTTTGCATTTATCGTCGAAATTAAACGTGACATTTTTACTCATTAGCTTATTAAGAGGTGCTGTGATTTTATCGTAATTTTTAATAAATTTCCTATAGTATCCGCATAATCCTAGAAATTGTTTGATATCCTTTTGATTGGAAGGTTGTTTATAATTTCTTATACATTCTAATTTGTTTGGATTAGGATATACTCCTTTTTCTGTGATGAGATGTCCTAAATATTCTAATTCTGGTTTTACATATTCACATTTATCAGGCTGCAACTTTAAGCCTAAAGTTCTAAGACGATCAAATAATATCTGTAAGTTCTTTAGATGTTCTTCAAAGGTTTTTGAGTATACTATAATGTCATCTAGGTATACGAAACATATAGTGCCTATTAGTCCTTGTAATTTTAAATTCATTATTCTTTGAAATGTAGCAGGTGCGTTTTTAAGGCCCATTGGCATTTGTTTAAATTCCCAATGCCCTTTATGAGTGGAAAATGCAGTACGCTCTCTGTTTTCTGGAAAAACCGGTACTTGATAAAAGCCTGAGGCCAAGTCGAATGCAGAGAAGTATCTCATACCTCCCAATTGGTCAAGGATTTCATTTATTGACGGCAATGGGTAATTGTCTTGAAGTGTGTATTCATTCAATTTCCTGAAATCTATTACAACTCTATATTTTTGTATTCCTGATGCATCCATTTTCTTTGGAACACACCAAACAGGTGATACAAAAGACGAATTTGACTTTGTTATAATACCTTTATTTTCAATTTTTTCTATTTGTCTGTCTATTTCTTTATGTAAAGATAATGGGTGTCGATATAATTTTGAAACAACTGGTTGATTTATTGTTAAATCTATACGATGATAAATATTCTTGAGTGATGGTGCATTATCTCCTTCTAATTGAAA